>OX457036.1:49176384-49423884 GCA_949752735.1 Lumbricus terrestris
ATATATATAGGTTATATATAAAAATTCGATCGCATCAGAATTGATGAATTTGTAACGCAATAAACATGCAATTAAGAATTCAGATATAATAATGTAGGCTATGTTATTTACTTCAAGAAATGAATATTTTTTGGTAAGCCTATTCTGTACATTTTGCAAAATTGTTCCGGCCATTTGATGCTAAGAAGTCTACATACCGCCCTCTAGTAGCCTACCTCTAAGAAAGCGCTAGTGTCAACCTGGATGATGTAAGAGTTCATTCATCTGAAGCAGAATGATGAATGAAATCAGTCGAACTGACCATCCCTCTACTCGTTGTTCAATATTCACAACAACAGATATACAGCGCATTCGGTCAACAGACACGTTTTTAAACTTTTGTCACTCATCAAAGCAATGTTTGGCTTAGCTATGGGTGGGAGTCATTTCACTCCTCGGCCCATGACTGGTCTGGAAACTTAGAATTCACTCCACAGGGCTATGTCAGTTCACAGTACTGTGCCAGTTTGCAATGCTGTGTGGGCTGTGTCAGTTCACAGTGCTGTTAGTTCACAGTACTGTGTCAGTTCGTTAAGGTCTTAACTGAATGTGGTTATCTCCCGCAGCTTGTGATTCGCTCACCTAAGGGATTTCCGTTAAGCTGCATGTGTCTAATGGATTCTGATATATTTCCGTATAAAATAACAGCAATCATCAGCTGTCGTCTTATGCATTATTAATACAACCCCACAGGAGTTTGAATAAAGTAGATATAATTAGATAGCCATACGTAATGCAACAACAGTTGTATTGCATTGCGTATACAGGGCTTCGGCCATCCAGGCCTAGAAACGTTACCGTCCGCCAACACCGGCAGGGCCTACTCGTCAGCTGGGTAGGACCTCCGCGGGGCAGCCAGCCCCCCGTCGACTACTACATAGTGCAGTACAGGACGGTGGGTCAGTGGGTTCCCCTGTCCGGACCAATCACCGATGGTGCGACGAGCTTCAACTGGACGACTGCCTCCCGCGGAGCCACCTACCACTTCCGAATCTTTAGCTATAGCGAATATAAAAAGGACGACGACGACGAAGATGAAGAGGACAGGGAACCAGCGCCAAGTCTTCCAAGTGACGTCATCACGATACACACCGGTGGTAAGCACAGCTGTGATCATATTGTGAATCGTGATTGAAAACTGAGATCAATAGCATTTTGCTGGTGGTAATTAACACGCAGTTATTTGATTTTGAAAAAGAGCAATAATTAATTGTAGGGGCTGAAATGTTTCAAGTTATCAAAACACCTATAACAGAAGACAAAATCTAATGCTGTTAATATGCTGTACACAAAACAACTGACGACTCGTGAGATGATTTAGTCTTCTGAACGCTGAACATCTTTTCAATTATTTATCTACGTGTAAGGTGTTGAAGAAGAAGAAGAAGAAGAAGAAGAAGAAGAAGAAGAAGAAGAAGAAGAAGAAGAGGAAGAGGAAGAGGAAGAGGAAAAGGAAGAAGAAGTACCCCGAAACTAAGACAGCATTGCTCATTGTTGGCCGCACACAAGGAGGAGGAGGAGGATGAGGAGGAGGCTTGTATAGAAGAAGGAGGAAGAGGAGGCCTATGTTGAAGAGGGAGAGGAAGCGGTTGCTTCTGTGTCGACTGTCGCAAGAGATGAAGATGAGAAGAATAAAAAGCACGATAACGACGTGGAAAAGAGGATCTAGGATATGCAAATAAACGGAAATAAATCCTCAGATGGATGGAAGTATATTTTCGATGAATCTAGGAACATAGTTTACTTTCAATTAATATTTAAAACACACAAATAACCATAATCAAACGATCTTCTTATCTTCCTGCTTAATAATTGCTTTGATGGCCGACATTGTGATTATGATGTTATTCCTTCGTGTAGATCCGATGAACGAGGGCATGCGGATCTCTGATGAGGCGATAGGAGCGGCCATTGGTGGACTGTTCCTGCTCGGAGTGGCCTTAGTCACAGGCCTTGCAGCCGTCAAGTACATCAAAAGTTGGAGGAAGAAACGCAAGCTGCTCAAAGGCTGTAATAATTGACTCTATACTCCGCTGTTGCTGGTTTAACATTATGCTCATTTCTCATGAAGATAAGTGTAGTTCTATACAAAATTATCATTATGGTAGAATGGTAGACAGATAAATATAGCCTATGCATTAAAATACACATGTATGCTTATACGTACTTGAATTGGCCCCACATACAATGCACACACTCAAATGCACGCATATATAGGCCTACATGTCCACATAATATATAATGATTATAATTTTATTGCATACGAATACTTTAATTACTTTGTTACCGATTTAACGACATTGTTTTCTGTTTTCAATGGCAATATTTCGTTTACCATTATTGCTTGGCAGGTCAAATGGTGGCTGGGCAATGCGAACTTAATCCAGAACCAATGCAATCCGACACACTATTCAAGGTGGCAAGTGAAAACGACAAAGGACCAGTGAAGGAAACACCTATATAGGTACATAAGCTCTTATAGGCAGATAATTAATGACTAACGACCTTGAGGAGGAATGGTCGCCGAGCAGCAAATGCTTGTCCACTTGTCGCCATCCACCTGATGGACAACGCGAAGTAACCTTGACCTTATACCCTGTGGTAAGGTACACAAGTTACTTTCCAAGTAACTTGTGGAGGTTACCATGTGACATACCTTAACCTATCCACCTGACGGACAAGCTGAAGTAAGCTTAACCTTACCATATGACATGGTTTGCTTTTATATAGAGTGCACTGTGGCTTTGAAACTCGTGCCGAATTAGAATATATATCGTCAATTACGAGTGCAACCATAATACGTATGCTCTTCTATTTGAAAACAATCGTAACCATATCTACGTATACACTCTTTTGCTTGAAAGCAATCGAAGCCAGAGCTATACGTAAGCGTTTCGGTTTGAAAACAATCGCTACCATAATATTTATACACTCTTTTGTTTGAAAGCAATCGAAGCCAGAGCTATACGTAAGCGTTTCGGTTTGAAAACAATCGCTACCATAATATTTATACACTCTTTTGTTTGAAAACAATCGTTACCATACATGTATCTAGTACTATCTATGTATGATCTTCTGTTTGAGAACAATTACAACCATAGCTATATGTATGCTCTTTTGGATGAAAACAATCGTAACCATGACTACATACCGTACATTCTTCAGTTTTAAAACAATCGTACCATATCCACGTACACTCTTCTGCTTAAAAAATTGTAACCATATCTTGTCTAGGTATGCTCTTCTGTTTGAAAGCAATCGTAACCAGATCTGCATATACTTTTCTGTTTTAAAACAATCGTAACCATATCTGCATATACTTTTCTGTTTGAAAACAATCGTAACCATATCTGCGTATACTCTTCTGTTTGAAAACAATCGTTACCATATCTACGTATATACTCTTCTGTTTGAAAACAATCGTTGCCATATCTATGTAGGCTCTTCTGTTTGAAAACAATAGTAACCATATCTACGTATGCTCTTCTGTTTGAAAACAATCGTAACCATATCTACGTATACGCTCTTCTGTTTGAAAACAATCGTCACCATATCTACGTATACTCTTCTGTTTGAAAACAATCGTTACCATATCTACGCATACTCTTCTGTTTTAAAACAATCGTTGCCATATCTACGTATGCTCTTCTGTTTGAAGACAATCGTAACCATATCTACGTATACTCTTCTGTTTGAAAACAATCGTTACCATATCTACGCATACTCTTCTGTTTTAAAACAATCGTTGCCATATCTACGTATACTCTTCTGTTTGAAAACAATCGTAACCATATCTACGTATACTCTTCTGTTTGAAAACAATCGTTGCCATATCTACGTATATACTCTTCTGTTTGAAAACAATCGTTGCCATATCTACGTAGGCTCTTCTGTTTGAAAACAATCGTAACCATATCTTCGTATACTCTTCTGTTTGAAAACAATCGTCACCATATCTACGTAGGCTCGTCTGTTTGAAAACAATCGTAACTATATCTACATGTACGTATACTCTTCTGTTTAAAAACAATCGTAACCATATCTACGTATACTCTTCTGTTTGAAAACAATCGTTACCATATCTACGCATACTCTTCTGTTTTAAAACAATCGTTGCCATATCTACGTATATACTCTTCTGTTTGAAGACAATCGTAACCATATCTACGTATACTCTTCTGTTTGAAAACAATCGTAACCATATCTAGGTATACTCTTCTGTTTGAAAACAATCGTAACCATATCTACGTATACTCTTCTGTTTGAAACAATCGTATAATCTTCTGTTTGAAAACAATCTTTAAAAAGGACCAGTGAAGGAAATATCTATAATAGGTACATAAGCTGTTTGGCAGATATAGCACTGGTTAATGACTTTGAGGAGGAATGGTGGCCGAGCAGCTAATGCTTGTCCGCTTGTCACCTACGTGACTTTGAAACGCGTGTGAATTATCTTAGGCCTACATCGCCAAATATGAGTGCTTCCTTGCACAAAGACGAGCAATAAATTATTAAGATATATGGGAACAAACGACTAGATCTGTGTGAACTATCATTTAAAGGCAAAGTAATGTGTCAGATCATTCAGCTGAATCCCGCTAATTTGTTACAAACATTATTTTGCTCTGCATGGCATATTAAATAAATAATTCCAAAAACCTAAAACAATACTGAAAAGTTACAAACGCACTGCGTCGTCTTGTTCATTGACGCTCGTGGTAATATTTATTGCCATATTATTTATCACGCAAGAAATTATAATCGCTAAGTCGCCCTAATTGGTCCAGTCTGTGCATCAAGACGAACCAGTAACCAGGTGATTGTGTTTCATTTTAGGTCAGCGTCTTTAGGGTTCGGCGGCTCCCTGGTCGATACCTGAAGTTCCACGTCGAGATGAATAAATGGTGATGATGCGAAGAAGAGCAGCACGTATACAACGTGCTACAATCTGATCATGTCGGTGTCTGTTTACAAAAGCGGTTCATTTCTGAGAAAAGATGTCAAGTCAGAAGTGGGAAAAACAACGAAAGAACATCGGAATGTGACGCAATACAACACTGTCACTGTATTGAGAAGACAGACCTTCGCAGACGATGCTGCTTCAAGGAAGTGATTAATGATTCTGCGTTTAACACACCGCAGGCAGAAGAACAGGGCCTATAGGCCAATATTTAATTATGCAAGTAGGCCTACATGCCAGTAAAGGATAAGGCCAGATTCGAGTTAGTTGTACGAACGTGGAATGCGTCCAATATGCAGGAATTGCTCGCACACAATATTACTTGTCCGGCATCAGATGAAGGCTTGCGTTAGCAAAGAATGGACCATACGTCATGTAGATAGGCCTACGGTGTTTTACCTCGTCAATAAACTCATGGGATTCGCTTTTCCACGCGAGCTAATCCATGCAGACACTTGAATGTGCGAGAGTCATCACACGTGTGAGAACATTTGCACAGCTGTTTTTTTATCGTACGTAATGTGATCTTTGCAATTTATGAGCGATATTGAAAGGTTGTGACTGAATTTTTACAATTACAATTACTAGACCGTGACAAGACATTCTGATTTCACTCGATTGCCGCGGTTTCTGTGACGTCACATTCTCGTCTGCAAAAAGACACAACGAGCTTGATGACAACGTCATGTCCGTAGAAAGTTTACGAAATTTATGTAGTAGGTTCAATTGCGTTCACTGCATTTTACATATTTCGTTTATTCTAGAAAATTTCAGCTGCATACCGCAACTTATTACATGAGTAAGGAAATAGGAAATGACAGGTGGACCAAACTGTATGTTTCTGCAAAGTTCTGGGCAAGGAAAAAGAATGTTTATTGGGTCCTAGAGCTAACACTGCGAACAGCTCTGAGGAATGCTCGAGAAATTAAATTTAAGTCATTTTAATGGGCAGTTCAATGTCATGCGCGGTCTGGAACGAAGGTACAGCAACAGTATTCTTGTGAAGAATGCTAATTTAAAGTTTTCAATTGTTGTTGGATAATTAAAAGCTATTTAAATGCACAATACATTCGTGATGTTTTAAAATTTGTTTTGTATCATGCTTTATATTTATTCAGCGTATTCTATCAATTCTTTGATCAACTGAGGTTTTAGTTTATAATTATTTAAATGACATTGTGCATTCCAAAGCTGAATTACGGAAGGATATGAACATCTGACATTGAGAGGAAATAGAGCACTGCACGGAATACACACCTTTCTCATCATTGAATGATAATATAGTTAATAATTATTAACCAGATTAGACCATAGACAGCTGAGGACACTATGACTGGGGTCACAGTAAAATTAAGCAGTTCTAACTACCCGCTCGATCGTATATCGTTTTTGGTTTGGTAAAGGTGTAAAAGGAGTAGCTTACCAAAGAAAGTTGAATTAATCAAACGCCTTTTTGGTTGTTTGGTTTGTTGATGCGTAATTGGGCTTCAGCGGGTACTTCCAAAAACTTCTGGAACATGCTTTGAATAGTTTCTAAAGAAGCGTATACAAAAGGTCAAGCATTATCTTATTTGCCTGTGTGAAACTGTGTGAACACCTGCGAACTGTAGTTTTTTAAGCAAAGGTAAGTTTCACGTTTAGCTTTCAAAAGAAACGAGTATGAAATCTTGCGGCACTAGCTAACTAGGGAACTGAGTGGTGGTGGTGGTGGTGGTGGTAGTGGTGGTGGTGTTGGTGGTGGTGGTGGTGGTGGTGGTGGTGGTGGTGGTGGTGGTGGTAGTGGCGGTGGAGGCGGCGGCGGTGGTGGAATGAAATGTTTTAGATTATGGCATAAAATTCTTGTGCTTCAAAACTAGCTATTGAACTGCGTCTATTCATAAACTTGAAGACATTCGAAAGATTATCTACACATCACACAGTGTTTATTCCAGACGTCTCTGGGGAAGTCCCCTTAGAAAATTAATGAGAATTCCCCTCCATAAAAAGCGAGAGGTGTTGCAATCATGTATTGTATATCCCTAGCATTCCCACAAGAAAATGTACACATGCAACATTCCCCTCCAAACAGAAAAAAGACAGATTTATGCATGCGAAATTTCCCCGTCAGTAGAAGAATTCGACTGTGAAGCATTGAGGTCATTAGTTTGGGAAGTGACATAGGCTGCATGTTATTGGGAGGAAATTTTGGTGAAACCGACAAAAAAGACGATCAGAAAGTTTTCGGTCGAAGGCTGTCGTCGATGTCTGACTGGCTGAGAGGATGTCGTCCGCCCAAAACGGACATTTTCCCGCCATCAAGAAACCTCCCCCAAGACAAAAAAACAGGGGAACTAGATTAAACACTGACACTTGATGACAACCAATAATATGAACGGATGATAAAAAGTTTTCGCAGCAGTCAATGAACTGTCTGGCAGCCATGCAAGGCGTCCATCACGTCATACCGCACAGTTCACCAACACCTCTGCCGAATGGAAGGTTGAGTCGACCATTGGGAGGATGGTAGCGGGAAGCAAACCCAGTACGTGAGGCTCTTTGTGCTACCATTGTCCTAAACCCTTCTCCATTTGTCACTAAAATAACTCTCAATAATTACGACACTCGTTGCGATTTGCCCTTTTTATAATAATTATAAGTCACCTGACGTCATAATTCGAAAATATGACGTCATCGCAAAGGAACAGAAGGACGAGAGGACAAAGAACGAAAGCATGAAAAAATGTCAAAAGCGGAGGCAAGAATATTATAAGGTGAAGAAAATGGTTCATGCCGCAGACAGAAACGACGGCAAAGACGATGGAAGGCGTTGAAAAACAGAAAACGATGACAAAAGACGACGAATAGCAACTGAGGAATAGCAGATCATCGAATTTTAAAGATGGTGATGTAAGTTTTTCTTACTACAGAAATTATCATCCTCTTGAACAGCCGAAAATCATAATCATTGATTAATGAAAGACGTCTGATAAAACTTGAAATTATTCGATGAAATGTAATGTATAGAAAAGTAGGCCTAAACTAGAAAAAGGAGACCTATTAATGGACTTGGAAAAAGTATGACTTTCTGCCTTCTTTGACTAGGCTACATCTTGAGCTCTTGTCCGTGATTTTGGATCGTTGGGTTTTATATTCGCTTCAGAAGTATAGTCTACATTATTCAAGGCCATTCTTCTTGAAGGTGTCGAATTGCGCCCTAGTTAAACTAAAATCGTGAAACTTTTTCTGTCTGTCTCTGGCACTGAATGTGGCGAACGGTGAGACAAACGGAACGATATAAGCAGACAAACATCAGACAGACACAAACATTCAAGAGTCATATACGGAATGATCAACATGCAGACAGACTATAGAGAGGCGAGTTGACGACAGACACAAAGTGACCGTCGTTAGTCAGGTCGATAGTGCAACAGTCAGACTCGGACATTCTTCAACAATGAAAATGAAACGGATTAAACGGGACATTCTTAAACGTTGTGTGCTTGTCTGTCTCCAATTTTCTAAATTTTCTAGAAGGCGCAACCCGTATAATTATGATGTCATTTTCACTGACGTAATAGAAACATTAATGTGGATTCCTCTTAAGAAGTCTAATTTGACGTCATTCTTTTGGACCATGGACATCAGCGTTTATGTTGATAAAGAAGACTGAAGAGCAATATGACGTCACAGGCATTATTACACCACAGACAAACATTATTTATAGAGTGACAACCGCTTGGTATACATAGACTGCCGTTGTGACCTGGTTGTGACCAGGCAGAAACGTATTTTGTCTTGTTTCATTTAAGAAATCAAACAGAAACAAGATGAAACATATCTGAAGACGAAAGAGAGCGTGTACTGAAGACATCTGAAGTGGAAGAAGAAAGACGAATTCGAAAACGTAATTTCATGCGCTTGATTAACCTTTTATTAGGACATGAAAATTAGGAATTCACCCTCAAGTGGCTTACAGAATATTTTTTTGATTCTTGAGTTCACGTCACATAGGTAATAATTATTAAATACCAATCTGTTTCGGTTGATCTATTAAACGGGTCAAGTCTAATTTGTCTGTCTGTCTGGCTGTCTGTCTGTCTGTCTGTCTGTCTCTCTCTCTCTCTCTCTCTCTATCTCTCTCTCTCTGTATATTTGTCTGTTTCTGTCTGTCTGTCTGTCTGTCTGTCTCTCTCTCTCTCTGTCTCTCTCTCTCTGTCTCTCTCTCTCTCTCTGTCTCTCTGTCTCTCTGTCTCTCTGTCTCTCTGTCTCTCTGTCTCTCTCTCTCTCTGTCTCTCTCTCTCTCTGTCTCTGTATATTTGTCTGTTTCTGTCTGTCTGTCTGTCTGTCTCTCTCTGTCTCTCTCTCTCTCTCTCTCTCTCTCTGTCTCTCTCTCTCTCTCTCTGTCTCTCTCTCTCTGTCTGTCTCTCTCTCTCTGTATATTTGTCTGTTTCTGTCTGTCTGTCTGTCTGTCTGTCTCTCTCTGTCTCTCTCTCTCTCTCTCTCTCTCTCTCTCTCTCTCTCTCTCTCTCTCTCTCTCTCTCTCTCTCTCTCTCTCTCTGTCTCTCTCTCTCTCTAATCCTTTCTCCTTCAACGTGTTCATGCAGGGCCGCGAGTGGTAATCTTTTGTCGACCATCCTTTCGACGAGGCCATACCACTCGTACCCATAGCTGCCTTTAAGGTTAGCTTAAGGTACTGCTCTCCTCCAGTCTCCATGGATATATATGTTCTTATCCTCCTCCTCCTTCTCCTCTTTGACTTGTTCCTCCTCCTTTTCCCTGTTCCTCTTCCTCTCCTCATACTTCTCCGTCTCCTCCTCCTACTCCTCTTCCAGTGTAGCTCAAATCTTCCGGCAGGACTATACATCTCAATGAGGTTTTAAGCAGTTTGAAAATATTTACTGTGCAGTGCTAACTGCAATATGGCGTATGTATACATGTATAGTTGTATACAGTCCTGCTGCGGAAGACAAAGAAAGATTCGCCATAGCCGGAGACACTATCTTGTAGCTTACTTTATTCTTTCAAAAAATGCTACATTGTCTGTCGTAGCGTGTAATAATAACCTTGGTGGTTTCTGTGTTTCTCTAGGTACATCATTATGGCTGGCGGCGATGATTCTGCCCTCGTAGTGAGAGATGGGATCGATTGTGACGAATGCTATGTTTGCACTATGGCTCTGTATCGTCTGAGTTTCTGTTATTAGTTGTTTGTGAGTAAGCGACCCCATGGACCTCTGGCGTGGCCTAATTTCCCGTAAGCTCATGGGGTTTGCTCGTTCGTTTCTAGTATTTGTGCGTCAGTACTAAGTTAGTAGTATACAGACCTGCTGGGCCTCTGGCGTGGCTTAAACTCCCGTAAGCTCGTTACATGGCAGGGGGCCTCTGGCGGTGCTTAAACTCCCGTAAGCTCTGTTTGTCGGTAGTTTTATGTTGTCTATTTTTGCCGTTGTTCTGTAATGAGCCGAGGGATAAGAAGGAAAGGGAGGAGGAGGGAGAAGGAGGAGGGAGAAGGAGGAGGAGGAGGAACGAAGACCAGTTTAGAAGAAAGAAGAAGGGGATGCGGTGACATGTCAGTGATGTGACGAGCTGGATGAGCTGCATTTCGGACTGAACTATACGTGTGCTATTATGGCAAATTATTATTTTTTAATTCATCATGAATAAAACATTTATGCTTTACGATGTTCCGGACAAATTGTCCAGGTTTTTGGCAAAAATCAAAACTACAGACGTTTGGCAGACTTATGCAATATCAACACTACCATAGGATTGCTAGTTTGGGAGCCCGCATAGTCACTCAATAAACCATGCAGTGCCAATTAACTCTGTCCACGACTCCACCTCACTGCATGCAACGAGCGTAGTGGTGCCATCTTAATGTAGGATCTTCAACTTACGGTCTACCGAAAAAGTCATCAACGACAATAAGAGTCGAATCATCAAAACACGAGTGGTCAATTATAATCATCTTCAAGAAAGTTGCTAAAAAACAAAAAGTAGTAATCAGAAAAAGAGTGTCAATTTTTCAAGGGTGTGCCCCTGTTCCTTCTCTGTTCGGGCGCCATGTATGCTACAGCAGCAGCAGCAACAGAAAGAGCAAGCACATATATCTCCTGATAGCCGTATCAAAGGTCTTGTCCATTTTACTGATGTCTGTTGCCGAACTGTTTTATTCCTCGTTAAATTTATTGTCGTGAGGGAAGCTATAAGACATAGCCGTCGCGATTCCCAAAGGCCCTAATTTAGAAACGTGGTACCAAATTGGAACGGGTTATAACCACAATAATTTGTTTGCGGAATGAAATATAGACATTAAAACGTTAATCAGATGGCACTAGGCTTACATGGTAGAGAGGTAGTCGCTGTTCCAAGGATTTCTGTCATTTTTTAATCCAAACTTACCAATTTACCATTCTCATTGTTTTTCATGTCACTGCGATTTCATTCATTGTCCAATCTACCTTCCAAACCATTCCGAACGATAAGGATAGGCCTGACATATAAATTTAGGCCCTGCAGCACTGGCAGCACTAACCCCGAGTTGACACGGTCATAGGGCCAAGAAATAATAGACCTACCGTAAATTATAATCTTATTCAACAATGTCTACATAGGAGATTACATGAGAGAAGAGGGTAACAATCCGAGTGACTATTGAAGGACCTCGTCGTCACTAATTGGCCTATAGCGACTGTCAACTGATTTTCGAAAAGATATAGAAATTATTATTTTAAAGACTTAAAGTCTTAAAACCAACACTGAAAGTCGGATCATGCTATAACGGCTATATACGTGGCTAATTACTTTAATAACCCTGCTCTTAGTTTAACACTTAAACAGCAATTAGTATTAAGACGAGACCAATCCTTTTTTCGTGTCTGGTCATGCGGAAAGGTCAAATGAAAACCAGACAGGTCGTTGCCATTTCAACTATAGTTCGGTCGTACCGGATAGCCTCATTGCGCAGACTTCATGGCGTGTTTTAGTAACGCTAAAACGCTATAACAAGCGCTTGCAGAAGGATAGTTGCGTTCCCTTTAAGTTCTGTTTGTCGGTAGTGTAGCTGGGAATGTTGAAATATCTGCAAACTTTCTTGAGGATCTTAGCAAAACATTGCAGTTGGAAAAGTGACGCTAGATAAATATGACGCCATTCGGAATTAAACCTGTTAATCTCATCGTCATCGTGGCATCTGTCCTAGAAATCGCTGGTAGGTTTATATTATATTAGACGTGTTCACTGTGATGCAGCTATTTATGCATGGCTTTTTTAAAAGTACGAATTCGTTCTATAGACTAAATGTTTATTTGCTATGTTAATTGTTATTGTACGGATTCACTTGTTAGACTGGGGCTCTGTACTTTACGAGTTCACTTTATATATTGGATTAACTACTTGTCATATATAAATATATAATATATATATATATATATATATATATATAAAACAGCACAAGAGAAGATCTAGAGGAAAGGTGCATGGATATGAAGAATGCCATGGATATCGTCAAGGATAGAGCAGTGTGGAGACGCCCAGTGGCGGCGCCAGGATTTAAGTTTCGGGGGGGCTGAGCCCCGCGGCGAAAATTTTCCATTTTCGCCGCCAAAATTTCTGACGACTTTTTTTTTAGTCATCGACCGAAAATCTTGGATATTTCAATGTAAAAAAACTCGGGTGGCCCTTTTTTAGGGGGGGCTGAACCTCTTGTAGGGGAGGGCTTAGCCCCCTAGCCCCCCCTAGCGCCGCCACTGGAGACGCCATGTAAAGGCCTCATCGTCGGCGCGGCCGGACGAAGGAGAGCAATGATGATGATGATGATGATATATAGCCTATATATCATTAACGGTACATGTATGCATAACTCAGCTACTAACTTTTCTGCTTTAAAGAGGTACAGCACATTGAAATACGCTACATAAATTATGTGGAGTATCACGAGACAAACTAAGTATCGTATAGGCCTAGCCGCCTAATAGAGCAGGCCTAATGCTAATCCTTCGCCCGCTTATCTTCTTATAAATTATTTGCACTTCAAAAGCTTTGCCTGATTCAGCGTCAATGTCTGATATATACAACTGTTACAACCATGGGCGGAGTTTATCAGGGGCTAGGGGCTAAGCCCCCAAGAAGACCCAGATTCATGTTTTTTACCATGTAAATGGTATCTTCTGTATATTTTCCGGACTTAGACTCCCCCAAGAACTTCAAACCAAATGACTAAAAAAGGAGATATGAACTTGACGACTAAAAAAAGGTCATCACCTTTTTCGGCCGGGAAATATTATGTATAGTGATTTTCATTAAATTTGAAGAACTGGTCACAATGGTCATCAACTTTTTTGGGGCGACACGAGAAAATATTGTCGGCGCCGCTCGTTCTGGGCCACGTTTTTTAGCCCTCCCCCAAAACGGAATCCAAACTCCGCCCACGGTTACAACATACATGTATAGGCCTACGTGTACAGTGTGACCGTGCGCTAAACATGCCAGAATTGCGTGCGCGTACCATAGGCTACGTTTCAGTGACGGCGCCAGGATTTCAGTTTGGGGGGCTGAACTCCCGCGGAAAATTTTCCATTTCCAGCCGCCAAAATTTCAGACGACCTTTTTTTAGTCATTTGGCCGAAATCTCAGAAAAATATTCCGTTTTCAGCCGCCAAAATTTCAGACGACCTTTTTTAGTCATTTGGCCGAAATCTCAGGAAAATATTCCGTTTTCAGCCGCCAAAATTTCTGACGACTTTTTCTTAGTCTACATATGGTTTTCTGTTTTTCCAGTTTTTAGGGGGGCTGAGCAAGGAAATTTTCATTTTTACATGGGAAAAAATGGATGGCTTTTTTCGGGGGGCTTAGCCCCCTAGCCCTCTCTAGCGCCGCTACGTTATGTCCCTAAGGCTATGTCCGTACATTGTGCACGTACGTAATCGGAAAAGTAACGTTTGTACCCTATGTACACGGTCGTATCTTGGTCTACAAGCACTGTAAATTGGCAGTTTATACAGACATAATTTGGTGTAAATAAATTAATTTAACTGTAGATGCCTTACATGGAATCAACCCAGTGGCCAAGATCCTGCTGGATTTTGGATCACCAGTTCCTCACGGCTTCGTCGTTCGAGCCCTGGCGGCCAATTTTATCAACAAGTCCCCGATCTGGATCCAGTTGTGGAATGAAACGGCATTCAGACAAGGACCTTCCGGAAACTACACGCTTATCTGGCAGGTGGAAGTCAGGGCCAAAGTGGGAGACGGAGGACTCGAAGTGGTAAAAATATTAAGTGTCATTCAACACCGCTAGATGTAGGCTAGGGAGTGGTACGTGTACGTTAGTCCGTTGTGATTAGCGCGCAGGACTATAAAGCAAGTTGCTGTGGATTCAAAAAACCAGAATGATTATAATGGTCATGGACGGAGACTTAGGGGACAGGGCGGACGGTCCCCCTCAATTAATGTTGTGGGGAAGGCCCATGCATTTGCCTCCCCATAGGCGCCGAGTTGACCCAATGAGTGTGAGTGCCCAAACGAACGTGAAAGAAATCCGCGCGTGAGCACGAAAAAAATTTTGAGCCTTTTTTTATAGAAGAGTTATTGAAATTACCTCTGTTCATAGGTGGAGACTTGTCACTTGTTCATGGTTTTAGAAGTACGATCACCGAGCAAGGAAGGGCCGAAGGGCTTGGGGAGGGGATGTAGGCCTACTACTATCCAGTTTCGAATTTTTTCTTGCCACACAGCGATGGTACCTTCTTATGGCTGTCATTTTAACAAAATTGTCGTGGTTTAAGACTTGAAAAGCATCCTTGCCGTTGTTTAAAACATTTCCACACAACATGAAATAGGGAAATTTTAAGCTGTTATCTCATCAAAATGTCCCATTATTTCATTGCTTGAAGATATGATTTAAGACTTCAATAAATGTTCTTCCCAATTGCTTAAAAATCACTCTTTTGGTCAACAAAGACTCAACATGTACTTTTCTTAGAATCCACACAGAAGAAAAGCACAATCTTCGTTAGCATGGGCATCTTGGAGCACTCTTCCCTAATTAGGTCAACGCTCAACAGACTCAAATTTTGCACAAGAAATTAAAAAAATTATGTCTACATTAACCACTATTAGGCCTATTTTAGTGAGCCAACATTAACATAGTGGAAGATAGTTTTTCAAATAGTTTTCACAGACAATTTAGCCAAGGCTGATTTGTTAATTAATGCAGACAAAACAATATCCAGCTTTTGTGATGCTGGGAGGTGGTTCTCGCGCAGTGAGGATCAATATAGGCCTATAACCGGTTCTAGGACAATTACCCCCCAGGACAATTGCCCCTCGGACAACTACCCCCCGTGCCAATTACCCCCCGGACAATTACCCCCCTGTACCAATTACCCCCGGACAATTACCCCCGTGCCAATAAATAAGTCTATGTCGTGTTAAAGCAGTTAAACGCAAGTTAGTGTTAAACGTTCATGAAAAATATTAAATAAAATCCAATCTAACAGCGATTCTAAGTTAGTTGTAACGCCTGCCTAATAAACATATCTAAATGTTATCGATAGGCTAAAGGACTGGATTCAGTTTGTTTAAAAAGCAACGTTATGAGCAACTCCACGAAGATTGTAAATGGCTTTGTGTGCGTCGTATTTGCGAACGATTGCCAGAATCCTTGCGTTTGTGTTCGCATATTTCTTCCTTGTAGGTTGTGGTGGGTGATAGGCTTAGGCAGCGCTGAAGGTCTGACAATTACGATGGCCATGACCATGAGAATGTTCGTTCCCTCACGCGTATCTTCGTATACGCGTGAGAAAACAAGCTCACACTGTGCCACGGGGGTAGTTGTCCGGGGGGTAATTGGTACGGGGGGGGGGGTAATTGTCCGGGGGGTAATTGGTACGGGGGGTAATTGTCCGGGGGTAATTGTCCTGGGGGGTAATTGTCCAGGGGGTAATTGTCGGGGGTAATTGTCCGGGGGGTAATTGTCCAGGGGTAATTGTCCTGTCACCCTATAGCCAAGCATGTACAGGGTGCGCCAAAAAAGTAATCCCCTACGGTTTTTAGCCCATATCTTGGTCATACATAAGAATTTTTAAATGAAACTTTACAGTCTTAAAGGCAATTCATATTTACGTACAATGGTCAAATTTTAAAAAAATATTTCAAACAGGACAAAAGTTATATCTGTTTTAGTGAGGCTACCCACCGTTTGTTGACGATTCAAAAACGCGACGCAACAAAAAGTAACAAAAACACCATCTAATTATTCTGGCCAATATCTTGGACGGGAGTAAGAATTTCGAAATGAAATTTTACAGGCTTAGAGACAATTCATATCTACACATGACGGCCCGATTTCAGCAAAATATTTCAAACAGAATAAAAGTTCTGGCACTTTTAAAGAGACCACCCACCGTTTTTTGACGATTCAAAGACGTAACGCAGCAAACAGTAGCAAAAACACGATTTTATTAAGTCTTATCTCAAATAATTCTTATCAAATAGGCTTTGATAATGCCAGATGATCATTATTATTACTATTTAATAAAGAAACAGGGTACCAGCGTAGCTGCGCGTCACTGAGAAGTCACTTAGCAAGATGACAATCAAATTGGTAAATAACGAATCTGTGAGATTAATCAACAGGTCCATCATGAACTTTGCAAAGAGACTCGAAAGAAATTTTGGCACTGGTGGTGGGCACATTGAACACATGTTGTAAATCACTATCAAGTTCAGTTCCAAACAGTCATTTGAGCTAAGACTTGATAAAACCACGTTTTTGTTACTTTTTGTTGCGTTACTTTTTTTAATCGTCAAAACCGTGGGTGGCCTCACTAAAAGTTGTATAACTTTTGTCCTATTTGAAATATTGTGATGAAATCTGACCACCATGTGCAGAAATGAATTGTCTTTAAGCCTGTAAAATTTCATTTCGATATTCTTACTTTTCGCCAAGATATTGGCAAAAAACCAAATTTTTGCTGCGCTTCGTTTTTGAATCGTCAAAAAACGGGGAGTGGCCTCACTAAAAGTGATATAACTTTGGTTCTGTTCGAAATATTTTGTTGAAATGTGACCATTGTACGTAAATATGAATTGCCTTTAAGACTGTAAAGTTTCATTTAAAAATTCGTATGTTTGACCAAGATATGGGCTAAAAACCGCAGGGGATTACTTTTTTGGCGCACCCTGTACAATAAAAAGAAACAGTCATTCAAATCGTCGCCTTCGTCCGTAATAGAAAAAAAATGACTGAAGCGGATCGAATGAGCAGGATTTCGGTGTTTCCTCGTATTCGCTGATCGGCTGAGGACCTACATTGTATATGGAGTTCAGATTTACGGATGGGGTGAAGCTGGCGTAATAGTAAGGTAGACTAACTGAGATTTTTAAAATATATAAATGACGCAATGAGTTTCATAGATAAGCAATACCAACAGAGAAACGATATCGTAAAAGCATATCTTGTTGGCTGATTTCTTATGGTGCCCACATGCATAGACGGTAGGGGCCTGCGGGTAGGGCATTTTCCTACCCGACCCGTACCCGTGACGTAGGACCGCTACCCGTACCCGTACCCGACCCGTCCCCGAAATTACTACCCGACCCGACCCGTACCCGCGGGTATACCCGTACCCGTATCGTACCCGCGACGTCATCAGCACGCCTTCCCGTGTACAATGCTGGGCTTCCAGGCGAAAATGTTTACATCTCAGTATGCAGAACAATGGTAGCAATAATAATAAATACGCTGATAATGGTGTCGGTAGTAGCAGTAGTTGTAGTAGTAATAGAAGTTGTAGTGTGGTGGTGATGGTGGCGGGAGTAGTTGTAGTAGCTGTCATAATCACAGTGGTGGAAGTAGTAGTAGTATCAGTTGAAGAAGTAGTAAAAGTCGTAGTCTTTATAGTAGTAGATACATGTATAGCATTAATGATAGTAGTAGTAATAGTAGTTGTAGTAGTAGTAGTAGTAGTAGTAGTAGTAGTAGTAGTAGTAGTAGTAGTAGTAGTAGTAGTAGTAGTAGCAGTAGCAGTAGTAGTAGTAGTAGTATCAGTAGTAGTAGCAGTAGCAGTAGTAGCAGTTGTGGTGGTGGTGGTGGTGGTGGTGGTGGTGGTGGTGGTGTGGTGGTGGTGGTGTGTGGTGGTGGTGGTGGTGGTGGTGGTGGTGGTGGTGGTGGTGGTGGTGGTGGTAGGTGGTGGTGGTGGTGGTGGTGTGGCGGTTGTAGTAGTCATTTTAGGAACGGGAGACGAACAGGGGAGAGAGAGGAGGAGGGTGGATGGAAAAAGAGAAGGAAGGAGGAAGCCAGGGAGGAAGAAGACGACAGCGAAGAAGAGCTAGAGGAGGTGAATGAATATGAAGATGAGAAAGACGAAGAAGGAGGAGGAAAAGAGAATGGGATGAAGAGTAGGATAAAGGAGATGATCATGAAGACGAAGAAGGGGAGGCAGAAGAGGAGGAAGAAGAAAATGAAGACGAAGATGAGGATAAAAAAGAAAGAGGAGAAGAGGATGCAGAGAGGAAGAAGATAAAGCGACTGTTACTCGACTTCGAATGAATAAATACCAAGTTCATGGGAGAGAAGTAGGAGGATGAGGAGGAGCGAGGGGCAGCGGATGAGGGATATGGTTAGAGAGAGGGAAGAGGAAGATGACGATGAAGACAGGGAGAGAGAGGGAGAGGGAGAGGAGAGGGAGAGAAAAGACATGATGCAGGGAGACAGGGAGGGAGCGACGGAGGAAGGGAGGGACGGAGATAGTGAATGCGGGAGGGACGGATGGAGGGACGGATGGAGGGAAGGAGGGACGGAGGAAGTGCGGGCGGGAGGGAGGCAGGGAGGGAGGAGAGGGAGGAACGGAGGGAGGAGCGAGGGACGTAGGGACAGAGCGAGACAGAGAGGAAAGGAGGGAGGGATGCAGAGAGGGAGAGAGGCAAGGAGGGAGGCAGGGTGGGAGGCAGGGAGGGAGAGAGGGAGGGACGTAGGTAGGGACGTAGGGACGGAGAAGGAGAGGAACAGAGAGAGGAGCAAAGGTTGAGGGTTAAAGAGAGAACAGATGGAGATGGAGATAGAGATAGACATGGAGAGAGAGAGAGCGACAAAGAGACAGACTGGAGAGAGAGAGAGAGGGAGGGAGGGAGAGAGGGAAACTGAAAGAGAAATGAGAGGGAGAGGAGAGGAAGAGCGAGAGTGAAAGGAATATGAAGAAGGCATGCAAGGTAAAGGGTGAAACTGAGATGAAGAGAGTCTGAGGTAAACACAGAAACAAAAAGCAGTGGCAGAGGCATAGTAACCTCCAGACTTTATGGCGGTACGGGTAAAAACGGGTATACCCGTACCCGTGATGATCCTACCCGTACCCGACCCGACCCGTGAAAAGCGTACCCGACCCGTACCCGACCCGTACCCGACCCGCGGGTACGGGTAAACCCGCGGGTACGGGTATACCCGCAGACCCCTAATAGACGGGCCTCGCACGGTCCATTTCTGGTGGTGCTGAGCACTCACGGGCCTCGCAGAGTCGGCGCCCATGGCCTCCCCCATCGTTAAGCGTTAGGACATGTCACGTTAAAACTGATGACTAAAAAAAGGCCATCAACTTTTTTAGCGCAGATAATATTGGGTTTTCGTCGACATTTTCTCGGGCGGATGGCTTTAAAAAAGGTCATCAACTTTTTTGGCCGGTGTCACGAAATAGAGTATCCCCCGTATTAATTGTATTCCCCCAAAATAAAAAAGTCGAAAAAACCGCTTCCGCGTGTAGTTTTTTTTGCAAATTAATTTTCATCTGCTTTGTTTTGAACAATGAGACTAACAGGTATGTTTATTCCGACTAGATAATTTGTTTTGCCCTGTTTTTAGAGCACTTAAACATTTAAAACACTTAAGAACACTCAGAGTCACTAAATAAATTCGAGTTGCCTTTATCTGAGCATTGCCTAGGACACTTAAAACAATTAGAGTCACTTAAAATTTTGATTACAGCATAAATATTTTTATTATGCGCATTTTTCAAAAAGGGATAGAATGGTTTATCCCCCCGGATAGCATAGACCGGTTAATTCCATCCGAGGGGATAGATTAATTCATCCCCCCGGATAGCTTTCAGGGGGGATACTCCGTTTCATGACACCGGCAAGAATGGAAAATTTTTCGTCGGCGACTCAGCCATTCGTCCGCCCAAAATCTTCGGCCGGTCGTTTTCGTCTCCCCCCAAGTCTCCGCCCAAGTCTCCGCCCATGATAATGGTAGTCTACATTCTACAATTTCTATTTTACTGGTGCTCATGCTTACTCAGTTAAAGCGAGTACATGAAGTGTGGGCGAGTTGTCGAATGATCAGACGGCGAGAGAGAAAACTTGTCATCGCCGCCATGACCGGGAGCGCTTCTGAATAGCCTATCTTGAGGATGCGCTGTATTAAACTTCCTGAACTAAATTTGTAAAATCACATGCAGAGGTTAAGGCAAATGAAGAATTTTAATGAAGTCGATTTAACTTCGTGCCTCTTGTCGTTTAACTAAAGAGCTTGTTTAATGTGGTGTTGTAACCCAGTGGTAATGTATATAATAATGTACACGTGTGTTTGTGCGCGTGTCCAACTGGTCAAATGCGCATCTGCATTCCAGATACAATCCATGCATTCCAGATACAATCCATGTATAGTTGTATACTGATGATCATGTTCGTGTTGTAGATAGAGCTTGATGAGAACGATCAAACGTTCATATCTAACAACGGTGTTCACCTAGCTGTGTATAGCACTGTCCGGCCTTCCGCACTAATCGCCGTTTTCAACCAGTCAGTGGGTAACCTACACCTGTCCGACATTGGACATTGCCACAGACACGGCAGCAAAAGCATCCTAAGCTCCGTCCTCTCAACCAACGTCACCTGTACGTTTGACAGACTGCGCTGGCCCTACGCACTGCCACTCAAACTCTGCAGCAGCTTTGGTGAGTACATTACATAAGCTTAATTACATTACGTTGTTTGAATGTAAGGCGTTGATAGTGCATTTGTCTTTCGATTAATGTGCATATTGTCTCCTTATTAGTGTGCCTATTGTCTATTGATCATTGTGCCTATGGTCTATTGATTAATGTGTCTATTGTCTATATTGATTAGTTTGTCTATTGATTGGTGTGCCTATTGCCTATTAATTGGTGTGCTTATTGTCTATTGTTGGTGTGCTTATTGTCTATTGTCTATTGATTGGTGTGCCTATTGTCTATTGATTGGTGTGCCTATTGTCCATTAATTGGTGTGCTTATTGTCTATTGTTGGTGTGCTTATTGACTATTGTCTAATGATTGGTGTGCCTATTGCCTATTAATCGGTGTGCTTGTTGTCTATTGTTGGTGTGCTTATTGTCTATTGTCTATTGATTGGTGTGCCTATTGTCTATTGATTGGTGTGCCTGTTGTCTATTGACCAGTGTGCCTATGATCTATTGTTTAGTGTGTTTATTGTCTATATTGGTTAGTTTGTCGATCGTCTATTGATCAGTACTGAATTGTCTATTGTGTTGCTCTGTCAATACATAGGTTGAGATTTATATCCCTAGAGGTGTAAGACAACTTTTGGAGATTCTGATCCGCTTATCTTTATGTCCTCCTCCCTTCTGTACACTTTTAATTGAATGGTAACTTTTGGTAAGGTAAAGACTTGACTCTGCTGGCTTTCTCTTTTCCTACCCTTCGCCCTTTCCTCCTTACTTCGATGTCTCCCTCTCTCCGCCACTCCCAGCCTCCCTCCATCCTACCAATTGCCTCTAAATTTCGCTGGCAATTCATTCATGCTATGTCTCGACATCACAAGCCATTTTATTGACCAAAGGACTGTAGAACTGCAAGTAAAGCCACTACACTTGTGCATTTCAGCTCCTTGCGGCGTCAGTCTATGTAACGTCGATGAATTTCGTTTTTGCTTTCAGACTGTAACGATTTGTCCACAGACAGCGAGTGGGACAATGATGCCGCTGGCGCTACAGCAACATCTGTAAGATCTTGTAATAACCCTAACTATGAACAACGTATACCTGCGTATGTTGACACGCTAACACCTTCGACTTTGTTTTGATTGAGCGCTTGTGAATAAGCTGATTCCCGCCACTTAGCTTTTTGTGGATGCTGTAGAAGTTCCTAGATTACGATTACGATTAAAGACGACTGAGGCATTTCATATATTTAGGCCTAGTCCTGCAGAACTACAAGGATGTTGATAAAGGCTATAGCATAGATCTCATGCAAATGCCCGCATCATAGGTATTTACATAATAAATTAATAATATAATTATTATGCAGATTCATATTTCTTTTCCTTGTTTGAACATTCTCGTCGACGTATATAATATAGGCCTATTATCTACAGAAACGCTTAAAGTCGGCGTTTGTGGCATTAGATTCCAGTGTCGCACGTTACGAAAGACTTTGCTCAGCGGCATAAAAGGATTAGGCCTATAGCTAGCCTATAGTCTCGCGTGAGGCCGAACCTGCGCACTCCGCGTTAGACATAGGAGCACCCGACCACAAGAACATTCTGTCCCATGTGCAGGCTATATGGAGCCTATGGTTCTCGTGCAGCGAGAACTTCCACTCGATCCACTCAATCTTGAATTTATACCGTAGGTTATATCTATCAGTCTAGGTTGTGTTGTTTTAGAAGTCTGGTCAGTGGTCACGGTGCCTTGCGCATTAGACACTTGTTCCCAATTAACAATTAGGAGTAGGCCGGACATATTAAAATCTTACATACCAACATCTCAGTTAGACTCAGTGCTGAATTGTCTGAATTAGCAAATTTACGAAGTCTTGCGAAATATAATGATGAGCAACTTATAACAAATATTAGGCCAAGGGGAGGCTCTACGGCTGAGGAAATTCCGTTGTAAGAAAGACCTTTGGCCTTCTGCGTTGCCCTGCCACGTACATGCATGGTTCCCAGAATATTTTCCCTCGCCTCGAAAAAATTGCTTCCTGTGATGGTTAGCCTAGTTGTTTTTCTGCCATGGCTATGCCCTGGTAAAAAATGCCACTGATTTTATCCCCACCGGCTGAAAATGCCAATGGATTATTAAACGGATTCTATTTACATTATATTACTTTACAGGTTTCTAGGCCTACTACGGAAGAAACTACGACGGTAGAGATGATACAAGTCTCAGAAGATGAACATTCAGAGGCAATCAAAGTTGTTCACGGTAATAAACAGAATATTAAATTATTATAGGCTTAGGCAATTATATAGGCCTACATCATGCAGTGTGCGCACACAAAATTTAATATTATCACATGTAGAATTACAGAAACTTGTCTATTGATCTATTATAAATTTTATAGCCTATATTACTAAACTGACAGCCCTGAGTCAAATCGGATAAAATAATATGCGAATCCATTGGCGGCGCTAGAAGGGGGGCTGGGAGGGGCTAAGCCCCCCCTACAAGAGGCTCAGCCCCCCTAAAAAAGGGCTATTCGAAATTTTTTAGGGTGAAATATACACGAATTTGGACTGACGACTAAAAAAAAAAAGGTCGTCAGAAATTTTGGCGGCGGAAATGGAAAATTTTCGTGAGATTTCGGTCGAGGACTTCAGCCCCCCCGAAACTGAAATCCTGGCGCCGCCACTGTGCGAATCACTTGCAGATATAGCCTACATCAAATCTAGTGCCTTTTCCACAAATACAATTGGAATTAGAACGTACGATAATGACAATCGATTTTTCCAGCATCACACAAAACGTGAATAATAGGCTATAAGCCTAATATGGAATTATGATTGCAGGAACTTGACGAGCAGTACACTCGTCTTTTTTGAGTCAACTGTTACGACCAATCGTTGAAAGTGTTACTCAGTGTTTCGTTCGAATTTAGAAGCATTATAAAATGCCACCGGATTTTCGGATTTTACTTTGAATTGGACCTATTTTTATGTTGTTAGATCTGCCAATAGTATATGTAGGACTATAGGCTATATAGGCTACTGTTCTGTTTTCCATATTGTTTTCTCATCTGCTTTTGGTGTTTCCAGGGGTAGAGAAAGAAGACACGATGACGTCATCAGTTAACTTGAGGAATATTGTGATTGGTCTGATCATGTGGAACGTCATTCTCAGCATCCTCTTGCTGATCGTAGCTGCATCTGTAATCATCGCCCACTCGAACATCTCGCACGTCGGTCGTTTCCACTGCCACAACAGAGGAATGTACGTCCAGCTGCTTAACGGATTGTTTACTTATAATTATATGCTGCTTAACCAATCGTTGATTTTTATCAGTTAACCCATGCAGTTTTACTACAAGAAATCTGCATAATTACCCTTAATAAGCAGTTGCGAGAGTAGAAGAGGGAAAAACCTAAATTAGTCTGTATAGGCCTACATTGTTTTAAGGCTGGTCTATTTAATTTAGGACGTTCTTAGAAGAGGGGACGGAGGGTCACCCTAATCACCCTGATGACGACAAATGAAATGAAAGGTTGAGTGATGTCCTATAACGACAAAATTAATGGCATCTGTACTGTCTACAGCTTACATTACACTTGTTTCCTTAAAGCCGGTAGGCCTACTTTAATTAGCCATCAAGTTTAGATGACACATATTGCCTTGAATCTGTAAGTCCTATGCAAAATACGGAAGCATATCAAATGCCCACCCCGTAGAATAGTTGACTGTACTGTATCAACGGGGTAGACCTAGGCCTATGCAGGCCTTCCGCTTAGTATGAACATTGTTACGGGGAGCGGGCAGAGGGTATACTGTTAAATAAAACAAAATGGAAAGGAACCAAATGTATGCATCAATTTGCAAACGTCCTTTGCGGACGACCCCTCGTTCGAATTCGCCTGTTCACAGCCATCTTTTCTATCTGTCTGGAAAGCCAGCAATTCAATGTAGAAGTAGCGCTCCCATGCAGGTAGGGCCTACCGCTTTATATTTTGTTTTATCAACAAATTTTTCTTTAATATCATACAGAAATAGCAGGTTTTTGTCGTTTCAGCTATGTTGTTAACAAACCGAAGAAAGCCACAGAAAAAGACGATGCATGGCACAACGGCAACGAACCAAAGCGCCAAAACTCCGGACTTTCCGCCATCTGAAGTCGTGCGACAAAACGCTGTTCAATAAATTAAGACTAGAGCACTCGCCGAATAAAATTTAATGTTCACATTAGGCCTCGAAAGCCTATAATAACGGTGGCTATCATATCACCTGCTTGTATAACCTAGGCCTATAGGCCTGTGCATTCAGCAGTTTTTGTTATTAAACCTTCAAGTGGTTCCGTCCGTGTTCGTCGCATCTATAGGCCTCGATCGTGTATAGCCTATTATAGGGTCTACAATGGTCCCACATAATTATATAGGCTTATAAGTCTATTATTGCGTTAAGTTCTATGGTTGATAAACGATTTAAAAATGGCGATGAACAGAGGGACTGGGCTCTAGAAATGGCAAATGTTTCAAACAAGTATTATAAGCGTCTGTGTAATCCTACCGTACTTGCTAATTAATTGGCACACAATTATAATTTGCACTAAAATGAGGTGGGCCTACAGCGCTATCGTGTTTATTTTGTATTGGGTCAGTTCCATGATAATATGTACATTCTATTAAAACTATGAAACGGCGTATTTGACTTCAGCTATCTATTCACCTGTTTATAGGCTAATAGCAAGAGACTAGTAGCCTACAAATTTAAACATGAAAGACACCCTATTATAATAGATGAAAGTGTGGTGTTTGAGGAGCCAATAGCATAAAAAAAATAAGCAGAAAAATGCATGCACGTGAAGGCTGTAGGCTAATAATAATGTGAAGCTGGAAGTGAAAACATGGTATATAAAAGCTACATATATAGAAACTATACGTTGAAGATCGGACGGTTGGGAGGATTGAAGTGCGTTGTAGCTTACATATTAAGCTTAATATATCATTTTCGTATTCGTTCAGGTACACAGGCCTATTTGAAGTTATTTGGGTCGTTTGAGGACAGGAGTGATGAGATTCGATTAGAAGAGAGGTTCAATCTTCGCACGAACCCGATGTGTGACTTGTCATTGAAAAGAAAGCGAACTTTGGAAAAAAAGAGAGAGGATCAATTATAGGCCTACTAGACCTACTACTATTAGCCTACTACTGCTGTTGCCATAGGCGTAACTTTCTATTGTGACGGTGGTGTCCAGTCACCACCACTTTTAAAAGTGGTGGTGACAGTCACCACCACTTTTTGGTCCTGTACAGAAATATTTTTGAAAGCATTTTGGCTGTCAAGCGTATACAGTCTACAAATGTATTCCTGGATAATATCGCAATGTCGGCAAAGCTAATAGAGGGCATTAGAGGCTTCCTCGTTGTCTTCATTGTCCACACTACTTTAATTGCAGTCCTTACTTACACGTGCTTGGTTTCATAGCAATTAGGTGAAGTTATCTTGTATACAATCTGGACTTGACATTGTGAAATTGAATTTATAAAAAAAATCAAATTATAAAATTGTTTTTGAAAATACGAACATGACATCGCATTGTTTTAATTTGCGGGGACCTAAAGTGCCAGACAAAGTAGACTAAATTCGTATTTGCGGAAGGGGTAAAGGAAAGCGAGGGAAGAGATAAGGCAAGGAAAGGGGAGGGGGACAAAACCCCCTTGGTTTTGCTAATTTACAACATGATCAATAGCATTTCAAGCTTGAAATTACTGTAGGATATATAGTGCTGAATGTCCCAAATAAAGTAGGCTACGTGTGCTATTGTGTTCGATAAAATTTCTAAAAGGTTGACGGTGCAAAACAATTAAATACAAGGTGCGTCAAAGGGACGTTTTACCCTCACATGGGCAAAACGCCCGTTGTTGCTCATTTGTATTTTCTGAAAGCCATTGTGACCTCTAAGGCCTAAAATAACTTTAAAGAGGTATCGGTACTGTAACTATTTGATTCTGAGGGTATTTTGGACTGCACCTCTATTCTTTGAAGCACACAAAAATTTCTTGCTAAGAATGGATCTTCAATGCATTCAAATACAGAGGGCGATTTGCTTAGTGCCACCTGTGATATTGCTTATGTAATTTTTTCATTTATATAAGCAAAGTCAAATTTATAACTGTAATTCACTGTAATTCGAGATACTGCATGGTATAGCGTACTTTACACTTACAGTTTGCATTAATGGCTAAGCCTGTCATTTTTTTACATCATTAATGATCAATACAGAGGTAGCGGCAAACTCTTTCAAAGAAACACAAAAAAATAAATGTCTATTTAAAAAATAGACAAACCATTGAAGCGCAAATTGCTGACGATTCTGGAACAACTAAAATACCCCGGAACAGTCAAACTGTTCACTACATAGCACAGGGGGATGGAGTAGGGAGGGTGTTTTTCCTCTCTACCCTAGTGAGCAGAGCTGCAGAGGAATCACAGTCACCTCCACTATTTGAGACAAAGTTACGCCCATGCTCCACACACCCACGAAAATTCCCCTTGAACGTTCATCCCGCCATCTCAAGGGCATATATTCATTTAGTATGACCTTTGCTTTACAGTCACATTTTCCTCTGCACGTATATGGCGCTCGCTCTCGCAACTCCTAATTTGGCCTAATTACATTAATTGTTAACATTTTGTTAAAGTAGGCTATATTGTATCTACTGACACTGCATTGGTTTTATAATATAGGTTTCAAATAAAATGAACGATATTTTAAGAATGAATTTTAGTGATATGAGGCAAAGAAGCAACAGTAATTTTATATTATAGGTTTTTAGTCTGTTTAAGTCAGCGGTTCTCAACCTGTGGGTCGCGACTAGACCTGGGAGTGACTTTGGTCAGCTAATCTGACCCCACTTGACCCGAAAGTGACTTGAGGTCGACTTGAAGTCAACTTCTCGGAGTCAAAACGACTTGACCCGACTTGGCAGAAAAACAACCGACTTCCGACTTGAAGTCGACTTCTGACATGGTATTAGTAAAACTCTAATATCTTTGGTACTATAGCCATAAGCCTGGGTCGACGTACGGCTAGTTGGCTACTAATGCAAGAAGTCAAGCCAATTTTCCTGCAAGCATTAATTTCATTTGGGTCTACAAATTAGTAATGAGGCCTCAACATTATTGATGCATGAATTTATCTGTTAAAGTGTTATTAAGCCCATTTCAAGCTGTTTGTGTTTCAGTTTAAATAGTTTTGTGATGCTTTAGGCCATCTAATAACCTAGGCAATGCGACGGCAAATTATTAGGCCTGTGAATTTTAGCTTGTCAATTGTCTGTGATTATTCAGATTTCACTCATTATTATTGTTATTTATTAGCAAAATTAATATTAAATAAATTTGTAAAACGCGCAAGGTCTAAGTTAAAATGGCGGACCGCGGACTGGATACACAGAATGAATGGCGTGATATGATAGGCCTAATTTGTAGGCCTAATTCTGTTTTCATAATTAATTGGCCTCTAAAATCATTTCGCAACTTAACATATAGCATTGCAAGCGCATCATCCTACGTACATCATATAGGCTACTACAGCTATTAGGCCTATAGGCCTACTCACTGACAGTAAAGTCTTTCATTGTCCAATTGGCCCTAAAATAGTTTTCCGTCTGCAGACAACTCCAGATGCAGCGCTCCAAAGTAGCGCCACACTGTCGATTTATTATAGGCCTTGTAGATCCAGCTTTCTTTGCGCCGAATTCACTGACCAGTATAGAAGTTCACTGATTGCTTGGTAAGCACACGTGCAAATATTTTAATAACATTTTTCCCCCATTTTAATTAAGCGCATGCCTAAGCGTGACGCACATAGGCGGAGACCTGGGCCGAGAATTGGGGGGGACGGAAAGACGCGAGATTTTCCGACAAATTTCTGACGACCGGCGAAATCTCGAAAAAAGAAATTAGTTTCGCCGCCAAAAAAGTTGATGACCTTTTTTTTTTTTTTTTTTTTTGTCATCCGGCCAAAATCTCGACGAAATGTTATATTTTCGCCGCCCAAAAAGTTGATGACCTTTTTTTTTTTTTTTAGTCGTCCGGCCAAAATCTCGACGAAAATTGCTATTTTCGCTGCCAAAAAAGTCTTGGCGCTCAAACATTGGGGGGGACAAATGCATGGGCCGTCCCCCCCAACACTTTGATTGGAGGGGACCGTCCCCCCTGTCCCCCCTAGGTCTCCGCCCATGGTGACGCATAGGCCTAAGCATAAAATTACAAATTATATGAATAGATCGGAAGACGGCAGTCTGCACGATCGATAGCCTACCGGCAAAATAATAATAAGTAGCCTATATAGACTAAGTCTCTGCTTAGCAAAGACCTCAATTGATCATTCTTGTAAACACACTTGGCAACAAAAGCTGCTTAAATGTTGTCACAATCATTGGTTTGAAGTGACAAATTTAACTATATTTGCGTCTCAAGTCGGTTTAAGTCGACTTGAGGTGAAAACAACTTCAAGTGACTTCTATCTACAAAATTCGACTTGGGGTCAGTTGCGGTGAGCAGAAACGACCCGACCCGACTTGGGATGACCAAGTCGACTGGGGTCGACTTATTGGGGTCGACTCCCAGGTCTAGTCGCGACCCCCACGGGGGTCGCCTGACGATTTGCCAGGGGTCGCTGGGCCCCTTAAGAAATTTTTAAAATATGTAGCCTAATTGCGATTTCAACGCTAGGCTTATCTGCAACACAAAAAGTAACTTAAAATATAGGGTCTACTTTTGCTGTGATACATTTGTTAGATTGAGACAGCTAATTTAATTTTTGCCATTTTGTTTTTCAAGTCTATATTTAATTTTACTTCTGAAAAAGAATGGGCAGGGAATATTTATTGAAGTCTTAAACCATGCCTCTCAGCACTGAAATCATAAGCAGTTTTCTGAAGATGACAGCTTAAAGTGCTAAGCTACAGTGAGCAATTGTATTAAGATGACAGCTTAAAAACAGCTTCTACAATGTGAACATTCACAAAATGTAAACAATGGAGACGGGACATTTATGAAAGTCTTAAACCACGTCTGTGGGCACTGAAATCATGAGATGACAAATTTAAAACGATGAGAGGGGACACTTTCAAGTCTTATACCTCTCTGCACTGAAATGGTGAGTAGGTCTAATGTCGTTAAAAGACGGCTTAAAATGCTACTGTTGCCATGTCGAAATTATAAAAAAGTCGAAAATTAGGAGGACTACATCACCTCCCCAAACTACTCCTCTGCTCGGCGCATTTAGGTCCATAGCAAAACAAGTAAAGTCTATGAAATTGATTACCACTCCAGACGAATCAGCTAGTCAAAATTAGTGTTAACAAAAAAGAAGTGATGACCAATTTTAGTCTATTGTTTAATAGTTGCAGCATAAATAGAGAAACGACAACTTTTTACTGACATTTTGTTGGTCGAATCGATGCATCCTAACAAATAAACTGAAACGTCATTTGGAAATTAAGCGTCCTAACTCTGCAGATAGGCATGACCATGCAGTAGGCCTATAATAAGGAACAAAGCTGATGACTCCAAGAAGACACACCTGATGAAGGTTGGGAAGGTCCAACAGCAAGACGTGGCAGCTGCTGAAGTTTCACAAGACGAATAGACTAACATAAAACTTCAGCTTCAAGTTATCAAAGTAGGTTGGCCTAGCTCTCAGAATCGCATGAGCCAGGAAACTTCATACAATTGTCAAAAGCAGATCTCGAATTATGAGAGTGAAAATGAATAACAATGGCCAATGGCAAAAAATGTAGTGAAATAGGGGCGCAGAGTCTAACTCAATCAATTTTGTTATTGGGGGTCGCCACAAATTTCGAAAGGTTACCAAGGGATCGCCGCACTAAAAAGGTTGAGAACCGCTGGTTTAAGTAAACATTAATCAAGCAATAAAAGCTTGGTTGCTCGACAATTGAGGTTCAAAATCAAGTAGGCCTAAAGCAAATGGCTTATAAATTCCTCCCTCAAATATTAAAGCACTATTGAAGTCTGTACAAATGCAAATTGGTTACACTTTTGTAACCTGCATTTGAGTGAAATGTTCGAGGAAATTGTTCCATTGAAACATTCTGGTGGAATCCAGAGACGAAATTACGGGGATTGGTCCTGGGAAATGTCCATGGGATCTGCCTGGATCAGAAAATGGATGTTGCTGAGTATTGTACAACTGACAGTAGACTACTCAATTTGATATACCAAAAGAAATTGATATTTTACTGAATGCTGGACCTTTCCAAACTTCACATGACTACTACAGTGTTTAACACACTTACCTGGTTACCTGGTGCCGTCAGCTCTTGGAGCTCTGGCGACAGTCATGATGTATCCTCTCCATTGTCTCCTGTTTATTGTCGCCTCTCTTAGCTCTTCCAAGCTCATTCCAGACTTTTCCTGTACTTCATCCATCCACCTCTTCCTTGGTCTTCCGCGTCTTCTCCTTCCTTCACCGCATGCCGTCATCATCTCCTTTTCCAAACCGTTTGATCTCATAACGTGGCCGAAGTAGTTGAATTTCCGCCTGGTTGCTGTTTGTTGCAGTGTCTCCTCCCTCTCTATTCCGAGCTCCTCACGCACCAACTCGTTAGCTCTCCTTTCCATCCATGAGATCTTTAGCATCTTCCTCCAAATCCACAATTCCACATCTCGCACGCGTTGATTTTCTTTTCCATATCCTGAGTCTTCGTCCATGTCTCGCATCCATAAAGGACCACTGGAAAGATCAATGCTCTCACCAATCTTTTCTTTGTTTCCCTGCTCACATAGCCTATTTATCCTTCCAAATCCTTCCCAGACCGTTCATTGCCGTTTTTTCCATTGTTACCCTTCGCCTTATTTCCATGTCACTTCTTCCCTCCTTCTCTATCATAGATCCCAGGAATGTGAAGCTCGAAACCACCTCTATTACTGTGACGCGCGGGGGCGCCGCCTGTCCTAACGTTTCCACCCCCAAATTAATGGGCTCTAATGTTGCGCGCCCCCTTAAGCGCGGTTGAGGAAAGCTGGGTCCTAGGTCAAGGGTTTTGGTGTCAATGGTAGCGGGTTCGAATCCTAACCTAGGGTGTGAGCTTCTCTGGTTACCAAATTCCTCAGGATGAGCCGATATTGGACATATGTCAGCGGTGGCTGTTAAGCTCACAACAGCCCCACTGAATGGGTGCTTATCTGGGTTCGATTCCTCAACTTTTCCCCAAGCTCCATCACCCACTTTACCTTCAGCTACCGACTTCACCATTGTTTCACATTCTTTCTGGCGGGAACTTAATTGGGCTTGCTGCATGGAAACTAGATTCAGCTCTTCGGCTAGACCGATTAAAATGCTACTCTGGCGCTCCATAAACTGTTCTATTGTAGTCATTTGCTTCTGTAATACAGCAGGGTCTAAGTCATCAGTATTGTCTGTAGTCCCCAACTCAAGGGTTTCTCTCGGACATAACTCATCTTCCTCTTGTCCTGTCCCTAAGACACTGTCCGTTTCCCTGTCGGAGTCCATTATAATTCGATAGCAGAAATCACTTCACAGTTCTCTATTTAAGTTTCATTTATTGTAGAATTAATCAAGCGACTGTCTGTCGTTCATTAGCAATTATTTACGCAGCCGATAAAATAGAATCAATATTAAAGATTCACTATTAAGGCCTTCCTAAAACGCCTATGTCCCTTGACTAGCTTAAGTTTTATCAGATCAGTTCACAGACTGACTATTTCACACCTATCCGATCAGTTCACAGACTGAATACAACACAACTAATATTTACACCAAAATAGCGATACAAGTTTTATCTAATTACACTTAGTTCAGGTTCGAGCTCTATAGATTAGGTTGCCTATACTTCCCTGTTCCCATTGATATTTTAGGACAGTCGATCCACCGTTTTCCGTCCTGTAGAAAGTTATTGAGTCGTCAGCCGATGCCAGAATTTCTCCGTAGGAAGCGTATTATTAATTTAATCGTTGCCGGAAATCTTCGTAATTACACATCGATTCACAAGACATCGGAAGAACCTCGTCTTCTGCACTGAGAAACTTGCCAGAATCGAAAATACCATCAATTTGACCACGATTCACGATTTCCACCAGCATAGGTCCTTCCCGATTCAACTCTGCAGCCCGACTGAAGGTTTGCGCGTTAATTTGACGCAAGAGAGCGCTTTTTGGCGCCTAAAACATCGCGTGATGTCTAACCAATCAAAAATCGCACGTGGCGGAAAGTTCCATTGAAAAATGCATGGGAAGCTAAATATAGCGATGACCGCATCGATCAGTGCTAAGCATAGCACCCATGAATTCGTAATAGAAATAGCGGCCTTACTTAAGTAAATAAGTAAGGTAGCTTGTAGCAACCTGGTTCGCTACATTACTTCTCCATCCACCTCAAAGTTTTCCCATGTTGCAGTTGTCATAACCTTTGTTTTCTTTACACAGGCCCGCCGACAGAAATTCCGGGCCCCTGGGCTGAGCAGTCACGGACCCCAAACTATCTTTAGACTTATTGAACAAATTTACACAAAAACAAATAAAAATAACAATAGTGTGGGTATGAATGTACGCTAATGGTTACATTTATGATTTTAATCAGTTCTTAATGTTAAGAATTTAATTTTCAAATAATATTGTAATCAACAAGCAAACTTTCTGGATTTAACTGCAACAATATCTCTTATAATATCCTGGTAGTTCTCTATCTTGTCTGCATGCGAAACTAAAAATGCACTTCGGAAATGCTCTTACTTCATCGCCTGGAAAATTGCCCGAATGTCTTGGAGGACCGTTTCTTATAAGCTTAATAGCAGCCTATAATTATCGCCTCAATCGATCGTTTGTGTATAGGCCTAAACGCGGGCCCTGGCGGCAGAGTGCCAACATCAAAACAATGCTTCTTTACAGTTTCCATAATTTCAGCATTTTTAGGATTCTTATTTATGATATTTTCATTTGGAATTAAGATATTAACCCCACAAACTTCATTTTCATCCATTCAGTTATATACGATCATCATGCAGGCACGTTTAATTCACTAGAATCAAACGATGTATAGGAATAGGCCTAATTACGGGCTCTGATTGCCTTCTTTTGATATTCTAAATTGAAATAGTGTGCTACTGTATAAACTTACCAATTTTTGCCTTTTCAAATTTATTAGCTTTTTCTTTTTGTTTTTGTACTACAGATTTGTGTTTATAAAATATTCCATCGTTGCGAGGGAAATTTATCATTTAGATTTGTTCACTTGTGATTGAAATCTAACAACGCATAATTTAGCAAAAGAACGTTCTGAAACGGAAGTGAGCGTGTTCTTTGGCAAAATCACTGATAACTAAGGTAATGGACAGTTGTTTGAAACTTAAACAGCTGTTATAGTGTAACAGTAATAGCCTATTAGGTTATAGGCCTATTTAAACAACATAAATCACAAACAATAGGCTAAGTATTTTAAGTGATTACCGGTATAGGTTGGGCCCGCCGCCCGTAATCAACATAATGAAATATCAAGGTTCTTTGTGTGGATTGATCTTGATGAAACATATTATTATCACTGTTGCCCGGGCCCCCTCCGGGCCCCTAAAAGTCGCCGGGCCCCTGGGCATTTGCCCCCCCTGCCCCCCTCTCGGCGGGCCTGTCTTTACATTGAAGTATAGTTCCGCCTTTTCGCTTTCCTTCCTGACTCTTCTTATTTAACACACTACTAACCCATAATGAGAAATTTTAGAATGTTACCATTATATTGTGCAAATTAAAAATAATTAAATCATGGGGAGGCGACATTACATGTTGTCCTTAACCACGTTTCTGAGCACTAATTCACGAGCAATTTTGTGAAGATGACAGTTTTAAGAGGTACAATTACAGCATGCAAATCCAAAAAAGTGAACTTTTCATGACTTTATCGTTCATAAACAGCTAGCAAACAAGAGCTTAAAACATGCGCTCTAGTCGATGACAACAGCTAAAAATGCATTGGTTTCTGGGGCTCCGCCCCAGACCCCACTGGGGGAGCTCGCGACGCTCCCCTAGACCCCCTAGTCGCTATGGGCTTCGTGTCTTCGGCACTCGCAGCTTCACGCTTTCGATATTTGCAATTATAGACACAGTTTCTGTTAGGGGGGAATGCTTCCAGCTCTCAGAGGGGGATAGTAGGCCCTGGCACAGATAATTATAGTCAATAGGCTATATCGGTTCAAGGTTGTAGGCTAGATCACCAGTTGCGATATCCGTGACAACAGAGGCAGCTATTTAGTGAAAGTTTTTGTCATAGTATGGTGACACTGCTTCCGTATAGAGTTGGATCTTAGACCAAAAAATGTTGTGTTTCCGGTAACCCGACCGACTCACTTTTATTGCCAAGACTCGGAAATTTTGTGGCATTTTTTTTATTTACAGTGACATTGCCTTAGACTAAGAGATTCACGCCTGCCTAACTACTTCCTGGCTGCCAGTCTTGATTAGCCTCTAGCCTTATCATTCTCTCTTGAGCCACCTCTAACGGTGACTAGGGAAAATAAATCTAGCAACCCCTAGGTGTAACTAGTCACTGGCTCGACCAGTCTGGAACGACCCCTAGCAGTGATGTTCTGTTCGCACTCATCTTCCCCTTCCCTTCCCACTTCATCTTGCCACAAAAGATGTCAACAAAATGAAATTAATAGAATTGTTTTCTAGAGCAATTATAGGTACAGACAGTCGGGAAATAGTTTATACTTGCTTAGAACACGCACTTTGTTGCAGCGTGTACCTTTATGCAAAAAGAGTAGTTGGGTATAATGTTTCGGATAGTCACTGTATAAAAATATTTTACCAAAATAAAAATATTTTTCGACCTACCTACCCAATTTTTTAGAGCTCTGTTACCGGAAACACAGCATTATTTTTTTTGGCCTAAGATATCATCAACAATGTTAGTTATAGCCTGATGAGTGGCGGAAGATGGTCCTTTTCGCATTACTACAGATTTGAATAAACAATTATGTGGCTGAGGTCAGGTTCCAGCATAGGTCGAAATATTATATCTAAGAAGGAATTGGTCGATGCGTTGAAGGGGTGTTGACTCTGTTATGTCAGCCGTTGATGCACGAACGTCGTCCATCTTGGATTCTTGGTAGATATAGCGAAGAAGCCGCTGCAGGCTGAGAAGGACTCTGACTGTCGAGAAGAGCGTCCCATAAGGCCAGAAATGGACGACCATATATCTGCGTTGTTGTTTTTTTCGTTACTCAGCACCAGGTTTCGTCAACCAGTGGCGGCGCCAGGATTTCAGTTTGGGGGGGGCTGAAGCCTCGCGGCGAAAATTTTCCATTTTCACCGCCGAAATTTCTGACGGCCTTTTTTGTCGTCGGCCGAAAATTGTGGATATTTCAATGTAAAATAAATCGGATGACCCTTTTTAGGAGGGGCTGAGCCCCTCGTAGGGGGGCTTAGCCCCCTAGCACCGCCACTGTCGTCAACTTCGCTCTCCTTTCCAACTCTAGATCAAGAAGGAGGCGGCCTACTGGACTTTCCAAGTCTCTGCAAGATCCTGGTCCGACGGAAATTGTTCTTAATGTGGCGAGCGTGACGACGTATTAGATGGCCCTCACGATCAAACCAGACGGCCAAAGGTCTAAAGCTAGGGTTGTAGTCGAGGGCATATGCGGGTATACAGGATATATCAGCGCAGCTATCCTCACAAATATTTGTGCCTAGTAGTCTATACGGGAAAATGATCTAGGTCCTACAGACATGCAGGTCTAGGCAACTGTAGCGTGTAAGGTGTACCGTGTAGGCCTACTTAATTCTAATGCTGCCACTATCGGGGTCGGATATAGAAATTTTCGAAGGGGCCAAAATGTTCGGTCTTGGGACAGGACAAATTCGTCATTGGTCACCGAAAACTCTGGTAACCTTATTTTAGTCATTTGTGTCGAATTCCCAGGAAATAATACCATTTTATCCGCCAAAATAGTTGATGACTTTTTAGTCATCTAGTCGAAATCTCCGGCAAAAAATATCATTTCCCAGAAAAACCGTACCATTTTCCCCCCAAAAATGTTGACTTTTTAGTTGCACAGTTGTCCCTAAAGCCATGTTCGGACCTCGTGGGGAGGGCCTACGAAACTACTCCACATGGGCCAGAACAGCTGGTCAAAAATAAACAAAGTTATAAATGAGGTCATGGTCGGATTTGCTCCCCCCCCTGGATCCGCTCTTGTCCACTATAAGCCTAGGCCTACAGCCTTGTCTACAGCGACTCCTCACTTCACGAAGCGGTAGGCTAACATAGTAGGCTTATCGATAAGCTATAGGCCTAGTTCATGTTGGAAACGTATACAGGTCGTAGAGCTGGAAGTGCGGGGGGCTGCATATGTGTTTGTCTTACATGACATTGTATTAAGAGAGTCTGTTTAATATCAAGGTTGGAAAATACGAATTCTGAGTAAATGTGTTCATAGGCGTAGGGGACATTTCGGAAGTGGGGGGAGGGGGAGCAAAGATTAGGCCTAAGCATTTGCCACAAAAGGAAACTTAAGAATTTTTTTTAATTTAGGGGAAAATCCGAAAATGTTCCGGTTTTCTCGCCGGAAAAAATCTGATGACCATTTTTTAGTCATCCGTCCGAAAAACCGAAGATGTTCTGGTTTTCTGACCCGAAAAAATCTGATGACCTTTTCTTTTTCTTTTTTTGTCATCAGCCAATTTTTCCCGAAAAATTCCTGCCGTTCGTGTTTGCCCGAAATTTAAAAACAAAGGTTTTTCCACTCATGCCTTCTTTGCCCGAAAAACACATTTGCCCGAAATGGGGGGGGGGGGAGCATTTGCCCTCTCTGTACCCCTACCTCCTACGCCTATGAATGTGTTTAAAAAAAACTTTATCCACATTACCACAGTACGGCGCTAAAGAAATATTTCTATGATCTTTGTATGCAACCTGAAGATATAATTCAAATCTTAACTGAAGAATTTTCTATATATTCTGACAAAAGATAAAAATAACTTTTATAACTTATAATTATTATAGAACGTAGTACATTATCATAGTAGAATTGAAAAATTGCTAGGTAAACGTGTATTTTAGCGTCGTAAATTATTCGCTCGTTGCAGCATTGTTATTTTTAATCAATCCAACTTCTAGTTTTGTGATAATCCTTCTCATCGATCCAGCTTCTGTTTAGGCAAGAATTTGTTTGATCAATCCCGCTTCTGTTTCGTCAGCAAACATTTTTCATCAATATAACTTATATTTAATTAAAAATTATTGTTCATCAATCCAGCTTCAATTTCAGCAAGATTATTTTGATTAATTCCTTTTCTATCTCAATAGAAATTACTTTCATCAGTCCGACTTCTATTTAGAAAGAATTCTTTTCGTCAATCCGACTTGCACTCGACTAATGCTGAAACTCATGCAATGGCGAATAATTTACGACGCTAAAATACACGTTTACCAATTGCTATATACATTAGGCTATGGTTAAAAAAAGCGATGAAGTTTAAATTGATTGCTCCACCTATAAATATTAATCCAATGTGACGCCGTTAATAAATAGAAAAATGCACATGGTGGTCGCTTCGCGTAAGACGTATTGGTAAACACGCACACTGCATGCCCGTACTGGCGTACTCCAAAGAATATGGTTGCCAACGAATGCAATAAATTAGAGCGGCGACCTATAGACGACATTATAAATATACATGTAGGCTACTACAGTCCATTTAAAATGACGACTGCTATAAATCAAAGAAACTAAATTCACTCATTTCACAATTAAACTTTATGCTAGACTAAGGTTAGCGTGTAATTTATCGTCGTAAATTATTCGTGTTTTGATCAATCCAACTTGGTTTTCGGGCAAAACAGGCAAGGGCGGAAAAAATTTATCGGAATTTTTTCGGGCAAACAGGTACGGGAGGATTTTTCGGGCGCACAGGGGCCAAACAGGTCTATTTTTTGAAGATTTATCAGAAATGACTAAAAAAGTCATAAAAAAGTCATCAAAATTTTTTAAAGTTTACTTTTCGGACAAACGTCTATGTCTTTGCCCCCCCCCACACTGCAGAAATGTCCTCTACGTCTATGGGAGGGGTTCCCCAAGAATTACACCCGCGAAATCTTTTTGAGTTATTGTTAACATGCTCGTAGGTGAAATTTCCCCCAGAAAAATTGTATGCTTAGTATTTCCTTCTCCAGAAAACCGGACAGTGTTATATAAAATATAGCGTCTGCGTCTCTGAGAAAATTCGAAGTGAAGGGCCATAAAGTCATTAAATATAAAAGTCTAGATAATAGTATGTTTTTTCGAAATTGTAAAGGAAGCACTAATAAAGGTAATCTGATTTTAAAGTATGGATTTAATATGTTTATCGGAAATTTTTGTCGAAATACTAAAAAGGTCGTCATAAAAATTACCGGTCCCCAAAATGCCATTCCCTCACAAAAGCCTGAATTTCCTTTATCCCACCACCACCACTCCAAAACTAGGGACTTGAGACTAGAGTAAACACTGCTTTTAACATACAAATGAAATGTGCTGATAATGCCTACTTGTTATTAGGCCTATGCACTTCAAATCTAAACATAGCCAGGCCTATGCACTTCAAATCTAAACATAGCCTCCGAAGAATTTCAACACATTACAAACTGGACGGTGCTAAACAACCTGTGACTAAATGCCACTAAAACCAGAGAAATGGTCATCTTCAAAAAGAGAGTGAAAAGCAATGCAATATTCCCGAGGTCATAAATAAAGCCCAGCGAGTTCATATAATGAAGATACTAGGTTTGATACTATACAATCGGATTTTGGTATGATGCCCGTATTTGCAAGATACTTACCTCACGTTCTTCATCGCTTTAGGCCCTACAAGGGTTTCGATCGCATGGTCTTTAGTCAACTGCTCTTCATATGTTTCCGTGGCCACAACGGTCGCGTACATCATAGATCTATGCTTCCCCAGGTTGGCTTTTCAACCAAAAGGGTCGAGACAAGATTGACTGCTTTGTCAAATGACTGATTCGCTGCGGTCTCTTGTCTGAGCATATATAGTCAAGTGGCATAGGCGTAGGAGGCGGGGGTCCAGAGGGGACAAATGCCCCCCCCAAATTTTGGGCAAATGTGTTTTTCGGGCAAAGCAGGCATGGACAGAAAACTTTTTGTTTACTTTTTTCGGGCAAACAGGCACGGAAGAATTTTTTTCGAGCATACAGGAGGAAAGAACTATATTTTCAGACGATTCATATTCATACGGGATGACTAAAAAGTCATCACTTTTTCGGCGGCTGGGAAATCGGAATGACTAAAAAAAGGTCGTCAGAAAATTTGACCGAAGAACAATGTAAAAACTCGAGGTCCGCCAAAAATTCTCAAAGTATATTTTTGGGGAAAAAGTCAAATCTTTGCCCCTCCCCCCCACTGCCGAAATGTCTTCCTGCGCCTATGTCAAGTGGTATATTCAATTGACCGAAATCATTAACAGTGATCCTAATCACGTCCTTCGATCTTTACTCCCTTCCTGTTTCAGTTACGGATATAAACCTTCGAGCTATAGTCTATAGACCAAAGAGTTTTTCAATACTTATTAAAGATCGCCATGTAACTTCATTTCGAGTATTCTGTATCAGCTCATCTACTAATAATAATAGTTTATCCTTGTGCTGTGACAGTCTCCGTAAATGCCATGTACTATAAATAATCATTTGTTTAAGTTGTGTCTGCGTCAGTTTCGTACTTCTAGTAAACGAATTGATTGAATTATTGATTGACTAAATTTTGACGTTACTCGCTGAAATCCTCTTCTTCTGACGGTGTATACATATTGCAATGTTAGTGAACGGACAATGGGAAAAATTGACTCGTTGCAGTGTGTTCGTTTCAGAATGTTACGGTTTCAACTGACACGGAAAGCAGGTGTATGCTTTATACTGATAGCAGCATGTACCTTCTTAGTTGCCGTGATGGTTCGACTCCTGGAACGCTATGAGCTGCTGGTGCAGATGCGTCACCCTACTAGCAACTCCTACATCACTGACTGCGTAACTAGAAGGATACTCGGTCGGATTCCAGACGACATGCTAACCGAATTGTTTGATGATGAGAAAATAGGAGAAGCTGAAGAAACGAGTGAACAAAGACGAGAGTCTTTCCGAAAGGTTTTCAGAAATAGAGAGTGGGGTGATAAAATCGACGAAGCATATAAAGGCATCCAATCTTCGGGTAAGCATGAAACAAAAGGATTGTAAATTGATTCTTAAGTTATTGCTATTTTTGTTATTTGTTCCATAGATGAACTATTAGATCGAGAATCTAACGATTACCGGTATGTCTGATATTAGTGATGTATGCCCATTTACCCACTGTATTTTCATGCTGCTTGTAGGCTACATATTTCATTTAATCGTCGTCGAAATTGGCTGAAAGAGGTACTTTTATTTCCATCCAGAAACACAGGGCCTATATCAAGATAAAGAGCAGACACAAAATACAACTTCAATACAGAAGTAACAACAGACGGCGTATATAAATATAATTAGATAAGACGCGGTTTCGCCCACTTTAATGCTATCGTTTGATGAGTCGATTGGAGAACTCGAAATGTCGATCTATTCACGGAAATCACTTCGAAGATAATCCACAATAAAGCAGAATTTCGATCTCACTGATCTGAATTCATTTAGCATCGTCGTCAGTCTTCCTATTGTAGTCTCAGCTGCCGAACTTCTCAAACCGTCTCATTGACTCAATTTTACAGTTAAATCTCATCTGACGGATAGAAACAATCGGTGTTTCTTGCAAGCATAATGTCCGACACGACCGGAGGTCTGTCTCCCACTTCTTCAACTCCTAAGCAACTTAATTGACTCACCGAGACGGCAAATTATTCCAAGTACATTTTTGTTTATTTATTTACTGTATTTATTTCTCAGTTTCTATAGCGCCCTTAAATATCAATACTCAGAGGTGCTCCCGACTACAGCGCGGACATTGCATCGGAGCAATTGCGAGTGAAACCTTTTTTGAAGGACGTGCTCAAGATCCCTAAGCGGCGGCTTGACGTGGATTTGAACCTTAAACCCTACGGCTGCAAGGCGACGAACGTACCCACAACACTACCGCGCCATGAGATGTATTTCCGATTAAGCAATTATGCAGGTATACTCGTCATTTAGGAGCGATGGGGTGCATGAAAACATTTTGCCCTTGTATCAGAGGATTTATATATAATTGGCTCATTTCTGCATAGATTAAGTTTCCTATAAATTGCTGCATTCAAAAATTGTCGAATATTAGCAGCATAACTGCCGATTTGCCGGTATTTTATAAGGTCAATATAACTTGACACAACGCATAGAGCCAAATCTTGTTTCAGGTCGTGGTTCCACATTGCGCTATGCGCAAGAAGTGATTGCTGGACTTCACATGATTATTGGAGACTTCAAGCTGCAGACGGGTGCATCACGTGTCAGACTGTTGGATGTACCATGTGGCGATATGGCTTGGATGAGCCGTTTCCTAAAGACGAGGGATGACATCGACTATACGGGAATGGATATCGTTCCAGAACTGATCGATAGCCATAAGAAATCGTTCCAGAAGTATCCGTGGAAATTTCGGTTACAAGATATTGTTGAACAGACTCTCAATGAGTCATACGATATAATTCTATGTAGACATATGCTTCAACATTTATACACTGAAGATGTGAAGAAGATTCTGAAGAAGTTTTCGGATAGCGGAAGCCGCTATCTGCTGACGACTACTTTTAACACATTTCCAGAAAATACTGACTTATCTAAAACACTGACGACGGGAAGATATCGTGCTCTGAATCTTGAGGTTCCACCAATTTCCTTGACGCCTCCAAAGTGCATGTTTCGAGACGGGGAGGAAGAAAGCATATTTGGTAAATTTTTCTTTCTGGGACTTTGGGACTTGCCTCTTCGAAAGATACGCGACTGCAGTAAACAGACCAGCTTCCTTCTTCCTGGAAGAAATATCACGGTTTACTCATGCACAAGTTGGACTTATTCTCAGCCTTAAAATCTACCCGGTCATAATTTCAAACTATTTCTTTGTTTGGGGCTAATTGCAGTTCTTTTTTCTCTATAGCTCCGCTGAAGAATGTTTTCTTTGCACTCAGCGCATTCTGATGCGAATTTTGCTGAATCGATCTGTTACGGATGCTATCTTGTTTAGTAGTCTGAAAGTATAGTTATGCATAAGTATATACATATATATATATTCATAACTACTTGCTATATTCATAACCACTTGATATATATTTATAATATATATTGTCCTAATATATATAATTATATATTCTCGTCATTGGATAGTGTGGTAAGCAGTACGAAATAGAGCATTGCAACTCGTTGCCTGCAGCCATTGAACGACCATAGCCAGATGAATAAACAGATATGGTCAGGGTCTGCCTGCCTCTCATCCCAGTTAATTACCAAATCAAAAGTTATATCCTCCTTGTTCATTAACTCCGGTGACTGAAGTAATATCTCTGTCAATTCCGCCGTACGTGAGATATGAACACACACGGGAGGCAATAAACTCTACCTTGGCCGATGAGCGCCAAATGAAATTTCTTACAGAAGGACTTGAGTTGTGTTATAGTCTAAGAAACAGTTGATTTGTAAAATTGTGTTTGTTGTCCATTGAGTTGAAAGGAAGAAATATTAGAAAGCTGTTTCGAATTGTGGGAATCACTCAATTGCCACGCACAATCATAGTGCGATTCCTTATAGATAGGAGCAGTAGCGGCTCCAGAGAGGGGTTAGGGAGCTGAGCCCTCCTAAAAGATCATCCGGGGGCAAAGGCCCTAAACAGGCCATCCGGTTTTTGTACACATACATGTAAAACTGAAATATTTCCACAATAAGCCCCCTAAAAATGAAATAATAATAGCAATAATGACAATTTATATGGCGCCGTAACTCGGCCATACCGCTACAAGGGCACCTCACAAACGGCCAACTGCGAGATACGCCTTAGCAAGCAGATAAGTTCAAGCTTTGTTTTAAAAGAGTCCACTGAGGCTGCCAATTTAATGTCAAAAACAACCCAAAACGACAAGACAGAACTCGGCGCCCGCTAGCAGCCACAAGCGGCGCTCCTACCTAATAGGAGAAATACATCCATGAGTCAGAATTTTGGCGGATGAAAATGGAAAATTTCCTCCGCGAGGATTCAGCCCCCCCAAAAAAATTAAATCCTGGCGCCGCCACTGGGTAGGAGTAAAGATAATGCAGTTGCGCAATACGTGATGGTCTATGGGGAAAAAGGAACCTGCGATTCTAAACGTATCAGACAGTTAAGGTAAAATTTAGCACTGTTGAATAGGTTTGTTCTCTCTGGCCGGGCTTTTACGGGTGGTGATGTATTTTTCAAAGAATTGGACATTAGATTCACAGTTATAATAGAAACTGCAAGGATGTTACACAATTGCCTTTAGTGAAGTCTTAAGATCATATTGAACTACTTGTCGCCGGTGTCAAGAAATTTTAGTATAGGCTAAACCCCCCAATATCATATCCCCTTTGCGAAATGAAGCATCCAACCGGATGAATCTGAACGGACGCATGGGCGCCCGCACATGGGGGCAAGGGGGGCACTTGCCCCCCTGAAAAATGGGCACCGATTTTTTTCTACCAACTACTTTTGGGGTCCAAGAAATATCTTCTCATTAAAACACTAAAAATTCGAATTAATGATACATTTCAGTGAAAGTCAGAAGTCTGAGTGTAGAAATCTATAGAAATAAAGAGGCTCCTAGTTTTCTGCCTTGCATTTTCAAGCTCATGCTGAAAACGGTAACAATGACTATTGGCTTTTAGCCCTTCGTCGGGCGCCCTTGCAAATAGAAGGCCTATCGCTTAGAACCTACTTGACATGGAATCTCGTTGTAATGCAACCTTTCACAACTACAAAATCAATAAATTATCAAATGTAAAAATTCGAAATTTATCAACAGCACCATGAAATTAAGTCAGAGAGATCTAAGCTTACTTATTCGCCATGCAGTGTTATATATAAAATCAAGTCTGATATAAGCCAGGCTGCATTTTGTCCATTTTGCATGCTGCCAGTACAGAATCTAGGTAGGTCAAGCTGTAGATAAACTTGGATAGTTTGACACTGGTTATCATGCCTCGTGATTTCCACCAAAAACCGAAGTATTGTCTGTTCAAAGGAATTGATCATCCACTCATCTGATCCTCTGGATCCTCCACCTTCCTAAACGACACTCGCATTAACATCTGGCTCTTTGGCTTCAGGACTCGGACCTCTTTCCTGACTACCATTTGAACAGCCTGCTTACTCGAAGAATCGCTTGCGAATAAGCTGGTGCCCTGCAATTGACGTTTAGAAATTATGATTAAAATATAAGTAACTTGAGGGAGCACTTGCCCCTTGAAAACTGATACCTTTTCTCGGTCATTTATTCATTCATTTATTCAATAGCGCCCCTTTCAGAAACCTACTTTTTAACATCTACTTTTTAATTTTTTTTATTTCTTCGCACTAAGATAACTATTGATATTAAAAATTATACACAAAATGAAACTGAAAATATGCATTGAGAAACTTCTTTGAAAAACACCCGTGTTCTCACTTTCCAGTTTTGCATTTTTTAAGCTCTTACGACTAAGGAATTTAACCGTGACCATCTTAAAAATGTTGCCCCCTGCAAAAATTTCTGCGGGCGCCCATGAACGGACGGACTATTCCCCATCGTGCAAAAGTAACCCCACAAGTCGTATGAAACCATCTTCGTCCGAAATGTATCCCATACTACAACCTAATTAGAAATTTTGCGATTTAGGTCAATTGCGAACTATGTCAGTCGTGGTCACTTGCGAAGCCATACGCTTATCATTGTTGGCATACGTGTTCAAGGACTTCTACTAAATCAACGAGCATCTTATTAGGCCTACTTTCTTCTCTGTTACAGTACTCTATAGGCTTAATCTTAACAAGATGTGACATTGTCTAGCAACTGTTACGACTTTCGTACATGTAAATTGTAATGTCTGGGGGAAAAATTAACAAGTATATGCCTATCTCCGCAGTTTGTGAGAAAACTGGCTTTAAGGCAAGTTATGGGAAGTTCGGTTGAAAATGAGTTACAAGCGATTTCGTATAGGGCTTAGCCTGTTGCCATTGGCGGCGCCAGGATTTCAGTTTCGGGGGGGCTGAAGCCCCGCGTCAAAATTTGACATTTCCATCAGTCAAAATTTCTGACGACTTTTTTTAGTCATCAGCCGAAAATCGTGGATATTTCAATGTAAAATAATTAAGATGGCCATTTTTTAGGGGGGGCTGAGCCTCTTGTAGGGGGGGGGCTTAACCCCCAGGCCCCCTAGCGCCGCCACTGGCTGTTGCTGCTGCTACTACTGGGCCTGCTACTACTACTGCTACTGCTGCTGCTGCGCTGCTACCACTGCTACTACCACTGCTGCTGCTGCTGCTGCTGCTGCTGCTGCTGCTGTACCATTGTATTTTCGTTTAATTTAAAATCGGACAATTCCTTGTGACACACCGCACCCGGTTAGGCTACATGTCAAAAATGTAAAATAAACCACAGAAATAATAATGAAATATAGTTATAATAAAGTTAACAAATAAAGTAGCGGCAGCCATAAACAACCATAAAACACCACCACCACCTTTAGGAATCCTGGGATTTGCCTAGAGAATGCTGTGATTTGCCCTAAGGAATGTAATGTAAATCTTCGAGAATTTGTCAGCGCCCACAAAAGCCACGTCAGGGAGACCACCAGCATAATCACCGGCGCTATATCAAATCAAGTCCGCAATACATTCATTCATTCATTTCAAGAATTTATATAGCGCCTCTTCAAGAAAACCACTCAGAAGCGCTCCCAGTCCAACCACGGCGAAACAAAAAAGTTTTAAGGAGCTTGTAGAATACTGACGAGTCAACCCTTGGTAGCAGGCGCATCTGCAACGGGAGACTGTTCCAGACAGAAGGACCCACAACTGAGAAAGCACGACGCTGACAAGTTGAGGTTTCAACACGTGTGACCAAAAGCTTCCCGCTAGACTCGGTTAGAGGCAGAGCGAAGGGCTCTGCGAGCCGGGACAACAGATACTGGACAGCAGAGCTCAAAAAGATAAGTCGGAGCAGAGCCAAGGAGACAACGCCAATTAAACCAGTGAAGCAATTCTGTACTCGATGCGCTGTGATATAGGGAGCCAGTGTAGAGTATCACGCATGTATGATGAAACAGAGGCATATTTAGGAATTCGCCCAATTAGCCGGGCTGCAGATCGAAAAACACGGTCAAGTCGGGATATCAATAATTGAGGCAATCCAACAAGAATAGAGCAACAGTAGGGGAAGGACGAAGACACGCTTCGGGGAGCGTTCTTTTTCAACTGCAGGCCCCCGCTGCTGGAACAGTCTGCCTTCCACAGTTCGTTCTGCCAACTCTGTTGGGGTTTTCAAAACTCGTCTGAAAACATATTTGTTTTCTAAGGCGTACCTTTGACTGAATATATTATGTTTGTGTTTGTAGAGGCGCCTTTGTAACGGCATGTGCTGTGTTACGGCGCCATAGAAATTGTCGTCATTATTATTATTATTATTACGCCTAGTCCAAGCGGCTGGTGACAAAAGCATGAACAAGAGTAGCAGCAGAATCCTTTGAGATGACACGTAGCTGACGAATTTGGTAGTAACAGCCCCGAGTCAGCTGATTGACATGTTGTAGACATTTAGTATCTACGGCCCTTTTTGCCTTCCGTACTTGATCTGACTTTGGGGCACGTGCGAGAGTGAGAGGATGGGCTTCTTGGTGGACTTGTGCTTGCCTATAAATTCAGCTAGGTGCAAGGCGGGATAAGGCAGTTGTGGTCTGTGGGTGTGCCTTGGTGGACGTCTCCTGTTGAGCGTGTTCACGCTTCGGTGTTTCTTTCGCTGTTATGCGAGTTAGACCTTTGTGTCTTCTTCGACGTTATCGTCTTCACCCCGTTGGTGGGCTGGTGTTTGCTGACTTTCATTTCGACGTCATTCGGGCTCCGTTAGCCTTGTCGTGCTTCATCACTTCTGAGAACGGTAATTTCTGTACATATCGCTGTAAATAATTGCTATTTGGAATAAATCGATGTTATTTTTACCAAATTGGGACCTTACTTTGTAGTCATACCTCTAGGGGAGAGTTGCCTTGAATGGACCGTTGCCTTAATTGGACCGCAGCCATTTAACAACCTAGACGCATTTTTTGCTTCGTTTTCAAATGTTGTATTCGTGCGCGATTGAATGTTGATCGTACCGCCGCAATCAGTTTTACGGAATTCTAAACATTTATTTAGTTGCGGTAAAAACTATATTTCACGTAGTTTTGATCTAATTTTTGCTCTACCTGACAATGAGTGTAGGCAATTTAGGCAAGCTTTCAAAATTGCAGTCACGTTTGTTTTAATCATAGCCAGGTTTCATGTTTAAGCAACAATACTCGATTTAGCGCTGAGACTGACACCTGTTAAACTATGACAGTGTGAGTAGAAGTAGTCCATGTTGCCTGAAATGGACCACATTAAGTCTCCTTAATTGGACCGATAATTTGGGTGCGGTCCATTTAAGGACACCAGTACTTGCAATGTTATTGGGTACGGTCCATTTAAGGATACCGGTACTTGCAATATCCTGTTGTGATTCTTTAACCAATTACAATACCCTCTTTTGGCATAAGTTTGATGGAACAACAGTCGGCAGTGTGGCACGGGATTTGGCGATGCATCTGACAAGCATAGAACGAATAATTTCAAAATATGCAATAAATGTCAGTTGTAGGCTTAATAGTTTCATAAGTTGCTCTGAAGCAATACACTGCTATTATAGATGAAGATAATGTTCCTCTGTGCGAACTGCGCGCAATTCTTCTTGTATTAGATATATTCAAATAGATTTAACTGAGTACTAATGTAATACTTCACAATCATTTATTCCCAGTATTAGCTAGGCCATATTATTTAACTATAGGCCTATAGAGGCCTATATAGTCTATATGTAGACCTGCACTGGTTATTATGGCAAAGTACTCCTAATAGGCAGTCATATATTCAGTTGATTTCAGCTACTGCAATTGTGCATTGATATTTTTAACTATCATGCAGACACTAAGAGTTTTGAAGCGTTTCCCTTGCTTTTTTGGTAAAATTACCTGTTAAAAACGTCTTTAAAATATTGTGTCCCATTCAGGGCAAATGGTCCATTCAAGGACACCAAGCGGTCCATTCAAGGAAACAGGTTGCCTTGATTGGACTTTTTAGGGGTACCTATTTGTCTATTTATTTCTCATAAATCCACGAATATTTTTTGTCTTTTGCTTATTAATAACATAGATGAACAATCAACCAAGCATATGGCGTGCTTTCCTTTTAGAAATTTAGTAGCATTTATGCAGCACACCTAAGTTTGCCTTAGGTGGTCCATTCATGGCAACTCTCCCCTAGACAGCCACTTGAACCGCAACAATGTTTTGAGAAACTAAATTCTTCATCCAGTGTAACACCCAAGTCCCGGACAGAATCAAAAAAGGTAACGCGGGGAAATGCTTTAGCCACGTACGGCACAACGATCAACATTTTGCCAGTCGCCTACGTAGTACGTACGTTCACCCAACCAGATGAATTGAGTTTTGGAAGCATTAAGTAGGAGGCGGTTATAGAGGCTAACCAGCTAGCCAGCTTATCCATAGCATGACACATTTGCTGGACCACTGTCAGAGCATGGTCAGGGTGGCAGTGGGTATACGCCTGAACATCATCAGCGTATAGCTGGTGAAAAAGACCACAAATTAAGATGTCAGCAGTGATCCTATGCCAGACGTATAAATAATATAAAGCAATGGTCCTAAAACAGAACCCTGAGGGACTCCAAAAGGGGCTGGAACCCAGGCAGATCTGGATGTACCATGCAAAGACAACAGAATTGGTGCGTTCCGATAAAAAAAGAATGAAGCCATTTAAAAGGCTGATCCACAAAGCCAAAATAGGTAGAAAGGCGTTGGAGAAGTACGTTATGGTCAACGCAGTCAAAAACCGAGCTGACATCAAATAAAGCCAGAATGGAGATGCTTCCTGTATCCATAGCACCAGAGCCGTATATTTCCAAGAGTCTGGCCATCTGCAGCTAACGAGAGGTTCCGGTCACTCCCGGGTCTTAGTTGTGGATCACGTGGTTACTGGCCTCCATTTTCTCTCCTTGCAATTGGATGAACTGTGTTTAGTGTTTACGCTAAATTTTGTGTGTGAAATATTTGAAATAATGCCTTGTTGCGCTGCCGTTAACTGTTCGAATCGACACGAAAAGGGATTTCGGTTGTTTCGTTTTCCGAACAACAAGACGAGTCGTGATTTGTGGATCGCGAAATTGAAGAGAGACAACTGGAAGCCGACATCGTGTTCAGCTCTATGCGAGGTAAGCAGCATTTACTCTTGGCCTTCCCAGTTAACTTCATAAAATTAAATTGTATAATAGTCAAATCGTAAACAATCGGAATTTCTACAGCGTCCACAAAAGCCAAGTCGCGGGAACCATGGCGATCATGAAGCGTACGCTTGACCTGGCCTGATACTGGCGGGATTTGCCTTAAGTACCTACCGCATTTGAAGACGTTATGTGATTCTGCTATTGCAAATAGCCACAACGTTCAGATAATGTTTACTAGCATAGTAGCACTGCTTAACTTAAACTGAGACATAAATACACATTATAAGTTAAGGAGGTTTAACACATGATATATCTTTCCCTCCTAGTCTTCCTTCTTCCTTATTACTTAATTCCTTAATATTATTATTATTCCTTAATATTACTTCAAAGTCATTGCAATCCGATTGAATGGCGCCTGTTACGAAGGATTGGGTTAACTGTTTTTGGCGTTGGATTGGAAGTGGATAAGCCTATGCCTGGTTGTTTCCTGGATGGATGGATCCAGATTTGATGAGGGCTTATGACAACAGAGGCTGTACATCTATATTTTTGTGGCCACCTTAATTAAATTTTTGTGAGATATATAAAGATGGTGATTATTTTGTAGGCACATTTCGATGAAAGTCAGTTCGAAAGAAATCGTAAGGACGGATGGAGAAAGTTACGACCCGATGCTGTTCCCACACTCTTCACACACAGTGCTGTGGTGCATGTCAGAAAGCCGCCACTGAAACGCAGCCCAGAAGAAAGCCCGACGAAGACCATTGCAAAGAAGCGATTGCGTGTCGAACACAGCTACAGCAGGAAATCCTCGACAGACTTCTCTACCACTACTGTCACGGCAAGCTCTGGGTCGTCCACAGCATGTCAGCTTCACGATGGTAATTCATTGTCACTAAATTATTGCATTAAAATGTTGTTACTGAGCATACAGGGGCAGAGTCTGGATTTTTGAAAGGGTGCTGGAGGCAGAGGTAGCCTATGCAGCACCTACATGAATTCATGCACAAATTGGTGCCCTCGACCCATCTGAAAAATGCAGCACGTTACAGAGTGCTGTAAGCTTGTGCAGTGGCTAACAAATTTTATGGCCATATCATACTTAAAAGAGAACTTAGATCAATGCTGGTCTGCTGAAAATCTAAGATTCAAGGGGGTAATCAGGTGGTGTCTGGAACAGGGTGAAGACCTCTGAAGTTGAAGACATTACGTTAAATGACGACATGTTTCATGCTTGTAGGTTTCTAAGTGTTTAATGTTAGTAATCTATCCACACCTCAGATTCACATGTTCTGTGTGACCTTGCACGCGTGACAAATTTATATAATGACAATAGAAATATTTAAAAGTAATAAATTGGTGACTGTGTGTGTGTCTGTAAGGACTTTATGTCTGTCTGTCTGTACCAACTTTTTAAGGAAGTTTAGCATCATGTTTTGTTGGTGTCATGTATTGAGATGTAGAACAAATGGAGCCTTGCGTGGCTGCCATATAGCTAAATTCGACTCCTGTATTAACTTGTGATCAATCATTCATACTGTATCTGTAATCACAATGCGCTGTGTCAGTTTGAATATTAATAAACGAAGATTATTATCATAATTATTATTATCATTATGTTAATTCCATGCAATCATTGTTGTCTCCAATGAAAGCGTGAGTTATTTACTTAGATGAAAAGGCACTAATTGGACATGATTATTGTCTTTTCAGTTTCTAACAAGAATGCCACTGCTTTCTCAGACGAGTACCTGACTACATCTGGAAACTTAGCAAAAAGCAACGTAGACTCTACATCCCACTCCGTTACGGCTTCAACATTGTCAGCAGCTGTCACTGCTTCTGATTGTTTAGGTTGTCGCACTTTAAACAGTTGTATCAAGAAATTGCATAGGCAGTTTTTAATACAGGCTCGTCTTATTGCTGCTCTACGTGTTAGGCATAAAGCAGCATTGAGGAACGTAAGGAAAATTTCGAAAGCGAAATGTGCTTTTGGCTTTGCAGTTAAGAGATTTTTGAACATCGATCAGCAGAAGGCGTTGTGCAAGTGGAGCTCAGTGACTGTAAGAAATGCAATGCAACTGCATTTTACATGTGGTCCTACTGGCTACCGTGTGCTATTGTCTCAGAAGTATCCGCTGCCATCACTGCGTACTTTGAGACGCAGCATCCAATTTGTGAAATTTGAAAGTGGAATTTTAACAGAAGTTTTCCAATTTCTTGCTTTTAAAGTTCGTGACATGAGCGTTCTTGAGCGAGAATATTCTTTAACATTGGATGAGATGTCGATAACAGCAGGTGCTGAATTTGATAAACGGACAGGCCGTTTCATTGCTGATGTAACGTTGCCTGATCAGAGTGGTATTGCTACACATAGTTTGGTTTTTATGTTAGGTGGTATTACTGGAAACAAACTGTTGCCTATTATTTCACTGGAAATTCTACAGATGGCAGTGTCTTTGCTCCGATTGTGTTAAGCATTATTAAACACTGTCATGAATAAGCTTGTGCCCTGCACTTGGCTTTCGAGTGGCACTCAAGAAATTTGGAGATTGCGATTGTAATTTTGCTGTGCATAGTTCTTGCATAGATTAGGAAATAAACTTGTCAATATTACTGGCACACCAAGATGCCAATATGCAGATATAAGCTTAGGTCTCTTTCGGGTTTTTCCTTTTTTCTATTATGTAAACGTTTTAATATCCTGTTACTATCAAACTTGCAATATCGACTTTAATCACATGTCATTCCACTATTTGAAGTTGATACTGCTAATGTTCAACATGATTGGACTGAATACTGATTTCTTATATATTAGACTTACTGCTATGATCCTGTTTGTCGTGTTTGATTGCATTGCTTGTCACGATTGAATAAAATTTAAGATTTCGTTCCTTTTGATAGTGTAGTGTAAAAAGGAGTAGAAGCCTAAGATATAATATAGTCTTCCCAGTCGGTCTGTTGGATTCCTTGCACCAATGACAGTATTATTTATTTATTTAAATTACAAGCGGTTTTAACGTGCACACTGCACAGTCGCACAGAAATGGAGTCTAGCATCACTATATTAGCAGGGTCGGTGAGCATATTAAACCGTTAGTTTACGTTGCTAAGTTATTTATAAAACAGGAACAGGGAACATCATTGGGAATATCATGGAACACAATATTTTTTTTATTGTACACATAACAGAGCACATGGAACATACAAAAACAGGAACACGGAGCATAATTGGAAATATTATAAAACATAATTTTTTATTGAACACAGGACAGAGAACATGGTAACAAGGAACACGGAGCATCATTGAGCATCATAGGGAACATAATGGAACAGAGACTTAGGGAGCTGAGAAGAAGGAACATCACAGAGAGCAGAGGTTAGGATATGTTCTATTGAGTGCACGGTGGGCACAGACACATGGAGACGCAGAGACACAGAGAGACGCACATACACAGGGAGACGCACAGACACAGGGAGACGCACAGACACAGGGAGAGACGCACAGACACAGGGAGACGCACAGACACAGGGAGAGACGCACAGACACAGGGAGACGCACAGACACAGGGAGACACACATACACAGGGAAACACACAGACACAGGGAGACGCACATACACAGGGAGACGCACAGACACAGGGAGAGACGCACAGACACAGGGAGACGCACAAACACAGGGAGACGCACAGACACAGGGAGACGCACAGACACAGGGAGACGCACATACACAGGGAAACACACAGACACAGGGAGACGCACATACACAGGGAGACGCACATACACAGGGAAACACACAGACACAGGGAGACGCACATACACAGGGAGACGCACAGACACAGGGAGAGACGCACAGACACAGGGAGACGCACAGACACAGGGAAACACACAGACACAGGGAGACGCAAAGACACAGGGAGACGCGTCTCCCTGTGTTTGTGCGTCTCCTTGTCAAAGTATTTGCAGATCACCGCCTGGACTAAAAATGGCGTCCAGCAACCACGTGACTTGGCCAACTTCCGGCCAACTTCCGGCACACAAGTTGGCCAGACTCTTGGAAATATACGGCTCTGCATAGCACCATAGAGATCAGATAAAAGGCGGAGTAGAAGAGTCTCAGTCGAGTGATTCTTACGAAACCCAGATTGATGGGAAGGGAGCAAATCATTTACATCCAAATAAGCAATTAACTGATTAGCAATGATTCGTTAATAGCCAGAGCTGCCGTTTTTGTTCCGGTGCCAGGTCAAAATCCGGGGAGGTCAATATATGAAGCCGACGAATCCTTTGCCCCCAAGGGATCCTATCCTGAGATATCCTTAACTGAGCGATAATCCGAACTTTCATGGCCAATTAACTATCCAATAACTATGAATGCATATCAATGGTCTTTACTACTTTAGTATCTTTGGCGGAAATCTTTCAAGAAGTGTGATGTTCGGTGGTGTTAGTAGTTAGTGCTTTAATATATTCAAAAAGTAGTTCTAGAATAAACTGTCGGTACAAGTAGTCTTTACATTATTTAAGCAATAAAACGACGACAAAATGTTTCGTCGGACGTAAGTAATGTATTCTATGTGGCATGAATTTCCTTTAACATTACGGTGTTTGTGTGGGAAACTTATTTGCGAAACGTGTCTAGATAGAGAAGATCGCATGGGGCATTATAAGGTGAAAGGTAGAATTTGGTATTTTCTGCGAGCCGTATGATAGCATGATAGTTAAATAGTGGCATTGTCACTGAGATTATTCAGTGACTTTTAGCGCCGTTTACTTATGCGATTATATCTAAATGGTATCGATTAGTGTTCTGCCTAGCGGTCCTACGTTCAATGCAGTTTACTACTGTCGTATATGCAAATAGTATGCAAATGACGGCGTCTATGTTAATATGGTGTTGCTCCTCACATGACCGTCTGTTGTTGTTGGACCCCGTGATCAAACTTCGTGTATCCCGTCGAAATTCAAACCCCGACCGACCGCAATGGACGACTTCGATCATGGGCTCGATCCCACGTAAGTATTTAGAACTACGTCGGCGGATCATTGATGCAATAGGAAATGTGTGTCAGCGAGGTTCTAATCGATCCGGGCGGTTTGAAGACGTGGAATTGGGCCGAACCGTTCAGCCATTTTGAGAGTAAGTTATGAGGGTACGGTGCATTACCCCATGGACCGATATCGTGTAACCGGTCTAAATGACTCAAAGTCAATGAGACCTGTCAAGCGAAGCCTGTTGAAAATCATGCCAGATCATTCGTTTTCTCTGTGTGGATCCGTATTCGCGCATTCATTTCCGGGTTATTGCTTGTGTTTCAATAAAAAAAATAATGGCTTTGAAATTGTTGAGTTCCTAACTAAATGCGCATATTCTTGTGAGCGTGAAGTTGTTAATAGTACCATTTAAAACTTCAAGAGCGTTCTTCTGTGTCACATGCAAATGCAATTTAAGGGTACCTGCGAGGTGGCTTTCCATATCCTGGTCATTACAAGCGAAACGTGGGCTATATTTATTGCTGAGCATGATATCATGTGACCATTGCCCACAGGCAATTGACAAAACAGGCTGTATGCCAAATGAACGATGGCTTCACCATGTTCTAATCCTAATTTTGCCACCAACTGTGTGTAATGATATTGCTAGAAATTACTCGTCAAAAATCCAAATCAAGTCTTAATACATTGACTCGGTAGGTTGGATTTTGATTGGCTTTGATATGACTATAAAAATATCATTGTGTAAATTGTGGGCATTGACATTGATAATTGTCCTTGTCTGCTGCTGTTTTTGTTTACCATTTGACGAAGTATTGTTGAAATATGAAATGAGTGTTCTGAACATTTTACTGGGACATTTGCTAATATTTTTAAATTTTCATTCTATTAAGTAGTTAGATAGCACCTCTTGAAGCAGGTGCATTGCCAAAATGAAGAGTTCCAAGTGCTTTTAGAATGTGTCAGAGAGTGACCTAGGGAGCAGGTGCAACTCAAGAGGGAGGCCATTCCATACTGCATTTCCAGTTGCTGTCTTGATGAATGACACTGACTTTCAGCACTCCTCTGATGCTACCACATTATTCTTCATGCTTCAAAAGACTCACTGATATTTCTCATTGGCTTTCAGACATCTTGGTGTCTATTTGCGCTGTTCACCTGGCATATATGTACATGTATGCAAAGAAATCGTGTTTTCGACCCCTCCCGTGCACAATGCACACCCATGCATTTTGTTGACCCACCCCTATGCGTATGTACAAATAGGCATCTCTTCACCTAGCCCCCTCTTAGAAAGTCTATTTAGCTATTTAAGTCATCTATGAACATGTATTTTGCCGTAGGTTACTATTTATTTATTTTTAAACATCTTATGTGCTAGCTAAAATTTGTTTTCTGTTATGGTGTACTGTTCAGATCTGAACAGAGTATAAGTTAATGTGGTCAAATGCCATCAGATGGCTATATAATAATAATGAGTTATATATAGGCTAATATGGTGGATGCTGTAATTAGACATTTATTTCTGTGTAAGGCCCAAAAAAAATAATGCTGTGTTTCCGGTAACCCGACCGACCCTCTTTTATTGCCGCGACCCAAATAATTTTGTAAAATATTTTTATTTAAAAAAAAAATTTAAAAAAAAAAAATTTGTAAAAAAAATATTTTTTTAAAATTTGTATTGACATAATACGGTGACATTGCCTTCCGTATAGAGTTGGATCTTAGGCCAAAAAACTGATGTTGTGTTTCCAGTAACCCGACCGACTTACTTTTATTGCCGCAACTCGGAAAATTTTGTGGAAATTTTTATTTACACTGACATTGCCTCCCGTATATGAGATGTACAATTGGAACATCATAATTATAGCCTTCACTAAGCCAGGCGATGATCGTAAGCAGTGGTCTTTCAAGGTATATAATGATCTGTTACTTAGAGCAATCAATAGTTTCCCACGGTCAGTTTGACAAAGCAGGCGGTTGTGGGGTGGATGGGGGGGGGGGGAGAGTAATAGATCTGAAAGGAGGGTTTTCTCACGGTAGCTTTTTGCAGGCATTGAGTACAGGGCCATCTAGCCTGTAGCACATGATGGCTATACACAGCCTACTGCAAGTTTATAGTTTAACTTGCTGTTTTTCCGTCCTAAGACAGTCCATTTTTGCTCACTTTATTCTAGCTGACCAGGCTCTCTTGTGATCACTATGCCCTCCTTTGCTCTCTGCCTCTTTCTGCTCTCTTTTGCTTTTTGTGCTCAGGGTGCTCTGTTCTTCTAACTCTGCTCTCTTCCGCTCACTGAGCAGTTCCCTTTTATTTCGATCACCCTTTGGTGAAGAATTTGACATTCATTCATTCAAGAATTTATATAGCACCTTTTCAAGTTAACTTCTCAGAGGGGCTCCCGACTCCAGCATGACCAAAAAGAGCAGTTTTCAAGTGAATAGAATGTTTCATTTTATTTTATTGATGTCTCAATTTCTATAGCGCCTCTTCAAGCTATATACTCGGAAGCGCTCCCGACTACAGTGTGGACACTGCATTAGAGTTTCACTCCTGACTAACTACTTCCTGGCTGCCAATCTTGAGAAACCTCTAGCCTTATCATTCTCACTTGAGCCACCTCTAACGGCTACTAGGGAAAATAAATCTAGCAACCTCTAGGTGTAACTATAGTCACTGGCTCGGCCAATCTGGAACGACCCCTAGCAGTGATGTTCTGTTTGCACTCATCTTCCCCTTCCCTTCCCACTTTATCTTACCAGAAAAGATGTCAAAATAAAATTAATAGAATTGATTTCTAGGGCAGTTTTAGGTGCAGACAGTCAGGAAATAGGCAGTTTATACTTGCTTAGAACACGTACTTTGTTGCAGCGTGTACCTTTATGCAAAAAAGAGTAGTGGGTATAATTTTTCGGACAGTCACTGTATAAAAATATTTTTCCAAAATAAAAATATTTTCCGACCTACCTACCCAATTTTTTTTAGCTCTGTTACCGGAAACACAGCATTATTTTTTTTTGGCCTAAGTACATTTTCCTGAGCAGCTTCTTCCCCTCCCCCATACGCAGATTGCCAAAATTCCTCTGACCCCCTGTGCATACGTAATATTGTATGGGCAGCTCCCTGTCATGCCTCAAATTCACATCTCTGCTCGACTTTGTGAACATTAAAGCACTTTTTATAATGATACTCGGTAAATTAAAAACTTTATTTCTTTTCAGGGCGAAATCAGAGCCAGAGTCCGATGACGTGCAGTTAACAATGGATGGTAATTGGGCAGTTATTAATATTTTTACAATTATTGTAATGCACTGCAAGGGTGACGCGACAAAACGCACATGCAATGAGTGCAGACAAATGCGCGCAGTCGCAAAAGTGCACACGATTATAAAGCATGGGAACTCACTAATTGGACGTTGCGTTTCATTTGCAAGGTGCTGGCTTTATATTGTAGTGACCTGACTGATAATTTAGGCATAGACAGTGGACAGTACATTATTGATCATTAGATACTTTTCCATTTTGGGGGGGCCCGGTGGAGTAGTGGTTAACACGCTGGCCAAGAGTGCGAGAGGTAGCAGGTTCGAGCCCCCGTTGGGCGGATATGCTTTGTAGGCTGCTATTAGCGCCGTGTAATTACAAAGCTGTCTGTTCAGTTAGTAGTTAAGTTTAATTAAGATTACTGCATAACTTGTAAATGTAAAGCGCAGTGCGTTTGCAGGCGCTCAATTAAAGAAAAGATTATTATTATTATTATTATGTAGTTGCACGCTTTTGTCGGGTTGTTTCTGTTGCTATATTGTCTACGCGCATTTGTCTGCACGCTTTTGTTCTGTGCTGTTTTGTTGCGACACCATTGTAATATTTACCTAACTAACACATGTCTTCAACCTTTTAAATATTGCTTTCTCTAATGTAGCATGAATTCAGTAGTAGTGTGGTCAATTGGTCATACACAATTTTATGTCTGAAAGGTTAACATATTTCATTTGCGAGACATACATGCTGGCTAGCCATGACATGGTTCTAGTTATAGTTGCTGATATTGGGAATTTTTTATAAGAAGATGCTTATGCACTGCAGAGAATGTGAACATATCAAGAAGGCAAGACAGTCCTATGTTTCAAACGGTTACAAGTGTGACTTGGCAGCTAATTGATCTTGTAAGACTTGGATGTGATTAGAAGTGGGAATCTTATTTGGTCTCTAATTACTGATGTTGTGTTGATGCTGCCACAACAGCACAATGCTCAATAAATGGAAAATCGTTCTAAGTATGCATTGCATTTCCTTGCTTTGCGGCACTTGCTAGCATCATAATAACTGCAGCCAGCAATCATTTCTGTCTAAGAACACTTGGCAATTTGAATGTGAGGATTTTGTTGTAATTTGACAGATAATGGTGATGATTCGGGTACACTTTCTCTGACATTGGATACAAATGGTGGCTACCAGCTTCGATCAGATTCTGGGCAAGGTAACGATTCAAAGGATTTGATTTGCTCTTCTTTTGCATTTCGATTATTTATTGCGGGGTTTCAAATTCCATTAGGCAATTTGTCTATTTAACTTGCATTGGTTGAATGCTCATGGATTTGGAACGCTATACATGTGTGTCGAAGAGCCTGCCAGTGGTTACTTTTCGAGCTATGTGAGCACTGTTCCTTTGCTGATGAAATTTTTTGTTATGAGTGATTTTTTACACCTCTTCGACTAGTGTAGTCAGTGCTTTTGCACAAAACTAAAAGTGATATATTTTATATCTATTTTATATTGGGGCTACTGATTAATTAATGATTAATTAAAAATCAATCGATTGCTAAAATCTGTAGCCATAATATGGTACAGTCACCTAATTGTGCTACTTCAGTTTATTTTTGTTACTGATTTAATGATATTGATCATTCCATTTCTAGAGTAAGCAATGTGGTGAACAATGATACCATGAAATGTCTCAAGTAGTAAATTTAGCAATCATTTTGCATTTAAGGTAAATTGAAGATGCCAATAAAATTAACTGTCTTTGGCGCAAGAAATAGTTCACTAACCGTGGTGCATGTTACTGACTTAGCATCTTCAGCATTTGGACTGATTGAAGATTTTTGTGGAAAAAGGTTATAGCTGATTCAGTAGCTACACATGTAACAATTTCATGCTTTACATAACAGATGCTGTTAAATCTGATAAAGTTTAATTGATTACACGTGGCTATTTTTTGGAGATTAATCAATGAAATTTTTATTCATCCATAATCTATATACTTGTGTACACGCGTGACAAGGATTTTGCATTTTTATATGGTTACTGGGAAAGGATTTTGTTGTCTGGTTTTGTAACATTTGAGAGTTTACTGTATTTGCTTCTGTTTACTGAGCCATCCAATTTTTTTAATTTTCATTTGGTTGGTTCTGAAAGATTTTCTGTTTATATCGACAGGTTCCATAACATATCGAGTCTTACAAGTAACACCAAGCGATGATGGGCAGCCACAGTTTGTAACGTCTAGCCAAGTAAGGATGTTGTTCAGAATAAAAAATATCGCTTGCTGGTGGCGTAAGTGGGTTAGGTTGAGGGGTTTGTTGCCCTGCTGGGATACATTGGTCTTTGATGCTAGGATACATTGGTCTTTCAAATGGATTTCACATTTCATTGCATGTTGCAGATTGGGAAATCCTTTGCTAAGCAATATGTAGGAAAAGGTCTGCTGTTGCTATGTTGCTTCATGACACTTTAACACTTCCATCTTTCTGGAAGAAGTTACCTAGCGGTTACCTACCTGTGATGAACTTTCTTTGCCCCTTTTCCACAAGGCCATTGTCTTTGATTGTAGTTTGGTGCTGTCAGGTCAGGAATGCCTCTGAGAAGTTTCGGTTGAAGTGGAGCTATATAAATTCATGATTACGATATGATTACCCTTTTGAAGGAAGTTCCTAGTTAAGTAATGCAGTTTTTCAGTTAACACTAGTGATGTAGCTTTTCCGGAAAAGTATTTTGACGGAAAGTTTCCGGAAAGTTTCCGGAAAGTTTCCGGAAAGTTTCCGGAAACTTTCCGAAGAACCGGAAAACACATTAAAATCAGAAAATATCAGAATTTCACTCTCAGAAATTTTTCTTATAGTTTAAACTCCTTTTATTTACAGTACTTCTGTTGATGCAAACAATGTTGAACTTAAAAATAATTAATATGAACAACAAACACTGTTCATTAGCATTTCAGACTAGAGTAGCCTATTGAAAACTAGTTGCATGCTTGCATGTCTGCAGTCAACTGTTGCAGGAAATGTGTAAAAAAACTGATATAAGTATGAAATAATACAGCATCAATTTCTGTTTCTGTCTTATATTTTCATAACTCACAAATATGAAGGTGACTGAATGATAAAAAATATTTTCTCTAAATATACAGCAAAGTTTAATTGCATTTAATTCCTAAATGTATCGATATTTTTGGACTGTGTGAACAATTATCACTAACACTAGCATTGCCATCTATTGGATAAACTATTACTTATAACCACCTAAGACTGCTTATAGTGATGGATGTATTTATTAACATTACATTGAAAGAAAATTCGGACTCCTTAGAGTTGAGTATGTATTTAATAATATTTTATTGGTGGAAAAATACGTCGGAAAGTTTCAGGAAAAATATGAAACTTTCCTGACAATTTTTCCACCTCACAACACTAACTTCTGATAGTGATTGATGTATTTAGTAACTTTATATTGAAAGAAAATTTCGGACTCATTAGAATTGAGTATGTATTTAATAATATTTTATTGGTGGAGAAATATGTCGGAAAGTTTCCGGAAAGATTCGTCGGAAAGTTTCCGAAACTTTCCGGAAAGATATGAAACTTTCCGAGGAAAGTTTTCGCCTCACAACACTAGTTAACACTTAATGGTTTTTCTAATTGGATATAAAATTTCTTGTCCCATCATAGATACTAATAAAGTTATAAAGTTGTTACTATGAACAGTAACTGTTCATCCATAATTGCTAGCATCTATTATCGGCTGTGGATGGGAATCGGTCGGTCGTGTTCTACGTGCCTGCAGGTGCCTGTCTATTGTGACTCTTACAACTTATCTGAGTGCACTGTTCACTTATTGAAGTGGTAGCTAAGATCATAAATACCATGATTTATCAGCCACATTGGAAACTAGATGTGGGGAGTGAAAGCATGTACAGTCTGCCAGTTCTGTATATATTAAGTTCTTCTGCTAGGGAAATGTACGACTGTCAGAGCCGAAAACCATGTGATGCTGTGACAGTTGATCTGTTCTTATGAAGCCAGCCAGCTGTGCACAACTGATCCAGGCTGCTACACAGAAAGTTCCTGCTTGACATGTTAATGGATCTTGCATGTTAAATAGATGTCATTAGGAGCAGTTGTATAGCTGCATTTTCAGTAGATTTGTTCATAAACAGTTGTCTACTGTATATACTTAGGCTAACTTAGCAGTTCATGAGTCACTCTGAGTGACCGCATGCAAAATATAATATTCTCCGCCTGATTACTTTGCATTGCCCACTTCAGGCACTTCTCCAGAACTTGATCAATGGTTCAACAGAAGAGTCGAGCCAGCCTCGAATTACGTACATACCCGCTGCCTTGCCTTCCAACCTCGATGTCAGTCAGGTCTTGGACTCTCGAGGTGCGACTGCATCAGCCATCAATTCTGGATCAGGTTGGTTATTATGTGTGTTTGTTTGTACCGTACCGCATTGAATTCAAACTCTCATTGCTCGTCTACAAGTCATTACATGGCTTAGCACCGGACTACCTCAAATCCTACTGCGTGCAGATGGCGTCGTCAGGTGCTGGTCTTACGCTGAGATCCAGTGTGAAAGGAGATCTGTATGTGCGAAGGACGAAGACATGCTTCGGGGAGCGTGCTTTTTCAACTGCTGGCCCCCGCTGCTGGAACAGTCTGCCTTCCACAGTTCGTTCTGCCAACTCTGTAGGGGTTTTCAAAACACGTCTGAAGACATATTTGTTTTCTAAGGCGTACCTTTGACTGAATATATTATGTTTGTGTTTGTAGAGGCGCCTTTGTAACGGCATGTGCTGTGTTACGGCGCCATAGAAATTGTCGTCATTATTATTATTATTATTATTATTGTGTGTGTAACTGTATGTGTAGATTACTCGTATGTAGTGTTAACGACTTCATTCTAGAGTCTCGGCTTGTGAGGATGGGTGGCCAGTCCTCTCGCTCTTGCTGTCTTATGTTCTTACCAACTGTGTAATAATCACAGCGGAGTTGGCTAGCGATGCAGGTGGAGGAGAAATCTCAATCCAAATTTCTGCATCAGTTGGCGCAGATTTGAACCTGTGGCCTCACAAGTAACAGCCCTGCGTTCTAATCACTGCACCAAAGAGCACTTGACTCACGACAGCATACAAGAAACATGTTCGTAACTAGATTTGTTAGCAGCCAGTTAGAGAGATAGAGACATTAGTGAGATATATCAGCCTCTTGATTTGTATAGTTTTTACAATGTGCAGTAGACCTTTCAAGACCATAACAATATCAATATTTTATATTTTTGCAAATGTTTTTATGACAAAAGTTTTTCCTATTTTAGGTCAAGTTTATTTCATGATGGCACCAAGTGACGTAATCCAGTCCAGCAACCGATCTCTAATTCCAGGATCAACGTCTCTAAAACCGGATACAAACACCCGAGTAATGAGAGACGACAAACGAAGGTCTACACATAATGAGGGTTTGTATATATATATTGCTTTATGGCTACAATGGATTTGAGCGGATAATTTACATTATTCTACGCCCAATGCTCCACTCCTGTTTTATTTTTCAAATCTTATATTGCCTACATTTGTATCCAGTGTAGTCTTTGATATTCTTCATTTCAGTGTGTAGTGCATTGTGTTGGATTCAATCGAATGCATTGTTTTGAAAGCAACTTGTTGAAATAGCCTTCTGCTAACATACATATAAGCCGCATATCTTTGAGTGAATTGAATGTAGTGTATGGGTCTCAGTGTGAAATGGACACTTCATACGATAGGGCTTCACATGATACGCCCATGTAGTACTTGAGCAAATACCATACCTGCATGACTTTGAAAGTTGCACTAATTGCAATGTACTTCAGACATTTGAGTATTTATACCTTGTAGGCCAGCATATAATATACTCTGGACTAGTTGAATATGCGGACACACACACACACACTTCTCATGTCTCTGAATTACCTACCTGGGTGTTTGAGTAAACACAATTAATAAATGAATGATTGATTTATTGTAGTTGAACGGCGACGAAGAGACAAAATAAATACTCAGATCACAAATCTGGGAGCACTTCTTCCAGACTTTACGAATGAGCAGTCGAAACAGGCCGACGTAAGTTTGAAAAATTTATTCTTTGAAAGTTAACACAATTGCCTGCAAGTTTTTTTTTGCTTTTAAGTCTGATTTAAGTTGCCTGTTTCCTTGAAAGCAGCACTTGCATATATTATTGAAACAGATTCAGAAAGCGATAGTTTTGCTTCACATTGATGCAATTCAGTCTTTTCTGTGACATTGACGTAAGTGGCCGTCCAATGTCCACACATTATGTGCGCAAGGTGGGAGGGATAATCGTATTTAGGCAATCTTGCGTACGGGTGAGTATGACGATGTGAGAGGTCTTGATAAAATGTGTACGTATGCAAAACTAAATGTCTTGTTATGACTTAGAGCGTCTACATTAGCCAATGTAATATAAATATTTAATAAATTTTTTAAATTTATAGCTCTCTGTAGGCTTATTATTCTATGGTTGTCCAATAGCATTTTATTACATTAAATATAAAAACAAGTGCAGTTATTCTGTGCTGTAAATAGTAGCCTATGGTATTTAAACGAATGACTTATAAATGACTTTAGCAAGTTGACTTTTTGTAAAGCGGTGGTTGGAGAAGCTGAGTTGTACGCATGCATGGGGAGGAGCATGAAAATAAAATTATTGCGTGCATAATATATGTTGTGCCATGTTATAAAGACTGGTTTTTGATAGCTGGCTTTCGATCTAGTTGAATGGTGACGTTCTACAGACATGACAAGTGCTGTGTTTCTAGCGTGTTACTTTCTGCTGTAGTGAGCTGGCATTCAAACTTTCTAGGGTCTCCTCATATGCAGTAACTATAGAGTTTCAGATAGCAACTTGTTTCTGTGTCTGTTGTTTGTATTAAAGTTGGAATCTTCTAAGAGCTCTTTCTACCGGAACCTTTTTTTATATTTTTTTTAAATGTACCCATTTACACATGTAGATCAATTTGTAACATATTTTTATACTTTTAAGTTCCAGCGGCTGCTTTTATGTTAAAGCGCTTCAGGCTCTTAACTCTGCTATGAAGGGGCAACTCCATGGGCTCAGTTAGTTGCCAGTCAATGCTGAGCTTTCTCTGTTATAAAGCCATCCATCTGGAAACCTTCCTTCAGAGCTGCGTTTATTACATCTGAGCTCTCAAACTTTATTTCATAAATCACTATAGTCTTTATTTCATAAATCTCTCAAGTCTTTTTTTTCTGCTGCTGTGGCTGGGGTGGGAACGCTACTGAGTAGGTTTCTTGAAAGGGTGCTACATAAGTTCACAGAATGAATGAATAAAAGAATATCACTGTGCATTTTTGTTGTTTTTTTGCAGAGCAAGAGCGCAATCCTGACAAAAGCTTGCGAGTACGTCAAGGAGCTGCAAGTACAAAACCAAGATCTGGAGGATCAGCTTCGCATTTTGGAATCCGACAGGCAGCAACTTGAACTTTTGCGACAGGAATATGCTCAACTGAAGCAAGAGAACGAAGTGTTACGGACTCACTTGCAGCAGAACGGCTATGGCGTATCGGACGGACAAGACGACTCGTCTTTATGATTTTTTCAAACAAACGACTGTTGTCTGGTTCCATGTTTTCGGCAGCATGGAACCGGTCTCCCCAGCTGCAGTTCCCACAGTTTTGCTGTCCACAAAGATGTTGATTTTGCGACGACGTCTTTGAGAGTTTGCAAGCAAACGATTTACGCGAAGAAAATTCGATTTGATTTGCCTATTATTCGGATTTTGTGTTTCACTAGCAAGTGCCGTCCTTACAGGGTGTGCCTTTTTACACAATTGCATACGCTCCATTCCTCTTATGTCGATTCCCAGTTTCACAGCATTGCATATCTTTTTTCAGATGTCATACTCCCTTTGCAGAAACAACCACTCCCAGATTTGTGAGACCATCTTTGCTGAATTTGATGAACTGCGCATGAACCCAGGAATTTACATAGCCTGAATAGACGTCTCTTTAACGCAATAACTTTAACTCTTGCAGATCGTGTATTCAATGGATGTCTTGCCTGTCTCTTAAATGAATCGTTTGACTTGCTCATTGTTATGTGGGATCCTGCGCATTATATGTATTGCTGCCCTGCCTCAAAATCAAATAGCCCTAAAGCAGCAGAAAATCTATTATTATGAATAATACATGCACATTTTCTTTTGTGTAATTAAGTAATTGGTGCAATCACAAGTTTTGTACCTCGTTTTATAGAATTTAATACCTTGTATAGCACACACACACACACAACGTTGTGTGTATACTTCTTGAGGTGCACTGTGTTGAAAATACATATGAACAGGTTGCAGTGCACTTTCCTTGACAAAGGTATCAAACTCCAGGCAAGATATTTTGTTGAAAGTGTGTTTGTGCTTAATCCTCTGCTCATCAGGTTGGTTACTTTATTGGTGTAATGAAGTGGCAGTTCATCTGTGGTTGAAGCCTTAGTTTGAATAAACTGCTTTTCAGGACTAGCATGGCTGTCTTTGATCAGCGACTGGAGGCTGTCCATAGAGGAGCGGCTGATGCGGGCGGAAGCTTCGCCAGGGCCATAAGTCACTGTGTCATTGATCAGCATATGGACAATTTTATTTATGGATTCTAATGGACCTGTTCACTTGTATGAATTTCATTTAGCAAATGCTGAAACTGTTGATATGAAGATATGCGACTGATGAATATAAATGCAGAGGTTTTTGAAACTTAATTTTGATTGTACCCCAGGTAAAATTTTGAATGTTGGTGTACACCAGCAATGTCAGATCAGAAACAACATGCCGGCGTGAAGTCCCCTTGCAGTTGACAGCTAAAAATCCCTTTTGAAACCATATATATATATTAGAGTAATATGCAGGAAAATTAAAAAATATATAATGGTACTTTTAATCATGTAATATCAACAAAAAGGGAAAATAAAATCACTTTTACAAAGAACTATGTAAACATGAGTGTTGTGGGCTTGTTTTGACTAGCACAGATTTTTACAGTATAATCTAGTTTAATATTTGTCAATTTCAAATGCAAATTGAGTTCAGGGCAACAAACATACCCACTATACCACCGTGCCCTGCTAACACTTCATATCCGTGCTGCCCCAGCTTTATCCTTTAACAATGATAATGTACTTGAAGTAACTGGGAAACCAATGCAGCTCGTCGTTAAGGGTTAAATACTGTAACTGAAAATGTAGCTGGTCATTAAAGGGTTAAGGGACAGCTCTTCTTCAAGGCTCCACATGTAGAAACAACTTGGGTCATTCATTCCGTTAAAACAGGTTACGATTAAGAGTAAAACCACTTGACAAATTTATTACGTGTATACTTGCACACGACGGATTTTGTTGTAACCATGGTAAAAAAAATTTGGCCTAAAGTAATCTACTAATTCTACAATGAAACATTGTATCCGATTGGAAAAGGTCACAAATAAAGAAGCTTTTATAGTCTGCAAAATAGCCTTGGGTCATCTTAATGCCCGACGCCCCATTCACAAGGAGGAATTATGTCATCCAGATGCCGACATGGGTTGGTCAGGGCTTAAAGTGTGACTGGACGGTCATTGTTTTAAAATATGAATGCCGTCCTACCACTTATTGGCCAGCACAGCATGGAAAAGTAAGGAGCGTCCAGGCACTTATTTTTCTACACTTTAAGTGTTGGAAGTTATCCAGTGAGGGTGCCAAGTCTGCCAACATCAAGATTTGGACAGTTATTTCAGTACATTCATATGAAATACCAATTCCAGTCTGCATTGCACTCGTCCAATATAAAAGTCATTTTGTGTGTGCTTGAACATCATATGACCTAGGATTCTCTGGGGCTGTTAATCCTGCAAGACTGCAAATTCAAGGCCTTATACTGGAGCAAAGAAGTGGAATCTAATGCCAGTTGCAGACAGGGAGGAAGAAATCCAAAGTTCACGCAAGCAGACGCAAGCAGTTCTGCAGACGATCCTTTTATACGAATGACCCCTTTTCATTTCTAAATTATTTATAACTAATCACCTAACTAATCGCAGCTATCATCCAAAATGAAGTATTGTATAAGACTATAAGGTCAAGTTAATGGTGACCACGATCTGGACAAAAGTTAATAATCATGAATGTTTTCATAGGATACGTATAACTTAACTAGGACTTAATTAACAATGCAACAGCGATAAACAATAATTCATTATACCCGGTAGTATGACTAATAATAATGCTAATACTTATACTATTACCCAAACTATTAATACTAAAAATAATATAGTAATAATAATAATACTTGTAATAATAATAAAAAAATAAAATAACAATAAAAATGATGATAATAATGGCAATAATTATATTATTATTAGAAACAGCAACAAAATAATAACAGCAGAACTGCATCTTATCACCATAAACACCTACGACAAGCAGTGCTCCATGACAAGACGTAGAAAAGTGGAAAACAAAGTAAGTTGTTAAATATCTGTAGAATGTCACTACTGAATTGTAAGGCAGCAACAAACTGAAACTGACTTGAAAAAAGTTGAAATTTAGAACTTTAGACACGTTTTAAAATGCATTGCCCCAAGTATAACAACGAAAAGTATGTCACAACAATAAATCCATGCTGTTACTGTTGAAACTAATCAAAGTCAATGTGAAGCAAATTCCACTAAATGTAAAGAGGATGAGATCAAGATTATGAGAGGATGAGATTTTGCGTCGCTTGTATACCTGTGGTACGGCTTTACCTGCTATTTTAAGGTATTACGCACTTCACAGTCAACTAACTGCAGCATAGGCTTTAGAGAACAAATAAGTCTTGAGTCTAGATTTGAAAGCATCCATTAAGTCGGCCCGATAGAAGGCATGAAGAAAACCATTTTCCAACATCTGGGATGAAGTTTTTCTAACCTCATAATTGCACAATTAACCAGTCACTGTAGCTAGAGAACATTTCTTTAAAAAAAGCTACTAATCAGGACAGACACGCATTTCAAGACTTCTGTTTCGCTAGCACCACTGTAGTGAACTTGGCTACAGAAAGAGCACAATGTCGATGAGTATATCAGGCAGTGGAGCAGAGGACTAGCGATCAACTAATATTTGACACCATCTCTGATTAAAACATGTCTGAGAAAATGATGTTAACACTTCACACCCGTGGCTGCCTTTTCCATTGGCTCGAAGGACCGCCCGGCTGAACTGCATCCACTTCATCTGCCACCATAGGCAGGACCTTCCCCATTGACACCGAACTCTGCCACTGGTTGCACTCTGCCAGTGCCAGTTCCAAGCCTGGATAAAGGAAGAGGGTGTCGCTAATGGTCCTATATATATATATATATATATTCGTTTAATGTGAAAAAACAGGTTGACAAGACCGCAACTCAGTAACATGGAAGGGAAGTACTACGGGTTACAGTCGCTTGTTGAGAAGGCACTTATAGAGGGCTCTTGGAATAAAGTTTTTATCGTCCTTCGGTGGCAACTCAAAGTTATGCGGACGTGGTCGAAGGCAGTACTGAGTATTGACGCTGAATAATCGGAGGGAACAAGGTCCGCAGCACGTGATTCGTGTTTTTGACTACAGACTGTAATAAACTTTGTTACCACACAGTGACGTTAAGCTGTAAATAGGCCTACCACCACCACCATTAACACCTTAACCATTCAGAGCTCAGCATCAAGTGCAGCAACTGTTCGTCAGCTTCTGCTGTAATTCTAATCTGTTTTAACTGAACAATGATGCTGTCGCATGGCTTGGTAGTTCTCCACTTCCTTGCCAGTCTGAATGACACAGTACAGGCTAAATATCACCAAGAATGTTGAAAGAGGAAAGCCTAAAACATGACGGCAAACACAGCGTATCAATCAAAAATGCATGCACACCCCTAGAAATTTATCTGATCCAATCACAGAACTTCTATATAGTAACTTCTATAGTGTCATTACAGCAGTTGACAGCAATCCAGAACAGATCTGTATTAGTCTGATCATAGGCGCAATCACGTCCTAAAAGTTGAGGGGGACCATAATGAATCACGTCCTAAAAGTTGGGGGGACCATAATAATAAAGCTATGGGACCACTCAAAAGTTGGGGGGGACGCGTCCCGTGGGTCCCATAGGGTGGTTGCGCCTATGAGTCTGATCAGTCGTAATGGTGAGTCCAATGAGACAGATGTGTGGAGGATTCTATAGTCTGTATACAACTATACATGAACTAAGGAATAGGAGGGAGCAAACCCAAATCCGCTCGCTTCCTGATCACCGCGAAACGCCTTCCTCCAGTCACCCCTCTGGGGTTTCTGCTGGCCGCCAGCCTACCTTCACTAGGGCATCTGCTTATCGGTTGTTTTGGCATCTGTTGACCAAGGAATTGTTGCAAAATGGGTCGCTAATAAAAAAATCCGAATTTTTTCTTCCCGAAAAACGCGATTCCATGTTTGTCAATCACGGGATTGTAAAATGTCCGGGATTTGGGATCCCGGGATAACATTCCCTAAATGGTACAAGAGTTACAGAAACATGTTCTTCACACATGTCTTGATAATGAATACTTTCACAGAAAATCATTAATTTTGAAAATGAGAAATAATCTGATATAAACTTTTTTTGCATCGTAATTTCATTTTCATTACCTTCAATGATAAGTCTGTTGAAAAGCACGTAACTCGTATCCAGCCCTGCAAAGAAGGCCACTAAGGAAAATGTTGAAATGCCAAATACAGGTACAATTAGACAGGCATGCAAACGTCGAACCATGGCTGGAGAGAAATGCTTCACCTAAAACAAACCAATATACAAACACAACTCAACAAGAATAACTTGCAATAAAAACTGATATAGTATCCTATCATTTTTAAAATTTTACATATCCCAAACACAGATTTTGTTTGAAACAACAAAATCATGTACCAGAATAAAGCTTGGTGACAAACCAGTCTGAGTGTACACTATGAACACATTAGCCGTATATATTACAGGCAGTCTTGCAGCCGAGATCCTAGACAGGTATGGTATGTTGTATCATACAGTACCTAGACATTTCTAAAGCACCTCTTGCAGAGCACACTAGTCAAATGCGCACTTAGCATAGAAGCCCCATGGAAAAAATTCGTTCAGGGAGTGAGAAATACAACAGAGAGAGCCTTCAGAGAGGTTTAGACCCACACATAGCAGATAGGCCATTCCAAGCAGAGGGACCGGCCACAGCAAAAACCGAGCATTGTGTCAGAGCAGATCTAGCCTGGGGACAAAAAGATCTGTATTTTAAACAGTTTCATATTATTCATTAAGCGCATTTGTATAGCACCTCTTCAGAGGACCACTCGGAGGTGCTCCATTAAATTATTATATTAAATTATTTTGTGCTATTTGCTGAAACGAACACCAATACAAAAGCTTATAGATTTCAGTAAAACTTTATTAAAATGCCAAATAACACACAAACTGGTCACCTCAAAATCCTGCACAGCGTGAGACGAAGCAATGCTGCCCGCAGCTGCCTCGAGCATAACAGCGACAAAGTTGAAGAAACACCAGAAGATGATGTAGCTGTGCATACCATGCCACACAGCCACAAATCCAAAACAAGCCAGCACTGCCACCACTTGACGTAAGAGTCCCTTGCGTGACCCACCAAGCAAAATATAAACATGTCTGTAACCAGCAAAACACAAAGGTGGGTATAATGTAACAGCCACCAGCCTCAATCAGCCCAAAAGTAGTTAGGATCAGCCAAGAACCTAGTGGGAACCCTACCAACAAGACAAATATAGTCTAAAAGTCATGATAAACATTAGGAAACACAAAATAAAAAAACGTCGAAAGATGCTGTTTAAAACTGAATATTGCTCTTTTTACAATAAAAACATGTAAAAACAAGATGGATAACAACTACCGGTACTTCAGTATTTACTACTAACTTAACAACTACAGTCTAAGTGTGGATTGACTAGTGCTGTAAGGGAAGATGGTTTGGGGGAAACTTTTGCAATGGCTTGTGATTGTGCAAAAAGGCAGGTTCTTGAAAAACCAGGCGGACATAATGGTGAATGTAGTAAAACTCGTTGCAACTAGGTAGGCAGGTTCGAGAAGCAATGGAATCGAATGGCTTAAAGTTTGATCAACAGAGAACATTTGGAGATAATGTCATGCACATATATCAATAGTGACTAATTTTTTAAAATACCATAGGACCAATGTCATAGCAAACGACTTTTTCTTAAGTGTCACATAAGCCATAAAAACTAAAAGTTATAAAAAATGAACTGCTCACTGTTTCAGAAAGGCATAGAGACCACGATCAAATGTCCTAAAACAAATACAGACAGAAATACTGTAACAAGCAGTCAAATTATGAAAAATATTCAGTTGATGTTTTGTTGCTACATCAATGGAGAAATTCTAGAAGGACATTAAGAACGAGTGACAGTTTCCTAAAAAGCACTCCATAAATTACTGGATACATACATACAGACACACATATAAATATAGATGCATACATACACATACATACAATTGTACATGCATGCATAAATATGTAATAATGCTTGCAATTGGCTTTCAAACAACTTCAATCTATTGGTAATTCTGAAATTCAGTGGCACCATATTCTAATATACTTAACAGATGTTTTAATGTCCAGCAAAAGTGCTCATGTTTCTGCTTCAGTTTCATCAAATCCATGTGACCTTTGCGTATCCAAGACACCATATCTTACAAAACCTGGTTGATCTCATAGCACATTCACAATTCTTGCACGCTTAAAACAGTATGGGGTCATTGCATAATTACGTAACGCTCGAGGGTGGGTGGGTGGGGTCACTGAGAACGTTACGAAACGTTACGTGGGTGGGTGGGGGAAGCTGAACGTTACGTAACGCCATGAAAAAATTTATTAATGAATATTAAATTGCCATCGAAAGATTCGAGTGACACTTCAGACATGATGTGGTCGAAGTTTAAACTTCGTGACATTGATTTAAAACTTAACCGAAGTAGGTCCATTTATCTGAATAAGATTCGGCAGCAGACACCAGTTATATGCCAGGTCAATTCTGTTCTCCCATTTGTGCAAACCGGAAGCCGCTGTTCGAATTATTTGGATCTGTGATAGCTTTAGGCTACTAACGGAACAACGTGGTAGGCCTAATTGCCCTTGGATTCCTGACATCGAAGAACCACTTTGAAGCATGTTTTACTTTAGTGGACACGACCTCAAACATTTAAAATTAATGTCCAACGAAACTCGGCAATATTTCTATTAACAATTATCGAAATGCCCAGACTAAGCAAATAATTAGTTCATCTGAATTTTGATTAATAATTGTTAATGAGCCAGTTAGTCCGTGAAACTTTTCAGCAGTGTAAAATTTTATTCTTGCGGTAGGCCTATAATTTAAGAAAATCACAGTTCACGCATGACTGTCGTTTATATGAATAAAACATTGTGTATATTTTGAGCCTAGTCTGTATACTGTCAAATTAGCCTATAATTCACATGCGAGGCTATATTAAAGTCGCTATGAAACTCATATAGTGCAATAATAGACTGAAATCTCAACTGATTTTATTTAATAGGCCTAATCGTTACGTAACGCTGGGGAGGGTGCGGGGGTGGGTCAAGGGCAACGTTACGAAGCGTTACAGGGTGGGTGCCACTGGGTGGGTGGGTCGAAAACGGTCATTTTCGGCGTTACGTAATTATGCAATGACCCCTATCCATCTGCCACATATTGTTTGCATCTCAGCTGACAGATCTCTTGACCTAGGAACCGCACGGCTTAGACTGCTATGAAGGTTAGTAGAGGTATTTAACCTTTACTGCTACAAGGCATGAACTGACAACACTACTCAATGAGCACTGCTAAATAACAACGCATCAGTAAACAACACAGTCCCAATGCACATACAAAACTTTCGGTCTATTAATCTATTACAAAAAGCAACATTTGTGTAGTGTGCCATTCACGGACTGTTGAAACACCTACTTCCAAATTTTTGAGTACAAATAGATGTAGGATCCGCAGCTCGGAACATCCGGAGGATCTAGTTGATCGAGCCTTGCAACGGCAGCGCAAAAAGCCCAAATGACGACGTACTTGACAACAAAGAACATTCCGAAAGTGTAACCAGTGCCCGCAACAGCCCAAAGGGGCAGCACGGCCAATAGGCGTGGTTTATGAATGAGGGCGCCACTGTAAAGATAGTGGAGCAGAAACTCGTAGGAAAATCCCCAGACGAGAAATCGAAGGAGACCGATGACAACTCGTTTCAGTCGATACATCGTCCAACGTTGAAGAGGACGATAAAACTGAAGCAAGAACCAATAGCAAGTCAGCCGCAGTTCTAATATTATCATGGTTTTTCTTAATTATCGTTCTAATTATTGTTGTCGTAGTTATGACCATGGTCATACTCATCATTATAAAAAAATTATATACGCAGAATGTTACACCCTACAGCATAAATTTAACAGACATGGCACGAAAAACTGCACTTACAAGAGACAGACATTTCTTGAGTCAGAATTTCTTGCAAGTGAGAATTGTTAGCTTGTGAATTTCAGCATTTATTGCATTGGCATTAATACACCCAGTGCTGGAATTTTTAAAGAGTTATCACTCTGCAGACATTTAAGACTTGCAAACAGGAAATGCCTGTCTCAGATAAGTGCCGTTCAGAGACTTGAGTGCACACTGCACAACTATCTAAATAAGATGGATCATCAACCACCTAATCATGGTAATCATCATCATCATTAGTTAATTAAAGCTTTCCGACAGGGAAAGGATGTCCAACTTTTTCATTTTTAAGGTAATTAATACCTTACCAGTGTCGAGCGATACCGCATTACTTGTAATGCCTTACTGTAACTAGCTGCTAATTAATGTAAGTTTTATGGTAACCAAATACACAGAGCAGTTATTGACTGCTTATATGAAGTAATGGCAAAGCAAAAATTTTGTTTTATCGTTTCTTTTAAATAAATCTAAGTTGCATCGCTTAATTCAATTATGGCACTATAAATATCATACAGGGTGTATTAATCACCCGCCTGCAAATTATTTGGTCCACATAATGTTAAAATGACCTCGACATTTCCAGCTGTATTCATGTCTGAAAAATCTCAGCTAATTCATCAATTTCAAAGTCTAATTTCATCATGGAGGGAGCTGAAAATTCAAAGTAACATTCCCACGTACAGTACAATTTATGCAAAACAATTTAATTATCTTTTCAAAGAACTTTGAAACTTTCTCTAAATAACTATTTTTAGGCAGCCAGTTACTTTTTCTTTTCCAGTAACTGTACCAGTAAATCTGTCCTTCACTTATCTCACCTATCTAAAATGCAAACAAAGAGATTTTACACACTAAATAAAAATTATGTACCTGTTTGTGAAAAACATCGTAATTCATCATTGGACCTGCAAGGAAAAGTGGAAGATAGAAGACATAGAAAAGCATATTAGCAAGCTGGACTGCTGCACTGCCAGATATTGGAAAATTTTCTGCAGCAGAGTCTGTCTGTTTATTTTGAGTCATATCTTCGGAAGCGCTATATTCGCCTGGACTGTTATAGACAGTTTGGCGTCGGTGGCAATTGCCAACATCTGCAGTGGACAGCTCAGGATTCAATGATGTCATCAGTTGTTGAGGTTCTTTCTCGGCAGTTCCTTGATCGGCTGATGAGATCAAAAGTTCTTGATCTCTTTTCTTGAAATCACAGTACCATAAGCCAAAACTTGTAAGTCGCATAACAGCCATGCAGAGCGTGAACTCTTGAAAATAGAATCCATGGAAGGATACTGTCTTCATGAATCCAAGCACCACCTGTTGAAGAAAACAAGATGCTACAGTGTGTTCTTTCTAAATTCCCACGTAAGTTTTAATCAAATTGATCTGTCACAGCAACAGAACCAACCAGTGTGATAATCAGGCTTTCTTCAAGAAAATCACCAATAAGTAATCTCCTACAGCTGTTTATAAATTCACATTCTTGTCCAACATACGAAATTTACAATTTCCTTTCAATTTCACACATGGAAAATAATTTTAGGTTTTAGATTACCAATGTTGTGGTTTAAGTGCAGCCCGAGACCATTGTAATAGATATAGAAGAGCTTTGTTGAAACACACACATAAGAATTTATGAAAAATTAAGTGCCTGACAACACCATAAGCTGCAAATAGTCACAGAGTGCAGCCAACTGTCAATACCGATCCAGAAAGACAACCCGATCCACTATGCCAAGCATGAACCCAAGATATTTTTTAATTGCGAGTATGTGAGCTTGTTGCAGAAACTGGATTCCAAACAAACAGAATATCACCACAGGAATTTGAAAGCAGCTTTGCTGTGCATGCAATCGAAATTCACAATTACGCATAAGAGATACTGATATATAAGAGATACTGATACTGATATATAAGAGATACTGATCTCCTCACCAGATGTCCTCGTGATGACTCGAAATTCAGAGCCATCAGGAAGGCCATTGTCACGGTCCACACAATCAGAGGAGAAGCAGTGAACGAGACCAGCAAAAAGACGATCAACGTCTCAATGATAATCAGAACCATTTGTCCAATTCCAACAACGCAGATGTAAAACAACAGAGAGTACAAAAGGAAGAAATATTTCCGTTTCTAAAAACCAAAAAGACAGGAATGCATAAACTTAGCAAAAAAATCGAACAACTGCCATAATTTCCGTTCGCCTTCAATATTGTATTTTATGTGCTGTGTGCTAATTCCCAATTAAAAATGTATAATTGTAATTGCAATTGAACATTTATATAGCGCCGCTCACAGATTCACTGTGTATACCAGTAGTTCTGCACACGATGGTCCATATAGACAAGGCTTGGAATTCTAAAAGGGCTCTAGAAATCACTGTTAGAAGCAAATCATGTAACAATTTGCTAACCGGTGTTTCTAGACTAATTTGACCCTGCTGAAAACGAAAATCGCTGTTAGCAAGCTGGATTTTTGACCGTTCAATGGGAAAACAAAATGGCGGACAAAATGGCGGTCAGTTGCTTCAAATGGCTATAAGTAAAGTATTGTATGTGACAGGAACACGATTTTAGACTCTAAATTAAGATTATAGGGTGCAAGGAATACAATGGAACCAAATACACATATGTAGCACTGCAAGAAAATCAAAATGGCGGACAAAATGGCAGCCAGAATCTTAAAATGGCTGTAAGTGAAGTTATGTATGCAGTGGAATCATGATTTCAGGGTCTAAATCAACATTTTCGAGGTCAAGGAATGCAATGGAAGCAAGGTAACATATGTGGCATTGCACGGAGACCAAGATGGCGGACAAAATGGCGGACAAAATCTTTAAATGGCAATAAGTGAAGACATATATGCAACTAAATCATGATTTCAGGGTCTAAATCAACATTTTCGAGGTCAAGGAATGCAATGGAAGCAAGGTAACATATGTGGCATTGCACGGAAACCAAAATGGCGGACAAAATCTTAAAATGGCCATAAGTGAAGACATATATGCAACTAAATCATGATTTCAGGGTCTCAATCAACATTTTCGAGGTCAAGCTCTCTGAAGTGTGATGAAACCAATATGTGATGTCACATATATAGCACTGCCTGGAAACCAAAATGGCGAACAAAATGGCGGCAAGGGTTTCAAAATGGATGTTAGTGAAGTCATGCATGCAATGGGAACTTGATTAACAAATTTTGCCAGGTCTTTGCAAGATGGTATCTGAGACCTCTGCAGTTGAATTTATCTACAATGTTCCCTTATTTAACCAGATATGATCATTAAAATTATCTCAATGCCTTCAGGAAGTCTTAAACCAATGAGTGTTCTTCAAAAGAACACTGACAAAATTATAAAGGAAGATTTGTATATCATGCAGTGCCATATTACATCGTATCAAGCTGACTGTCCCATGGATCTGAAAACACGATTGTGCCATGGACTTTTCTCAAAACCAATGGGACTGGATTCTCTCTGCAAAAGTAACTTGTCCAGTCCGTATTTCTATAGCAGAGGCATATCATTTGCTTATTTAGAATATTTTACGTAGTGCCTCTTCAAGGTGGGCTGCCCGGAATCGCCCCCACTTAACCACAACTAAATAGAACAGTTTTTTATTGTTAAGGAACAGAGTGGTGTGAACCATGGGCATGCAATAGACGCTGTGAAAAGGGGTTGGCCATTCCCATTCTAGATTTTAGAACCAGCTACAGAGAATGAAAGGTGATGTCAAATAGCAGACCGCGAGTGAACCAGCCCAGCTTGGTCCGCCATCTGAAGAGTAGATCGACGCTGGACATCCGAGGTTGAAAAGCAGAGTTCTTTCAGACATAGTGGGGCTATAGCCTAATCCATCAAGACACTACCTAAGCAACACAGAGAGCCTGCAGGCAATCCGCTGCGGGAAAGGGAGCCAATGCAAGACATCCCGCATAATGTATGAGACATGACCAAATATTGTGATATGCCCATAGGCTAAGTCGCGACACAGTTCATCCGACCTGCTGCAGACAAATTATTGTAGGACAAGCAATGGCTCAAACAATAGGGAACCTCCAAACGCGAAGACAGTTGGTGACCTGACAGATACAGTGGATACCTGTGTACAGGTAGCCTACTTTCGATTGGCTACAAGAGGGCTAATAATTATTGCCTTCGATAGATATAGTGAACATTGCTTTTAAAAAGTGAAAGCGTACAGAAAATTACAACCACAACTCTGCCACTGTGTGGAGCCTTGAAATACTCCGTTGTCGGAAAATTGGGTAAATGTTCATTTACATTCTGAATTGATGTATTCATTAGATACAGAAATTCACTAACAGCCAATTCAATTATCTGGCCGCCATTTTAGCCGCCATTTTGGTGTCCAGGCCGTGCTATATATGCGACATTGGTTTCATCACATGCCTTGACCTCGAAAATGTTGATTTAGACCCTGAAATCATGATTTAGTTGCATATATGTCTTCACTCATTGCCATTTTAAGATTTTGTCCGCCATTTTGTCCGCCATCTTGGTTTCCGTGCAATGCCACATATGTTACCTTGCTTCCATTGCATGCCTTGACCCCGAAAATGTTGATTTAGACCCTGAAATCATGATTCCACTGCATACATAACTTCACTTACAGCCATTTTAAGATTCTGGCCGCCATTTTGTCCGCCATTTTGATTTTCTTGCAGTGCTGCATATGTGTATTTGGTTCCATTGTATTCCTTGCACCCTATAATCTTAATATAGAGTCTAAAATCGTGTTCCTGTCACATACAATACTTTACTTATAGCCATTTGAAGCAGCTGACCGCCATTTTGTCCGCCATTTTGTTTTCCCATTGAACGGCCAAAAATCCAGCTTGCTAACAGCGATTTTCGTTTTCAGCAGGGTCAAATTAGTCTAGAAACACCGGTTAGCAAATTGTTACATGATTTGCTTCTAGGAGTGCCATTTTGAGATTTCAAGCCTGGTCTAATAAGGAATGAGGCAACTATTCACATCATCAGTGGTACAAAAGCACATACGAATGTCCTATATTTGCCAAAAAGTCCTCGGTTTAGCTGGAATGTAGAAAACTTTTGTGATTAACATCTGTATAAAATAGCAGCAACCTAAGTGCACAGTAGCACAACATTCACTACAATTGGCACGTATCAAATTTATTCCAGCAAAGAGATGAGATGCTACAATTTTTCATTATATAATTACGTAGTGTACAGTTTGTCGTTTTTCAATGGTTGGACATGAAATTTAGGAGTCAACATAATTACTTCAACAATGTCAAGGAATCCGTGACTGAAGCTGAAGCTGCTTTTTTTAAACTCTGTCCTGAGATGATATGCAAATGCCTCAATGCCTAGCATTAAATTCTAGATAGTATCAAAACAAAAACAAAAAGCCTACTGGAGCAGATGCTATTTAATTATGTCATTTGACAACAAAAGGCCATTGCACTCTTCATAATTTGCATTTTTGCACTGTCACGTTTATTATTTTCAATTTCTGCGCATATTTTTGGTGTTTCATTCATTCTAAATTCTGTTTATTTTGTTACATTTTGCCAAGTTATTAATTTTGTTTAAAGATTCTTAGTTTTTCTAATTTTTTAATATTCTGCAATATTTATTTTTCATTTGTTTACAATGCTACAATTTTTCCCAAATGAAACCTGGTAATCAACTCACATCAAAGAGAGTCGTCTGGCATCTGAGCAGTTGACTGAGAATCACGTGACCAAACAGCCACTTCCCAAGAACTCCAAACACTGAATCACGCCAAAACTCCCATTCAGCATCAGTTATGTCCTGTTTCAAAATAAGAACTAATATATAAAAGCTGAACAACTAACAACTTTAGGTCAACCAGCTAATTGATTAATAACTTATACATGTATCAGAATAGCGAGATTACACGCATTGCCCGCGAAATATGGGTTTCCTCACACTCTGCCCAATGGTGAGGGGATTCAGCAACCCCTCCTGGGCCCTCCACTGGGTGGCCCTCTGTCTAGGTGCAAGGTTTCAGGCCAATAGCTGTGAAACTGTGGGTATGAAATCTGGACAAACACACATATAAGCTTACACATGTATTCTCCTTATTAGATATATAGATTAGCTGTAGAAAGTATGTTTTCACATTCAGGTACAATGTATTCAGTGTATATTGCCTTACCAGCCCAGACCAGCAGATAAACATACAAACCTGATGAGATACGAGTTACGAGTCAAAGCTGACCACTGAAATGAATCTATTAGCACAGCTGTAGCTACCGCTCACCTTTTGTCTGCCAAGAAAACTCCAGCCAACATCAAGGTCAAAGTTTATGTCTCTGTGCTCTGCGTAATCTGTAAAATTTTTATACTCTACTAAACTTCTTATATAGTACAGTATCCTATTAAGATTCCTTAATAACTGCGGTTACTTCTTGTGTATTCATATTTTGCCTATAAAGCATATTGATAGCTTGAGTAGAGGCAGACTCATGGGATACAACATCTTGTTGGATATATGAAAACTCTCCAATTAAGAGATACCTTGAAAAAGTCTTTAATCTCTGCAAAATACCCTCTAATATGATGCAGAGTAGTGTTATTGGGGCATGGTGGTGTAGGGTCAGGGGCGGATCCAGGGGCGGCCAAAATGGCCATGGCCCCCATTTAAAAATTGCATGAGACGTGGCCCCCCATTTGGTTTCAACAAGCCATTATATAAATGCAGCGGGGAAGAAAAACAGGATACCAGACCCCCATTAAAAAATTGCATGGGACGTGACACCCCCATTTGATTTACCATACTCCCGATAAGAAGGCTGACGACTAAAAATAAATATAATAAAAAATAAAAAAAGGTTGTCAACTTTTTTGGCAGCTGAATTGGTATCTTCTTCCTAAAAATTGGACAAATGACTAAAAAAAAGGTTATCAGTTTTTTTGGCGACGAATAACACGAAATTTTTCCCCTGTCCAACCAACAAGACCGAAAATTTTGGCCCCCCCTTCGAAAATTTCTGTATCCGCTCTTGGTAGGGGTATGCTCGGTGCCTTGGAGCTGGAAGATTGCGGGTTCAAACCCACCTCAAGCCAATGGACCCGGAGCAAACTTTTCACTCGCAATTGCTCATATGCACTTTGGCATGAAACTCCGATTCAGTGTTCACTCTGTAGTCAAAAGCATGGGCGTAATTTTGCCCAGGATAGTGGTGGTGACGACTCCCTGCAGCACTGCTCACTACTCTTGCTTTCCTCTCTCTCTTCCGTTGATTCCTCTATCCAGTCCCCAAATGCGAATTTAGTATATAGCATTGTCCACCAGTTTAGGTCACAAAGTGGAACAGTACATGTTCACATTTTCCAAATGAATTTGATGATTTGACCTTTTATAGAAACACAATTTCGCATTGTTAAGTCCAGATCGAATAGGCTTACAGCAAAAATGGATGACTTCACCGTATTATCGTGGGGCGCGGTGGTGTAGTGGTGGCATCGTTGCCTTGAAGCCGGAAGGTTCAGGGTTCGAATCCACCTCGCCGCATAGGGACCTTGGGCAAGTCCTTCATTCACAATTGCTCAGCGTTTCGGCGTGAAACTCCGATGCAGTGTCCGCTCTGCATTCGGGAGCGCCTCTGAGTAGAGAGAGAGAGCTTGAAGGGGCGCTATAACAAGTGCACGTACATACAAACAATTAGCATGAAACAGAGTACCAGTATATGTAACTAAGGACTGCAAGGTACCGTAGTGTGGACAATGAACACACTGTGGAAGTTGTATGCGAGGCGCCATTGCGATGTAAAAATAAAAACATGCACGAATAGCTATATACATTATACGCTAGACAGCCAAATGCCATCATGCTAAACTTTGCCAGCCCAAAAGTGGTGGTGACTATCACCACTTTTAAAAGTGAACGTGACTGGACAGCATCATCACAATAGAAAGTTACGTCTATGGTCAAAAGTGCCTCCGAGAAGAAATCTTGAAGGGGGCGCTATAGATAAACAAATATTTATACATGCGCATATCAAACTTTGAGATTGTGATGACAATTCTATCAATGAGGTTTTCTGTGCTGCACTTGAACCCTATGGTCCATTCTGACTCTTTTGATGTGCATCTCAAAACAAGAGCTTCTGAATAGCCATCATTAAAGGGCACTATATAATTCAGATGCAAAATGACATTAAACTGAAGACTGACCTCTGGATGCTTCATAAGTTGCAAACATCAAACGACATGCAATTGCAATCCAACTGCCAATATAAAACCATGACTCCCAACACGGTAGAAGAGCGTTGGGTCGATGATGGGTGTCCATACTTCCCATTCTCTTTTTTGTCAGGCGACTTTAACACACATTCCTACAAAGTGAAAGCCACGTTTACCTGCTTAATTGTGCATTTACTGAAACCCAGATAAAGGCAATTAGAGAATAAGACGGATTGAGAATACGTTCAAGTGTTTTACTGCTTTAGCATCTGTAATATTTGCTGAGTACTTAGTGTTTGTATTATGCAACTTCAGGAAGTACCTGCCTATCCACCAAATTAAACCTTTGTAACCAAACTTACATTTTCTACATTTTATTGATCAATGCACTAATGACTTTTGTCCATTCATGTATGTATGAATATGTATGCCTATGGCTCTATAAATAGTGCCTCGTTAATTCGCCCAGTGAGACTGGATCGCTTGGCCACACCGGTAAGGTCTGTGGCCGCGCGTCTATACGCGACTCTGTGTCACAGAGAGCGTGCGGGCCGCGGTTCGATTCCCGAAAGGTGGCTATTTAAGAGATTCAAAAATCTCGAGCTAGCACGGTCCGTCCACGGGGACCTAAATGGCGTGGCGATAGTGAATCATCTCCCATATGGCAGTGCCGTTTAAATATGTAAACGTCGCCCAGTGAGATACCACAGTATAAATAATCAATATACTTTATACTGTGGAGATACTTCGCCCCGCTGCACATTTAAATGAATGTTCTTTAAAGTCCGCGTGAACGGGAGATGCTATCTCGATATCTAAGTCTTCATAATAAGGCTCTTGGTATGCAAACCAGCATCCTTACGCAAACAGAGGCAATTCTTAAAATAAGCTGTGATTAGTTCTGCAGCTGCACTATACTTTGCTAACCGGGCCAGATTTGTTTTTCTTTTTCAAAAAATTTAATGGTCTGAATCATAGAGATGTATTATTATAATAAATATATCACATAGATATTATATATCAATGTGGTCTGAATTCGAAACTGTTCTACACAAACGACATGCCGAAAAATAGCTAAGTCTTTTAAAACAAAGCATCGACAAAACTTTAAAAACCTTGACTTTGACAATGTGTACATGCTCGTCAGAATATAAAGTAACTGCTTATTATTTGATTATACAGATTTGATCAAAGACCTTTCCTTGGCTTTGACCCCATGCAATGACCTGTTTTGAACTTTTGACCCAATATTATCGGGTTCAGCTAGCTACCGCCATTTATCTGGCAGAAATTTCACGATTAGTCAAAGATTTTAAGAGGGAGGCGATTAGTAGTCTATACGAGACGGTCGAGTATTATATCTGGCAAAACGCGTCATTGGCCCATGCATAATTGAGCAATGCATTTCTTATAGCTCCCACTTAATGACATGATGGCATTTCAAAGAAATTCATGCTCCATATGGTTAAGGCCCCCAGCTCAGCTCTGCAATTCGCCAGAAGCACGTCGACTATTTATAGCTACTCGTATGGCTACTCGTCATAATAACGCAAAAAGAGAGCTTATAACGCAGTCTTCGGGACTACCCTTATAACTCACCAGTCGGCCTAATATGAGATCTTATGTTCGCCCTAAAGTGTTTAATTAGGCCTATATCGTATTCACTAGACCTAGCTGTGCTCATTAATAATAATAATCTCGATATACTGCAGCGCCCAAATACCAACGTCGCGGAACCAGCTTAGCTATTCAATGACGCTCAGTATTATAACAAATTCGTTAGGCATGTAGGCTAACGACCAAGTCGATCCCTGCAGGCCAAGATCCAAACCATTGATGCATCTCGAGCAGTCTTTCCCCGACCCCAGCTATTATTATTATTATTATATTCGTTTAATTGGCAACAAAACTGATAGACACACCGCTATCAGGTACACAAATTAGTTCAACAAATGAAACACAATTATAGGCTACCTAAAATTGTTTATGTCCATAACAATTGAATCCATCTTATAGGATGAGTGTAGAAAATTACGTAAATAATTGCAAAAAAAAAGAGGAATGATTTGACGTTTTTATACTAGGGTGATATGAGAATTAGATCATTTGACATAATTAATGGGCATAGGTGGCTTCCTATACAAAACACGTGAGATGAAGTGTCTGTCGTCTTTGACTGGCAAAACAAAGTTGTGAGGGCGTGGTCTCAATTGGTAGGAACGATCGACAACCGGTGGGAAAAGCGATCGAAGAACGTGGCTGCCACGCGCCACACTTCAGCAGCTATTGCATCTGCGTGATCCTTCCTTCTTCCGGCAACCGGACTCCATCTCTGGACTCAACTTACTCGACACAACGCTTGTGAATAAGCTAATGCCCCGAGTTTAGCTTTTAAGTAGCGCCATAGCAAAAATTTGAAGTTCACGATTTATTTACTGAATGTAGTTACGTGGCGGGTAATTAAATCCATAACTAGGACCGAAAAAACCACCACAGAAATAAAAGAGCTTAAAGTTAAGGATCTAACGACAAATGTCCCAAATGATATGGCTAACCATTTTAATGATTACTTCACTGATTTAGCTCACTCGCTTGCACTTAAAATCCCATCTGTGGACCAAACTTTCAATGACTACTTGCCTCCACCTACGTTAAACTCTTTAGCTATTATTCCCACTTCACCAACTGAAATTATATCAATATGCAAATCTCTTAAAGCTACACATAGCTCTGGCTTGGATGACCTCGACCCGTGCATATTGTCCAAGGTAATGGTTATCCTTGCTGCCCCACTGGCGGAAATAATTAACTGTTCTTTAATAAATGGAGTGGTTCCCTCTGAGATTAAAATGGCCAAGGTGTTACCAATTCAAAAAATAGGAAATAATAATGATATTTCTAATTTCAGGCCTATATCGATTTTACCTTATTTTTCTAAATTATTCGAAAAAATTATGTATGACAGATTACTTTCTCACATAGGTCACATTAACCTGCTCTACCCATTACAGCATGGTTTTCAATCAGGCCACTCCACATCTATGTCCTTACTTGATATACAAGATAAAATTTCTAAAGCAATGGATAATAATGAATTCTCTATAGGTATATTCCTTGACCTTGCCAAGGCATTTGATACGGTGAATCATAAAATACTCCTGGAGAAATTACAACATTTCGGTATTAGAGGTATTGCTCACAAATGGTTTAAGAGTTACTTAACTGATAGAACCCAGCAGGTCCTATGTAATGGTTCATTGTCTACTCTCAAATTAATCCTACATGGGGTACCGCAGGGATCAATACTTGGACCTCTCCTCTTCTTAATTTACATAAATGACCTACCTAACTCATCATCCCTGCTACGTTATATTTTATTTGCAGATGATTCTAACGCATTCTTATCTAACTCTTCCTACGAACAACTGATTAATCTAGCTAACAAGGAGCTAGCTCTTGCTAGTGACTGGTTCAAAGCTAACAAGCTCTCTCTTAACGTTAGTAAAACCAACTACATCATCTTCAGATCTAATAAAAAAACCATCCCAACTACTGCTCATGGTTTATCAATTGATGGCGTTCCCATACCCCAGGTGGAATCTTCTAAGTTTCTTGGGGTCTTTGTTGACCAGCATTTAAAATGGAATGTTCACACTTATGAAATATCAAAAAAAATCATGAAGAATCTTGGAATATTAAGGAGAATATCATACTTGCTTCCTACTTTAATACTGAAGAACTTATATCATGCCCTAATTCAACCTTACCTATCTTATTGTAATTTCATCTGGTCCTCAACATACCCTTCACACCTATCGACAATAAAAATTCTACAAAAAAAAGCTATCCGCATTATTACTAAGTCATCTTATAACTCACATACTAAACCCCTCTTTGATGATCTTAAGATTTTTAAAATTGAACAAATTAGATTTATCCAAACATGTGAATTTATGTTCAAGTATGCCAATAACATGTTACCTGCTGCCTTCTTGTCATTTTTTACCCCAGTATCATCAGCTATTACTACTAGAAGTAACCGTGCCTTTATATGCCAATACGCCAGAACCATGGTGTAAGAAGGGATGGTGTGCGCACTTCTTATACTGGCCATACATTGTTTTTGGCATTTCAGCAGGTGGCGCTGCTGTCCCCAGTTGATGGTTGGCAGCATATACAATATAGCGCAAGAAGTATAAGAAACGTTCGAAACAGGGAACATATGGACAAAAAGAGGACAGGAACATAGCAGGGAGTATCACTTGGAACACATATGGGGCGATGAGGATCAGGTAACATTGCAGGGAACATGGAACGTCATACGGAACACCAGGGAACATAGGCCTAAGCGAATACACAACAAAGAGCGTGGAACGTGAAGAACATGAAGCATCACAGAGAACATTGTTCAGAGAATATATAGGACGAGGAAGACGGAACATACATGCATTACGGAACATGCCACAAGGACTGCAGAACGTAAGGAACGTGGAACATCAGGGGAAACATCGGAAACATTAAGGAACATGGAATATGGAAAGTGCAACAAGGAATTGGAACACAAGGAACATGGACCATCAGTTGACATAAGGAACATGGAACTTCAGGGGAAATCAGAATCAGTGAAGAACAAGGAATGCGGACCACAAAGAACAGGGAACATCAGGGAACATAAGGAACATGAAAAATCACATGGAACACCAGAGGCATCAGAAGACAAAAGACGCGGAACAAACAACAAGGGCCGTGGAACGTAAGCAATGTACAACAGGGACCATGGAACATAAGAAACCTGGAACATCACGGGAAAATGAGAAACATATAAGAACACGGAATGTGGAACAAGGAATGCGGAACACAAGAAACATGGAACATCATGGAACGTAAGGAACATGGATCATCACTGGAAAACAGAACACGAAATGTGGAACACGCAACAAGGTCCGTGGAACGCAGGGAACAAAGAACATAAGAGGAACACAAGAAACATTAAGGAACAAGGAACCCGGAATGTTCAACAAGGAATGAGGAACACAAGGAACATCAGGGAACATAAGAAACAAGGAACATCGCGGGAGCTTCAGAGGCATTAAAAATACGAAACGCGGAACACGCAACAAAGACCGTGGAGCATCAGGGACATGGAACACCTGAGGGAACATCAGAAACATTAAGGAACAAGGAACGCGAAACATAATTAAGGAACATGAATCATCAGGATAAACATCAGAATTATTAAGGAACATATGGAACGCGGAATATGTAGCAAGGGCTGTGGGACATAAGAAACAGGGAACACCAGGGAACACAAGGAACATGGAACATCACATTGAACGCCTGCGACATTAGAAAACAAAGGGCGCGAAATAACAACAAGGTCCGTGGATCATAAGGGATATAAACGATTAAGGCCCATGGAACATAAGGAACCTGGTAAATCACAGGGAACATCAGGGAACAAGGAACACAGGGAACACGGAACATCAATTAACAGGGAACAGAAGGCGCATCACAGAGAACAAGGGAACACTGAACATCGATAGGAACATCAGGGTCAGAGGACATAGAGAACATTGGAACACAGGGAACACATAGCATCACATGGAACAGAGAACACGGAATACAGGAGAAAAGGAGACAAAGAGCAAATGGAACAGACCATAGCAAAGATAATTTGTGTCGCCCTCCTCCTTCGCCCAGACATGAGACTGGCATTAGGGAACGAACATGCAGTGAAGGAGTATAGGTATGTATGCCATACAATATCATGAAATTCCATTAGGCTTATGGGCGAGGTCCGTCAACTACGAACGCCATCGCCATCTAGCGACTTTAGCCATAAATTTCAGCCAAGTGCGCACACCATCCCTTCTTACACCATGGCCAGAACCAACACTCGTAAATTTTCTATACAGTACCAGGGACCTCTAGTGTGGGCACGGGTAAAATGCTGATTTGCTGATCTGCTGATCGGCCGGGGTAAAATGCTGATTGGCAAAATGCTGATTACTCATGCTGATTGGTGGGTAAAACGCTGATTAGAACATGCTGATTGTAACAAGTAAGTAGGTAGGCCTATCTAATCTAATCTAATCTAATAAAGCATTTGTAAAGCGCTTCTCACAGCAGAGCTATTCAGAAGCGCTCTCAGCGTGACAGGCCCATGAAAAAAGAAAAGTCTTCAAGCAGCGAAAAGATGCAGGTGAATTTCCTACAAGAATCCTGCCACGAATTTCAGAAGGAAGGTGATTCCAAATTAAAGGACCAACAATAGCAAAAGCTCGGTGTTGGGTTAATAGACCGAATGCAAAAGGGCGTGGCCTAATGTGCGACTCTGTGGTCGGCCATATTGGCTCACAGCTGTGAACTGTTGTCAAAGTAGGCTACACGCCGTTACCGGGTGAATTGTTAGTTGATGGAATAAAGTTATCGTCATAGGCCTATTGATCTATCCATAGGCCTATACCTTAATAGATATAGCGGTCTAAACACCATCCAGCCTGGAGCGGCCCGAATCCATGAAGCGAATTTCGGCCGGAGCCCAGATTTGCTATTATCAACAAGCCTATGCTTTATGTTTTTCACGGACTGGACTGAGACAGATGGATGGTCGGGTAGAACGGGTTGGCTGCATGTCACGAACTTAATTGACTTATCCTCCTCTGGCTGACACGGACTTCTCTTTGGCAAAGAAACAGAAGAAGGCTTGGCAGCTAGTTGAGTGCTGGATCCTCATATCTTTGTCACTGTATCTGGTTTGTTAACTATATACAGTATCTTATGCACACCATTGTCATCAAGTTCCTTAGCTTCTACATTGTAAGCTGTCTGCTTAATCTGCTTCATCACCAGCTTCATCTTGAAAGTTGTTAGCAAAGGCTGATCCAACAGACTTAGAAATAGACCGCTTTTATTCTAGATTGTCAGTTTGGCCATGAACTGCAGAGCTGCCCTTTATGTCACCTTGCTCTGACAGTTATGCTTGTTTTTATCAATGGACATACTACATGCACTCGCTTAACTTCTGAACATGGCAGAATCAGTTATTGTAAAATGATGGAAAATGATAAGGCGTTGATGGAAAGAAAGACAGGAATCAGACCAGAAATTAAAATCTGAAAGATGTTTGTTACACAAGTGTATCGACACCTTTACAATTTGCTTAAGCCTATTAATTTTGCCATCTCATTGAATCCAAATTTAAGTTGGCTGCAACAGAGCATGGAGTGTTGCTCATGAGCAGCTATGTCATTGATGATCAAGATATTCAACTTGTCAAGGAACATCATTAGACCTATTATTGTTATAAGATACAAGCACCGGTGTGCAGTCTTGTGAAATTGAATTTTGCAACTTTGTTTTGCACACATTCCATTCTGCAGTTCTATGCATGTTTGTAGGCAAAGCAACTATACTATTATGTTAGTCAATTTCGGATGCATGTAAGCAACCGAGAAGCTTCACCATTTTTCCCATAATTGTGTGATTTGCCTGAGCTTTTTGGAAAGTCAACCATATAATATTTTAATCACTGGCAACTATAATGGGTTCATAGCCTCACACATTTCAAAGAAGTATAAAAATATTTTCTTCAATATTTACTGAAAATATTTTATGCTTTGCAGTCTTGTTGTCGTAGGTTTAGCAATTAAATTTATTAACAAACTTGCTATGACTGAATATTGTTGAAGTAAACTGTTAACACAAGGGAGACCTAATATAGTAACAGGTCCTCTGATACCAGCACAACAACTAGCTTACAGCACTGCAACCGACTATATATGCAGCAAAATAGAAAACAAATTTGAAATAAAACACTGACTAGGTACCGTAACTATAGTAATTCCACGGTGAGAATACTGTGCACTATTCAGAAAATGGCACAGCAAAATTGCTAAGATTGCTTTTAAACAGCAGTAGCATATCTGAACCATACTATGATACTGTCAGTGTGTCCAATCTCCCGAGATGCTTTTTAAATTAAATAAAGGGATAAAGGTTTTCTAATTATAGTGTACTTTTGATGCACTGATATGTTCTCCCAACGTGTAGGCTATGTGTGAACGTTTGAAACTCAACTTTGTTCAAATTCCAAAGCTCTTTTTGCATAAACGCTGCCATATGACGAGAGGCATTAATAAAATTAATAAATGAAACTCGTTAGGCCTAATGGTGAATCCGCGATCAACTAATTCGGCTATTCGCTGAAACAACATGCTCAGATAATAATTTGTCGAATAGACCTAAATGAATTAAATAACTCCCTAAGGATTGTGGTGTCTGTATTAAGACCATGTCTGTATGCGAGCCGACAAGGTGGTCTGTCATAGACCATCGCAAAACAGCTGATTGTAACAGAGCCTTTCAGTTTTGCTTGCGATAGATTGTCTGGCTGCAGTTTTTAGCCGCCGGTGCTCTTCGCACGTTAACCTGTACATTCAAGCTCGTGTATTTTGGACTTCTCTAATTGAACCTTTATCCATTTCAGTAAGTTTGCCGCAGATAAAACAGTAAAAACCCAGGAAATAATTGTTATAGTAAGCGCTATTCGCATACGTATCCAATGGCAACAAGTATTGCCTGTATATCAAGATGGCGCAGGCCATTATGCAAATGAGCCGTGACGCCACGACGCAAACCCCAAATGATGTTCGTGATCTGGGTACAAATAGATCAAAGCGGTCAGCAGAACGAAGAGGGCGTGAAGATCTTGCAGAAAGAGGCTTACACATTAAGTCACACAGGTATTTAGGCGCTAAGCCCTGCAGGGACTTAGTAACTAGAAGCAAGACTTCTAGCTTCTAACTAGAAGCAAGGCCTAAGTATACTATAACCTTTATTATTCCAATCGAAAACGAACAATGCATGGGAATCGAAGTAAAAATACATAACGATGATATAAATAAATGTCAATAAGTGCAAAGCATTCTAGCTAATAAAACTAGAGAGTTAAAGCCTAAAGGTGCATAAATCTTTTTATCGAAGATGAGATGAGTAGGCCTATTTGATAAAAACTCTGAATTTTAATGCGTAACTTCTGGGCTATCCTATTTAATTTTCTAAAGGCATAATACATAGGCCTAATACTATGTCTATGTTCCGCGCAGAAGTAGGCCTAAGCCTACACAACTTGTACGCTATACTAGGCCTATAATAGCGTATGTTCTGTACTCTATGCACGGAAGTTGACGGAACAATGTCATTGCTACACCAAGACATCATTATTCCTAAGTAACTAATAGGCCTAGGCCTGTATTAAAAGCAAATTTATGCAACCTCTCGTATAGGGCCTATATATGTGCACTGTTGAATGTAGGTTAAATTCCTTACTCGTTTTTTTGCTCAAACGATGACTTTAATTTCAACTTAGAAACATATAAAATTGCTTATGCTGTGGAAATTGATTGGTAGCTAGCTATTATGATGATAATCAAATTCGTTTTATTGGACTCTTGCTGATATATGAAGCAAAATAAATAGCCTACGGTTTTTGGCTGCTAAAATAATTACAAATCTTAACAAGGACAGGTGGTATATGATGACACTGTGGCGGGGCGGATACAGAAATTTTCGAGGGGGGCCAAAAATTGTTGGGCTTGGGTCGGAAAATTTCTTTCGTCGTTTTCCCGAAATCAGAGCTCAATTTAGTCCCCTCCTCTGTGGGGGAACTAAATGAGGAGCATAGCGCCGAGAATGGTAGGGAGGGTATGAGGAGAGGATATGCCCCTCCCTCCCCACCAGAAACTTTTTGAAATTTCACATTGCAATGGTAGCATTTTAAGCTGTTATCTTAGCAAAATAGCTGTACTTTTCAGTGCTTATAAGAATGCCATAGGATCTCAATAAATATAGACTATGTTGCTTGGTAGACTCATATATAATATTATATATATATATAATTAATCATATATATTATATTTTTATATATATATCCATGACATTATGGTTATGTTATGGATGTATGTTATGCCTGGCTTAGGGTCATAACCAGAGACTTTCCCAATAAATAATAATAGTGAATAATAGTTATTGTAGCAATTTGTAGGGCTAGTGCATACAGCATTCAACATTGCTCTATTAGCTGTTTTTAATGGCAAACAAAAGTATTTTTAAAGTATTTATGTATTTATAATATGAAGCACACAATGCTCAAAAAAAATTCCAAGTTAAAATATGAATTGATCTCACTCTATTATATTATTTTTAAGACTACAGTAAATAAAATACTTCCCACCACTGAATGAAATAGTAAGAAATAAATAAGAACAAGAAGTGAACATGCGTGATCATTCATCGCAGTTTTTTGCACATAATAGACCACATTCAAAACTTAACAAGTTTTGCCTCTGAAATTTTTTGCATCCGGGCAAAAAGAAATTAATCCCTAATACTGTTGTTAGTGTCAACGTGCTTTGTAATTAATAGTTAGTTGTTATTACTTTTAATTGTGTTCATTTGTGTTAATATTTTTACATTTTACTATGAATATATACACAAATAACATAGATTGTATGCCATAAATCATAGTCGGATACTGTTGAAAGATTGTGTCTTTTCGTTGCTTTATATTAAGACAATACAATTGTGCGAGGGGCTTAGAGTTTAATTATATTTATATATTAATTCTCCTGGCCATGACTGACCCCTGCAAAAAATCTTTTGGGCGACCATGAGGGGGCCACGTCCAATAGAGATTTGGAATGGAGGCCATAGCCGGATTGGCCCCCCTGGATCCGCCCCTGCACTGTGGACTGTGGAGTGAGGACTGGTTCAACATATAGCTACGATATGATTTACTATGAAAATGACCAGCCAAACCCAATTTCTCACAAGGCCAGTTTCAATAGCAAACAGCTAGGAAATGGGTAGCACATATGGTAACCTAATAATTCAAGGTGAATTGAAGTTGGCCTACTCGAAACAGCAGCTGCCCATATCCAAGGCAGCGAAAACAGACTTGCTCGAGTTTTTAACAACTGATCGAGTCATTCCTATGATTTACCATTTTCTAAATTTTGACTTTTATGAAAAATTGAGAGGAATAACGTTTGCCAGAACCGACTATTGACTACCAGTAAACCTCTGAAAATGAGGACTGTGACTTAAGGTCATGGTCATTGATCATTGGTGGTCACAACTGTTTAGCCTTGGTTTTATTAATAAAGTCGTTATTAGGCCTATGACGTTGAGGCAGTCTTTTGTAATGCTGTTAGTTTAAATTTATAAACCTTATTGAATATTATCAAGTTGTATAATGCTTCCTAATTCTATAGTTTAGAACATCTTAACAAGGATATTAAAATATGTGACAATTATTAAAATTTGGCATTATAGTTTTATTAATATCGGATCAGTTCATAGAAATCTTGACTTTGAACTTTAAATTATAATTATTGCTCGTTGTGGTATCTTGCTAGCCGATGAGTCATTGGGCATTGGCCTGGGGCATCTTGAGTAATGGAAAGAGAAACTGTAAAGAGAGATTGAGAAGAGTTGAATACAAACCAGGACTTAAAGACGAGGATAATGAATGTTTCAATGAACTGGAAATATAATGTTACAAACCAGGGCTTTTTTAACGTGCAGTTCTACACAAAATGTGCAGTTCTAAATGGATTCGTGCAGTTGTAAAAGCCCTTCCGTAACGTTCCGTGCAGTTAAAACTAGTAAAAAATAGGCCATTTTCCTCACATTCGAAGTAATTTACCATGGAGGACGAGAAAGGAGAGAAGAGGATGTGCAGTTCTAAAAATTCCTTAAAAACAGCCCTGTTACAAACTACAATACACTTATAATTCACAGTTTCTCGTCCATGAGAGAACATCGTTTTAAATGTGCGGCTTATTATGTGCCATAGGTGCATGCATACACTTCAGACTAAATACAATACAAAGGTACATAGCCTATCTAATTATGCCTTACAAGTAGAACCGCAAACTCCTTTCACTGGCAAAGGTGCACAACACCTTACTCTTTCAGGCAAAGGAGCATATCTAATGCTATCTTACAAGCAGAAGTGCAAACCCTGTTTATTGGCATAGGTGCATATCTTGCAGCTTTTTACCAATGTAATTTTTTTCAAAACTTTGTAAGAAATTAATTTATTTCTGCAGTCATATCATCTTGTTTTCATGCTCCATGCAGTTATTTAAGATGTGCTCACAATTCTGTTGTCACCAGATTTTGCATTGTGCAGGAGGTACAAACTTTCAAATTTGAATGTCTCTGAATGATAGAAACCTATTATTTGCACCTTTGCTTGTAAGCCCTCGATATTTGTTAACTGACAAGAACATTATATTATATATCAACAATTTCGCCAAAATTAGTTACATGACTCTAGTACAACAGTAACATGCAATGACCAATTAACGAACTGAAATGCACATTATCACAAATGTATTTTTTCCTACTGTTAGAAACACTAACACAGACATTGTGATACCATTGTACACATGACGTGCACTCAATCCAATGACTTTTTAGCCTTTGTATTACATTTCTTTTCCGAAGTAGATTCTGCTGCTGAACATGAGTAGCATATGTCATCTCTTTACTCTGGTTCTTCAAAAAATGGTCTTATGTCATAACATTCTGTGCTTGCTTGTTCCCATGGTCAGCAGTAATGCATGACTACTTCTTCACTTGGCAAGTTGCAGTCATGATCAGGAGGAATGACTACTTGTTCATATGGCAGGTTGTAGCCCACCCACCCATCCATCCATCCATGCACCCACCTATACTGACCCATCCATCCATCTATAGATAGATCCATCCATTCATTCATCTGTCCATCCGTCCATCCATCCATCCATCCACCGAGTCATCCATTTTGTCTGCCTGTCAGTTTATCCATCCATCTATCCATCTAAACTATCTAAACTATCTAAACTATCTAAACTATCTAAACTATCTAAACTATCTGTCTGTCTGTCTGTCTGTCGGTCTGTCTGTCTGTCTGTCTGTCTGTCTATCTATCTATCTATCTATCTATATATCTATCTATCTTTCATCATCATCTATCTACCCATCTATTCATCTACCCATCTATAACTCTATATGTCTGTCCATCCGTCCGTCCGTCGGTCTTTCAGTCCGTCTGTCTTTCAGTCCGTCTGTCTGTCCGTCCGTCCGTCCGTCCGTCCGTCCGTCCGTCCGTCCGTCCGTCCGTCCGTCCGTCCGTCCGTCTATCTATCTATCCATCCTTTCGTCTATCCATACATCCATATGTCCAATCTCCCAATCTGTCCATCTATCTATCTATCTATCTCTGTCACAGTCACAGCATTTCCACAGCACTTCTGCAAACAGCGGAGGAGCGCTAGGAGCGCTAGGAACAAGCAAACAGGAGGTCAAAGGTCACCGGGTCAGCGGCCAACGGGTAAGAAGCTATTAACACCCCTGAAGCACTCAAAGGATTCCCACGGGGCGCATTATGAAGAGACGGCAAAGGGCCGACAGTTGATCGGTCATGGACGGTCCCAGGCAATCGCCCCCCCCCCCACACACACACACACTGCAAGAGCAAAATACTGCAACTGTAACAAACGCCGTCTGACAAAGCCATTAAGTCAGCAGGGTTTGTCTACCGATTCTAAAAATAGTCTGCTTAAACCTCTCATCTAATACCTTTTATAGCATCTGCCATGATTGCTAACGCTCTTAATAATAAAACTTTTCGAAATACGCTTCTCGCACTGTAAAAACGTCACTACCAGGGCCTTCCAAAAATAGATCGCGTCAAGGTTGAGACATTATTTATATACCCATTTGTCTATCTGTTTGTCTGTCTGTCTGTTCGTCCGTCCATTTGTCTGTCTGTCTGTATATCTAGGCTATCTATCGATCGATCGATCATCCGTCTGTCCGTCTATCTATCCATCCATCAATCCATCCATCCACCCATCCATCCATCCATCTCTCTCTGTCTGCCTGTCTGTCTGTCTGTCTGTCTCTCTCTCTGTGTTTGTCTATCTCTCCTTCTGTCTGTCTGACGGATTTGTCTGACTAGGCCTATTTGGCTGTCTCTGTCTCTTTCTGTTTGTCTGTCTGTCTTTCTGTATCTATGTATGTTTGTCATTCTACCTGTCTGTACAGACTGTATGTCAGACTGTATGTCTGTCTATATGTCCGTCTCTTTTAGTTTTCTCTGTCTCTCTCTCTCCGTCTGTGTGTCTTTCTCTCTGCTTGTCTGTCTCTTTGTCTGTCGGTCTGTCTCCTTCCATGTCTGTATGTCCAGTGTGTTCTGTCTGTCTGTCTGTCTGTCTGTCTGTCTGTCTGTCTGTCTGTCTGTCTGTCTGTCTGTCTGTCTGTCTTTCTATCTCTTATCCTGCTCTCTATTTTTTAAAGAATAACTGTTTACACTGGATACTGTGGATAGTTTTTCTTCTGATCATGTTTGCCTATATGGTCCTTATTTATTTTCTCCAGATATGAACCTCTAGGCCTATATTGAAAATAAGCATATGTTCGCCCTTCGGCTTCATTGTAGACTTTAGTAGGCCTAACAGTCACTTTTGTGTTCTATAGGCTAAGGCTATAATAATTGTTTAGTGAGATTAAAATTCTGTTGTCGCTCACTGATTGCACAGGCATATAATTATGTCTTGCAGAGGTGGTCTCCCTCATGCATTTGAGTTAGACATTTTAAATGAACTAGTTCAGGCTCGTACTGGGTATAAGGAAATGTTTTCTCACTGGTGGATGTACAAAAGTATCGTAGTTTGCATGCTTAAAATTGTTTAAAAATGAATATGCGAGGTGTAGGCTACGTGACTGGGGAAACGGCGATCGTGGGCCTGGCAAGACGCTATAATTCCTATTAGAAAATCTTTTCATGAATGAATAATATAGCCTAGTAGCGAAAATTAACTCAATTTTAAACAATTACGAAGAATATTTATGATTAAAAATTAATACCGAGAGGTAGGCTTTTCGAAACGAATTAAATATTAATTACTACATACTCACTTACTTACATTTGTCCGCATTCTTCAATCAGCATTTTACCCACCGATATGCTGATTTGGCTGGTAGGTAAAATGCTGACCAATCAGCATTAGCTAATCAGCATTTTACCCCGGCCGATCAGCAGATCAGCAAATCAGCATTTTACCCGTGCCCATGGTGTAAGAAGGGATGGTGTGCGCACTTCTTATACTGGCCATACATTGTTTTTGGCATTTCAGCAGGTGGCGCTGCTGTCCCCAGTTGATGGTTTGCAGCATATACAATATAGAGCAAGAAGTATAAGAAACGTTGGAAACATGGAACATATGGACAAGAAGAGGGCAGGAACATAGCAGGGAGTATCACTTGAAACATATAAGGGGCGATGAGGATCAGGTAACATTGCAGGGAACATGGAACGTCATACGGAACACCAGGGAATATAGGCGCACGCGAATATACAACAAAGAGCGTGGAACGTAAAGAACATGAAGCATCACAGAGAACATTGTTCAGAGAATATATAGGACGAGGAAGACGGAACATGCATGCATTACGGAACATGCCACAAGGACTGCAGAACGTAAGGAACATGGAACATCAGGGGAAACATCGGAAACATTAAGGAACATGGAATATGGAAAGTGCAACAAGGAATTGGAACACAAGGAACATGGACCATCAGGTGACATAAGGAACATGGAACTTCAGGGAAAATCAGAATCAGTGAAGAACAAGGAATGGGGAACACAAAGAACAGGGAACATCACGGAACATAAGGAACATGAAACATCACATGGAACACCAGAGACATCAGAAAACAAAAGACGCGGAACAAACAACAAGGGCCGTTGAACATAAGCAATATACGACAAGGACCATGGAACATAAGGAACCTGGAACATCACGGGAAATGAGAAACATATAAGAACACGGAATGTGGAAAACGCAACAGGGTCTGTGGAACGTAAGGAACATGGAACATAAGAGGGAAGATCAGAACCATTAGGATACATGGAACACGGAATGTGAAACAAGGAATGTGGAACACAAGGAACATGGAACATCAGGGAACGTAAGGAACATGGATCATCACTGGAAAACAGAACACGGAATGTGGAACACGCAACAAGGTCCGTGGAACGCAGGGAACAAGGAACATAAGAGGGAACACAAGAAACATTAAGGAACAAGGAACCCGGAATGTTCAACAAGGAATGAGGAACACAAGGAACATCAGGGAACATAAGAAACAAGGAACATCGCGGGAGCTTCAGAGGCATTAAAAATACGAAACGCTGAACACGCAACAAAGACCGTGGAGCATAAGGAACATGGAACACCTGAGGGAACATCAGAAACATTAAGGAACAAGGAATGCGAAACATAATTAAGGAACATGAATCATCAGGATAAACATCAGAAATATTAAGGAACATATGGAACGCGGAATATGTAGCAAGGGCTGTGGGACATAAGAAACAGGGGAAACCAGGGAACACAAGGAACATGGAACATCACATTGAACGCCTGCGATATTAGAAAACAAAGGGTGCGAAATAGCAACAAGGTCCGTGGAACATAAGGGATATAAACAATTAAGGCCCGTGGAACATAAGGAACCTGGTATATCACAGGGAACATCAGGGGAAAAGGAACACAGGGAACACGGAACATCAATTAACAGGGAACAGAAGGCGCATCACAGAGAACAAGGGAACACGGAACATCGATAGGAACATCAGGGTCAGAGGACATAGAGAACATTGGAACACAGGGAACACATAGCATCACATGGAACAGAGAACACGGAACACAGGAGAAAAGAAAACAAAGATCAAAAGGAACGGAACATGGCAAAGATAATTTGTGTCCCCCTCCTCCTTCGCCCAGACATGAGACTGACACTAAGGAACGGACTTGTTGTGAAGGAGTATAAGTATGTATGCCATACAATATCATGAAATTCCATTAGGTTTATGGGCGAGGTCCGTCAACTACGAACGCCATCGCCATCTAGCGACGTTAGCCATAAATTTCAGCCAAGTGCGCACACCATCCCTTCTTACACCATGCCCGTGCCCCTCTAGTGTGGAATAATTTGCCGAAGGACATCCAAACTGCTCACAGCCTTCCGCATTTCAAAAGACTTATTCGTTCCCATATATTTAACATAGAAAGGATAATTGATGGATAATTGACACCTTGCATTCTACTTACAGTCCATCTATCTACCTTTTCTTATTCAGCTACTAATTTATCTACTGGGCCCCTACCAGCGGGACCCGTCCCTTTAGGTGTGCCCTTTGTGCCCTACGTATGTTATTCTTATAAATTTGCTGTGTTATTTGGTTTATTATTGTTGTCTATTGATGTACTGCTTTAGTTGAAAATGTTTCATGGGTTCAATAAATAAAATGAAATGAAATGAAAAAATGAACGTGGCGTTACATTAACTTTCGGAAGATCGAAAAACTGAAGTTCTACTTACTTGCTTGCTTCCATAGGCTACTTACTTACTTCGCGTGAGAACTGATCGGAATTCCAGGAATTGATCATTCATCCTGGAGATCCGAAGAACCATTCTTCTAGGCACTGAATCATTGTATTGATTTAAAATTCACGATGGCGATGGCCGTTCAGGTTCGCGAACGGGTTGGATTTCATAGAGACGTCTACAATTCGCTCGTCAGATGCCTCATAAAGCAACGAAAGACGGGCGAATTTTGTGATGTAATGCTACGAGTCAACAGTCAGTGTTACTACGCGCACAAAGCCGTCCTGGCAGCTGCCAGCCCGTACTTCAGAACAATGTTCACCGCATGCATGAAAGAACAGCGAAGCGGAGAGATTGATCTCAGTAAATCGCTCCAGCTGGATAGTGAGGATTCGTTCAGGCAAGTCCTCGATTTCATGTACTCTGGTGACATTGAAATAAACGTCGACAATTCGGAGGATATCCTTCGAATTGCTGACTTTCTGCTGTTTGAAGACGTGAAAGAGTACTGTAAACAGTTTTTCCTTGTACATGGCAATCTAAATCTGTCCAACTGCCTCTGGATCAGCATCCTTTCGGAGCATCACAATCTGAAAGAAGTGGCTGAAGTCTCGCGAATGATGGTGAGTGCACGGTTTCACGATTACTTCATTCACAGCGAGGAGATACTCGACCTTCCAGAAGCAATTTTCACTCGTTTACTGAAGGACCGCGATATGATTCAGTTCACAAGCGAGGAGAATCTCATTCGCGGACTTCTTCGCTGGATACAACACGACACAACAAACCGTCAAACATCACTTTGTCGACTCATGTCATGTGTTGTGGATGACGTGACAACAGAAGATTGCAGTCGCCTGCTTTGTCAGTTTCAGTCCATGCCGACATCGCTGCAACTGTATTCGGAAGTCCAAAGCCCGATGAAATCATCTGGAAATTCAAGTTATGCTGGTGCAGCCACTGTTGCGCACAATGACTTTGATCTGGATTTTTATGATGATGACTTCCTTGACGATGCTTCGGAGCAAGTACTAATCGCCTTGAATTGCAACACGGCTGTAAAGTACTTTCGATTCTTTGTATACAATATTTCTCGTCGACAGTGGTACGTTTTGCCAGTTCACAGCGACTTAGTGCTGCAGATGATTCCGCCACGGTTGAATATCTGTAGTATGATACTCCATGATGCGATGCTCTTCATGTTCCTTAGCTACAACCTTCCATATCCGACAGACATGCTGCGAATCAACATCATGGCTTTCGACATTGAGCTTGGTGAACTCATGCTTCTGACCTTTCAGAATCGTGTCAGTACAAATGGCTGCTGTCAGACGACACTGACTGACAATCGTTCAGTGCCACCAGCGATGGCACACTGCGTTGGTTGCCTTTGCGTCATCGGTAACTTTGAAGGTGCCGGCCAGGTGTTTGTCTGTGACCCAGGGAGCATGACTTACACTTGCTATCCGATACAGGGCACACGTTTTGTTAGCCTTGCACGTGTAGCGGTTCGTGATGATCGGCACCTTTTTGTCTGGTGCAGGCACCGTTTTGGGCACGAGGAGTATAGCGTCAATAAAGAAGTGTCATTTGCAATCTTTGATGTCAAGAATCGCACTTTCGTACGACCTAATCTTCCAGCCCCACCCGGCATTGGCTACAATGATTTTGCCGACCCACACGTCCTGGGGATTGAGGATGGCCGGGTGGTGGTCCATACCCCAGGGAAGATGTCGCTGATGCTGGAAGAATCCAAGTCGTCGTGGATCGTCCATGGCCGCACCGTACCATCCTTTCTTGCGGACCGCATCCCCCTCGAAATGCCATACCACAGTTATGAGCTGTACGCGTTCCTGGAGGGAGCTGCATTCAAGTTTTCCAACGTCGCCCCATTCATCACGTCCCTGTCTTGCCTCCGGTCAGGACAGACGGCGGGCCAGCTGCAGGTCCCACCGCCAGTTGACGGAATTTCATTGGTCACTTCAGGTTATCTCATTTCGTCGTTTTTCTCTGCGCTGCCGTGCTGCGAACGTTTTGACAATTCGTTCACAAAGTTGATACACAAGAAGACAAAGCAGCTGTACGACACGGACACGGAGGAGAGCGGGACAGGTCGCTCGGGAGAAAACAGCAGCAAGGAAGATGCCTACGAATACGATGGCTTTGAATACGACGACGATATTTACGGTTATTTTGATGACTATGAATACGAACGCAATGTCGACGTACTTTGAACGAAAATTATGTCTTCTGTTTTAGCATTAGCCTTGGCGTTCTAGTATGAATGAGTGTGTAGGGTCAGTTTTAGAGATATTGGACTGAGGAATTTGATACGAAGCTGCATTAGGCTTTGCTGCCTGCTGCTAATTTTATGAAGATTTTTGCAGCCAAGATCAGGTTATATGAAACATTTAATACCAAAGAGTTTCTTGCAGCATTCCACATCGATTCCTTTTGCACTGCCACAAGCTAACCAGCCTTGGACGCTTTGCTGATTCGATTATTTGAAGTACCGTAGAGCTCTAGTATCCTTGCAGGGAATCTAGTCAGGGAGAGCATGTTTAGAATTTTAGTATCAAATCATTTGGAGTTTTTTTAATGTATTACATGAATCTCTTGTTGAAAATTTTCTCTTCCTGTATCCTCCCTTATTGTTTCGAAGCAAGTTTGTAAAACTCGCATCAAGCTACATATTTTAAATATATTTTAATAATAATATTACTGTTCGTGTAATAGCGTTTATCAATTTTTGCTAGCCTTGGTGTTGAGCGGACTTAACTACTGTAAGCTGACTCGATGCTCACTTTGTATATGCATAGATTTTTTATGTGTATGCATGATCTGACTTCCAATGAGGCATATTGTCAAGTGGTACATTGGAACTGAATGTTTCCTTCATATTTGTCAAGTGGTACATTGGAACTGAATGTTTCCTTCATATTTGTCGAGTGATACATTGGAACTGAACATGTGTCCTTCTGTCGCTTTGAATTTTGGTGTGGAATTTTCCAAATGCAGTTGTAATTGCTTGTGCACTCAGGCATTCATATAGCACCACTTCAGGACATTCATTCAGACATTTATATAGCGGTCCTTCAAGAAATAAACTACTCAGAGGCGCTCCCGACTCCAGCACGCCCAAAATGAACAGTTTTAAGTTTGGTAAGGAATTATCCTGGTAGCGTCCCAGGATGTAGGCGTAGCTCAAAGGAAGGCTATACCAGACCACTGGGCCAACCACATATGAAACATGTGACATGGATTGTATTGTTGAAGAGACTTGTGAAGCAGAAGGTGGAATGTATTGAGGGAATGGTATCTACTATCTAATGATAGTAGTCTGTGAACATGTTTTGACAACAATATGTCAGCCTTATGATTGGTAAGCTGTTTTGTGTGCAATGTGATGTGCAAGCATTATAGACTGAAAATTACAACATCAGCAATGGTTCATGAGCACTATGTATTGAGTGTTTTGCATTACAGGTTCAAAGTAGCATGCCTGGGAAAAATTTATTTTCGGTGCTTTCACTGAAGCAGTACGTTACGAAACTACTGTATGCAAAATTTGGAGTATGTAAATGCTAAAGTTGATAAAACAGTACTGTCATTTATGTGGGCATTGCAATGTGTAAATTTGATGAATTAAGAATATGCACCTAAATGCTTTGGCTGGTAAAAATTCTATGGTGTAAATATTTACAGTTTCCGGTAAAAATTCTCATATGTAAATATTCACAGCATGTACCTGTTGCAGTTTGATTGGAATGTCTAAAAAAGTGTGGATGTATGCTGATGCTTTTGGTTGTAATGGTGGCAGAATGTTTATAATAGCGCTGCACAGTGTGGAATGAAGTCAACTTACAATCGCACTTTCTTCCAACTGCGTCGTATTATTGCTTGAAACTGACTACAATTACGAACTTTGCAGCAAATAATGTCTGTCATTAAATATTGTTAAATATTCTCTAGTTTTCTTTAGATGCTATGAAGTTTGGATGTTATGATGATCGTTTACACAGTTTGACTTGCAATATTTGCACTTTTATACGCAAGTATGACGATTGCATTTTTATACTCGGTCGATGTACATTTTCAGATCAAAATTTTCTTTCTTTTCTTTTCGAAAGATGTTACCGGTAATCGCTATTGTAAAACCCTTCTATGTAAATTTTACGATACATGGAAGGCCAACAATCTCTTTATTGGCTGCAATTGAGTGCTTTGCTTTTTATTGAATTGTAACTTTAATTGTAAAGAGTGTGGTTTTTTAATTAGATGGTTCTTGTGGAGAGCTATGTGATGAATGGTTTTATAAAATCAGTTGATCATTGTTGAAAACTTTGTAAAATAATGGATGTTTAGATCTATTGTGCTGATAAATTTGGGACAAAGCTCTAAACAATTATCATCAGAATGGTCTTAAGGAATCAACTTCAAAAATCTTTAAGTCTCAAAATTATGTTATGCTCATCAAAAGAAGCATTGGTAATACCGGTAATTCCATATAGATCTTGAACTTGATATAAACCGCAAGTCCACATATTTTTAAGTAAATTTGTGTAAAATGCTTTTGATTTTATGAATTTTTAAGTTTTTTGCAAAAATGCTTTCTACTGACAGATGAGAAAGATTGTCTTCTCCCAAATGAGGAACTCTGTTTACTGTTCAGGACTGTCAAAATTAAAAAAAACACTTAATTTGATGTTCACATGGACCTAAGCACTTTTGAATTTTGTTAATTTTTTTAATTTGAAAGAACAATTTGATTTAATGGCCAGCTGTGAGTCATGATTCAGTGAACTGCGCTGATGGATAAATATTAATATTTGATAATTGTTATAATTTATTTTAAATCACTGATAACCTTTCACTTTCAAAGTGTAGATAATAGATATATATATATATATGTATGCATACATTATATGTGTGGGGCGCGGTGGTGTAGTGGGTATGTTCGTTGCCTTGCAGCCGGAGGGTTGCAGGTTCCAATCCACCTCAATTCGCTTTGTGGGGATCTTGGGCAAGTCCTTCACTAGCAGTTGCTCAGCGCTTCGGCATGAAACTTCGATTCAGTCTCCGTGCTGTAGTCGGGAGTGTTTCTGAATGTATTTTTTTGAAGGAGCGCTATAATAAGTGCACATACACATATATCTATGTATATATTGACCTGCCCTAATGCGTTAATATTGATAGCTTATTATTTATACATTTCAATACATATATAAATATTGGTGCATAATGTTGATCACTGTTATGACTAATTTATTATTGCTGATAATCTTTCGAACTGTGGATATTTGTATGTAATTATTTGGGGCCTATTGAACTTATCGTTACTGATAGTCATTATTAGCTCATGCTGACTAGTTTATCCTGCAAACATGTTTAGTAATTGTTTGATTGTGGTTAATGATGTTAATTACTGAGTTTTCATATATTATGCTAGTCATTTGCTTGTAACTTATTACTCATTTTTGAGCATTTCGATGTGTAGAGTGATTTAGTCTTGTATAAATTTCGTTTGATATTGTTGAGGAGTGTTGCCCCTTTATAGATATTGATTACACTGCTGTAGGGGCTTGAGTGAAAGTAGGCTTACAAAGTTGCAGAACATTGTTTGTCTACTAATCTAGAATGTGAACTGTATTGCATCATTAATGTGAGGAGAATCTTTAGCGTTGGTTAGTCACCATTACACAGACTGAAAGTTATTACAATGGCCAGTAGGCTACAAGACAATTCTTAAATGATTACTACATGTTCATACAGTATTCCATGATGAAAATACAGTATTTCCAAATGAAAATGCTGTATGTTAGCTCACTTATTCATGCAGCTCACTTATTCATGCTAAACAAATTACCAGTTTTACCTGGCTGATGTGTAGAACTGATTCTTCCCATCCTATGATGTTAGTGTCTATTATGTCCGTTTGAATTCTGTTGTGTCACTCTGAGTACTTCTCTTGCACAGCATTCTCAAATAGGCTGAAATAGCCTACCTACCTCTAAGCAGTTTCTCTTAAAGTGGTGCTACACAGATTTACGATCACAATTAGGTTGCAATTGCTTTTGTAAACATACACGTTACTGTGGAGAGATTCTTAACAATCTTTGTACTAAGTATCTTGATGCATACATATATACCTGCATGCACCTTCTTGCATACACACTCACACACACACACACACACACACACAATGTCACACATGCTTTGTGTCTCTAGTAACCACCACTGCAGTAAATGTTTTCCATGGTCCAAAGACATGCTCTGCCACATCCTGTACACACTCCAAGTGCTTATAGTTAATTACTAATTAGGTTTTGTTGAATGATGCTTTATCATTGCAATTAGTGTCACCCTGCTATTTATCCAATCTCGGGTCTGGCATCATCTGAAAATGGCACAGGTGGAGTTAAGGCCAACAAAAATAATGTTGTGTTTCCGGTAACCCGACTGACCCTCTTTTATCGCCGCGACTCAAATAATTTTGTAAAAAAAATTTATTTAAAAAAATATTTAGCAAAAAAATAAAAATTTTATTAAAAAAAGTTTTTAATTTTTTTTTCAAAATTTGTATTGACATAATACGGCGACATTGCCTTCCGTATATATTCGGATCTTTGGCCAAAAATATGTTGTCTTTCCGGTAATCTGACAACTCACTTTTATTGTCGCGACTCGGAAAATTTTGTGCAAATTTTTTTATTTACAGTGACTTAGAGTTTCACGCCTGCCTAAGTACTTCCTGGTTGCCAGTCTTGAGAAACCTCTAGCATTATCATTTTCACTTGAGCCACCTCTAACTGTGACTAGGGAAAATAAATCTAGCAACCTCTAGGTGTAACTAGCCACTGGCTCGGCCAGTCTGAAATGACCTCTAGCAGTGATGTTTTGTTCGCACTCATCTTCCCCTTCCCTTCCCACTTTATCTTACCAGAAAAGATATCAACAAAATGAAATTAATAGAATTGTTTTCTAGAGCAATTTTAGGTACAGACAGTCGGGAAATAGGCAGTTTATACTTGCTTAGAACACGTACTTTGTTGCAGCGTGTACCTTTATGCAAAAAAGAGTAGTTGGGTATAATTTTTCGGATAGTCACTGTATAAAAATATTTTACCAAAATACAAATATTTTTCGACCTACCTACCCAATTTTTCAGAGCTCTGTTACCGGAAACACAGCATTATTTTTTTGGCCTAAGTGCACTGAGCATACTGTGAGTGTCTTTTATACCTCATGTTCCGAAGTTGCTCAGATTATGCTCAGCATACATTGTTGAGAACTGGTTGATGCGAGGTTGGAAATAGGTTGATAGACAGTTCAGAATTCTTTGACTAGAGTACCGGGTAGCCTAACTACCTAATAGGTCAAAATATGAACTCGTAAGCCCTGTGCTTAAAGCTTTGCACTGAACAGGAAGTTCAGAACATTATTGGTTTCAAATTGGTGTTTGTGGTGTATGAAGCAGCATTGAAGCTATGAACTGTACTCAACCACAACATAATTAAAATCAGTCATCATTCCCAGACATATCTGGGAATGATGACTGATTTTCCAACAGTTTGCTTAACTATCCCTCTGTTGTCATTCCTAAAAAAACAGGAACCCTTCTGGGTGAAAAAGTTTTTCATTTGCTGGACTTAGTTTTTGAAAGTCTTCATCTGCTCAATCGCTTGTGTTTTTTCCCTGTCAACTTTAGACTGGCCTTCTTTCAACTTCGTATCCACTGTATACATGTACTTAAATAACACATTGAAGGTTATACTTCATGCAAAATGAGACATGTTTATGTAAATTTTTAGCTAGATTTTTAGGTGAAGATCTGTTGATACCCTTCCATTACTCATATGCTCATAGAGATTTGCAGGCTTGCAAAGTGAAGGGACATAGTTTCTTTGGAGTTCCCCTATCATTACTCAAAAATCTTTGTTGAGCTACTTTTTGTGCCACTTTTACGTGTAGGAATTCAGTTTTTGATTTGAGTAAAGTTCTGGCAGGGAAGCTGCATTAAAAAGAAGTTTTGCCTTACCGGAATGTAAAACATAATTATAGATCTGTCAGTGGGATAACCATAATTCATGTGCTTTTACACATGTCTTTATAGTATAGCCGTGGGATGGATCCTCTTTCATCAATGATGTCTAGGTTGCAAACTGATCCTAAGACAACAGCGTTACATTTGATATAATGCTCACAGGCAATGTCTACGTTTCCAGTGTGTATGTATCTATCGGTTATATAGCACAGGTGTTCTAGTCGTAAACCTTTATCAGTTTTACTTCAGTCCATTTTGGCTGGTATCTTCAGTTTAAAAGATTTGTAATAAGAATTCTTGTATTGAGCTAGATAAATTATGCTTTCCATTACACCGACTTTGATATTATGGTTAAGTAAAATATTAGGCCAAATTTTTTCAGTTGTTTGTTAATAGTCGCAGTTGATTTGTGTGTGGGCCTTCTGCCAACGAGTTACTGGACATTTCCTTTTCAAACTTTTATCACTTGTATCAATCTTTTCTGGTTTTAATATTTCATTTGCAACTTTATAGTTAACATTTATAACAGCATTTAGCAAATGTCTAGTTAAATCAATTCCTTTGAACTCGCCCTTTGGAAGTTTGCTTTGAAGGCATGCGTACATTTTTATTCTGTTTTTTTACTACTACAGGATCATTGGTGAACAGTTACCTGGATTACTGTAGAGACTTAGACGTTTTTGCCCATATTGCTTTTTACGACATTGTTGAATTAAGAAAGCTGTTCGGTAAGGTTAACTCTGACGTTTATGGATTGATATGTTGCTGTGGAGTACACTACGGCAAGCACATCATGTGATGTTAACCAACCTTTGGATCTGGTTAGTTGTTTACTGGGTACTTTTTATTGAACGCAGTACAAATTTTCTGGGAAACTCAACCTATGATACCCCATGATTGATCTGACAGTTAAGACTTTTACAACTCTGGGGGAGAGGTTGTTGTAGCACAGAAGCACCCAACAAAACGAAGAGGAGGAATAACTTGCATAAAGTCTTTAATTCATGGCATATTTCATTCGTGTGTTTAAAGAAGTGACGTGTGGTTTGTGGAGGTCTACCTGGAGCTAAGGTATGAGCATTTGGGGTATGCTAAACAACAGGTATATTAAGATGTACAGTTGTTAGATGATATTGATCATATTTAGACTAAAAGCAACATCCTGTGACCAAGTGCCCGTTTACATGTCCTGTGGCTCCTATTTCGATTTATGAAGAATTCCTTACTGTTCACCTGTTTGTGTGTCATAGTTGAAGTCGTGCTAAGCATGTAGGTTTAAATGACTGGGGTGGTACGAGGCTACAGTTGCCTTACAAGAGTTTATGCTTATGTTTCTTGACTGATTTAGAACGTTTCCTGTGATGCAGGGAGTCATGTACTGCATTTTGTTGTCTGCTTTTTCTGATCTCAGATTGTGTAGTTTTCAATTTTCCTTTTCACCAAACAAACTGATTTGTTAATGAAAAACTGTTCTAGTGTTTACTGTTTATTTCTTCTTCCAGATGTCCTAGCATGGCAAAGCTGACATTTGCTGCACACGAACCATGCAGTCGTCCATATTAATAAACTAGACATAGATTCCATAGAAGACAAGTTTGTATAATTATACTCAGTACATATGAACAACTTTCATGTTTCTGGAGTAACCCTACTTCCTTGTCTAATGCCTGTATACTTAGTGCTTGGTTCAATTGTAAAGCTGTAGATGTTACGGGTATTTGGGTACGCTACTACGCTTAGCAGCAGGGTGAGAATTTCCGGAAGGGTTGAGAGGGTTCAACCCCCTAGTCTTTCTTAGCGCCACATAGTAAGGTTTTCCTTGCACATCACAACTCCAACAGAAATCAACGTCTGACCTCCAGTTATTCTTCCACAATTCTCATACTTCCTATAGCAGAGTTCACTAGGGCTGTTTTAAAGGAATTTTTAGAACTGCACAACCCCTTCTTTTCTTTCCAATCCTCCATGGTAAATTATTTCCAATCGGAGAACAACAACTATTTTTTGCTAGTTTTAACTGTACAGAAGTGCTTCTACAACTGCAGAAATCCATTTAGAACTGCACATTTTGTGTACAACTGCACGTTAAAAAAAGCCCTGGAGTTCACCAATGAAGATTGATACAGTGTGCTAAATTGCTTTAATTATCTGCAATGTAGTATCCAGTGTTTAACCACATCTTTTAATATCCATGGCTGGCTTCCTGGTTCCTGCAGCTAAAGCCATTCATTCGGACCTTGTTAACTTTCCGTTAGGCTATAGGAAACGGGTTTAATTTGGGTCAATAATAATTTTATTATAGTTGGTCTAAAATTATGTCCTTATTTGCCAAGTTGCAAGCAGCAAATTCCAAGCTTTGACTACGCTTTATCTATTCTGTGCTTTGACGGACCACCGTCACGCTTGACATGAGCAAGCATTGGCCGAACAGTAGGCTGTCCCAGCGGGTATACGCCAGACTTCGAAACACTGTAGCAGGAAATCACTCAAGCGAAACGGAACGAGGCTTTCGTCGAAGGGAATCGTGCATTGTCCGTGTCGGGCAGGCTATGTACACGCCCTCAGAAAGGCACTTGGGCGGATCAAGTGTGTGTGCACAATTTCTTATGTGCAGCATTTGCACATAGACGATCTGCTGGGAGTTTTTCAGAGACATAGGCCTAGGCCTACATCTTGTGCGTGCTGCTCAATGGCGTGGTCGTTTTGTGTTTGCATATGAGATATAGAATAACGATTGGGAGAAACTGCGCAGTTTAACAAAGTTAGCCTATAGCACTTTGGGAAAGTGGTATTTCGTTTAAACAGCGCCGTAGGCACCGGCGAAATTACACGAAAGTAGCCTAACTGCGATTGCACTGAAGACGCGGCTACTGGATGAAAGCGGAAATAGTTTGAAACAGGTCAATCTAAAAGATCTTGTTGACGTGTTGGGAAGAATTCTGGTATAGACAGGTACACGTTGTGCTGTTCGCGAAATTGGGAACGTTTGGAAGGACTTCTCAGACAAAGGAAGTATTTCTTATCAGGTAGGAAAGACGTGGTAGCAATCTGGTCGAAATGTACTCGAGCAAAAAAGGACTGGGTGCTGCCACCACGACAGCCGACTTGGACCAGCCACATGTACCGCTGGCCAATTTTCGCGTACTCTACATCGGTAGGGCTGCCCCGAGGGCTACCCTCGAAAGCCTGGAGGCGATCCAGAAGCCCCTCTGCGAGCTGTACACGAAGGACGACCACCAGTCGCGGGACACGGACACGGACGCCGTGCTGACGATCTACACGAGCGGTCTACTCATGGAACCAGTCAATCCGCTCGACAGCGACCTCTGGCTCCCCATCCAGACCCTGCAGTCGAGTGCCGCCGTCAAGGCCATTGTCGAGAACGTCCAGCCAGGCTGCCAGATGGAGAAGGGTGAGCTGTACTTCGCACCCGTTGACGACCCTAAGGCTGCCGGGTCGCCCTACCCCGCGATATTCACGTGCGTGATGGGTCGAAGCAACGGACTACCGCTGACCGACTGCTATGCGTTCATCTGCCAGTCGAAGGACGCCTCCCTCCTTATGGTCCAGGCGATGATGCATGCCTTCAGCAACAAGCAGGGCTGGGCGTGCGACCGACCGCCCAAGAGAGCCCTCGTCTCCACCGCAGCGCAGTGCATCGACACCACATTGGACCCGCGTACCAACTGTGGCCAGTATGTTGACGACACCCCGGCCGAGTTCTACGACAGACCGCCGCTTGGGGGCTTCTTCTACACGCCGAGTGCAGGGCTCATCCAAAGGTTCAACATCCAGGGGGAGGACTGCTCGACCGGCCCCCAGCCATTTATGTCTCGCGGTGGTGGTGGTCAGATGCACACACCCTACATCCCCGAGCAGTCGACCGTCATGATGCCACCGCGACAGCCTCCTGCATCGGTTATGCCGATGGTCGTCTACGGCACAGACCAGGAAGCCATCTTCGTCGATCAGGATGTCACCGTTAATGACTGGAGCCGTGCCCCCAACGGAAGAGCAGTCATGCAGTCGAGTGGACCAGGTGCGTCACAGGCTGCAATCGCCTTCAATCCGTACCTCGTGCCAGTCATGGATGCCCCACCCCATCAACCTCCTCCGAACACCGGACCCTCGATTGTCAAACAGATGACTACAGCTGTAAGCAGAGACCCGGTCGTCAAGACAACCAACTGGGGCGGACGTGACTACGGACCCCCCGCGGCAACCGTCATGAAGGACCCCACCGTGATCGTACCCGTAGTCCAGGCGAAGGTCGGCCACGCCGCCCCGGGACTCGGCTACGGTGACCAGGACCCCATCTACCAGAAGCGACTTCCTCGCAACAACATGGATATCGACCAAGCGTACGTGAACCAGAGCAGTGGAGGTGGTAGAGGGTACACCAGTGGCGGAAACCACGGACCTGCTTCCGGTGGCGTGAGCGGCACTTCGGGCTATGGCTTGCAAGCCCCGGCGACGGCGGCCGAAGACCTGTACTCGCGCCGTCTTCCTCCTCCTACTCAGGAGCCTCTGCCGCAGGGAGCCAAGCAGTTCGACTCCAACTTCATCCTACAGCAGAGTGATACCGACAAAGCGAGGATCGGTGATTTCGAAAACTACCGCGGATACAATGCTCCGCCTGGCATAGTAAGCGTCGCTGATTTCGGTTTCTAGCAACAGCAGCAGCACCAGCAGCAGCATCGAAGACGATCGACCTCCCAGTAGGAGATCCGCGGATGTGTTTTCGACTTTTCGTGATATAAATACATAGGCTTGTATACACCAAAATCGTACCGTACTCCATGTGCAGATATCCGATTGCGTCCAAACATTCGGATTTGCATTCAAAGTCGGCCTATAGAACATTCTGCCAATGTTTTATATTCTTTCCAGATGTTCTACCCAGTCGACTCGCAAGTTCGCAACTGGAAATGTATTAGGCCTACTAACGTCTGTAAACGTGATTTCACTTTCCCGCCTACTAGCCTAAATGACGAGTTATTTAACCAAAGACAGTATAACACGTACGTTCGTGTGTTTACTTTTGATAGGTCTACTCCTATATGGTGAACTAATTTATCCAGTAGAAAATGCAATTGGAATAGGGTTATAATTAGGCCCATTCATACCATCTCGTAGGTAGGCCTAGGTCACATGAAAATTAACGCCGCGTTTAGGCCTACGTATTTTGCACGGGCAACAATAAATTTAGTAGGCCTCGTAAGCAATTGTCGCTGCTATAATTATCACGAGCTTAGTCTACATGGCGAAACGATAGGCTATAGATAGTATGAGAATTGTAGAAAATAACTGGATGGGTAGGACTATAATCCAGTGGCGTAGCCAGGAATTTATGATTGGGGGGTTGTTGTTTTTGCCTGGCCGGATGCCCTTTCTGACACCAACCCAACAGTATTACAGTAAATAAAAAGGGAATAAAGTAAAAAGAGAATAAAGTAAGAAAAACAATTGTTACTACAAGCAATTGTTTTGTTTTCTTATTTAAGTGGATAACCTTTAAAAAACTTTTCCCTTGTCTACGTCACTGCTATAATCCGCGTGGAGTTGGGGTGTGAAAAGCAGTCAATTACCATGGGGGCCATAAAAAATACTGGGGGTTCTCATTCCCACAACCTCCGCAATTCTCAACCTGGCTATAGACATACCCGTTACACAGGGCTTTTTTTAACGTGCAGCTGTACACAAAATGTGCAGTTCTAAATGGATTTGTGCAGCTGTAGAAGCACTTCTGTCACAAGTTCTGTGCAGTTAAAACTAGCCAAAAAGGTCATTTTGTCATCCGATTGGAAGTAATTTATCATGGAGGATGGGAAGGGAAAGAAGGGGTTGTGCAGTTCTAAAAAATCCTTAAAAACAGCCCTGCCGTTACAATTGCACACATAGGCCTAGCGCCCATTCCTGTTTAGTTGTGATCAGCGTCATCCAGAAGATTCAAATCTTTTGAACAATGCCGACTCAATTCGCTGACAACATAAAATACGACAACAGCTGCTGCTATATTGTGGAAGATTGCTAGGGAACATAATAGGCTATTCATTATTGCATGTCACTATAGGCAACGGGTTTTTATTGTCTTGCATCTTCATCACGACATTCTAGCATTTGCGATATCCTGCACTTGGACCTGCAGCAGAAGTAGACTTGTAATAACATCGTAATTAACGTAGGTAATGCGCTCGCGGGTTGCAAATGACGTCAGTGTTGACATTATTTTTGTTCTACAAGTCTAAGAAGAATTCTTTATTGTTTGTGACGTAACAATATGCTTTATAAGTTTGTAATTGAATAACAGGTCAGGTGTAAGCCTATGAGTGTAGCCCTATACTGAAATAATGTAAAGATCAATTAACTCGATCCGTCATGATCGTTTGCCATAATTCATAACTTGTAAATTGCAGTGAACATGAATAATGATGCATCTCTCTCTCTCTCTCTCTCTCTTAGGTTCTTCGGTTCTCTTCAGAACATCGGTCGACAAGATTCCTCCACATTGTGCAGTTGTTTGCGACTTCCTCTGCATTGCTCTAACTGATTCCCATTTCAGCAAGGTCCTCTTTGGCCGTCCTCTGCTCCTTCTTCCGCCCTCTGGTCTCCACGTCAACACCCTCTTCGCCAGCCTATTTGGAGGCATGCGAAGTACATATATGATGCATAGGCCTACTAATAATTAATAGCGAATGTGCAAGTTGTAAATAATAATGTAGGCTATTATAGCCTACATTATTACGTATACACACTTTTCTATAATAACGACGTGTACATGTTTGTGTATGTGAGAAAGAGTGAGACAGACAACGCAGAGAGAGAAAGAGACACCCATCCATCCATTCAGAATGGAGTGGCCCTTGTCCACAGGACCAATGAGCGGAGATATACGAGTATTTCAGTTAAAATCTTGCAAGCCGTTTTTTCTCAAAAACCTTACGTGATACAAAATTCTGAGAACACCATTGTGCTCAGCACGTCAAATTCTACAGAAAACAGTCAAAGTTTTTTGGGAAATGAAAAAACTTCAAATTTGTTGTCCAGTGTAATATATAGACAGCCCTCTCCATTCACAATGCTTGCAGACTGGTTCACTCGTTGCTACAGAGTGACAAAGGGACAGAAATGCGTTCCTGTTCTCACCCCTGCATCTGTAGTTTTAACCCCAATACACTCCCATCCCCGCAGCTATGTTCCCACATCTGAAAGTGACAACTTTAACCAATATAAGCTTTAACGATATCATTAACAGCTCATATTAAAAGAACTGCATAAATCGACAAACAGTTTTGTCAAACACTAAAATGCTGCATCACAAGCTTCGGCCAATGAAACAACAAAGCAAGACGAAGAACAAAGGTCACATGCCATCTTGTTATTTCTAAGTAAACCTAATTTAATTAAAAAGAAATCTATGAAATCCAACAAAACCCTAACCATTACCTCAGCCTCATATCCACCCCAGTTCCCCACAGTAATACAATATATCCCCATTAACATGCTCTTACCACTGTCATTTTTAAAACTCATTCCCATTAAAGACCATTCTGCCAAGTACTTTAGCCACCCCTCCATAAAACACCCAATGGCATATTTTGGTCTGTCTATATGTATGCTGACAGCCAGGCGTCTTCCATTCTAGGATACTCAATGTTAAAGTCATGAATATCTTAGACATTACTGAAAAAATTTCTTGTAAAATAAACAGTTTTGCTCTGCTGATGAACTGACGAAGTTTATTGAAAGTATTCAGCAAAAGTTTTGCTTAGCGAATATGCTCTTCTAATAACAAGAAAGTCACAATTCTGCAATTATTCAGCTATACAAAAGCAACCAACTGAAGATTTGTTAACTGCAAAACGAACATGAGACATATTTAAAAATTTCATTCTAAACATCAGTTAGAGTCCACAAAGCATCATTACCAATCAAGAATGACAGCAATTCAAAAACTCTCCAGCAAATGGCGAGACAACCCTTCATGTTCAATGTCAGTGTTCTTGCTCGATCTGATGACATGTTCCCACTCGTCTAGAATTGCAGACATTCACATCGAGTTCTGTACAATGTCTTCAGGATGATCATTGCCAAAGCAGGCTGCAATACAAATGTCAGCAAAAATTCAGTCAGTCATGTTACCCATACAAACAACAGAACAAGAATGTTTTCAACTGTCTTGTAAATGCATTGGCTGTGTGACAGCATCTCAGGTGCAAGCCGATTCCAGTTAGCACAGTGGTGGCCAACCTTTTGTACATAGTGTGCCACAAAAATCACGCGTACCGTCCGCGTGCCACCACATAATATAATACCAAAGAGTCATTGTGACCTGTTCCTAGTGTTGTGAGGCGGAAACTTTCCTCGGAAAGTTTCATATCTTTCCGGAAAGTTTCGGAAACTTTCCGACGAATCTTTCCGGAAACTTTCCGACATATTTTTCGACCAATAAAATATTATTAAATACATACTCAATTCTAATGAGTCCGAAATTTTCTTTCAATATAATGTTACTAAATACATCAATCACTATCAGAAGTTAGGGTTGTGAGGTGAAAAAATTGTCCAGAAAGTTTCATATTTTTCCGGTAACTTTCCGACTTATTTTTCGACCAATAAAATATTATTAAATACATACTCAATTCTAATGAGTCCGAAATTTTCTTTCAATATAATGTTACTAAATACATCAATCACTATCAGAAGTTAGTGTTGTGAGGTGGAAAAATTGTCCAGAAAGTTTCATATTTTTACGGAAACTTTCCGACTTATTTTTTCACCAATAAAATATTATTAAATACATACTCAATTCTAATGAGTCCGAAATTTTCTTTCAATGTAGTGTTACTAAATACATCAATCACTCTCAGAAGTTAGTGTTGTGAGGTGGAAAAATTGTCCAGAAAGTTTCATATTTTTTCGGAAACTTTCCGACGTATTTTTGCGCCAATGAAATATTATTAAATACATACTCAATTCTAAGGAGTCCGAAATTTTCTTTCAATATAATGTTACTAAAATACATACATCACTATAAGCAGTCTTGGGTGGTTATAAGTAAGAGTTTATTCAATAGATGGCACTGCTAGTGTTAGTGATAATTGTTCACACAGCCCAAAAATACCGGTACATTTAGGAATTAAATGCAATTAAACTTTGCTGTAAATTTAGAGAAAAAATTTTTGTGATTCAGTCACCTTCATTTTTGTGAGTTATGAAAATATAAGACAGAAACAGAAATTGGTGCTGTATTACTTCATGTTTATATCAGTTTTTTTACACATTTCCTGCAACAGAGATGACTGCAGACATGCAAGCAACTAGTTTTCTATAGGCTACTCTAGTCTGAAATGCTAATGAATAGTGTTTATTGCTCATATTAATTATTTTTAAGTTCAACTTTGTTTGCATTGACAGAAGTACTGTAAATAAAAGGAGTTTAAACTATAAGAAAAATTTCTGAGAGTGAAATTCTTATATTTTCTGAGTTTAATGAATTTTCCGGTTCTTCGGAAAGTTTCCGGAAAGTTTCCGGAAACTTTCCGGAAAGTTTCCGGAAACTTTCCGTCAAAATACTTTTCCGGAAAAGCTACATCACTACCTGTTCCAATATGAGATAAGCACTCACATAAAGTACCTACTCAGATTTGGTGTAAGCACAGTGTTAGTTCATGGCTAGCCATGGCCCCCCATTTAGAAATTTCTTTCTTTTTGACCAGCCATTCTGACTCGGAAAGTTCATGTGCCCCCCCCCCATGAGTAGTTCCGTAGGTCCCTCCCCACGCCATCAGGTCCAGGTCCGTATACAAGGTGCGTATGACTTTTTTAAAGAGGAAAAGGGTCATCAGATTTTTCGGCGACCAAGACGACCGAAAATTTTGGTCTCCCCCTTCGAAAATTTCTGTATCCGCCCTTGATGGCTAGCTAAAAAAAAGCATGATTCTTTCTTACTCCAAGTAGCCTACTGAGCCTTATGGTCATGTTGCGTTCGAGAGCAATGTTAGGCTTACACATTATTGTTGCTTCGATTTTGGGTACACCTGAACCTTCAAAAAACTTGACAAAGCCTTTACTCGCCATCAGAATAAGTTTTTATTTTATGCTGATGTCAGACTTAACTCGTATAAATTTGACCAGCAATATCAATTGATCCTTTTTTCTGACAAAAAATTACTCTGCTGCCTAAAAGGTGCTTTCTCTGGCTGGTAAAATTAGTCCTGATAGCTGACCCAAATCGATATTTTTCATTGGAGTCCACATGTAATTTTACTTGCTGAAGTGACATTCAACGTTAATAATATTATTTACACACCACAACTGTTAGGCTACAGTATGTATACAGCAGACAAACAGAATGTGGATGACTTTCCCCCAAAGTAAAAGTAGTCTTACTTTTCTTCTAAAATGCTGTTCTTCCAAATTTACATCAAACTTCTGCAAGACAACCTTCATACTTTTTTGAGGAACTATAGCTGTCTTGCTGCAAGCAGCAATGCTAAAGACATACCGGTAGCTAATAACAGAAACCTATTTGAGAAGATCAGGCAGTCTCTTCCTCTGTCTGATCCTGCAACCCTACAGTGGGGGGGGGGGCAAATTCTAATCTATGAATGGCAGAAATATGCTGTGGAGAAAGTGGACTTTGACCGTCAGACTCTGTTAGCGTCCGTCTGCAGCTGTCAGGCTAATTGACCTAACCTCTGGACCTCTGGTCACTGCAGCTACGGAGATACATAGGCACCAAAGATTCGCCTGAACTAGCATAAATATTTTTCAAAAATTCCATGGTCCTCCGTGCCACTCATCATGGACCGGGGTGCCACAAGTGGCACGCGTGCCGCAGGTTGGCCACCACTGAGTTAGCAGCATGTTTCGTTCACACTCAACAAAAAATACCACATTAAAGAAGAAGGGCTTTACTCAAGATATGCCACGATATATTTACACCAATTTGCATTGTAGGTTAGATGGAGAGACCGGTATATATATATAAGAGTCAAAGCAACTTTTATCAGAGCCTTCAGAGGCACCGGAATAGACAAATGAAGATGGATTGTAACATACCTGAATACTGTCAATGCTGGTGTTCCGGGCTCAGCTCCATGTTTAAAACCTGTAAATGTTAATCAACAGAATGAATAAGAAACACAAAACTAATAAATACAAGCAATTTCAAGGTGCACTTAACTGAAGCTGAACTCCTTCAAACTTTGACCACAGGGTCAGAGGTTGGCAGTGTTAAGTCCAGACCTCAAAAACTCGGCTCTAGGTGAAACTGCTCTGAAGAGCTCTGCAGATAAATCCAACATCTCTTCTTATAAATTGAGGGATTAGATGCCATAACAAAGATGATTGGCTGTTTGGATCATGGCCATCACACACATTTATTACTGCAGGTCCCTCAAAATTGCAGGCCTGTGTGCTGCAAAACCGTTAGCACCCATCTTAATGCAGGCCTGCTTTGGATAATAAGTAGCACTAGTAAATCATGCAACCAAGAACAACAAGTTGCAACAACTAGTTGTCCAACCTATATGGCAAGATTGCACACCTGTCCATCAATGGTCATCTCCGACTTCCTAGGCGTTCCCGACATTGTCCCAGTAGTCCAAATTCGTTAATACATGCACAAAACTGTAGTTCCAAATATTTTTATTAAAAAAAGAGTGAATGAGCGGAGCGCGTAGCACCCAACCTAAGAATAATGCAAAGACATACACTAGCAATGCCAAAGAAACGAGTCAAATGCGGCAAAAGTTGACTGGTATCTTTTTCATTGGCAAAGACCTCAAATATCGCCACATGTGTGCGCTAACGACTCACCCAGATAAAGTATTAGCGGTATGTAGCCATAGTGGAAAGTTGTTTTTGCAACCGAAAGCACGGTCGACACTCTTTTCTTCGCATCTTTCGACATTGGCAGCTTAAACATGACGACAGCTTTGTTAAAAAGTCAGAAATTTATGCCTGCCGTCCTTGAAGAGTCAAAAATTCTGTTGATATCGTAAGGTGTCGCTGCTGTCGCACTGTCGTCTGCAGGAAGTATGTATTCAAGAGGCATGCAAAGATTTAAAGACATGAATGTGTGTAAGTAAGAGATTTGTTTCAGGAGCGGAGACAGAATTTGATGGATTTCAGGGAAATAAGTCCTAAATAAACGGAAATCGATCTGCACACTGAATTTACTTAGTTACTACGCAGTCTATTTCCAGAAGAAGTGCAATTTTCGCATTAAGCCGAATAATTTTAAACTTCCAAGTCCCAACCAAGGACGATAGCATTATTATTACTTTATAGCACAGTATCAAAGTGTGCACAGTATAAATAACAAACAGTACGTCGACTAGAATCGCTGCCGAATCGCTGCCTGTTGACTAGTTTTGGTGGTCAGCGCCATTTTTAACACGAGCCTTTACACGTAACTTGCGAGTTGCGACATAAGAATGTGCAACGTTGCTAGGCAACATGCGGTGTGACGTGCCAAGCAGAAACCGATTAGTAAACGGCTCACTTTTTAAATTGCGAATAATCTAATATAAGTCACACATTTTGACTGCAGCAGAGACCGAGTCGACGTAATGTTTGTCATTTATGCTGTGTTTCTAGCAGGTTTTATAAATTTATAGAAAATATCAAAAGAAACAATAACTTCTGCACCTTTTGGGTAGCCGCCTCTCTATCCCAAGAAGATATGCATTTTTTTATTGTATACAGGTCAGTATCAAACTATCAATGTCTCTGGATCAATAAATGATTGATTATAAATTCTTGATTTTAGCTTTCTATTCTTTGATTTACGAACAAGTCGTAGGTCTACAAGAATCAAGTATTGCAGACAGAATTAAATCTTTATATTTGGTAAGTTGGGGGGGGGTCCCGTAGCTGAGTGGAGAGAGCGCTGGTCGTTAAACTGAGAGTCATCCGCGCGACCCGGGTTCAAGCCTCGCTCAGGGCATTAATTTATTAAAGTTTCTGTTAGCTGCCGCTGGCGCTTTGCTGTTGTGTTGCTTGACTCGGGTTCTGCTAAAAATAAAGATAGCCTTAATTCCCACTTCTGGCTTGGCCGACCAGAAGTGATCTAGTACTTAGGCCATTAGTTAAGTTACCGAACCCACTACTGTAAAGCCGACCTGCGTGTCGTGCTATAGTGGGCCGTATTTCGTATAACATGTACTTTTAATCAATCTGCAGTGTGTCAGATTGAGTGATTAAATGAAGATTATTATTATTATTGTTATTCCATGACTCCAACCCGTCACACAGTGCTTAATAAGGAATTGTCAGTGTAACATATGTTTGCCTTTCAGTATGAGAATGGTAGAAAATTAACTGTGGTCAGACATTGATGTATGTAGCATTAGGGTTTTAAGTGGGTGGGAACGCTTGGGAATGGCATTCCACTGCTCTCAAAATTCTTGGCTTGCGTTGCCACTGCTCATGATGAAACCTTGGAAACACAGGCGTTTCAACAAACCTCTTCATTAGCGTTCCCACTGCTCATACATTCAGCGACCCCACTGCTCATTCAAACCACTTTAACCACTGTGTAGCATTGGGGTTTGGAATGAAGACTTTACTGTGGGGTCCTAGAAAGACCAGAAGGTTGAACTCCACCCCAATTCTCAATTTCTCACCATGGTTTTTGAACTGCATCTTAAGTGTTGGCCTTCTTCTCTTATGATATGATTTTCTTTTAAACAGATTATGCATTTCCTACACAAATGAGCTTTCTTACTCTCTTACCGCCCGAGGCACTACAGGCATATACAGTCAATTTCGTCACAGTTTAATCAGGACCTTTTTTTCGACACAATACAATCAGGGTTTAAAGTAGGTTAAATGACTGTAAATCTTTCCTTCTTCTACTCAGAAGCGCTTCCGACTACAGTGCGGACACTGAATCGAAGTTTCATGCCGAAGCGCTGAGCAATTGCGAGTGAGGGACTTGTCCAAGGTCCCTACACAGCGGCTTAAGGTGGATTCGAACCTGCAACCCTCCGGCTGTGAGGCAACGAACATACCCACTACACCACCATGCCCCACATTGTCTACACACTGTGGTGGGAAGGCGAATCGCCAGAGGAGATGACTGGCCACCTGCCCTAATATGACAAGTTAAGAAATGAAATCAGTATAAACATACTCATTCATGCCTCAAGCCTCGATTAAATGACTGTAAATCTTTCCTTCTTCTCTTTTTAAAAAAGAAAGATGACCTCTGTTACTAGTTCTCGGTCACTAGCCAACTAATATTGGATGACCCGCAAATAATCAATTTTGCTGGATGCACCATTGGTCGCTATCATGTGCATTAGATAACGACGCCATAAAAATTCATCATCGTCGTCATCATTATTATTATTACAAAAACTTGTGGTTTCGGATTAATTCATCATGTGCATTGAGGGATAGATCTGGATAAGTAAATCTACTGAAGATAAGGAATGAACAAACGAATCACAGTTTACATTCAATGCCAAGTACTTCCAGTGCAGCTTCATGTCTGGTGCTACAGGTAACTTCTCATTCAAGTGACCTAATTAGTCAGATCCCAAAATTCTTTACCAACAAAATATACACACGATTGATCCGACATACATACTGAATTTGACCATGCAGTGACAAACAACATTTAGTGGTATCTTACACAAATTCCGTCAGCAGCAAACAAAGTTCCATTACTAAACCAACCCCATCACAAACTATCAGTACTTAACCAACCCCATCACAAACTACCATTACTTAACCAACCCCATCACAAACTACCATTACTTAACCAACCCCATCACAAACTGCCAGTACTTAACCAACCCCATCACAAACTACCAGTACTTAACCAACCCCATCACAAACTACCAGTACTTAACCAACCCCATCACAAACTACCAGTACTTAACCAACCCCATCACAAACTACCAGTACTTAACCAACCCCATCACAAACTACCAGTACTTAACCAACCCCAGGATTGCATAAATGTATGCAGTGAAAACAGTCGCAGTCCACATAACAAACTTCAAATCTTTAACGTTCCGAAAGTGACAAACTTTCTTACAGTACACTTGTCGTCATCATTTCATCGGATCAAAACTCAAATAAATACTACGTTCACACTACATAAACTGCGGACTAGTTCAGTTGGCTGCCATCTGAATAAATTGAATTCATTTAATTTCTAAATGTCCCTTATTTCTTGTGATGTCCTTCTTTGACGCAGATTCAACAAGTACAGTGTATGGTTGTTCACCATAGGACATGATTGAAATCACAAATAAAACTGTTCAACTCATTTTGTACATGCAGCTGTTTTGACGTGCTGCCAACGTCTTTTCAAAACCAGTCGTTCAATAAGACCATTTTCTATTGGACGTCCTCATGTCAAAGAAACTAACTCCCAAAGCTTCTCACAGCCAGCTGTTAAACGTCTCTGTCAACAGTGCTTAAATCCAACCAAAAACCATTGGTAACCCTGTCTTTGAACTCTTACTGACCTCGTCGTGTTTAACTCTTTGACGACCGTGTTTTAAACTCCGATGATCAGATAACACAACTGGATTACATCCATCGCACAGCGTCTTCTCGACCGTTAAACTCTTCGATGGCCAGCTCTGTACATCTTTACAACGAGAACCTGTCAAACTTTTACGAGGCCCGGTTTCCGTACTCCATTCCAACCAGGGGTTGAATCATCGATCTTGTTTCCTCCGAATTTCTTCACAAGAGTTGAACCCTCTCATGGCCAGCTGTTGTTTCCGCTGTTGTTCATTTCCGCCTTTGGTTCGCCAGACCACGGTGCAGCCGTGGCATTCGAGTCGATCTTCGGCTGCGAAACCTCTCTCATCGGCCTCAGCGGTATCTCGTTGCTGGCGCCGTTGAGCGGATGACCCTCCTCACCACTTGTCGAGCTACTACAGTCGTCCGTGTGCGACGGCAAAGAAGAAGGGTAGGAGCAGGCACTCGTGCACGCCGTCTGGTCACCGCCTCGCATTGCCCCTGACGACCAAGGCGACTGCGGCATCTGTTGACTGGTCGAAGCGACCGGGGTCCCGCTGTGCATCAGCTGCCGCACCTCATTCGGATCAAGAACCGTGTAGTGCTGCGGAACAAGTCCGGCGGCGTCGATGCCTGGACCGACTGCGCACGGTACAAGCGGTACCTGCGATGTCGTGTCGGCCTTTACCCGTGGGGCTCCTCCAGGCATCTTAGCATCCTGCGACGATGTCAACAGCTTTGGCCCGGACCCGGACGCTGCTCTTGGAGTGGCACGATGGTGTGGACTGAACTGTTCCATCGACGTGGACGCTGCCGAGTCCGAGAACATCCGAAGCATCCGTACGGAATCGCCTGATCCACATCCGCTGTCGTTCAGATTCGGTATCGATGGGAGTGGACGTGACTCCATGAGCCGTGGAGCGTCGTAAAGGTTCCGACGACCAGCGGCCAGACGCACGACCTGTCCGGTGCCCTTTGGCACTCGGTCAGTCGGCTTCCGCAAGCTGAGAGTTCCAGTTTCGGGTAGAGGCTGAGTAGGCATTGGTTCACGAAGCTCGTAAATGCACTGGCCCGGTCTCACGTAGAGAGTCGCCTCCGGTCGCTGGAGTTCTCTGTGTTGCCTGTAAAGAACATAGACATATTTATAAATTATCTTGACTTTTTAGACTTATTTATGTACCTAGTTCTTATTTATTTACTTCTTACCGATTCTCTTTGAGAACGGTTATGTATAAATATGCTATGATCAATTAAGTCACTTTTGACGAAATTCTAAGTCGCTTACCTAATATGGACATTGGACAAGTTATGATTAAGAACATTTCGACCTGTGAGCATTAAAATGCGTCGTACAGATCTGCATTCATACTGGAGGAACGGGTATGGAACATGAAAAACAATCGGATTGCCGCAAGTTTAGTAAAACAGACAGCAGAAATTGTGTTATTCTTTCACAATGTATTAATTTCTTGCATCGTACCACAAAATCTTCCAAATCAAATTCTTATAAAACTCAGGTCAGCATCAGATGACACGCATCCTGATTAAAACCCTTCAAAAAGCGGCCTAATAACAGTGTACTGCCTAGCAAGAGACATAACATAACATCATAACATAATTATGATGAAATTATGTTATTTCTATTCCTAGGCGATACATAAAAATCCAACTTCACACATACACACGTACATTTTATGAAATTGCATCAAAATATTGATGAGCTTCTCTAAACATGGAGCTATATAAATTTTTGTTTACACTTGCAACACATACCGCTTGATGTAGACAAGTCCCACTGTGACGATGCAGACCGCTATCACCAATGCAATGCCAATCACAATGGCCGTCAGAAGCCCTGCAGCACACAATCACATTTCGAAATTCATTAAAGCAGAAACAGATTTCGACCGGTGTCATTTATATCAGAATCTATATATGATTACGCACTGTAATGATATCTGCTATCAAGAGAAAGAAATCTGGTTTCCTATTGGATTTTTCCAGTTTTTTTTTACAGAACTTTGAAATGAATTACAATTTAATATGACAGCTTTACTTGAAGCAACCTTGTCCAGTGGCCGTGCCACCATAAGTCGCGACAGGTCATTTACTTACTTATTTATAATCAAATTTTTATGACCTCTTTGGAAACCGTTCTCCGATATCTGAAGACCTCTTCAGTTGATGACCATTTTCTTGGTTCCCAGTTATATCATAACTCAGAACTTACCGACAGACAGAACTCCCTCTGGGTTTGGAGTGACGTCACTTCTACGGTCTGGACAAGTTCCCATCTCGCCAACCCACTTGTTTGCGACACAGTGGCGCTCCCATCTCTGGTCAGTGCTGCGACACCGGACTTCAACCCGGTCGCCATGACGCTTGAGGACAGTCCCGTCTGGTTGGGGAATGTCGGGACATCCGACAGCTACAAGCAGTGCAACTATTATTTTCGTAAAAGGTGCTAAATAAATGTTGAGATGCATATTATTGGCTTCCTGCTAAAGAACCATTTGGTAATAAGGTAAGTATTGTCAGTGATCCAAAGCCAGGCAATTAATTTCTGCCTAAAGTCTGATGTTAGCATGGCTACTTCAGTTATGCTACTTCAGAACTAACACAATAAATAGCACAGCATGTTGAAGACCACAGCCCTGGTTCCTCCATCATGCACATTTCTGAAGCTAGGCATCACAGAAGTCAGCTGCTGGAGAGCGAAGTCTGTGGTGCAAATCTTGTCTGCTTTTGGAGTACACCAGTAAAGTGAAAACTTGTGCAATAAGTAATTGTTTCATCTGCTGAATCTGCATATTTAACTAATTTAATTGCGTAAAGTTCTGCATAATCCAAACTGCCATGAACAATGCAATACAAATCATGACCAATGCAATACAAATCATGGCCAATGCAATACAAATCATGACCAATGCAATACAAATCATGACCAATGCAATACAAATCATGACCAATGCAATACAAATCATGACCAATGCAATACAAATCATGACCAATGCAATACAAATCATGACCAATGCAATACAAATCATGAACAATGCAATACAAATCACAATTGCCATCAGAAGCCATGCAGCACACAATCACATTTTTAAAAAATTCATTAAAAACTAAAATCTTTCCATATTAGAGAATCTTTCATGATTGTAAAGCGCTTCCTTACTTCAAACTATAAAATTAAAAATTACTTTGGCATTGTGAGTAATGTATAGTTCAATTTGTCCCTTGCTGTAAATGGTTGACTAAGCTCACTATGAGAGTGGTAGAAAGTGACAGGGAGGGTCAGTCAACGATACAGGTGGAGTTGGGGTTGTAACTATGCAGCCCTAAGAAAGACGAGGGATTGAACCCCTCAACCCTCGGCAATTCTCACCCTGCCAAGGCTTGCTAACAAATTACTGACCTATATGTTAACAAATTTCTGTATAATCCTGAAACAGAGCAATAGCTAATTACATTAAACTAAAAACATATAACCTCTGGGTTAAGTCTTTGCTTCCTGTTCAGCCAAGAATCCTTCGTATTGCAATATTCATAGTTTCTAAACATTGAACTCTGGCTGCAATACTTAAAATTCAATCCTTGCTCTTTAGACCTAGCATTATTCATTGAGTATTCAACCAGATCATGGGGGTCTGGATAATTAGAATGCAAAAACCGATGACATCATGTGCACTTCACGTTTTATATAATACGTATGTAGTACGCACTTTTTAATTCACATGTTAAGTTGTTTCATAATGAAATCTTGAAGACTTGAAGAATGAAGATACACATAAATCTTTGTTTTCGTTATAAATCCTTAATCAATAATCACTGATCAACTTTCTTTCTGGCATATTGGATCCACTTCTGCAGGAATAAAAATAATATCCCTCATCCTTTCAACGTTAGCGTAGTTCAAGGCTCAGTCTTAGGACCGAATAGTTCTTCTCCATTACTGGCTCAGACTTACACCCTTCTCAACTCCATAATCCTTTGATCAACTTTTAATCGTGACCTGGGCTACTTCTAACAACCTTCCTTTTTACTAGAGCTCCAAATCTCAAGAAATGGTCATTTTCCGCTCTTATCGCCAATTCCCACTCCAATCATCTTCCAAGATAATTTGGCCTCACTTGTAGAATCTTATTAAAATGAATTTCCTTTCTGGTACGAAGCATCCCAATAAATGCCATGCTGAAACACCATAAAGAATGACTAAAATATAACAAATAGATTGCTTGACATTCATTTCGCTCTAAACAAGCCATATTTCTACAATCTCTTAAAAACAGGCTCTACTTTTAGAGTCGCAAACCTCATCCATTACTTTCTGCCTTCACTTGCCTTCATAGTAGAGCATGAACTGTCCAAGGCGAGAGAAGACTTCCGTGCTGACGATGTGGACTTCGACTGAGTTGCTGACGGACGTATAGATGAGCTGCTGTCGTCCGTGGCCTCCACAGACCGGAGTGTCACGCGTGTACTGACGCTCCTTGATGACGGCGTATCGATAGCACTTGTCTGGCGACGGTGGCTCTCCGTTGCGCTGCTCCATGGCGAAGTCAAAGAGCGTGATGTTGATAGTCTGGCCAGATGGAACCTCAATGTTCCAAGGACACTTAGAGGAACCACAGTGGACACGGCTTTCGGCCGAAACAATGGAACCGATGAAGGCGGATGGCTGGGTTGTGCGAGCAAAGTCCTGACCGGACCGGCCGCATTCGCGACAGCCGGAACTTTCGACTGAAAGAAATAACATACACTCAGAGTTGGACCTTACTTCGCTGCCAGCTGGAAAAACATGATATCTTATAAGCCATTTTAAAAAAACAGATGACCGGTTTAAAATCAGATTTCTAAAACCTAAAATCGGTTTGACAAAAATTCGATATTAACCCTACTCTGTTTTTAATAAGACTACACAATACACATGATGAATGCTTAATGTCACAGTTTGTCACACCCATTGATATAGGTATAGAGGTATGTCTTGGTAGAGAGCATCAGTTATAAACAGAAAAATAACTGAACATGAAACTAAATCTTGTAAAGACACGTACAAAGGTTACTGTGTTGCAGATCAAAAATTTACAATTGCGGTTAACCAGATCCATATCAGCTGCTACAAACGCTTTTTCCACTGCTTCTAGCACCACACAAAGATCTTTGACATACAGTCAGTGCCAGTGCTGATTCCACCGCTTTGATATTAAATCCAAACGGGGGGGGGGGGATGTTTAGGTAAGTCTCGAACTTGCCAGACACACGAGACTTGATCCTAGCTCAGATTAGACCGGACTATTAAAAACAAATACTGAACAGCATGTTTCATAAAAGGCAACACATGAATTGGCAAAATAAAAAACGTTATTATTGACCTTCAATACACTTGTAGGACGTGTTCAAGTACGTCTTGAACTCTCGTGGACACTTGGTTTCCTTTTCTTTCGCCTTGTCGAGAGCTGAGTCCGGAATGCGAAGACTGCACGACCTTCGACCGGAGCAAAGACTGTCGAGGTGTTCGAGTACGTCCGCAAAGCATCCGATGTAACCGTAGTCGACCTGAGCGCATCGTCCGAGTCGCATCCGTCCGTACTGTGCGTCGACAATCATGATGACTTCGTTCTCAGCACACGACGGTTCAAACGTCTCGCTCTCACATACTTCCTCACCGTCTGCAAACAACCAATCAGATGACTGCTTAGCTACCTCGCATGTCAGTTTAGCTAAGGTCTGGACTCAGTTGTCAAGAAATAATTAACCTTATTATGGTACTATTATGGTACTAAATAAGTCAAATATGTGGAGCGTGGTGGTGTAGTGGTGGCGTCGTTGCCTTGGAACCGGAAGGTTCGAGGTTCGAATCCACCTCGCCGCGTAGGGACCTTGGGCAAGTCCTTCACTCGCAATTGTTGAGCGCTTCGGCGTGAAACTCCGATGCAGTGTCCGCTCTGCATTCGGGAGCGCCTCTGAGTAGACAGAGCTTGAAGGGGCGCTATAACAAGTGCACATACAAACAAACAAACAAATTAACAATCAGATCAGTTTCAATCACCCATAGGGTCAATCAATAACCAATCAACCAGTTTGAGCCAATTAACTATAAAGTCAGTAAATAATAAATCTGCCAGTTTTAATCAACCATGGAATAGAACCAGTTGATTAGGGACCTTGAGCAAGTCCTTTGCTTGCAACTGCTTGTGCTCTTCAGCGTGAAACTCTGATGCAGCATCCCCACTGTAGTCGGGAGCGCCTCTGAGCGCAGAGCTTCAAGGGGTGCTAAAGAAATGGAGAAATAAATATAAATATAAATAAATTAGTGATCTACTAGCCTCAATCAACCATATGGCCATGGAGTCAGTCATTAATCTGCATAAATTAATTACAATTTAAACAAATCTATCAGCAATCAAGCACACCTATTGGATGCACTACTGCAAACAACCAAATGCACATCTATGCTTAAATTATGGTAAATTCATATCCAAATTTACAGCATTTGTAACCAGTTGTGTCAATAACTTCAATCAACAATTATGGCTAGTTAATAAACAATCGACCACATTTAATATTAACCAGATAGTCAGTGAAAGATCAACAATCAATCCGTTTCAGTTCACCACCAATCAAGCCAACGAGCAATCAAACATCTTCAATCAATTATATGTCCAGCCAATCAAAAGTCAACACGTTAAGACCAACTGCAGTCAGTCAGTAAGATCAACAATCATACTGTGTCGATCAATAAATGAAACTTTAGTCCAGCGGTTCTCAACCTTTTTAGTGCGGCGACCCCTTGGCAACATTTCGAAAGTTATGACGACCCCCAACAGAAAAATTGATTGAACCCCCTTCACTGCAATTTTTACCATTGTCATGCATTTTCACCCTCATAGCTCGAAAACTGATTTTGACAAATGAGGCTTCCTGGCTCTTGCGATTCTGAGGCTAATCCTTACCCATTCGGTAATTCAGGGTGAGAATTGCAGGGGGGTTGGGGATTTCGACCCCCCAGTCTTTCTCAGAGCTCCATAGTAAAGTATGTTTTTCACACCCAAATTCCAAGTGGATAATGGTCCAACCCCCCCCACAGTTATTTTTCCACAATTCTCACACTGCGGTAATTTGAAGTTGAAATGTCATAAGTTTATTCGGCTTGTGAAACCTAACAACTATTAAACAATTGGCTGCTCTAAAAATTGGTCAATAGCTCTTCATTTCTTAACACTCATTTCACCCTTGCTGACTTGTTTTGGCTGGCAACCTAGCTTGCAATTTAATGAACTTAGGCCATAGGCCTACATGTGTTCCTTATCAATGCACCGAACATGGAGAGGGGGTTTGGGGAGGGAATGTCTCTCCCAATTGTCAAAATATTTTTGGATTTACACACACTGCAATGGTAGCATTTGGGGCTGTAATATGTTAACGAAATTGTTCATCATTTCAGTGTTGATAGTCGTGGTGTAAGACTTAAAAAGCGTCCCATCCCCTTGTTTGCTATTTTTCATCTAAGAAAAATCCTCAAAATTTCAGCGCTGAAAGACATGGCTTAAGACTTCAATAAATTCCCCCCCCATTGTTACAATTTTGAGCTTCCACGCTGTAATGGCTGCATTTTTAGCTGTCATGTTAATTAAATTGCTCAGCTTTTCAATGCTGATAGTCATGGTATAAGATTTCAGAGTTTCGGCCCCATTGTTTCAAATTTTGGATTTGCACACTGAAACAATAACAGCAAAATAACTCATGATTTCAGTGCTCACAGACGGGGTTTAATACTTCAATAAATATCCCCTCCCCATTTGTTAAATTCTTTGAATTTCCACACTGTAGGACAGTGTAAGCCTAATGGTTGCAGTTTAAACTGTCATCTGAATGAAATAGCCCATTTTCAATTCTGGTAGTCATGGTTTAAGACTTCAGAGTGTCGACCCAATTGTTTAACAAATTTTGGATTTGGACACTGTCACTAAAATTTTAGGCTTTCATCTTAACAAAATTACTCATGATTTCAGTGCTCAGAGAGGTGGTTTAAGACTTACACCACCCTTGTTTTCTAGAAGAAAGGTAAAAGTGGACTTTACATTTGAAAACTAAGTTGGCATAACTTTTATTAGCTGTTGCAATCTAACGAATGAATCATATAAAAAGTATAAGAAAAGTTTATTTTACGCTGCTGTAGTGTAGTAACTAGAACTGAAATTACTAGTGCATATTTTACAAATTTCTGAAGGTCCAGGCGACCCCTGGAAAATCGTCAGGCGACCCCCGTGGGGGTCGCGACCCACAGGTTGAGAACCGCTGCTTTAGTCAGTCTTACGAATTGAGAGCGACTCAGCAGGATGTTTGTTACCCGATTGCCGTTATAATCCCTAGAACCCAAGTTATGGTCTTACCTCTGTTGGGACTGGTAGATGCAGATATGTTAAGCACAAGCCCAATCAATTCAAACGTCACAAACCAGCAGACAGTTAGACAAATCCAGCCAACCATTCTGGCGTCTGAAAAAATAATGTACGCAACTTAAGTTTGCAATCAAGACTTTGAACGAGAATGAAGACAGCGTTGCAACTGGATATTTTACATCAAAAATGAAATTCACTTGCTTCATCTGATGATATAAATATGGCCCATAGATATAATAATTACGTACACATTACACACACAAAAAATCGTATTTTCGACCCTCCCTCTATTGCAACTCGTAGCCTAGATTCTGTGGAGTCCTCCGCGCATTAAGTTCAAAATTCTCATTTTGGTCTCTAAAGCACAACGGGGTCTTGCTCCAAAATATCTAACCAATGTAATTCGCAGGCCAGTTTCAGCCTCCTCGCATCGTCCACTCCGCTCTTTAAACAGATTTGAACTTCTAGTACCTCCTACTAGAACGGCTATGGCTCAGTCCCGTTCCTTTACATCAATTGGCCCCTCTCTTTGGAGTATACGCTGTCTCCATCTACTCGATCTCAACTTCTGACAGGTAATCCCTCCTCATTTTCTTTTCTTAAAACCTATTTCTTCTCTCGTGGCCTTGTGCACTGGGAGCGCCTCTGAACGGTTCACCCTAGTAGAGGCGCTTTATAAATGTTTTTATACAATACAATACAATACAATGTGTACGTACAAATAAGTTTCTCTACTGCGTACAAAAGTAAATTAGCTAAAGTCATCTACGAAACATTTATTTTACTGTAGGCTATCATTTATTTTTTGCTAAACATCATATTTGCTAGCTAAAATTTCTTAACTGTTACGGCTTACTGTTTAATCTGAACAGAATTTAATTAAATAATGTAATCAAATGCCATTTGATATCTATAGAATAATACAGACTTATAAATAGGTTAATGTGGACACGAATATTGATACAAACATGTACAACATTGTACAACACTCACACATTCATACGTTCTCACGAACCACACATGTAAGCATACGTACCGGAGAAATTTCTTTTGTTTATGTACATTTTACAAGACCAGCACATGTACTAGTTTCCTCTGCTCCGTAGGAGCATTTATTACAATGCATTCTTTGTCAAACAATCATATTTTTTCATGTTCTGTACTGCATCACTATACACTGTAACTGGTTGCGGAGTGAACCTGATTATTAACTAAACGAAAATTACTCACTTACTTACCTACCAATCCCACACCCCACATACCCGTATGCAAATCTCCTTCCTGTGCATGTAATATATAGATCAGTGCCAGTGGTTCCCAACCCGTGGCCCATGGTCCAAAAGTGGCCCACAAGGCTTCATAAAATGGCACTCATCTCTCAAAGAATTTTTAAAAATATGAAAAAATTGACAATTTGGACAGGATAGAACAAATAATTATTTTCTATTACAAATTATTTTATCTGGACGTTAATAAATCGCATCAGACATTCTATTTTGATTCAATTCTAACAATCTTCTTTGCTTTTAGTTGATTAAATTTTAGCCTTCTGGCCCCTAATGTCCTTTAACTAAGAAAAAGTGGCCCTCATGTATTCCAACTTAGACAAAGTGGCCCTAAAGTCAAAAAAGGTTGGGAACCACTGCATAGATCCTTGTTTTTCATTATCCTCAATCTGGTGCAACTTGTCAGCCGGCTTTCAGATATACAATTGGATCCAGTACTGCAGAAAATTTGATAAATGCACATCCAAATAATAAGGCAAATTTTCATTCCAATATTTAGTACCAGTGGTTATGTTAATACTTTCTCATCAAGACTGAAGGGGTAAACACGTTCCCCAGTTCATACTCTTAACATATTGAACAGTGACCACAGTGATTCTATGTTAAATTTTTCAAATGTTTTCAAAAACAGTTACAGTTATAAAAAAAACATCACAGTTATAAATGCATCATAAAACTTAAAACACATGCCCAGAAACTTTTGAATATATCACAATTTTAGTGCAATTACGTAAATCACAAACCAGAGACAGATAAATTTTTTAGCTGTCAAGGTTTGCATTTCAGTTCATAAAACACTTTCAGTTTCAGATATGAAATAGGAAGGACTGAGTTGGTCCAGGTGGTCTGGTACAATAAGGATTGTCGCCATCCATCCACATAATATTAAACAGGCTTTGATATTGTTCAACTCCAGGCAACATAGGCAACAATCATCGCATTAACATCACAAATGCATCACACAGCCTATCTGACTGCCTACATGCATTTACTCCGAAGGCAAGAAATGGCAGACGAACCACACAGGGACAGTGCGCACCGAGTAAATATTATACGGTACGTATGATCATGCTAGCATGTGTAGTAAATAAGAATGTATGAATATGTGAGTGCTAACACTAAGTCGTATCTATACAAGTGCTGTACCTTTGTGAGCTACATAAAATGTGCTATATTGCTGGTAAGTGTTCCCATACATACATACATACATACATACATACATACATACATACATACATACATACATACATACATACATACATATATACATTCATACATACATACATACATACATGCATGCATATATGCGTGCATGCCTACAATGCCATTCATACATAAATATATACAATATACATACATTACATATATACACACATACATACATACATACATACATCATCTGCTTACAGTGCAATGGTTCTAACCCCAATGCATTTAGCAATGGAGTTAGCACCATTGCACTCTAAGCAGACGACATCCATACATACATACATACATACATACATACATACATACATACATACATACATACATACATACATACTTACATACATACATTACATATTATACATACATACATACATACAAACAAACATACACGATGCATACATACACGTACAACTGTGGCAAGACATGTAATACTGCACCGTTAAGTACTTCTTAGCATTTCATGTCTCACCTACTCTCAGCTGGGTGTCATGCGGATCATTTCAGCGGGCAGCCTTTGCCTGTGTCAATCATTCAAATACTAACCATGCGACATGTTGCTTAACTACATTGGCTTGACCAGGGTCACATGCACAGCACTAAGGTGCAACTCATCCATCCATCCATCCATGGTTACAACTATGCCGCTGGTTCTCAGCAGTAGGCCGACTCAGAGCAACTTTCATCATCTGCCAATCAGGATATGCGTCTTACATCAGCATGAGATCATACCAGTTTTATCGATTTCTCTACAGAAGCACATAGTTATACGAATGCAGGCACATGCGCACACACACACACACACACACACACACACACACACACACACACACGTACATAACACACATGCACACACATACATGCACAGTGTCACATGAGCACAACTAGTTTATAACCATCATGCAAAACAGATTCACCGATCAATTGAACCGACTGTCAATTTGCCTAAACATTCGCCGATCTCATGATCGACGGCTGATCAGCGCAATATTTGTCCATTAACGTTAAAATTATTTCAAGAGAAATATTCAGTGAGAATTAAGGTTCTAAGAGTTAATTGTTCAACTGATTTATCCCTATCTCCCTATCTCCCCTATTCGCGCAGGCAAATACATTCCAGGCATTAGAGCATCAAACACAATTTATGTGTCTATAACCATCTGTCAACCATCATAAGTCAGTCAATCACTATCACTGATCAGTCATTCATGAGCCAATCAATCAATCAATCAATCAGCAATTGCTCAATCATCAAATCATCCAATAAACTATTCATTGCATATAATTATTACTTCATCAAAATCAATATCAAGCTGTTATTCATTTGCTCGTTAGTCCAGTTCTTCATTCATAAATTCATTCATTATTACATTCATCCACTTAGATATTCGTTCATGAATACATCCAGACGTCTGATACAATCATTCATCAATTCATTAATCTATCCTATGAACTATTCAGTCATACACTCATTCGTCTTTTTCTGTACTTTGTCACAAATAATTATCATTAATTCGAGCATTCATTGAAAGCCTTGTCATCCTCTGTATCTTGTTGCCTATAAAAATCAGTCATCAATTAATATATTCATTCACATTCACACACTATCCCAAATTCCCAACAGGGGAAAACACAACCCCACTCTGAACTCTAGAGATAAAAGATCCCTTTGCCCCACTTTGCCTTGGAAACAGGCAGGGCTGTACTGGTAAATTTAGAGGTGGGTATACGCTGGTCTCCGAAAAATTTCGTCCATTTCGCCGTTTGAAAAATCTGATGACCTTTTTTTTTTTTTTTTTTTTTTTTTTTTTTTTTTTAGTCATCCGGCCAAAATCTCGGGAAAAGTCGTCCATTTCGCCGTCTTTTTCGTCATCCGGTCCCCAAAAACCATCTTAAACAGCCGCGTGCGCGTGATTTACTAGCGTATACCCGTATACCCTGCTTTTTTCAGCGTATACCCTACTTTTCGGGAGGTGAGTATACGCTGCCGTTTTTCCCCGGAGGTAAGTATACGCCGTATACCCGCGTATACCCTTGATTACAGCCCTGGAAACAGGTTAAAACGGAACATTTTGGGAGCACATTTCAACCCACAAATCAGCATTAAATACTGAACTGCAATCTCCCATTTGGCCTCTTCTGCACTTCTGTACTGGATCTGCCCATTCATTAGAATATGGCTTAGCCTTCACTCTCAAAGTTATGCTAAAACCCACTGTTATAGCAAAACTATTCTTGTTGCTACAGTCCTGCAGAATATAACACTAAAATTTATTTGCTCTAGATTATAATACCACAGACAAACAATTACATATCTGGAAACAATTACCTATTATCTGTGTGTAAACAATTATTTATACATGTGAGCCGTTTCTTTCGGCTGTAGACAATTTCTCAAAACACACCGAAACAAGTTCTTCACACATTTAAAAATTAAACTAGTAAACAATGCATACCTGGCATGGTCAACAGTCATACCTTTTTGTTCGTAATAATAAGTGCACACTTCTCATATTTAAAAAAAAAGATTTTTGGTGATTAAGTACGAAAAGCCAAGTCTATTTCATGTAGCAGTGTTTTGGACTTCTCGTGGGATGCGGGTGGAACGTTATTAAGTTCCCGTTTAAACAGCTGTATAGGGAGGGCAGCAAAAGAATCTCTGGAGAAACGTTACATTCCATGTTCTTTGTCTTGCAAAATTTATTGATACTAGTCTAATAATGGTATGGGCACAGGGGTATAACTTTACATGAATATCCAATTTCAACCTGCTGTATCTGGCCAGGTTTTGGTATTTTCAAATTTAGGAATTCAGTTCATGTATGGGTTCCATATGTTTGCAATAAATCGCCCACTGTTAGCGGGATAAAAAGTCTAAAAAGATTTGACTTGCATACTGATGTCCAAACAATATTACAGTACCGATAAGTTAAGTACGGGTGAACAAGTAAAAATAGAAACCATTTTTTATTTTTTATTTTTTAAATTAGTTTGTGGGGCACGGTGGCGTAGTGGGTATGTTTGTTGCCTTGCAGCAGCAGGTTTGCAGGTTCAATTCCACCTCAAGGCGCTGCGTCGGGACCTTGGGCAAGTCCCTCACTCACAAGTCACAATTGCTCAGTACTTTGGCGAGAAACTCCGATGCAGTGTCCGCGCTGTAGTCGGGAGTGCCTCTTAGTAGAAGTTGGAAGGGGCGCTATAACAAGTGCGCATATAAACAAACAAACAAGTGTGTAGCAGGGAGTGGTTTTTGAAAGTCAAATATGAGGATTCCTGATAATTTTACCTATGTAGGTTCTGTATCCCAGGTTTTTGGCAAGTTTTGTAGAAATATTAAATAAATATACGATAGGCTATGACAAAAACCAGGCTATGTTGCAGAACCATTTATTGTATAATTTGGATTTTTTACATGATTTAAGTAAGCCTTAGAATATCCAGGGATTTTTTGGTTAATTTCTTCTACTAGATTTATTTTTTTCAAATTGGGAATGCTATGCCATATTTATGTTTATATTCTTGAAGAAAACATTGCATGACCTATTTGCATCCAAGTCCTGGCAGGCGTCCAAAACTGGCAGCCAGCTTATGTTTGAGATAGACTTTTGAAAGGCTGCTATGGATTCTTCTGAAGTGGTTTTCCTAGAAGATCGGCATAAGCTTAATGATTTGTTTGAGGGCACTATACGCTGTTCAAACAGGAGTAGGATGGGCAGGATGGTCTGATAATTATGTCAGTAATAATAACTGCCGATTCGTTTAATTTACGCCAGGCATTGGTATAAATTAGGGTAGAGCAATATTCTATTACTGTAATTGGCTTTGTATTTACTGAAAGATAATAATGAGAAAACATACAATTCGTGGAAATCAATTTGCAACATGTTGGAACTGAAGTCAGTCACCTACCAAGAAAATTATGTTACATTTCCCCTCCATTCTCAACACTATGGGTCCATTTCAGCAGCAAAATCGTCTAGGTTTTGAACAGAACTTATCATGCACGGAGTTTATCAGGGCTACGGGGGGAGGGGGGTTACCCCCAAGAAGACCCAGATTCATTTTTTACCGTGTAAATGGTATCTTTTTCTGGGCTTAGCCCCATCCCAAGAAGGTTTTAACCCCTCCAAGAACGGAAACCAAACTCCGCCCATGGAACTTATTGCTGGGGCAGAACTGGACAAGGATCATAAGAAAGCTGATTGTATAATGAACCTATTATATAATTATTGAAGAGCTTTGCTTATGGGGTGTATGAATCAATGGATTCTGTTATGAATTTTAGTAAGATTCAACACTTGTTGTTCTTGTGTTGTTTCTCTTTTAATGCACCCAGCATCAACCGCTAGAATCTACAAGCACATTAATTACAAGCCAAGTATCCAAGTCGCACTTGTTCAGAACTGCCCGGTAGCTGCGTTAAGCGCCTTCGTGAGGTTATTGTAAGGCGCTATATAAATGTTCATATACATACATACATACATACATTCATTATCCAATACACCATCGTCCACAGGACTATCCATGTTAAACCCAAGGCCAAAAAAAAATAATGTTGTGTTTCCGGTAACCCGACCGACCCTCTTTTATTGCCGCGACTCAAATAATTTTGTAAAAAAATTTTATTTAAAAAAAAAATTTCTCAAAAAAAAAATTTTTATTAAAAAAAATTTTTTCTCCAAAATGTTTTTGACATAATACGGTGACATTGCCTTCCGTATAGAGTTTGATCTTAGGCAAAAAATGTTGTGTTTCCGGTAACCCAACCGACTCACTTTTATTGCAGCGACTCGGAAAATTTTGCGTAATTTTTTATTTACATTGACATTGCCTTAGAGTTTCACGCCTGCCTAACTACTTCCTGGTTGCCAGTCTTGAGAAACCTCTAGCCTTATCATTCTCACTTGAGCCACCTCTAACAGTGACTAGGGAAAATAAATCTAGTTACCTCTAGGTGTAACTAGTCACTGGCTCGATCAGTCTGGAACGACCCCTAGCAGTGATGTTTTGTTCGCGCTCATCTTCCCATTCCCTTCCCACTTTATCTTACCAGAAAGGATGTCAACAAAATGAAATTAATAGAATTGTTTTCTAGAGCAATTTTAGGTACAGGGAAATAGGCAGTTTATACTTGCTTAGAACACGTACTTTTTTGCAGCGTGTACCTATATGCAAAAAAGAGTATTTCGGTATAATTTTTCGTATAGTCACTGTATAAAAATATTTTACCAAAATAAAAATATTTTTCGACCTACTTACCCAATTTTTTTTAGCTCTGTTACCGGAAACACAGCATTATTTTTTTTGGGCCCAATGCAATTCCCAGAGTCACTTTTGTTTCCATATTCCTTTGACTTACATTCACTAAATCCAATTGACGTCGTATTATCTCCATATTTCTTTTATCTACATTCGCACTAAATCCAACTATTATTTCAATACTCCGCTTACTTACTTTTACCCAGCCTTAACGAACTCTTGACTATGGTGGCCAGGTCTTTCTCAACTTGTGACTACTCCACTTGTATCCGCACCCTTGTAGGTCTAACTTTTTCTTTCTCTTAGTCACAGCTTAAAGTTTTTGTAACGCTTTATTAAACCCCCTACAGATTCGTGTGTCAGATTCACGATTTGCATTCCACCTTCAGACACGCACCTGAGCCTCTGGGTGCCCACTGACAGACAGATGGGAATAGAATATATACTGTAAACGTTAAATAATAAACTATCAATTGATGAACACATAATTCCATTAACGAACTGATCTATGAGAATATCTATCCAACGCTGCATTCACTACTCAATTTATCAACTTTGCCAAGACTTCACGAAAACAAATACTCCCTCTGCAAGAGATGACATCCTTCTATGCTATCTGTTTTTAAGTCTAAACCATTTAAAAGCGGTGCTTGGAATGATATTTAGATTTGGTGTTCGGAATTTATGTATATACATGTATAGAGTTCAGTGTATGTCTCTACTATCCTCCTCTGTTGCATATGATTTTGCCTTTTGTTAACATATGTTTTATTATGTTTTACTAGTGATCAGTGTTCACGTCCAAAATACAGGCAATGGAGGGCAACATTATTTACCAAGTGATGGGGGAATGACGTGTAATATGGTACCATTCATATTGCATAGGCTACAAACATCAGGGTTGCATGAATCCACTAAAAATGTGACACCTCTAAAGAAGACACTACTCTGTCTAAAACTATCGAATGTTGCACAAGTGTCAACATTGACAAGGCAAGGTGACATACACTAAAGAAACTAACTACTACCACTACTACTTTTTTTAAAGGGCATACTCATTGACACCAACGCAACAGGCAAGGCCGTAGCCAGGATTTGATTTCGGGGGTGTTTCACCAAATTTCCCTTCCCAAAAACCTGATGATTTTTTTGTTTTTGTTTTTTAGTCATCCGGCCGAAATCCTCTGAAAAAAGGTCACCGATTTCCCTTCCAGAAAAACTGATGACCTTTTTTTAGTCATCCGGCCGAAATCTTCACACATTTTTTTCATTTTTCCATTTCGGGGGATGTTTTCGTGGTTTTATTTCATGGTTTTTACATCATGTGCACATAAATGCATTCTATTATTTCTCACATATTCCATTTCGGGGGGGGGTGTTCAAACACCCAAAACACCCCCCTAGCTACGGCCTTGGCAACAGGGTAGGTGGGAAATATGAAAAACAGAAATCTAAGGACAAAATTGAATTGATGTAATAAGGCCAAAAAAATAATGCTGTGTTTCCGGTAACAGAGCTAAAAAAAATTGGGTAGGTAGGTCGAAAAATATTTTTATTTTGGTAAAATATTTTTATACAGTGACTATCCGAAAAATTATACCCAACTACTCTTTTTTGCATAAAGGTACACGCTGCAACTAAGTACGTGTTCTAAGCAAGTATAAACTGCCTATTTCCCGACTGTCTGTACCTAAAATTGCTCTAGAAAACAATTCTGTTAATTTCATTTTGTTGACATCTTTTCTGGTAAGATAAAGTGGGAAGGGAAGGGGAAGATGAGTGCAAACAAAACATCACTGCTAGGGGTCGTTCCAGACTGACCGAGCCAGTGACTAGTTACACCTAGAGGTTGCTAGATTTATTTTCCCTAGTCACCGTTAGAGGTGGCTCAAGTGAGAATGATAAGGCTAGAGGTTTCTCAAGACTGGTATTGGTAACCAGGAAGTAGTTAGGCAGGCGTGAAACTCTAAGGCAATGTCACTGTAAATAAAAAAATTTACACAAAATTTTCCGAGTCGTGGAAATAAAAGTTAGTCTGTTGGGTTACCGGAAACACAAATTTTTGCCTAAGATCCAACTCTATACGGAAGGCAATTTCACCGCATTATGTGATTTTTTTTTTAAATTAAAAAATTTTTATTGAAAAAAAAATATTAAAAATTTTTTTTAAATAAAATTATTTTACAAAATTATTTGAGTCGCGGCAATGAAAGAGGGTCGGTCGGGTTACCAGAAACACAACATTATTTTTTTTGGCCTAATTATGACAAGCATATGTATCAACTATACTATATGAATAATGGCATGAATAGAGAAGCATAGAAAGACATTTATGCCTAATTTGCCTATGCTAGCAAAACCACAAAAATGAAGGTATATAAGGCTTTCACTAAATACAGTCAATAACATGAATAAAGACATACCAGGTAATAATCTAATATCTTTGTTTATCGATTCAAACTGATGACAGCACAGTATGATTACAATTCATAGCATGAATGGGGGGAACGATGGTGCAGTGGTAGGTTTGGTGCCTTGGCTCAAATCTACCTCAAGCCGAAGCGTAGGGACCTTGAGCAAGTCCTTCACTAGCAATTGTTCATACACTTCTGCGTGAAACTCTGACGCAGTGTCTATGCTGCAGTCGAGAGCACCTCTGAGTAGTGAGTTTGTAGGGGCAGTGGGGCACTATAACAAATGCTATAAGGCAAAAAAAATAATGCTGTGTTTCCGGTAACAGAGCTAAAAAAAATTGGGTAGGTAGGTCGAAAAATATTTTTATTTTGGTAAAATATTTTTATACAGTGACTATACGAAAAATTATACCGAAATACTCTTTTTTGCATATAGGTACACGCTGCAACAAAGTACGTGTTCTAAGCAAGTATAAACTGCCTATTTCCCTGTACCTAAAATTGCTCTAGAAAACAATTCTATTAATTTCATTTTGTTGACATTCTTTCTAGTAAGATAAAGTGGGAAGGGAATGGGAAGATGAGCGCGAACAAAACATCACTGCTAGGGGTCGTTCCAGACTGATCGAGCCAGTGACTAGTTACACCTAGAGGTTGCTAGATTTATTTTCCCTAGTCACCGTTAGAGGTGACTCAAGTGAGAATGATAAGGCTAGAGGTTTCTCAAGACTGGCAGCCAGGAAGTAGTTAGGCAGGCGTGAAACTCTAAGGAAATGTCAATGTAAATAAAAAAAATTACGCAAAATTTTCAGAGTCGCTGCAATAAAAGTGAGTCGGTTGGGTTACCGGAAACACAACATTTTTTGCCTAAGATCCAACTGTATACGGAAGGCAATGTCACCGTATTATGTCAAAACAAATTTTTTAATAAAAAATTTTTTTTCATAAAAAAAAAAATTCATAAATTTTTTTTTAAATAAATTTTTTTTACAAAATTATTTGAGTCGCGGCAATAAAAGAGGGTCGGTCGGGTTACCGGAAACACAACATTATTTTTTTTTGGCCTAAATAAATAAAAAAATTAAAATGAATGAATGATCATTAGTAATTAAATGAGCTGAATTTAACTGTTTGGCAGCTATGCAAGGCGTGCATCACGTCCTAATGCTCATTCTATCACCACCATCTGGTGAATAAAAGACCGAATCGACCTCTGGAGGGTCAGAGTGTTAATTACCATTACCCCCATTGAACCATTCCCAAGAAGGCTTCGAGAAAACAAAATCGGTACCATTAATAAAGACATCAGAAGGCTCTGAATAGACACGGTCTATACAAAAAATGAAGACTTGAGAAGGATTTGACTAAAAGCTAGTTGTGCCTATATGACAACTACCGGGTAGATTTGTTTGATTGATTAAGCTTATACCCTAAGTGAGGACATTTGACTAAATGCAGCGTAAGACACTTGTAAGTGAGACATAAAACGGCTTAGCCAACACAGGTGCGCTAAATCTGACAGTTATAATCGATGGAAATAATTTTTTACCTACCTCTTTTACGGTTACAATAACTAATGACACGAATACTAATCACCATTCTAACTGCGTCACTGTTAAATCCTCTGACAATGTCAGTCCCGTGCCCTACGGTCTTCCACAGGGCTCTGTCTTGGGTCCCCTTCTCTTCATAATCTATACCTCAGATCTTGCCCCACTTCTTGCCTCCCATGCTATGCGAGCCCATCTGCATGCTGATGATGTGCAAGCCTACCAGCACTGCCGTGCTTCTGACTCTGTTGCAACTGTCCGGACTATGTGCTTTGCCATGGAAGCCTCAACTTTTTGAAACCTCAATTCATTTGGCTTGGCACTCGCCAGCAGCTGACAAAGCAAGATATGACAACCATTGCTGATGCCTTTCATGATTTTGTCTTCTTAACCAGAGTCCGTGACCTTGGTGTTACTCTGGACCAAGAGCTCACTTTTGCTCCACACATTCACTCACTCAGCCGTGCCTGCTATCATCAACTGTGCCAATTACGCACTGTTGCTCGCTCGCTTACTCCTACTGCTGCTGCAACCTTTGTCCATTCTTTTGATACCACCAGACTTGACTACTGCTGCTCTCTCTATGCTGGCCTACCAATTGCCCGTCTGAGTTGCCTTGATCGTGTCTTGCACTCTGCAGCCTGCCTTATTGGCCACATACCTAAATTCAGCCACATCTCCAGCTATATGCGTGATGTTCTCCACTGGTTTCCACTCAAGCAGCGAATTGAGTAAAGGATCTCTACTCTAGTCTGGTGCTGCCTACCTTTGTGAGCTCTGTAACCCTACTCTTAGTCCTCACAATTTCCGCTCCCTTCGTTCGACTGAACAAAGTCTGCTCTCAGTCCCTTTTGCTCGAACTTCCACTATGCAGAACTGTGCTTTCTCGGTTGTAAGACCCTCAACCTGGAATGGTCTTCCTCTGACACTCCGCTCTCTTTGTAAAAATCCTTCTCAGGCTTTCCTCTCTCATCTTAAGAGAGTTTTATTTGGCCGCGCTGAGGTTGGGAGCGCCTCTGAGTAGCCCCTTGAAGAGGTTCCATATAAATGCATCTAATGAATGAATTCCAGCCAACGACCACCATACGATAAAAACCCTAAACAAAGTCTTGGATCACAGAGAATCGTGGCATTTGTACTGCGTCTCTACCACGTCCATCCACCTTTAATAGCGTCAAGTGCATCATTGCTGAATAATTTGTTGAAGTGTTGATTAACCGATGTGACCTAGATTTGGGGTCAACGCAGAGGTCAATGTGACCTATATTTGGGGTCAACGCAGAGGCCAATCAGCATTCGATAACCGAAATCTGGTTGCTCTGTAGATCATATGCCTGAGCAGTTACTCGGCGTACAAGAAACGCGCAATTTATCCACTCACCAACAGATGTCGTACTTCTCGGCCAAAACGTTGCGCTGGTTCCTTGAAAAATCAATCACCGATTCATAATAGCGCTAGATAATGCCATCCGACCCATCGTAAGGCTGACACAGAAACGGGTCCGTAAGGCAGCTGCGTTGTGATGGAAAGCGACGAAGGCCTGATAAGACCGACCGTACGCAGTTCGAATATATAATATGGCTTCGAAAGCCTTGGCTGTTCAGGATCCTACGTAAAGAGAAGACTTCTGCTTCTCGAACCGAGAATCCGGATAAACCTCCTCGCTCGACGACAACAACGGAGTCGGCGACTGTCCATCCGTCCGCTGCCAACACCTCCTCCTCCTCCTCTCCTCCTTACCCCACCACCCCTTCGAATCCGTCGGCTGCAACAGTACGGAGGCCACCAGCTCCTGCCCGAGTTCTCTTCCTCCCTCCATACCACCTTCCGTCCGTCTGTCTCTCACCCTCTCTCCCTCTGTGTCTTACCTATCCTTTAGTGGCAGGGTGTTCGTGACGAAGGCCTCGGCGTCGGCCCAACCAGCAGCATCGATCTACCGTCAGGCAAATCGCAACGAGTACCATGAACCAGCAAGGAAGCCAGAACAGTTTGTGGATATCCCTTGAAACGAAACCGTACTGATTACGCTACCCGGTGCAACTATCGTGTTAGTTCTCCGATCGATTGCGCGCGGCACAGCTGGCGTCTTGGCCCAGCGCGTAATGATGCAGCCCGCGTTGCAGCCTGTGTGCTACACTGCGGAGCCTACAGCCCGTACGGAAGCTGGCCCCGACGGAACCGCCGCCGTTCGCACCTTGCAGCCGCTGGCTAACCGTGGAAGGGCGGCTGATGCGCTGCCAGAGCATCGGCTGTGAATTGATTTGCATCTGACGTTGCCCGTCATCGCGGTGCTCGTCGTTCCCTAATGGCAACCGCAATTCATATATATTTATGTAGCCCATGGATACGTGCATGTATTATATGGACCACATTTCGCATGGTATCTATACGTGTAGGTATAGTTTGAATGCGTATAAATTGTATTATCTGGATATGGCTCAATACCACAAGTATGTAGCCTATATATGTATGGAACCACTATAACCACGTTTCCTTCCTCTGTTTATCCTTCCACTCCCTCTCTCCCGCTGCTTGCATGCGTGTGAATGCTTGAGACGTAGTAATGCTCGCATTATGTGAAGCCTGCGTCTGTAGATGCTGATTGAGATGACCAGTATGCGCTGGTAGCTGCAGCTGCTGCTTTGCATAGCCTAATTTTCAACATTATGCAATGTACGGAGTGCCATAACGACCCGTCGTCAGCTTCTTTGGTCAACGAAATGGATGGATAGCGAGGCTTTACAAAACATAATAAAAATAGGAGGCACTGGATTTAAGTTAATTTAACGAAGGGATGAGATGAAGACCATTCATTCTAATAAAGGAAGAGCAGTCACTCGCGTCTGATCAGAGGCAGCCACCGGTATGAAGCGTTATAACGACTTCATGTTCTTAGCCTCAGACCCTCAGCATATGAGGGTCAGAGGCGGATCCAGAGGGGGCCAATCCGGCCATGGACCCACCATTTAGAAATTTCTTTATTTTTGACCAGCTATTCAGACTCGGAAAGTTGACGTCCCCCCATGAGTGGTTCCGTAGGCCCTCCTCGAGATCACGCCCACGAGGTCCGTACACGAGGTCCATACGACAAAAAAAGGTCATCAGATTTTTTGGCGACCAAGATGAAATTTTTTCCCCTGTCACAAGACCCAAAATTTTTGCCCCCTCTCTTCGAAAATTTCTGTATCCACCCTTGATGAGGGTGGGTGGCCAGTCCTCTGCCGCACCATCAGTCTTCCCACGGACAGTGTGCGGTCAATGTACTCATTACAGTCATGTTGGCCAGACATAGGCGGAGACCTGCGCCGAGAATTGGGGGGGACGGAAAGACGCGAGATTTTCGGAAAAATTTCTGACGACCGGCGAAATCCCGGGGAAAAATTTATTTTCGCCGCCAAAAAAGTTGATGACCTTTTTTTTTTTTTTTTTTTTTTTTTTTTTAGTCATCCGGACAAATCTCCACCAAATTTTCTATTTTCGCCGCCCAAAAAAGTCTTGACGCTCAAACATTGGGGGGGACAAATGCATGGGCCGTCCCCCCAACACTTTTATTGGGGGGGACCGTCCCCCCCTGTCCCCCCCTAGGTCTCCGCCCATGTGGCCAGAGGTGATGGTGGTGCAGATATCTCGAAGCAAATTTTCTGCCTTGGTGGCGATTTGAATCCCCGATCTCTCGGTTGACAGTCCAGTGGGCTGACCACTACACTGTCGAGCACCCCATTATGATTATCCATTCGAATAATCGCTGTCAAATGAATGCTGACGTCATAATCTGATCATGATGAAAACGACGATGATACAACATGGTGATGAAGATGATGACAAGGAAGATAGTGCACAAATTTCATATTGTCTGATGAAGCTGCAAGAAGTATAAAGAATCAGACATTGAATCTTGGTTGATTTCACTAGATGAACCTAGCAGAACCCAACATGTCTGACTTTCTGTCGCAAGCCTACAATGCATGCTACATTTTACTACTTTTACACTACTTTACAGTGTCCAATACTGCCCCCAATACTAGTTCTTTTGTTAATTTGCTGTCCGTCCGGCAGATATTTCCATGACGACTACAGCCAATTGTTGTTCTCCCTATTGTGCAGTGCACTGACTCCACTGAGCAATGATCATCTATGAGGTCATACTGTCTAGACATCAATCAATATCCATTTAATTGAACAAATCTAGTTGTAGACGCAACTACGTGACTGCAAGCACGACCGCACGCACATAAGGGCAAGAGGGGCACTATCCAGTATCCACCCCAAAATTGACACCTATTTTTAACTACTACTTTGGTCTTTAACTAATTTCTTTGCACTAAAGCACTAATGATAAAAAAACTGAGAAATTGACATTTAGAAACCTCTATGAAAAAACCCAATGTTCTTAATTTCCTGCTTTGTATTTTCAAGCTCTTGCAAATAATAAACTGCTACCATTGTGTTTTGCGCCTCCTGTAAAGTTATCTGTGGGCACTGGGCACCCATTTATATAAGTTACACCGGTCAATTGCTAGCAGCCGACTTACAATCAGTACCCAAGTATACACAATCAACATCTGTCTTCCAATAAGGTCAAATAAATTCCACTAAAGAAAAAAAATCGTGCCAGTGAGAGAAGGAATATATATTTGAACAGATATCAATGAATCCATAGAAAAGAATTCATATAGTGCCCTTTCGAGATCTCTACTCAGAGGCACTCACGGCCCAGGTCAAGTGATAAAAGTAGTCTTCAACGTATATTCTGTACATCTACACAGGTTTCTGGCTAATTCAGTTTGAGTTGAATGTCTCTTCAGTTTTCGAAGAACTTTGGTGTTGTTTGGGTTATTCAGCATCTCACAACATCGACTTAGTATGTACAAGTTAAACCGACATCGACTTAGTATGTATAAGTTAAACCAACTCACAATTGCTTGAAACTGTAACTGACTATACTAGCCTCATCGATTTTACTTTCGACAAAGCACCCTCATTAACCTTAAACAGATTACGGGGAATACAGCCCCCAGTCGACTGTGTATAAAGAATAAAATCCCAAAATGCAAAATTCTTCCTAAAACTGTCCTGGAGGTATCGAAAATTTCTGTAGTAATGTTAATAGCATAATTCTATATGTAGCTCTGCTACACATCAACTGTTTTTCGACGCACAGTCTACTCCAACATATTTACTACCGAATAAAGAAATGACTACAACAGTGAAAACCAGGACAACGTATGTGAAAGCTAGCATCGCATAGAACGCCAGTGGCGCCACCTGGGGAATGTTCACGAACTGCGATCCCTGCATGAAGGCCACTGACAAGCAGATGGTCATTACTTTCCACGTCCAGTGTCGCCCAGTGTCTCGTCGAATGGAGTTCGACGTCCAGTTAAGTCCTAGACCCAAACCTGGAAGGAAAAGAGAAATAACTGATTAGGCTATGGCCAATACAATATGAAAGTGTCAGATTTTCACATAAGAGAAGGAATGGAGGAAAGGGAATTCCAATGGGACGTAAAGGAAGTATATCGGTCTATGATAAAGTCCGTAAAACATCAAATACATGTATATTATAAAAAAGTGGCCTATAATTTAGAAGGGTATCTGAAGGAGTAAAGATTCACTGGAGGGTTCGTCATACACCTGACCTCGCACCCCACTTTAGAACCAACATTGCAGGTCATCCAAAGACATACAAATGCAACCAGACACAACCAAATACAGAGACATACACCCTGGCTAAGGAAAAGACTGTGGTCATAAATGAAGCGTTTAAAGGCTCGGACGTCCTCTCTGATTATCCTGTGAATGTTATCACATTATATAATATATCAATGTAATCTGGTCTTTTCCTCTATAATGCACATCTGTCTAACACCACTGACCATTTATAAAGTCGTTCTAATCCAACACAACAAAAGTTTTTATTGCCAAGATAAAATTTCATAATAGAGCTTGGGATTAAAATTCTTCGAAAGAATCCCCCACATCTGCACTGAGAAGCCAATTTCTTTTAGTAGTAGTAGTGGTAATGATGGTGGTGGTGGTGGTGGTAGTAGTAATAGTAGTGGTAGTGGTAGTAGTAGTAGCAGCATTAGGGGCCGTCCATAAAGTACATCACGCTATTTTTGACCACCCCTCCCCCCTGTCACAAACTGTCACAAATCTCGGACCACCCCCTAAAGTACGTCACACTTTCGAACAAAAAATTTAAAAACATAACCATTTACCTAACCCTTTAAACCCTAGGATACTATCCCTAATCCCTCTGATAGTGACGTATGTCCCTAAACGCTTTGATAGTGACGGGAAATCAACTTTTATCCCGCCAGGCTGGGTTTTAGACACGCCTGGCCGGGTCGGATTTTAGGTACTAAAAACAAAAAAAATAAAAAATAATTTAAAAAATAAATGTGTGACGTCACACATGGCCTGACCCCCTCCCCTGTCACAAACTGTCACACTTTCTTACACCCCTCCCCCCCGGAGCATGACGTACTTTATGGACGGCCCCTCAGTAGTAGCAGTAGCAATGGTAATAAATAATACAAGCATACACATGCATTGCATACACACGCACCACACATACAATATACATACAATAACAGGATATAAAAAGGACTGAACTGATTTGAAAGTCATAGGAATACAGACCCACGAGAGCGCTGGCATCTCTTATGAAAGCTGCAAAGAGCGTAGTGTCGAGATGTATCCAGTCCTTGTTTTGGCACCACTTCTTCGCCAAGGTCAGGGACCAGAAAGGATCAATGCCTGCCAGCTGGACAACCACAAAGCTCAGTAGACCAATGAACAGGAGCAGCAGAGGTGTGGTCAGGTAGACTCTCAAGGATAGGTAGTCCTTCGACTGAAATTGGTAGGATGCAAGAGCCAGCAGAAGCCCTGGAAAAACATTGAAAGCCAAAGAAAACATATAATATCAAAATAACTTATCATTAATCAACCGATTATTTCAGCAGTCAATTAGAAAAAGCGAGAAAATAGTTAAAAAACACAGTGGCATGAATAAAAATAAGAAAAATAATTGCAACAATTTATACGGTGCTGTAACACGGCCATGCCGTTAAAAGAGCGCCTTACAAAGCCGCTGAAGTACAGAAGTACGACGTACAGAAGGACGCGATACTTGCTAGCTTATCAGGTTGCCTCAACATTCCACTCCTTATGGGTGATGGTAAAATGAGCAGCAGTGGGACGAATTGACAACTAATAGGCTGCCATACAGATATCACATCAATTCTTCTTCAACTTACTTCATATGTTCCCACTATTTCAAGTACCGGTAATCATACTGACTTTTGTCAATTTGAATTTATTAAATGAATTTTACAAAAATTATAGCTATGAATAAATTAAAATATGAACTTTAGATCACTTCATAGCTTAGTCAACTCAAGCAAAATTTAAAAAAAGTAAACTACAGTTAATTAATGCAAGTGCTCTTTTTATCTTTTTTTGCTCAGAAAAAATTCAGTTGAGCAGCAGTTAAAAAAGCTTTGCACTACAACTGCAATTTTCTGGGGAAAAAATATCAGTGCAAAATCTGTCAAAATCATAATAGCGGTCCTAAAGTGTTTATAAGCCATCCAAGTTTCCAATTTACCATATGTGCTAGCCTGAACACACTGATGTATTATCAGGTTATACAAATATATTGTCAGTCTATGGATGTTGTAACATCCACAGGATTAGGGTGTGCTGTCAAAAGACCGAACATACAGGTAGTACTGAGCCCACTCAAAATTTAAATCATGCATGTCATGTCGTTGTCGTAAGGGGTCATTGCATAATTACGTAACGCTCGAGGGTGGGTGGGTGGGGTCACTGAAAACGTTACGAAACGTTACGGGGGTGGGTGGGTGGGGGAAGCTGAACGTTACGTAACGCCTTGAAAAAATTATTAATGAATATTAAATTACCATGGAATGACACTTTAAACAATTGATGTGATCGATGTTTAAACTTCGTGGCATTGATTTAAAACGTAACCGAAGTAGATCTATATAGCCAATCTGAAGAAGATAGACAGCAGACGCCAGTTACATGCCAAATCAACAATATATATCTGTGCTTCCGCTTGTGCAAAGCGAAAACTGCTGTTCGAATTTTTTGGATCTGCGATTGTTTTACCAACGGAACAACGTGGTAGGCCTATTTTCCCTTTGATTCCTGAAATCGAAGATTCGAACCATTTTGAAGCATATTTTACTTAGTGGACATGAATCTCAAACATTTTAAATTCATGCTCAACAGAACTCATCAATATTTCTATTAACAATTATCGAAGTGTCCAGACTAAGCAAATAATTAGTTCATCTTAATTTTGATTAATTAGCCTATTAGGCTAATGAGCAATTTAGTCTGTGAAACCTTTCAGTAGTGTTTAAAATTTTATTCTTAAAGTATATGCCTAAAATTTAAGAAAATTGCAGTTCAGGCATGACGATCATTTATATAAATAAAACATTCTGTATATTTTAAGCCTAGTCTACTGTCAAATAATATTTCACTTGCTATATTAAATTCGCTATGAAAATATGAATTATATATACGATTTCGCATATAGGTCTGGTAGGTCTAAATCTTAACTGATTTTTCGTAACAATCGATCGTTACGTAACGCTGGGGAGGGTGGGTGGGTCAAGGGAAGCGTTACGAAGCGTTACAGGGTGGGTGGGTGGGTCAAAAACGGCCATTTTCGGCGTTACGTAATTATGCAATGACCCCTAACGGCTTGCTTTTCTCCGAACTACAGACAATCATAAGAACATCCAGAATGAAGACTTCTGTGCAATTTACTCCAATTGGATTAAGGATTGCTGTCCACTAACCTGCAAATGTTCCTGAAACGACCTGGTGAGGAAAATGTGCTGCAATGAAACATCGTGACACGCAGACAAGGACCAAGACCAAGCTGTAGCCAAACCATGGCAGGAATCCTGTCAGCCACCTGGAAACAAATCAAAGCATACGTTGGAAAGTGGCATATTATTATTCTCATCATCTATAGAAGTATGCAGCCTGCTTTAAAGTCACAAAAAGTGGATAATGCTTCTTAGTCACAATTTTCTTGAAAGTATTCATAAAGGGTGCAAGCTACTTATTAGATGCGCAAAGTTGTCTATAAAGCAGCCTATAAAAAAACACCATAGAAACACACAAACAAGTAAATGCAGTTATAACTAATACTTAGAATTGGAAACTTGGCCAAGGACCGGTTGGATGACCTCCTTTACGAGAACAAATAAGACTGCTGACGTGACCATTGCATGACCAGATGGACTACCTATAGACATAAACACAGAACAGCTTTATCAAAGTACAGCAGTTTTCATTTCGATACAAGTATACAACTTCGCTCATCCAACGTAGAAAATCAATGATCCTAACAAAGAAATAGCGCAAATGAGTAAATGAGTAAATGAGTAAATGATAACTGACAACTTTCTGCTGGAAAAAGTAGATAAGAAAATCTTTCAGAATATATTAAGCAGGCAAAATTATGCTACTGGCAAAATAAGGAAAAGAAGTATGAAAAAGAAATTTTAAATTAGGTCAATCATAATTATAAATGAAATTTTCAAAATGCGAAACTTATAGAGAAAGAAACAGACCCTGCTTGGGCATTTTTACTACCATTATTCAACTACATTCAATTAGCAATTAACCTCTACTATTATTTTTCTTATTAAATAAGATACAAATTATGCATCTTTGTGATTAATTAAAACAACAACAGAAACAAACAACAGAGCTTATCTTGAAATGCTAGTCTTGGCAAAGAAACAATATTATTCATGGCACTGTCCAGTGTGTCCTAGATGTAGTAGCAGAAATGTCTGAAGATGGGTTGTTGGAGGAGTGAAGTGAGGCCTGTTAGGTAGAATGCTGAGATCAGATCTTTCTATAGCCTTTGTAAATGCACTATAGCACAACGGGTACCATTCAAGATGTACACTAACTTACCACACTTATGTTGATTGTAGGCAACATAGACAAAGACACAACAAGGCTCACGTTAATCACTAAAAAAATCACTAGCTCTGAGAAATGATCGAATACATACAGCGTGGAAGAATGAAGATCATTTATTTGCGGTGGTACTGTCATTAAATAATGGGCGTTAGAAGCTGACGATTATGAGCATTACGTTGACTCTAACTTACCAACTTACCTGGTCCTGTCTCACAAGTCATGTGGTACTGGTCCAGGACTTGGCTGTTATCTTCATGATACCACACGGTTTCATGAATCCACCAGTATGGCCTCTCACCATGCAGGAACCTTCAATTCAATACCAGAAACTGTACATACACCTCTATGAACATGTAAGCACATGTGTGCATCTGAATATTTGAATAGGACTTTTGAGAACATCAGAGGAGCATTGAAGAAGCTCACAAACCAATGTGTGCAAGGATCAAGTACAGAAATAACTTGACAATGTGAAATTGCCATCGGACATGTCTTAAGATACAGAATGTATTGCATAGCATAATAGCAGGCACACGTAAAAGGAATAATGCTGAAATAATCCATATTTTAGTGCTGCACTCCAGTTCTTGTACAATGCATTAACCAATATGGCACGTCAAGTTATTATTTTGGGACATAACACCACTTCACAATATATAGAACGGCAAGAAAACAGGAAGGTTGAATGGTTAAACAGGTTAATGGTTGAATGAGTTTACACTGAATGTATGCGTATGTATGAGCATTACATCAACCATGCTTCTATCAAGAACATCACAAAAATCCCTTGACATTAGCCTGATATGATGCTCCTGTAGCTGAAGTTTTCTATAAGCCATGCTCAGTGTTGAAAAGGTGCGACATCAATGGCCATCATATTCAATCATGGGCGGAGACCTAGGGGGGGCAGGGGGGACGGTCCCCCCAATGAAAGTGTTGGGGGGACGGCCCATGCATTTGTCCCCCCCCAATGTTTGAGCGTCAAGAATTTTTTTGGCAGCGAAAATAGAAAATTTTGTGGAGATTTTGGCCGGATGACTAAAAAAAAGGTCATCAACTTTTTTGGCGGCGAAAATAACTTTTTTTCTCGAGATTTCGCCGGTCGTCAGAAATTTTTCTGAAATCTCCCGTCTTTCCGTCCCCCCCCCCAATTCTCGGCCCAGGTCTCCGCCTATGTATTCAATCATTTGAATGGCACGGTAACAGATTGCTAAAGTGGTTGCCGTTCAATGATCCGCATGTAACTAACAATTTAGCGTCATCCCCATGATCCAAACCAAACAGTATTACTGGATAGCTGTTGTGCATGCGCTTAAGTCAAAATATCTGCCTACCACGGACCACATGACTAAAGAACTAAAGTCGACAAAGATGTGTACGATAGATGACGAATTACTGACCTCACATTAACTATCAAATAGTGGGGCAGATTTTAACTTGATAAAAGTTTAGTCGCATTTCCTAAATTTTTCTGGAACTGTTTTAATTTTCAAACTCCCAGCACTTTTTAACGCATTTCTACTTTATTATGATCTTGCCTATGTTAAGAGGTTAATACAATACAACTCCAACCTAGGACCTTCTGTGGGGAGGGGGAACGCAACAGTCTGGCCAGGTTGCTAAACACCTAGTCTGATCTTGATATCTAGTGGGATCATTGATGGGTGATCTACAAGGAGTCAAACCGGTCATTCCTCTCTTCAAGTTTAGAAAGTTAGTGTAGAGAACAAGAAACAGACAAGCGTTATCCTGGAAAAAACACAAACCACTTCAAGATTCCATTGATCCATTCCGACATGGAAGCGAGCCAAAGGATACGCACACCAGCCAAGTGGTTGATGTGAAACGCAATCGGAAAGTAGAGAAGAAATGCATTTTTTGGATTGCCAAAGTGCGACATCCATAGCATAAATTCTTGGTGATCCTGTTAAACATTTTAAAATAGTTACTATAGTCTCGTCTGCTTCCAAATAATTTGGTGGTGTATCATAAGCTTCACATAACGAATCTGAATATTTGCAGAGCTAATTTTAATTTCAAAGATGAGACAGTAAATACTGTTATAAAAACGTGCAATTTAAGATCCATAGGTTAATTACACATTTGCATAGTTCACATATGTTTACATAATTCACACTGCACAATCATGATTTATGAGATGGTCTATCTGGATCTATTGCTCTAGTTGCAATATCATCATCGGAATCCATCCATTTTTTTAATTCTAAAAATCATAATGACAAATAATTATGTAGGCAGTAAATGCTAAAAAGCATGATTGCCTTATCTTTTAAGAATAACAGGTCTCGGTTACTGGAAACCCAAGTACTGATATCATATGATGCATGGGAATTCGAACCCAGGACACAGAGGCACAAGACTGACATGCAAATAATTAGCAAAATTAAAGCAAGCAATCACTTTGCTTAAGTCTCTCGGCTCTTGCTCTGAAGACTCTTCATGATGATCTATTCTTTGCCCCCTGCTCTGCCACTTTGATGCATCCTCTTCTGACCATTTTCACCTCTTTTGTTCCTGTGTCCAGAATGCACATGGCTCAATCCAGATTATTTACCTGCAAAGGCCCCTTCTATGGAATGTTCTTCCCCAGTCTGTTCATTCAAACCATCTTTCTGGCAGCGTTTCTTCATTTTTTTCTCACCTCGCCATTTTTGGGTCTCTTGCACTGGGAGCGCCTCTGAGTTGGCTATGCTGGGAGATGTGCCTTACAAATGATCAAATACAATACAGTCAGAAATTCTATTCCAACAAACAAGAATTCAATTTAAACCTTCAATCCATGTTGAATCTTAAAAATTAAGTCGAGGCCTTCCACGTGTAACCAGTCCATCTGCGCAAGGACAATTCAACTAAAAATAACAAGCAATCATATTTTCCAGGTAAGACTATGCTCAACAAATTAACTGGACTCCATAGCCTGACAGATACATGGCAGAGAATCAATTTGATCATGCTTCAGGTTTTATAGTTTCAAAAGATGTATTAGGGTTATCTGTCTGTTTCAGCCGGTTTTCCCAATTCGGGTAATCTGTCATCTAAGTGTATGTAATTAATATATAGCCTAGGGTGACAATGTCAACCACAGCAAAAAATAATTTTTCGAATTTTTAAAGTCTCACCCCTCAAAAGTGTTCTATATAACATTAGTATTACTGGTGAAATTTTTTAGAGAAATTTGAAAACGTTTAGAGGTGGTCCAACGACCTTGAACTTTCAATGGATATGCCTACAAACAACGTTGAGTATGAAATGTACTAAAAAAATTATGCTCTACCAATTACATTTCTAGTGCTTATTTCAATGTCCTCTGTTACTACTCATGTCATGCATAGTGTACAGTTATTATTTAATTAAAAACCAATAAGTTAATTTGAAAATTATACGAGAAAGTCGTGGGCAGTTAGTTATGTTAAATTGACTTTTGCGCCTGTTGAAAAGAAGTTAAGTTCTAATGTCATTTGAAATGCATGTGTCACTGCAGTATTTGACAGGACTAAAATTAGTAGCATACATGCGGCAAATATCATAATGGCAAAAGGACAAGCAATGGGCTGTGATCCTGCTGAAATTGTTATCAATCAGGATTCCATTAGACATTCTCGGCTCCATCATCATAAGACTATTGCCAAAGAAATCCATGCATCACTATAGGTCCTGAAGTTCCACATAAAGTTTATTGGGATGACAGGTTGTTGAAGGCTTTTACGTCGAAGGAACTTTGCCCTGCTCTGCTGGCACCAGATAAAGGAACAATGCAAATCTTATGGGTTCTTTTACTGCCTAATGGAACAGGTGAAGCACAAGTTTAAGCCATTTTAACTTGCTTGAAGAGTGGAATATAGTTGGTCGCATACGATCTAGGGTTTTTCACACAACTTCTGTCCTCTACAGCAATGCTGGTCTTCAATCAAGAGCATGTCTTCTGTTGGAACACAGGATTCAGATATGGTAGATCTCCTCAGCTTGGTGATAGTGGTAGATAGTATTCGATATTCTGATGACAAACTCTCGCAGACCTACGAAAACACTGTTTGAGAGATTTGAATAGGGAGGTTAATATATTGCAATCTACCTCTTCCATCTCTCTTTCATCTGACTGCATTTGAGCTGCAGCCCCTATGAGCACAATGCATTTGTTCTTCAGATGGATCTCAAGGCATTGGTACACAAGCCAATGTCCAATGTCAATTCTCTGGAATGACTTGCAACTGTTGAGGCATCTCATTGATTACAAGACAGTAAGTCAGATCATCGCTACAGCAGAAATCACGTCTGTCCAACAATTTGAGGTACCCGAGTGAAATGTTGGTTGACCTGGTGTTGTTTTATTCGGCTGTTTCCAATGACAGCGCGATTGCAATGGTCGGACCTCCGGGATACGACGAACCTCTTTGACATATAAAAGGTTATGTGCAGCAAGTGCCACTACAAAGAGCTGATTTTTGTAGCCATAAACGCTATAAGCAACTCTTCATTGCACTAGTCTGCACTAGATATTCTTGTAAACATTCTACAACTACATCCAAGCACATAGGGAGATAAACAACAGCATTCTCTTGGCTCGTCGCCGAGCTGTGAGCTGATCTCAGCCTAAAGGTCAAAAATGATGCAGTTGAACGTGGTGTCGCACTGATCCATTCATTCCTTGAAGTACTTACAGACCAAGAAGAACCAAGTATTGTGCAGGTGGTTATGAAATACAGGAAGGAATAGCCAGACTCAAAAAAGCAAACAGCCATAAATGGACTTGATAAACAGTGCTTGAATCAAATACGAAGAGATGTGTATTTGCATTGTGTTAAACACTGATCATTATAGGTAAAACTTCTGATGCGTTGGACCACCTCTAAATATTAATGAATTAATTTTTTTTAAATCATGCATAGACATTTTATGGTACATAACCATTTAAGAGGGTGAGACTTGTGAAATTCAAAAGTTTTATTTTAAGTGTCACCCTAATATAGCCCATCTTTTCGTTATCATAAATGTAATTTACAGATGTAGGCCTACCTTTAATACGAAATGGGTACCATTAGCCTTCTAATTAATCTTAATGTGCATAACTATCCAAAATAAATTGCAATTAAGAATTTAGGATGATCACAACAAACGCCCATAACATTCTAAATGCTATTCAACTCATCAAGGGAAATAACTAAAGACCTCGAAAACTAGCTTTAGTTTATGCTTCTTCTTGGTCTCTCTTCCGTCAAGCGTACGCCAACGATGTGGTCTCAACATGACGTCTACAATGTGCTCTGTCCCTGATTTTGTCCACAGCATCCCTCATATCCATGCTCTGCACCATTAGATCTTGGCATTCCTCTCGCCTGCTGCAGGGATTTGTCTTGTGGATAACCTGAATGACCCTGCTACCATTTCTGATAAGTTCTGTTGCCATGCATAATAACCCATTCAAGATAAGGTTGGCACGCAAAGTACTTGAATGCATACTAAATCTGTAAGACTTACTTACGAATTTAAAGTAAAACAGATGACTGCTTCAAAATTACTTGGCTTGGCTACCTTATCGAAAATTATAGCAATGGCCTGAAACTTTGTTCTATTCTGGAACTTAAATTCAGCGCCGCTCACGCAAATCAACAAACCTAAACGACAAGTCTCACACCAAACATGAACTCTGAACCTACAATTTGTAACGCTAACAATTTTGCAACGTGTTATATGCTATTCAGTGCCTTTCACGGTTCACCCAAGGACACAATTATTATAGCCTACACAGGATTGGAAACTCGTATTGATCAACGTTGAAGCCAACGTGGTCTATGGACGATAATTGAGGAGTAAATTTCACTTATTTGTTTACATAACAAACGCATTCAATTCAACAATATTTACGAAGGCAGATTGACGAATAATTATGTTTGAAAAGATTGACATCGTCTGTGGAGAGTTAAAATATCATATTAATTTTGATGCTATAAAAGTATAAACAAATTTGAAATGAAGCGACATCTATGCTGGAGTGAAACCATTGAGGTGTATTACATGTATAACATAACGCTAGAGAGAGCATGACGTATCTAGCCAACAGTCAGATTTGAAGTCGTTAATTTTTTAGCGTCGTCCTAATTCAAAACGACTAATCAAAGGCCTATGATTGGTCGGTGCAATTAGACATATGATGTGATTGGTCGGTGCAATTAGACATATGATGTGATTGGTCGGTGCAATTAGACGGCTACCTCAATATAAAGACTTGATACTCTCTCTAGTGATATATTCATTATATAATACACCTCTATGAGTGAAACTGATGACTACCATAGAATTAATTCATTCCGAGTATTTATATAGCGCGGTATGCGCCTCTTCAAGAAAGCTACTCAGAGGCGCTCTGCGCTGGCCATGCAGTCTGATGTTAGGTGTCGCTAAGAACAAAAATAATACACACGTTAGCAAACAATGCATACTAAGCTGAAAGAGTCACTGTTGGCAGGCACACACACGCAGGTGGAGCCAACCAACGGAATCCGTTGACAACAGACTGACAGATGGTGTGGATGGATGTTCAGAGTCTCTGGAACCAGGCTGTGTCGTAGGGACCGTAGGGTAGAGCGACAACAGGTGGCAGCGTTCGCAAACACGTAACAGTGTCAACGAGTAGCCTCTCACTGGTAGAAGATGACGCGTGCCCTCTCGGTCGAGGTAACTCCAGCGGACCGCGTCGCGCGTCCTCTACCGGTGGTAAACAAACGGCTACCGGCGGCGTACAGCGGTCCGTAGGCCTATAGCCCTAAACGGTTGAGGCTCGCCATGCATCAGAAGGAGGGGCTTGAAGCACAGTCACATGGCCCAGACGACTTGCGAACAAAATGAATTAACGATTATATACTTGTTTGTTTGTAAGTGCACTTGTTACAGCGCCCCTTCCAGCTCCCTACTCAGAGGCGCTCCCGACTACAGAGCGGACACTGCATCGGAGTTTCACGCCGAAGCGCTGAGTAATTGCGAGTGAAGGTCTTGCCCAAGGTCCCTACGCAACGACTTGAGGTGGATTCGTTAAATAAAATGGCGTCAGTATTCATTCATTCATTCATTCATTCATTCATTCATTCATTCGTTCGTTCGTTCGTTCGTTCGTTCGTTCATTCATTCATTCATGCATTCGTTCATTCATTCATTCATTCATTCATTCATACATACATACATACATACATTCATTCATTCCGAAAACTTGTATAGCGCCCCTTCAAGAAGCCTACTCAGAGGCGCTCCCAGCCCAGCCACGGATAAAAAGATAGGTCTTGAGCAACTGGTAGAAAGTAGGCAAATTATTTCGGGGTAGTAAGCGTCAGTGACGGCGCCAGGATTTCAGTTTGGGAGGGGGCTGAAAATCCTCGCTGAGGAAATTTTCCATTTTCATCCGCCAAAATTTCGGACGACCTTTTTTTAGCCATCGGCCGAAATCTCATGTCCGCATGGGCGGAGTTTATCAGGGGCTAGGGGGCTAAGCCCCCCCCCAAGAACACCCAGGGTCATTTTTTTACCGTGTAAATGGTATTTTTTTACCAGGCTTAGCCCCTCCCCCCAAGAAGGTGCAGACTCAGAAATTTTTCGGAAAATGGTTCTTTTCACGAATGCGAAACTTACGAATGACTAAAAAAAGGGTCATCAACTTTTTGGGGCCCAAGAGATTATTTTTCGGTGGCGCGCTCGTCAACAAATTTAGCCCCTCCAAGAACGGAAACCAAACTCCGCCCATGCATGTCTGTGTTTCATTTTTTAGCCAGCTTGTGCTTATCGTGGAGGTCCCCGTAGGCTATACACGGACCGTACTAGCCAGAGATTTTGATTCTTTGAAATAAGTCACCTTCGGGAAGCGAACAAATTTAGGATCAAATTGAAAATAATTATGTTCTTAGTTGATTTGACGCCTAGCAGTTTTTGCTAGAGAAATTGCCGCTCGATTGCTGGGTCCGCTTAAATTTAAGCGGAAGCGATTTAATAACATCGTGGCATTGCCTAATGGAGAAGTCTTATTCGAAACTTATATATATATATATATATATATATATATATATATATATATATATATAAAAGTTGGTCTAGCCTAGCCTTTAACGTTTTAGTCTATCTTAAAGATTTCAGTTGTATAGGCTACTTCAGTTTTACGCAGCCATTAACTGTTGCAATATATGTTGTCTTGGGTTTGTCTTTTAACTTTTAGGTTACGAGGTCAACCGTTTGCCTTAGGTGCTGGTCTACTGCTGTCTTGATACAGACCAGCCTACACACACAGTTTAAGATTTAGCCTAATATCACTAATGACCTCAACATAAGTCGAAATTTTATTATTTTGGCACATGAATTTGTTGCTGCATGCGTAACTATAGGCACTGCATGTTTACCTGCACTATATGCCCACAAAATTATGCAGGCCTACATTGTGCATTGCCTTTCACTGGAGGATTGGAACATAAATCTAAAGCACATAAAACCGATATTGACATCGTGATATTAATTTTATCGAGCTGAACGGAATCGACTTCAGAAACATGAAGTCGACTTCTAGGTCCAGCATCATTCGCAATAGGCTAATTAACGACTTAACATCTAACACAGGTGGTTGTCAAACACAGACACAGACACACGCACGCACACAAACCAACATGCACACGTACAACGTCGTATACACGCACAGACACACACACACACACGCACACACACACACGCACACACACACACACAGATAGTAGGCCTAGTGAGAGAGAAAATAGCATTATGCGTGGATGTTTATTATTTGAACGGGTTGAAGGAGAATAGACATGCATAGAATGCATGCTGTCGAGAAAGAACAGAGCTATATTATTCAACGAGAAAACGAGGAAGGAATATTGGGGATGTCTAGAATGGAACGAAAAAGACGGTGACGAAGGGGCAGACAATCAGGCAGACAGACAGAGTGACAGACAGCATACATACAGACAGACAGACAGCATATAAGTCTTCAGCTCTTTTATTTCCTCGGGGCTGTCACGCTGAGAGCGCCTCTGAATAGCTGGTCTGTAAGAGGCGCTTTATAAATGCTTATATACAATACAATATAGACAAACAACAGACAGACAGAGAGTAGAACAGTGAATGAAGACCACAGATTGTGTAGTAATTGTGTAGACGGAAGCTATACTTTACACGTAGGCCATCTACACGTAGGCCTATACGTTGCGAGCGAAGGTTACGCTCTTCGATTGGGCGCTGGTTGCCATGCCAACTGGATCAGCACAGGGAGTGAGGAGGGTCGGTGGGAAAACAGTTCCACCATGCATCACTTCCGCATACTTCACGCGTCACCGCACATTGTCTGTCACGCAACGCTAAAACTCACCCGTCATCGTCGTCGTCGTCGCCAGAGTTTTCCTTGCGGACCGGCGACGGCGCTCGATCTCTCGGCGCCTTTGTCTTAGTCGTGTGCGCCGGTTCGATGCGTCATCGAAGCCGAGAAGGCAAACACGTCCTGCGCTATACAAATGGTGCCGCTTGGCTTCATCGATCAGGGTGGAAGCAGCGAGGGTGAGTGGGGGAACAGGAAACGCCAACGGGTGGCACCGCGTTAGTTCGGTCGGGTGCGTTTTGGTCTCATAAACATCGACACGGGTTCTGTTGACGTTTCTGAATTCTAAAGATGATTTCGATCTGCAGGTTCGGTGGGAAGTTATGAACTGGAGTGGATAGGAGGAAGAGGATAAGGAGGACGTGGACAAATTGGAGGAGAATTGGAGGAGGGGAGGAATGAAGTGGAGATGAGTTCGAAGTAGGGCGAAAGCAATGGATGGAGGGAGAGGCACTGAGTTAGATGTTAGTCTTCTTGTATTAAATTCATACTTTTATGCATACGAGCCGTGTTGCACTGCTGCAGGTCCTACACAATAACATGGCTGTTGAGCTTGAGCACACGGTCTGCATGCCGTACAATGGGGCTATTTGAGGCTTAAACTGCGGGGACTGCTTGCGGACAGAAATTGACGGAAAACAAAATTTAAAAAGCTTTTACTCACATCAACTGAACAATTTGCCATTCAACATGTTTCATATATAATTTACCATCATCGTCGTCATCATCGTCATCGTCATCATCATCATCATCATCATCATCATCATCATCATCATCATCATCATCATCATCATCATCATCATCATCATCATCATCATCATCATCATCATCATCACCAACAGTATCATCATCATCATCATTGTCATCATCATCATCATTGCCATCATCGTCGTCGTCATCATCATCTTCATCATCATCATCGTCATCATTATCATCATCAAGATGATTGGCCCCGTCCTCCACTCTCTTATCTAGACTTGGGACTGGCAACATTATACACCGAAGTCGTTGCAGTAGCGTGTCTTATAATATTATGCAGACGACGTCGTCGACGTGTAGACGCCTCTTCGATTTATGGATGGACATAATCTCTATTAATGGAGCGCTGCTGTCTATCGTATCGCAACAAAGCAGAAGTGCCATGGTCGTTGTCACGTCTTCGTTCGTAGTTTCAGTAAAAGCTCACTAATCGTTATCGTCAGCCACACAATGAGGCACACGAGGTCTAATGCGTTCCATTATAACGTACAGGGCTTTTTAACGTGCAGTTGTACACAAAATGTACAGTTCTAAATGGATTTGTGTAGTTGTAGAAGCACTTCTGTACAGTTAAAACTAGCAAAAGAGGTAATTATTGTCCTCCGATTGGAAGTAATTTACCATGGAGGATGGGAAAGGAAAGAAGGGTTGTGCAGTTCTAAACATTATTTTCTTTAAAACAGCCCTGATAATGTAGGCCTATACCCTAACTGTTCATCAAGGCATAGGCGTATACAGGAGCGGATCCAGGGGCAATCCGGTTATGGCCCCCATTTATAAATTTCTTTATTTTGACCAGCCATTCTGACCCGGAAAGTTGACGTGCCCCCCCCCATGAGTAGTTCTCTTAGGTCCTCCCCACACCCGCGAAGTCCGTGTACGACTTTAAAAAGGGCATCAACTATTTTGGCGGATAAAATGGTATGTTTTTCTTGGGAATTGAGACAAATGACTAAAAAATTTGTCCCTGTCCCAAGACCGAACATTTTTGCCCCCCCCCTTCGAAAATTTCTGTATCCGCCCTTGGGTGTATACCCTGAAGGGGCAGCCGGGCGCGTACGGTACCTCCTCATAACTTACAATCACGTCTAGCTCTGACTCTGATTGTCCAAACCCCATGCCTTCCTCTTTATTGTTTGACAAATTTACGCCATTGCACGCATGTTCGAATGTTCGTATCGAAAGGAATCCACAGTTTAACGACAGCTCATAGCAACAGAGGTCGTTGTCGTCGGCAAAAATTTGTTTGGCATAATACAGTTCTCAAATTTACGCAATTGCACGCATGCTCGGTTGTTCCTATATCAAATGAATAGGCTTATTATATACTAGATGTGTTATCCGGGGTTGCCCGGGAAATTCAGATTATTCAACACTACTCCTCTGGGGTAGCCTACCCAGCGTAGACCGCTAAATTTCGGGTTTTCGGTAACCCTCCCAGGCCCGCATTAAGGTAGGTGCTAAGGGTGCTGCAGCACCCGGGCCCGCAGTTTTAGGGGCCCGCATTTTCGGAAATGCTGAAATTAAATTTTCTTAGCAAGAATGCTGCAACAATAATGAAAGTTATCGTAGACGAAATTTTGGCAAAGTTCTCCCACACATCCGATTTATTAGCTCCAGCTTTTGAATTGGTTGAAATCGCAGGAACTTAATTGCTATTGTAAATTTATCTTTGGGAACAGGGCGGATTAAGAAATGTGGAGCCCTGTTTTGAAAATTTTTGCGGATCTTCGGCCAAAAATTTTGATGACCTTTTTAGTCGTTTGGATGAAATTTGCTAAAAATCTTTAAAAAATTCGAAATTTTTTCCCGCATTGTGGGCCCCCTAAAGTGTGGGGCCCCTGTTCAGCCGAATATGCTGAACATGCCTTAATCCGGCCCTGTTTGGGATGTATCAACAGTGATGGGCTATCTTAAATTAGGCCATGCGGGTCAATCATTTTGACTGGCTTCTTTAAAATAATAAGAGAAATAACGTTAGAAGACTTGTTATAGGATAACTCTTAATTTCTTAAACCTATATTATATCTTATCATCTTCTTCTATAGTTTTCTCTCTCCGAGGCTGGCTGAAATGTCCGATGCCTCTTCCTCAAACTTTCCATAGGCCTATCCATTTGTTATTATCTAATCCAGCATAAGCTGTCGTGGTCCTCCTCTTGTTCGCTTCCCTTCATTTTTTCTTCATGACCGTCCTTCGCAGTGAATCTGCCCTCAGCCTGTATCCTATACCCACTTCCTTAATTTGTCTCGATCTCTTTCACTGTGTCGGCTTACTCTTCTCCGATAATTCCTAGACCTAGATAATTGGTGCAAGAACATCATGACGTTCTAAAGAGCGGTTTGCCAGAATATTATTGGAGTCAGCAAAAGAAACATGATGCTATATATTTTATTAGACCTGGAAATAGAAAGAACGAACTTATAAATTTAAATCTAAGAATTACGATTAACTGAAAAGAAAAGAGGAAGCAGGAATCCAGAGTAACGGATGATAAAACATTGACATGGAGTGCACGTGGTGTTGTTTAGATTTGAGACATGAACCATGAGAGCAAGCAATATAATCATAAGAAGACTGGAGGTTTTCGAAATGTGGACGTGGGGAACAATGAAGAAAATCAACTGGAAGAATCATGATATAAGCATATACTGGGTAGGGCTTATAAATATAAGCAACAATTGAAGAATCTAGACGTTCGTTCCTTCTGTCACGTATTGTAGACTTACATCTACTAGTGTAGGAAACTTTTCCTTGGAAACAATTACATGCGTACCAAAGGAAAAGTATCCCTTGGCTGTATACTATACAGAGTATAGTGTATACTCATTAGTAAACACGGTATAATTACATGCGTGTGGGAGAACTTTGCCATTGTAGACCAGTGGCTGACAGAAGACTGAGAGGAGGGCCCGCAAGGTTACCACAGCACCCGGGCCCGCACTAGCCTTAATGCGGCCCTGAACCCTCCACCCCACCCCGCTTCCCCAAAAAGCCAAACATGACCCGTCCCTGAGGGGCGGGTGTGTGTGCTGACTGTGGCCTAATACAATTATTGTAGGTTGTCTGTTCTGTTAGTAATAGTAATATTTCTGTGATCTGCGTTCATGTGCATAATTGTAAACTGTAACCGGTTTCGGTTTGTCAAGCGGATTGTTGATAAACGGAAATTATTATTGGGCGTGAATGACGTCATGCGGACTGTTGCCTCTTTACTGAATACGGCAAGATGGCTGCTGTAAGGATTAAAACGCTAATAACTCTGGTTTCAAATTGAATTTAAAAGCTGAAAATAGTTGCGTTGACCTTATAATTTGGGTAAGAATCAGTTGCATTTTTTTTAAACCGACGCTCTGTCATTTCCGAGCCTTTTCTGTTACGAAGAGTCAAAATACATCCATACAAACAAACAAACAAACATATGGAAGGACAATTTTTCGGACTTATAATAATTATAAGATAAAGGCCATTCAATACCTCTGAATTCTGAAAGGACTGCCTTAACTGACTGTCAAACCAAACAGATTTTATGGCTACGTTTTGATGCATCATCACCGGATTCCCTTGTCTTCTTGGCCTAATAATAATAGGCTAATAATAACAATAACAACAACAACAACAACGACGATGATGATGATGATGATGATGATGATGGTGGTGGTGGTGGTGGTGGTGGTGGTGGTGGAGGTGGTGGTGGTGGTGGTGGTGATGGTGGTGATGGTGATGATGATGATGATGATGATGATGATGATGATGATGGTGGTGGTGGTGGTGGTGGTGGTGGTGGTGATGATGATGATGATGATGATGATGATGATGATGATGATGATGATGATGATGATGATGATGATGATGATGATGATGATGATGATGATGATGATGATGATGATGATGATGATGATGATGATGATGATGATGATGATGATGATGATGACGATGATGATGATGATTATAATAATAATAGTTTCCTACATACCGGACACCAGTCAAACGGCCGGTGTGGCATGAAATTGTGTCCGGCATGAAATAATGTCCGACTCCGCCCACTTCCGTTGTCAGGACAGTATTTCATACGGTAGGTATGAAATCTTGTCCGGCATGAAATCATGTCCGGGTCCGGCCACTTTCGTTGTGGAAACAGTATTTACTATTACAAACGTGAGATATTGTCCGCGTTGGAGTTTCGTCTCAACGTAATATCAATAAGATATGCGAAATAATATGTTTGTTGAAGCAGATGAGAAAACAATGGTGTGAGCATTGGAATCATGATTTTAATGCGCGCAGCTTGTAGTCGGGGTCACGATGGCGCTAGTTCTATTTTTAGAAGGAAATTCCCATCGTGGAACGGGGCGAACGGGCGATATGTTGAGACGTATGTAAACAAGTCTTAGAGTTGCACACAAATACGAAATTTAGACTTTCATTTATTCATATCTATCTTTTCTTGTCTACTCCAGTCATCGAGACAAAGCAAAATGGCTTTTGGCCAACACAAATACCTCAGCGGAGTTAGCCGCGTTAGGTTTTGGTCTGTTTATTTTCCCGTTACATAGCGGTCATTATTGGAAGATGCTTAGTTTTTACATAGCACAATTTGACCTGTTGGCGCTGCATCCTGGTTCAAGCTCCACCCTACCTGTGTGAGCTTTTTTTTTTACTCCAGTCTCCGATTCTGAAAATAGAAATAGTAAACAGTCCAACGCCCAGAAACCCTGCGGCATATTCGTATTCATATTCGTGTTCCGTTTCTCTGGGCTGTCGTTCGCTGCGGTCAGCTGCCCGCGGTGATTACCTTGTCCCTTTTTGTCGTACCGCTACTATGCAGCGAAGAACATTTTCCCGCTATCTGGAATGGCCTCCCTGCGGCTCTCCGTTCGCTTCCCCGTGACTCTGATGGCTCTTTTTTTATTGCCTTCTCAAAAGTTTTCTTTTTGACCAGGCCTGGGTTGGGAGCGCCTATGAGTAGCGATCTTGAAGGGGCGCTATATAAATTTTATGATTGATTGATTGAATAATAATAATAACGAGATTATAATAATGGGCCTACCCAATGCATTGCAAGACATGCATAACGTAGCGGAATCCATGTATACGTACGTAGTTCACTTGCAGTTCTTTTTGTCAGCCTACGCTGTTGGCAAATATTGATGCTGTTAGTAAATGAAAACTTATAGGCTAGGTCTACTATAGATAATAGATTCGATTTTATCTGACTGTAATAGACTATTAATTTTATAACTTCATCTAAAAGGAAAAATGTTCCGAAAGCGCAGCAAATTGCTTCTGTTTGCTATCATACTTTAAGCACTTAAAACATAATTTTTCTGTAGTATCGGAAATCATAGGCCTGCATAATTACACTTCGTATCTTAGTCATCGATCTATATTTTTATAATATTATATGCATCTAATTATAGAGTTAGATGCCTCAGTACGTCGTATAATTATCTTGAATATTTTGTGTCTTTCCCGGACAAGATTTCATGATGCTTTAGCTTGACAGTTGCTACCTGATGTCATCGGTCACATGAACCAATGACAACGCTTTCCGGACACAATTTCATGCCGGACAACATTTCATGCCACACCGGCGCTGCGGCAGAGCAGGCGTCGGTTCGCAAAATTGACAAATACAAAGAATTATCGTCCACATATTTTTTTGCCCCTTTGGCTTTCGAAACTCTGGGTCCGATCAACAACGAAGGATTGACGTTTCTTTCGGACCTGGGACAAAAGCTAAGCACTATATCGGGGGAGCCACGAGAAACAACATTTTTGTTCCAGCGAATCTCGCTGATGATACAACGTTTCAACGCAGTTGCCTTTAGGGGCACTTTCGCCGATCAGAACACCGAATATGAATAGGGCCGCTCCAGACTGTGATTTTATATTAGGCGGCAGCGAATTCTTTAAAAAAAATAAAAATAAAAAATAAAAATAATAACAATAATAAAATTAAAATAATAATAATAATTTGTCAAAAATAAAATAATAATTTTCATTTCGCGAGTGCTGTAGTCGCTTCTGACTTCAGCCAATAGATCGCGTCCTCTTCAGCGTTGTGCAGGGCCCGCAGGCCGCCGCTGAATTTTGTCAAAATAATAATGTAGTGATAGCATGGAAGTTATTTGCTATATCTGCTGCTGTGCAACGACTCGTCTGCATCGTGTTCACTCCTGTTTTTATAGACATCGTCCACTCGGATTTGATCGTATTTTTCGAAACATTTTATGACTGCTGCCTTGGTCGTTAAATGGAAATCAAGAGACGTTAATTGCCCCGTTCTAGTATAGGTCGCTCGGTGTTTTTTCGATTGGCTGCAGGGGCGTGGCAGAGTGCGATTGGGTATTGAAATTATATGGAGTGGACTGAAAAGTCGACTGCTGAAGCAGCTGCTAAGGATGTTCTCTCGTGCGCACCGATTAGAGCGGATTGCTTAGCTCGGTTCAAGCCAGAGCAGAGGTATATAACTATATATATATAATCCGGGTAGTAGGAAAACAAGGAAATGTCCCCGAGAAGGAAGGATATATAGTAGACGGAGGAACGGCAGAAGTAGGAAGAACAGAAACCGAAGTAGAAGGAGAAGTGGAGAAGGATAGAGGAGTGAGAAGATTGGAGAGAGGAGTCGTGGCAGTGTAGGCCATATAATGTGGATCACTGGGAAATGCGTATGGGATATACAATTATACATACAATCATCGAGTTGGGAGAGTTGTAAAGGGCACTCCGTATATGTAGGCTACTGTTTAGGGTTACTATAGTTGAAACATACGTTTGGTGCATGGTAGGCCCTACACCAGTATAAACGAATAAGGAATATCCGTTCATTCGTCATTCTTTGGTCACTCTGAGCTTTCTTGTCTTGCTCATGATATTATTATTATTATCATTGCTCATGCTGCGTATTCGTGCTCCTCTTTCTTTGTGTTTTCCGTCAGAAATTGCATGCATTTTTTTAGATTCAGTCAACTGGTTTTCTTTACACATTATAATGTCATGATCAAACCATCGGATTCTTAATTTTATCTGCAGTGGGATTTTTCAATCTCAACGAGACGACTGCCTCGTTTCTTCAATAATTCTATTCTTGCTATTTTGAGTTTTCACATTGTCATCAAAGCGTAGGGAGACCTAATATAAAGTCGGACATCAGGCAATCTCGGACAAAATTTGTGCCGGCCTGCCTAGCGTGTGAGACTTCGATCACCAGGTGGCAGTATATTAGATTTTATTTGCAGATGGTTCATCTAGTGATTAAAACGTATTAACCTCCATAGGAAGTTTGCCTCTATTTTAAAGACGCGATTGTTTTTGATGTAAATCGAATTTCTGAACTTTTGCAGGTTGACATAATGAAATCCTTTATTCAGTGTTAAGGGTTTACGATTATTTTTATTGCTGAAGAGGAAGAGTTTTGATTTCTATTATATAGATTAATGTATGATGCCTGTTTTGCGTAACTTGTTTGAGCGATATTGAACTGGTATCACGCTTGAAACTGTAGCTGTATGCTGTCCGACTTTGCCATAGGTGCTTGTTTCAAAGTCGGACACTCTTGCTAAGACCTGCCTGAAGTGTGTCCGACTTTACCATCAGGGGCTTGTGGCAAAGTCGGACACTCTTGCTAGGACCTGCCCCTGTGTCCGACTTTGCGTAAATGAAGTTATGCTAATGCTTCAGATTTCTTATTTTTTCCACGTAGGCCTAGTTGCGACCATGGCAAGGATCCTAAATGTTGGCCAGAAACGAAAAACGAAGAAAAAGAAGTCACAGGAAACGCCAGCAGTTAGCCAAATAAAGTCACAAAAACGAAGACCAGAAAAGCTGAACAGTTGGAGTGAAGAAAAGATGAAATTGGCCCTAGAAGAGTTTAGAGACAAGAAAACTGGAATAAGGACATTGGCAAGACAATCTTTGTAGCTGGCCAAGACGTTGACTGACCTAAGCTTACTGATTTTTGATTTGGTATACCTATATTTCATTTACCTTCAGTGTTCAATGAAATTTTTCTATTAAATTTGGCGCAGATCTTGGTGAAAATCGTTCAGTTTATCGATTGTCCGACTTTAACAAAATATGGTTGAATCATCAAATTATTATTGTCCGACTTTAACAAAATATGGTTGAATCATCAAATTATTATTGTCCGACTTTAACAAAATATGGTTGAATCATCAAATTATTATTGTCCGACTTTAACAAAATGTGGTTGAATCATCAAATTATTATTGTCCGACTTTAACAAAATATGGTTGAATCATCAAATTATTATTGTCCGACTTTAACAAAATATGGTTGAATCATCAAATTATTGTCCAGGTTTAACAACCAAGGTGTCCAGCTTTACCCGAAAAACCGAAAAGTCAAATTTTGTCAGCTCGCTATACTTGGCACTCTCCTGATCGAGTTCATATAAAATTGGCCAGGTTTAACTGACTGCATTAGTTGCATGAGATGATAAGCTACACAATAAACTTTACCTCATGTAGATGTGACGCTGCGTTACGGAGTAACCTCGGTCAGAACAAAAGGGTGTCCGACTTATATGATAAGACCCTATAAGGCGCTGCCATTCCACCAGAACAGAAGGAATGAATAAAGAAATAAAGGAAGAAAGGAAGAAGGAAAGGAAGGAAGAAGGAAAGGATGGAAGAAAGGAAAGGAAGGAAGAGCTATCCCCGTTGTGCGTCAGTTTCAATGTTGAATGGTGAGGCTACTTTTCAAAAGTTGAAAGTTGCAGTAACTCGTTACAACAAATTAAAAAATATCTGGCATAGTCAGGTCTATAAACAGATGGATAATAATTATGTGAAGAAAAGTAGAGTATATACTATATAACTAGGCCTATATATAGGATCATGAGGCAAAGAGAAAATGGAACAGAGAGAAATCAGGGAGAGAGGAGGACGAGAAAAATGGATCAACAAGAGTTCAACTCAAGGTCAGAGTTGAGTTCGTGTCTATAGGGCAGAATGTGATTCTATCACATTGCATCTGCTGTTTCCGGTGAAGGGGAGGAGGAGGAAGATTTCTTAGCGTTGACAGAATTTCCATTTCGATCGCGGCTCGTTTATTATTGTTAGGTTAATGGGAAAGTGTCATCATTTCCAGACAGACAGACAGACAGACAGACGGACAGACGTCTGACTGACCTACTGACTGACTGACTGACTGACTGACAGGTTGAAAGGAGGCGCACACATAGGAATAGGCCTACAAACGAATGGAGATACAAAGTTACTTAATCTCACAAGTCCCGAGAGGAGTCTATCTCTACGTATCCTACGCCTCCTCGATCGTCTGCTGCATCGCAGATCGAGAATAATTCTGCATGATTTGACGTTGCAGGCGTGAGTATATATAACTTAGGACTGTGCAGGACGACGCAGGACGCAGCGCCCCAAGCGGCTGCTGGAGCGGAGCCACAGCTAGCGACACCTGTCAAACAACGACGACGACGGCATTATTGCGTGAAGAGACGATTGGCTTTGCAGACGGTTGTCGACTTCTGCTGATCGAACAACGCGCCGAACGCGGAGTAACAGGACAGACAGACAGACAGACTGACTGACTGACTGACTGATTGACTGGCTCAGTGACTGACTGACTGACTGACTGACTAACTGACTGACTGACTGACGGACGGATTGACTGACTGACTGACTGACTGACTGACTGACTGACTGACTGACTGACTGACTGACTGACTGACTGACTGACTGACTGACTGACTGACTGACTGACTGACTGACAGACGGACAGACAGACAAACACTCGCAGAGAAGCCACCGGTTACGAGGATGTAGACAGACAAAGAAAAGAGTAAGATTATAACACACACACATAGAAGCTGATATATACAGGCAGACAGTGGCAGACAGACAGACAGAGACAGGTAGGCAACCAGTGATAGACACAGTCTATCGTCTTTCCTCCTGTTTGGAATAGACTAGCCGTATACATCTACCAGTGTTTAATCTAGACGTCTCTGGGGGGGGAAAGTTCCCCCCCCAGGATTGACATTTCCCCCCCCAGAAAAAATTGACGAAATGATATTGGTTTTTAGTTACTTTGTTTTATATGAAGTGTTATAATATACCGTGATATTATTTATTAATATATGATTAAAATGACATTATTTACTACTATAATATAAGATACTATCATGTTAAGATGACCCCTTAAAATGCTGCCATTGCAATGTTGAAACTCAAAAAGTTTCTAATGGGTCACTGAAGAAGTACAGCTATTTTGTTAAGATGACACCTTAAAATGCAGCCATTGCAATGTGAACATTCAGAAAGTTTCTAATGGGTCACTGAAAAAGTACAGCTATTTTGTTAAGATGACCCCTTAAAATGCTGTCATTGCAATGTGGAAATTCAAAAAGTTTCTAATGGGCCAGTGAAAAAGTACAGTTATTTTGTTAAGACTACACCTTAAAATGCTGCTATTGCAATGTTGAAATTCAAAAAGTTTCTAATGGGCCAGTGAAAAAGTACAGCTATTTTGTTAAGATGACCCCTTAAAATGCTGTCATTGCAATGTGGAAATTCAAAAAGTTTCTAATGGGCCAGTGAAAAAGTACAGTTATTTTGTTAAGACTACACCTTAAAATGCTGCTATTGCAATGTTGAAATTCAAAAAGTTTCTAATGGGCCAGTGAAAAAGTACAGCTATTTTGTTAAGATGACCCCTTAAAATGCTGTCATTGCAATGTGGAAATTCAAAAAGTTTCTAATGGGCCAGTGAAAAAGTACAGTTATTTTGTTAAGACTACACCTTAAAATGCTGCTATTGCAATGTTGAAATTCAAAAAGTTTCTAATGGGCCAGTGAAAAAGTACAGCTATTTTGTTAAGATGACCCCTTAAAATGCTGTCATTGCAATGTGGAAATTCAAAAAGTTTCTAATGGGCCAGTGAAAAAGTACAGTTATTTTGTTAAGACTACACCTTAAAATGCTGCTATTGCAATGTTGAAATTCAAAAAGTTTCTAATGGGCCAGTGAAAAAGTACAGCTATTTTGTTAAGATGACCCCTTAAAATGCTGTCATTGCAATGTGGAAATTCAAAAAGTTTTTAATGGGTCAATGAAAAAGTACAGCTATTTTGTTAAGACGACACCTTAAAATGCTGCCATTGCAATGTGGAAATTCAAAAAGTTTCTAATGGGCCACTGAAAAAGAACAGCTATTTTGTTAAGACGACACCTTAAAATGCTGCCATTGCAATGTGGAAATTCAAAAAGTTTCTAATGGGCCACTGAAAAAGTACAGCTATTTTGTTAAGACGACACCTTAAAATGCTGCCATTGCAATGTGGAAATTCAAAAATTTTCTGATGGGGAGGGGCACGTCCCCTCCCCATACCCCTCCCCCTCTCCAGTCTCGGTGCTGAGTGCATCACGAGTGTCCTTCGGACGCTCAATTGTTTCCCCCCCCAGAAACCTCAATTCCCCCCCCAGAGGAGGGGGACTAGATTAAACACTGTACATCTACAGAAGCGGATTCTCTTGTTAACCGTCCTTTCGATTACTTCACGAACCTCTGCTGCAGTCGCCGTAACAAATGGTGAGCCATTTTTTCGCATCTTAATTGTTTTGTGCCTATAAAATAATAATTGGCTCGCTTGTTCCATGTATTATTATTGCGCTGGCTATAGAAATTCACTGTATTCTTCTTAAATGCGTCGTACTAATAATATAATTACATAACGATGCGCCTATACTATGTAGGCCTATGCACGTGCACAGAGCCCGGGAAAGTTAACTCTATTCTATAAGCTTAAATGTTATTGCACGACCAATGTACGCGTGAGGCCGGAAGTCCTATACACGAAAGTGGAGCGAGGTTACGTGTGGCCCATCCAATGATGCGTTGCCCCAAAACGCTCGTCTATGGTGGAAATACGTATAGAGAGGTTTGTAACGAGTTTTCTCTGTTCCAGGAACTCTGAAAACGACTGGCGTCAAATGCCACGTGGGAGGGGTAGTCTATATGGAAGATTTTATTTCGAGGGAGAACCTGTCTGGAAAGACAGTGTCCGTATACCATCCGGGGTGAGAATTGGGGTTTCAACCCTCTCAGTCTTTCTTAGAGCTCCATAGTAAAGTCTATTTTTTGACACCTCTATTCCAAGTGGATCATAGTCCAACCCCCAGTTATCTTCCACAATTCTCACACTGCTACCATATAATTTTGTGACAAAGGCACGTGTAAGCTTACACAAGGAACTTGTTTAGCCTACTATACTGGGTCCTGACTCCTTGCTGTGATGCAAAACCGAGTGCATTGCACAAAATTCTGTTTCATGATCTCCTTCTGTTAAATAAGTGCACTAATGCAAGTATCGTGACATACAAGGATCTGGTCTTAGGCCTGTCAGCGTTATTCCATTAATTTCGAAACTACATGTATATATAGGCACTATGCAGGCAAAAGAATCTTCAAACAAGCAGACGTCTGTGTTATCTTGTGATTCCTGCGTCTGCAATTAACATTACCTAGAACCTGACCACATAGCAGAGTGAGCTACAGAAACTGCAACCTGCGTCTTATTTGTAGACAGTCATTGACTCTATAATTAGGCGTCCCTGTTCCAGAGCCTCTTACTCCCCCCCTCCCCCCTCCCCCACCAAACACAGATATCGATATCGAACGGGTTGAAAGAATCAATGGTGACCCTCTTTCCGACTGACTGCATGGGTTCTCTGCGCATATCGATAACATATCGATAGCAACATCGTCTCTGTATATAATAGAGAGCAATGAAATCCAAATGCACACTTTGCGTATACCCGTGGTGTGTGTGTGTGTGTGTGTGTGTGTGTGTGTGTGTGTGTGTGTGTGTGTGTGTGTGTGCGCGCGCGCATGGTTGACAGCAATCGACTCCATGATTTCGTATGTTTCACAAAATTTTCACTTTTTTCAGCAATTCCTCTGAAACTTTGCACCTAGATAGAGGGCCATCAGAGCCACCGGGTGGAGTGGTTGGCGAATCTCTACCACCATGGGGGCCACGGTGGGGGTTGCGACAACCCTAATTTTCGCCATAAATTTCAGCATCTCGAATGGTGAGTTCATCATCGCCAGAAGACAGCTACATTCCCTCCTTTACCATAATGACTTCCAATTGTCTCACACCTCCAAGGATGATCGAGGACTACAGCTTTTAGTTGGCGTCCCTGTTCTATTCCCGGCTCAGGATAATGGCTTTGTCCTTCAGTAAAAAACTCGCTCTGCAAAGTCAGTGCTGGTCATCAGATCTAGACCAAAGGTCATCTTGACATGAACTCATTTCCTCCATGGCTTTCTTGCATATCCTCCTCTTCTCTTTTGACTGGATTACTTTCATCCCTAAATCTGGTCTGCACGCCAACGTTGCTTAGCAACGACAAACGCGTGACGTTTTGGACGCTGTTGCAGTGGGACAACAATATTAATTTGTTATTCTTTGATTGTTTTTAGAATTTACATGTATTTTTGGACCCTGGTCGTATTATAAGTATTCGCAGGCCTATTGTTAGTAACTTAGTATCATGCAAAGTGTATTAATACACTTTGAGTATCATGTATTATTATTATTATTATTATTATTCAAGAAAAAGTTTTTTTGTCCATTACATTCGAACCACCCTAATGTCTAGGCTATTATCGACATATTAATGTGCCACACAGTCTCATCTGCTGCAGGTCGCTTCCTTCTGTCGTTCCACGGCTCGTTTTGCCGGATTGTAAATCTCCTTCTCGTGTCGATCGGGGAGCGGTGGCAATGTTCCGAAGAGGCAGATGGCGTTCCCCCGCTGAAGAGCCACAGAAATCCGTTGGAACAAGTATGACGTTTCCATAGGGTCATGGGTAGCGGCAGCAATTCTCCTCCCCAAATCAGAAATGAAATCCAGTCCTTCTTTGCACCAAGCGCCGCCGGTCTCCAAGGCGACCGCAACAAACGCGTGGGTACGGGTGATGGTGGAATACTTGATAGTTTTCGACGCAGCCGCGCGTTCGGCGGCTTCGCCAGCTCCGATTATTATTATTATTATTATTATTATTATTATTATTATTATTATGACGTTGTAGGTATGCTAATTTCAGAGCATCTATATATAAATTTTAGTTTTGTTTAGGGTGGCCGGTCCATGGCCCCGGGAAATCCAGACAAGTTACTAATTATTATTATTAGATCTATTATTATTATTATTATTATATATAGGCCGCCATTGCTATGTGTTGTAAGGCCTATAAGACCGATAAGTATCACTTCATTTTACACTGGGGTTCGTAATATAGACCATCCTAATTATAAATTTGTAATGATCCTCGGGATTACACAAATCGGGAAGCGCTGCTCTCGAATGTTTCGCAGAGAAGTAATTAAATAAGTGAGTAAGTATAATCTTTATGACATATATCCATTTTATGTTCGCACTCTGATGTAGGCTACATACGTCTTAGTAACAATCAACTGTAAATATGAGCACAACAATCTAACTATTGACATCGGCTGTAGATTATCTGCAGGATGTAAGCGACAGTAGGACTGAGTAGGCCTATATTATATAGGCCTAAAGGCAAATGTCCTGCGAACAATTTATAATAATAATATTATTATTTTCATTATTGTTATTACCATTATTTTATTTATTTAAAAAAAGGTGTTGGCTTTGAACTCTCTGTATGTTGACTGATTAACAATGGCTTCGATGGATGATGAGCAGAATGTCGTCTCAGGTTGTGAGGGTAAAAATGTGTCGTGCAGTTGTCGGGTTGCTGTGATCTAATTGCTCTTTCTATATACCACATTTCTAGTCATGAGACATTTCTTGTACAGAGGTGTAAAAATACGTAATACCATCATTCTCTCTGCTTATGATTTTACCGAGAAGCGTGTGAAGACACCCAGAAAGCTGTTACTTCTCGATTCTTGGAATCCACTCCATGGAGAAAGATTTTCACAATTATTTGCGTGAATGTTGCACGGACTCCGCTTCCAGAATGAATGCGATGGCCAAAGAGTCATTAGTGCGAGTGAGTCATTGAAGTCAGTGTTGGCTTTGAACTCCAGACATGACATGCGTCTCATTTCTTTTCGCTCGTTCAGCAAAGAACTCAACATCAAACAGTCATTTATCTAGCACTGAATCATATATATATATATATATATATCCATATATATATACATATATACGTATATATAATTGGCGGTACTATATAATATAATTATAGGCTTGCTCGGTTGCTGGTGCATGGGACCATCATTCTCTCGGCTTTCCAACAGTTTATCGAGCGACGGATACGAACTGCGGCAACCGGAAGCAGGGGTCGGCGAACCAAACGTAATAGCGTCTGGCGCATGCGTTTTACACCTCAATCAATGGTCCCCGGCCAAGCGACGAGAAAAAGTGTGGATCCCTGCGGGCGACCGCCGCCATTGCCGAGTCGGTGTAAGGCGGCGGCGGCGGCGGCGGCGGCGGCGGTGGACGAGATATCCATTACGACGGTACGTGTGGCAATCTGTTTGTCTCATGAAACGGACGTCAGACGTAAAGAAGCAAACCTAAAGCAATTAGGTTCTAAAGCGTATAAGGCACATGTGTGACGGTCAGTTCATGCAAGGCCACAGGCTGTAGGGGACCGTGTAGCAAGGACGGAGACTTAGGGGGGGGGGGCAGGGTTAATTCTGTTGATACATTATAAGAAGTAAAGACTAAAAAAAGGTCATCAGCTATTTTGACGGGGAAAAGGTATACGTTTTCAGCAGATTTCGACCAAATTACTAAAAAAAGTCGTCACAAAAATTGGTCGATGAAAATGGAAATTAAAATGTCAAGCCTCGGCGATAGTCCTTCGGCCGCTCGTTCGTCCCCCCCACCCCAACTTCTGGAGTCTTGACCAAGTCTCCGCCTATGCCTAGCAGGCCTATACCTCTATACTGACATTATTGGAAATGTTGCTGCCACTAAAACTGTTACCGGATAAAGTGTATGATCATTGATCAGCGCTTTACACAGCGCACGTGCTAGTAACGTTTTGTAACTGATGGTAATAGTAATTTTCGTTTGATTAACAATCCGGTTGACAAGCAGCAACCGGTTTAGTAGCCTACGGTGTACAGTAATCCTAATTATCAATGACATCATCAATCTTAACAGTTACTGCTAACAGAACAGACAGCCTGCAATACAACGACGCTAATGGCAGCCTACAATGCACGTCTATTCTACGGGGTTTCGGGACTCGAACTCAGTTTCGCTGATCTCCTATATGCCAGTGTGTTATCCAATGCGCCATGCACCGGGCCCCCGGTGACATGACATGACACTCCTTGTGCCCCAAACCTGTTCGCAGTTGCAGATGCTTCTGTAGGCGAAGTAAGGACATCACATACATAATTAAAATATCTCTATGTATCACTTCAAGAGTAAGTTCTTATAATTATAGTAAGTATACCGGTGCTGAAGAAGAAAGAATATCATGGCGGCATCGTTGGATGAGCTGGACGTACATGTGGAATAACGGAAAGAAGGCAGAACAAGAAGTGTTATAGAGTCGCTGCTGTTTAATATTAATTTTGACGACGATGATGACGTTGCTGCACGTCTGACTCTGCTCAATTAAGCAGCACCAACGTTAAGATATATAGCACACTATATGATACATTATACACTGGTATAGTCGTTCTCTATCTATTTCTGCTGTAGGACCATTTGTTTATCCTATATCATCCGTCATACATGGCACATTGCACGTGTTTGCTGCATGGTCCAATGTCTCTCTACATGGACCTCTGTCAAGCACTCAAACTTCATCATACATTACATGTATATTCATCATAAGTCTTATAGCCATAAAGTCTAAATTTCTAAAGCGCCGCTTGAACTTTGAAGCTAAGCGTAGGGCACGAACTTATTCACGAGCGCTGCATCCTGTCGTAGAGTTGTCCAGATGGTAGTTGAAAGGGGTGCAACTCCAGCTGCCAGAGAAACCATAGAGTGTTCCAGAGAAGCTACAAAGAGGATATCGTTTAGGCCTACGTGAAGATTTTGAAAGAGAATATTGAGATCTGATAACCATATCTACTCATAAAAGCTGATATATGTTTACAGCTAACTGGTCATGACGAAGAGTTCAAGCAGGATCTGAGTTCGGCTATACAGAGTATACACCATCCCTATAATTATATCTTAATTGGAATGAATGCCTTTCCGTCGCGTTTTAGTGGAAGACAGGGGCAGTTAAGTCGAAACCATGAACGCTGCATACGGTATTCAGTTGGTCCTTTACATCGCATGTCAATAACATTGACATAATTATGTCCATCAACTGTATCGGTCATAATAATTTATGACTGTTTATAGTGAAATCATATTAGAATAAAATTGCATAGGCAGAAATAAATATTTATCCACATGATAGCCTATATGCAGAGCCTATATAGGTCTAGTTATATGGTATGAATTATGCTATATTATGGTCATTAACTCATTATATTAATTTTATAGTCGAGTTCGCAAGGTGTGCGATTGGAGCAGAATCTTTCAAACAAACCGTACAAACGTCTGCGTCAGTGAGGATTTGAAGTCAAAATCTCTGGGTTGATAATACAAGACACTGACCATGAGGCAATCAAGTCCTCTTAAACTTAAAGTCTTACTTTTGAAGTTAAATTTAAGGATACTTAAACGTCGAAGCATCTACTTGTGTAGATGAGCACTTGACACTCAGTGCATGCAGTTTGAACAGATTCACGTGGCAGTCAACAGGTCTATGCACAGAATATACAGTGACGAGAATAGTTCACTATTATTCATCCAGATTTTCTTACCTTTAATTCAGGGCTTTTTTAACGTGCAGTTGTACACAAAACGTGCAGTTCTAAATGGATTTGTGCAGTTGTAGAAGCACTTCTGTCACAGTTCTGTGCAGTTAAAACTAGTTGAAAAAGGGCCATTTTCCTCCGATTGGCAGTAATTTACCATGGAGGATTGGAAAGGAAAGAAGGGGTTGGGCAGTTCTAAAAATTCCTTTAAAACAGCCCTGCTTTAATTTCCTATATTCTTCTCGCTTGACTTGGCCTATCCAAGATTTTTCATCGACCCTTGGTTGATGTTAGTCAAAGATCAGCCATTTTATTATACCAGTGTTACTTTCTTAGAATTTATTTGTAATAGAATTTCATTGTCTTGGAATTTCCTATAAATTGTCTTAGAATTTCTTTGTCTTAGAATTTCTTTCTCCTGGAATTTCTTTGTCTTAGAATTTCTTTGTTTTAGAATTTCTTTGTCTTAGAATTTCTTTGTCTTAGAATTTCATTGTCTTAGAATTTCATTGTCTTAGAATTTCATTGTCATTAGAATTCCTTTGCAGTAACAGTGGATGACGATCCTCGCTCTGTAATAATTACCAATCGAGTAGATCTAAACTCAATGGAGTTCTTCTGGACCAAGCATTGCAGTGTCGGATTTCCAGGACATGTAGTGGATGGGAACTCGTGGGAACGACGTTCTCATTGCTCTAGAAATTCTTTGCTTGCGTTGCCACTGCTTGTCATGCATGGAACCCTGGAATCATAGACCTGTGCGTCAAAAAACCCTCTTTTTCGGCGTTCCCATGACACTGTTCACCCATTTGGTGTCTCCAGTGCTCACCCAAAACACCTTAACCAATGCGGATCCCCCATTCCGTCCTAATAAGAAGAGACCGGAGGACGTTTGGACAGAAGCGCAGGGAGTGACAGTTAGACAGGCGCAGTCAGACTGTTGGCCGTATACGGACGGCAGGACGCCGCGATTCCTGGATCGGGGGAACGTTCGGATTATAATAACGGACTTCGTCTACAATTTCCTGCTTGTCTTTTTGCCCGCATCATTCATCATCTCGGGGGCATGTGTGTCCGCTTTCGAGGCACAAAAATCCCTTGTCTTATGCATTCTAGATGAGAAGATGATAAAATTTCTGATTTGTGGCTCGCGGTGCAATGGTCGTCAGGAACTCGACCAGTTTCCGTTCTGTGATTGACTTCCTGCCGCACATCAGACGCTTTACTTTATATAAGGCGTCTGCGCATGTCCATGAATACTAATTAGACGAGAATATTTACTGAATATTTATTGGATATTTACCACTCCATAAGGTCGTTACTGATTACTGGTATAGGCCTCCCCCATCTGCCGATAAATACGATGACCGCAATGGTGCATGATATTATATTAGCAATAACTAATTCCAATTAACCTCTTATTATCACATAAAACGCATCCTCTATTTATACAGCGTTGCTGCGTTGCGTGATTTGAGAAATAAATTATTTCTGCTCGTGTTTTAGGGAGGGCAAATCGTGGAAATATTTCATTTTTACATGTAAAAAACCCGGATGGCCTTTTTAGGGGGCTTAACCCCTCCCCTAACCCGGCACCGCTACTGATCCTTAAGAAAATTGTGTGTTCTTGCGCGTCTTTGTCGGTACTACTTTCATGAGCTGCTTTGACGGGGCGATTTCGACAGGTTTTTTTGTCGCAGAGCGATTTTTACGGAGCTGTTTTGTCAGTGGGCGATTATGACGGGGATGTATAACTGACGAGGTTGACATTTTGACCGGGCTATTTTGGCGGGATGCCGAGGAATATGTGTGGACATGGTGTAGGCATATAACTAGACTGATTTAGTAGCCTGCAGGTCACGGGTTCCATGGGCGTCCGTAGATATTTCTTCAGGAGGGGCAAACGCAATGGTCACAGACTCACAGCTAGGTTTTTTAGCATGACCTTGGAAACGAAACGCAAGAAACAAAGAGCATGATGAGCATTTTTCATAACGGTTTCTACACGCAAATTTCTCGTTCTCACTGTGTATCAATAGTTTTATCATTAATGTTTTAGTGCGAAGAATATTTGCTAAAAACTGAATAGCTAAAAATGTATCAAATTTTCTGTGGATGTCGGGCGCCCATGACGGTTTCGTCACTTCGTATGCTGAGTTCGACGCGTTGCCATGGCAACGGATGAGGCTCTGATGTCCCCTCTGTCGTCGCAGGAGCGATGCAAAACAACGTGCACTTCTGTCACTGTGTGCAGTGCCGTCTTATCCAGTAGGCACAGTAGGCACTGTGCCTAGGGCCTACGAACGTACCAGGGGCCTACGAAATCCTGAAAAAATATATTTAAAAATAAAATGCACAGTGATTGGTCAATGACCGGAAAAAACAAACAGAAAACGAAAACTTGCAAATTTAATAATATTATTTTAACGAGCTAACTTTTTTAAGGCTAGAGTTAGCTAATGAAACAGTAACATTGGCTAAGCTATATTATGTTAACTTTGCGGTTCCTTGCATTCGCGAAATCGCTTATAACGTCTTCGAATATCATTTCTCGCATTAAGCCATTTTCAATTGAAAGTAATGCAAAGGAGGATAATCGTGCCTGTCCCATTGTTGACCGAATGTAATTTTTGATAATTTTCAGTTTCGAAAAAGAACGTTCACCTTCACAACTTGTTCCAAAAATAGAAAGATAAATTCGAAAAGCAATATTGACATTTGGAAAACTGGAGACCAGCTTGTCAGCTATTTGTGACCTAATCATTTAAGCTACAGATTTATTGGTTTCTCAAATCCAGACTCGTGTTTCCTCTTAAAACGATCAGACATTTTTTTTAGAAATTTATATTTATAATTTAATAAATTAAAATTTAAAAAGCGATGGCGATTTTTCATTAGAACTTAGACCGAAACGCCGCTAACCGAAAGTCGAAAATCCGAAACCGGAAATATTACATTTAGCGGATATCGAAAATAAATATTACAAAAAGTAGATTGAGATTTAAAATCAAAACTAAATGCGTTCACAAAACATGGTTCAGCATAATTTTAAGAAATAATGTAAATGCGTTGCAATTTGAATTAATACAGAGTTGAGTTGGATAGGCCCTGGGGCCTACGAATAGATTAATATGCAAAAGTGCCTAGGGCCTACCATGACCATAAGACGGCCCTGACTGTGTGTGTGTGTGTGTGTTTGTGTGTGTGCCGCCAGAGGCTTCTTATCTTCAACATACCGTAACCTGACGGCAGTGTAAAACATGCAGATGAATCATAAATTAGCCAAAAACTCACGTAAACCAACCCAGGATGAGGAAAGTCGTCCCAGGAGGGAAGGAGCGGAACTGATCACGGTTGTTTAGTAGTGATGCGTGTGTGCCGCAAGTTCTTGGGGCTAAGTCTTAGACCTGGACCCTGGCACTCGGTCAGAATGCTGAATAGTGTCGATTGTAGCTGTGTGGTAAGTTCGGATGCTGTGTCACGAACAATGGTAAGAATGTGAGATCAACATTTTACAGCGACATCTAACTATTAAACAATTTTAAAATTGCGGCTTCAATGTTCAATGCATCTTCTCGTGAATCTCTAACCGTCTTTTCTGCTTTTATACCGTCATGCGTTTCATTCGCACTCGTTTCGACCTTGAATATCAACCCAGACTTCTTTCAGCAACCGCTTCTGGTCGCAAATCTTGTATTTTGTCCGCTCGTTTTATGGACGACAGGTCATTAGAGTGGACAAACTGACCACCGACGCAGTGGACACTGGACAGTGTCGACGGGCGATCAGTCAGAGGATGCGAAGACGCTGCAGCTGCGACGTCCAGTCTCCCATCAGGTTCTCAGATGATCAATAACTCGCGGTGATCTGGCCAAGTCCATTAGAACGTTCTCCTCCTCCTCCTCGTCCTCCTCCTCCTCTTCCTTCTTGTCCTTTTTCTCCTCCTCGTCCTCCTCGTCCTCCTTCCTCTCCTCCTCCTCCTCCTCCTCGTCCTCATTCTTCTCCTTCTCCTTCTCCTCCTCCTCCTCGTCCTTCTTCTTCTCCTTCTCCTCCTCCTTCTCCTCCTCCTCCTCCTCGTCCTCCTCCATCTCCTCCTTCTTCTCCTTCTCCTCCTCCTCCTCGTCCTCCTCCTCCTCCTTCTCCTCCTCCACGATGGACGGCTCAATTCTCCACGTTCTCCCATAAGGTCTATACATTCATCGTCTCTAACTCATCGGATCTAGTTATCGGATATATGGGTGATTCACGTCACAATGGGGAAAAAATTATTTTTTATTTTTGGCTGACATAGTAGATAATTTTGTTCCTTTGATCTTATTCAACACTGCAACCAAATTTCACTGTAATATGTTAATGTTTACTGGGTGCTCAATGCCCCTGAAATATTACATGGGACATACATGAAGAATGCAACGCACCTGCCATTGACGAGACCTGGAATACAGCAATTCTTATTAGATAAAGCTACAATCCTGAAAGTAAGAATCATGTACATAGTCAAAGGCCATTCATAAACAATCAAGTCCTGTTTTGTTGTTTATTATAAAGAAACCTACTGAATTTTTATATATATTCTGAGCTGCAACATCATTGTTATAAAGCAGGGATATGTTTCCAAATGTCTATAAAAAGTGCAACTGCATATTTTTAGTTGTCTATGCATTGTTCTTGGCAGTGAGAGAAAGATAGCTATAATGCATTTTTATACACTATTCTTAAATTAAAGTTTTTCAAATTTTCATCCCATGAGTGTTTTTTGTGAAAATTCAATTTTTCTGAATTTTAAGTGGAGGAGTCTTTTTCACTACTGCAACAAGGTTGAAAACAGTACTTTGGTTGATTGGAAAACCAGAAGTTACCCTTTCTATATTAATGTATTGCCTACAAGAGGCCACACACTACAGACCTTTCTACTTTTTCATCATTGCAATTTTTGAAGAAGGCTGTATAAAAGAGCTTGAAAATCAAGTAAATCTGAATTTCGAATAAGGCACGAATCCATAAAGCAGTTCAGTCTATAAAATGTCATAGGAAAGAGTTTAGAGATAAAGATAACAGAAGCAACTACTCTGAGTCACAAAAAAGTGAGAAGTATTTGTTGAAAGTACATCTCGTTTTTGATATTGCATTAAGTAAGGTGAGCAAGTTATCAAAATTGATAAGTATAAGCAGTTTTCTTAACAGAACAGCAAGAATCATGAAAAATGAGCATGACTGCTGTCAATGAGGAGTCATGGGAGAGCTGCAGAGCAAAAGACGAGACAATAAAAGCCAGGTATAAGATAAGAAAATCAGCTAAAGGATCTTGTTCGAGTAACCAGGCAACTAGGAACTACAAGAGCAGTGACTTGAATGATGACGAAGAGGTTAGTGACGAAGACGATGGAGAACACTGATAATTATGATTAAAGATGTCAAGATCTCGATGTAGGCCTACTACAAAAACATTTGAATAATCTACTCTTCCTGAAGGTTAACAGGAAGATACAGCAGCGATAAACCATTCATTCTTCAAAGCAGGACCTGCATTGGATCACATAAACTTGTCAGGAAGTTCACTATTTTGGCAGTTACCACTGCAATTTAAGTAAATTGTTAAAATGCAGACGAAAGCTCTATATAATTTTCAACTGATCATCACATGCCATCAATTGTCAGCAAGAGAAGAATGTGACGGAATTGTGCCTACTGATTCAAGAAGAGACAGCTGGTGATGGAGTTTGTCATTTCAGGCAAAAAGGTGCATTTGGTTGCATGAAGGACAAAAGTCACCTATTGTTTCGGGACTTGTAGTAGGCCCTATCAGAAATCAATTTTTGATACTATACTGAGAGTAGTATCAGAAACCAATTTCTAATACTACTGAGAGAAGAATTTCCACTGAATTTCATGTATTTTCAAGGTCTACATGTGTAAACGTGAGAGCGTGGATACCTGGTCCGGTGGCATGTGAGTGAATGACTTGTAGTTGTACAAGGCTACAAGTCGATCAGGCAGCATAGGATTTCTGCTGAATTGTGGACTTTTCTAAGTTAATTTGTAATAGTGAATGACTATCTGAGTTCTTATCTGCACTTTGAGTTACTAAAAACTCAAGTATTTGTATCATTCAACTTTATTTAGTGTGTGCTATATCACATGGTCATTATCTCAACTTGTAACTTTGAATACAACTATATGTAAACTTTGCGCTCATTGAGCATAACCTAAAATGCATTTTATTTCGAAATTTCTTGTACATAATTCAATCTTTACCCAAAAGGAACAAAATTAGCAACTATGCTCATTAAATTTCAAAAATAATTTTTTGTGAATCACCCTAATATATATATATATATATATATATATATATATATATATATAGCCGAGCTATCGAATACTGCAGCCGCCTGTGTATACTGTGGTGACGCGATGAGGATTATGGGAACTCTGGGGAGACGCAAATTGAGCGTAAATTCAAACAGATTGGCTATCAAACTGTAATATAGCGGTCAATTCACTTGCAAGAAGTTTGTAACGATGATTGAGTGTCGCAGTTTGAGCCATGCATGTATTGTATACAGGAAGACTATAATTATAATATATAAAGAAAAAGAAGACATGATACATAGACCTTAGCATTAAAACAGTAATGTCTCTTGAGACTAATGTGGTTAGCAAATCGAAAGAGTGTCTGCATGCGACAGCCACGGCGAGACATCTATTGTGGCAACTCTTGCAGTCAGGCGAAGTGTCTGCCCGAAGAACACAAAGACTGCTCTGTCATCAAACATTTTCTGTCTTTTAAATTATTTAAAATGATTTTTCTGATCGCAAATTGCATCAGTCGAATAGAGTCTATGAGAAAACTTTTCATTGTATTTTCCAGTACATGCTTTATTGATCTTCCTTCCGACCGACTGACTGACTGACTGACTGATTGACTGACTGACTTACTGATTGACTGGTTGACTGACTGACTGATTGACTGACTGACTGACTGACTGACTGGTTGACTGACTGACTGACTGACTGATTGACTGATTGACTGGTTGACTGGTTGACTGATTGACTGACTGACTGACTGATTGACTGGTTGACTGACTGACTGACTGACTGACTGACTGATTGACTGACTGACTTACTGATTGACTGGTTGACTGACTGACTGATTGACTGACTGACTGACTGACTGGTTGACTGACTGACTGACTGACTGATTGACTGGTTGACTGGTTGACTGATTGACTGACTGACTGACTGACTGATTGACTGGTTGACTGACTGACTGACTGACTGACCGACCGACCGACTGACTGACTGACTGACTGACTGACTGACTGACTGACTGACTGACTGACTGACTGATTGACTGACTGACTGACTGACTGACTGATTGACTGACTGACTGGCTGACTGACTGACTGATTGACTGACTGACTGACTGACTGACTGATGGCCGATTTTCCTCTTATTGTGTCACATCCATTAGTGAGACAGTCGATACCATTTATGCCACTCTCTTCTGTTGTAAGATATCAATATCGTCAATGACTGACTGAATGACATCACGTGGTCTTTGTCTGCTGCAGGCGGCAATTCGACGACTGTTGAAGACGACGAAGAATAGGATGAATCGAACGAACTCAACGAAAGCGAAGAAGAAGCAGAAACAGGAAGAGGAGGAAGACGAGGACTTCGAACGACGGAAGCAACAATGGCAGGTTGTCAGACAGGCCTGCATACAATACATACATGCAGATATAGGATGGGTCTATATTACAGACAGACTTGCATACATACATGTAGATATAGGCCTATGTATACATTGCAGCATAATCAATCAATCAATCTGTCAATCAATCAATCAATCAATCAATCAATCATTTTTTATTGAGCCAAGAAGCAAACAAGATATAGTATCACATCAAGTAAACACGAAAAACTCTTGGTTCCAAAAGGGAACCCCTGCAGAAGGGACTGCAGAGTCCCGCTGGTTAGGGCCACCTATGCAGCTATACTCATAATTATTCTTATACTGGGCGTTTACAGGTTCACTATAAAAAGCGTGACGTCTATTACTACGCACGATAATATATATATATATATATATATATATATAGTCTATAATAATTATAATATTATTACAATACAGTGCAAAGAAAAAGCATTAGGTAGCATACATTGAGGGAGAGGGACGATCGGAGGAGGAGTGGAGGGTCATAGCGGCAAGAAATTGGAAAGACGCAAGGACAGAGGGAGCGAGAAGGGAAAAGAGGAAGAAGATAGGATGAAACGGGTTTCGTTAGCGGGGTTTCTTCATAAGACGGAAAATGTTGCAGAACTTGCGCGTATAGATGCTGAGCTTAAGAGAGGATTATAAATTATATATAGGCCATAACTACATTTAATTACGTACATAATTACTAATTAGTGATTACATAAATAGTGTAACTCCATGAATGCATTTCCTTTGCATTTACGGTTACAGTTACAACTATTGCATGTAATCGAAGCAGCCATGCATTTGCAGCGTCGATATTGAGCTTAAAAGAGGATTATAATATGAGGCCATGACTGCATTTAGTTATAGACTCTATATACATAATTAGTGATTACATAAATAAGTGTAACTCGATGAATGCATTTTCCTTTGCATTTATGGTTACAGTTACAGCTAATGCATGTAGTCGAAACAGCCATGCATTTGTATTTGCATTTGCATTTGTATTGTGCAGGAGGATCTTGACGAGATGAGTGGCTTCCTCGTCCTCAAATCAACGGAGACGCAGAAGGCCGAGGGCGTGGAGCATCCGGTCGACACGGCCTACATCGACGACCGCGACGGAATGCCGATCCTCAAGGCCGTCTTCGACGTGAGCCAGTTCCGCCCTGAGGACGTCCACCTGGACGCCTCTGACGACCAGCTGGTGCTCATCGCCCGAGGCACGGACGACTCCCGCGAGTGCTCCATCTTCCGTAAGACGATGATACGGAAGCTGGATCTGCCGAAGTTCGTCGAGGCTCGGATGATGCACTGCGAGCTGTCGCGGGACGGGGTCCTCACCGTCGAGATGCCGTTCCATCTGCCCGCTCAGAGACGTCCGTCTGGTCCCAGCGTCGTTCCAATCATAACGGACGATGACGGACGCCGGAAGATCCGCTTCTCCGTCCACATCGGACCGGACTTCACCACCGACGACGTCCAGGTGACGCTGCTCGAAGGGAACCAGCTTCAGATGACGGCCTTCTACGACGCCGAGATCGGGTACTACGGGTCGCAGGTGACCCAGCGGAGGCTGCAGCGGACCTTCCGTCTGCCGCAGCGGGTCAAGGTCGACGCCGTCCACCACTCGCTCAGTCCCGACGGATTCGTTCGGTTCGAGATCGTTCTCGTCAAGGAGGGACCGTACAAGTGCGACGTTACAACCGAAGAACTCGGTGGCCAGCAGGAAAATGCCGAGGGAGAAGAGGAAAGGGAGGCAGAGGAGGAGGAGGAGGGGGAAGAGGAGGTGGAGGAAGAGGAGGATGGGGAAAGGCGGAACAAGGAATGCAATGGAGGAGACTTTGATGTTGACGGCACGGAGGGAGAGGCTGCAGGAGAGAATCAGGACAAAGGAGAGGAAAACGATGACGACAATTAATCATACCTTGTTCCCCCACCCTCCCCTCCCCACCCCACACCACCTCACCACATATCCATCCATCTCCTGAACTCTCACATTCCGTCTTATAATATTTCAATTGATCATCTTATATTGATTATATTTCTATCGCTTCATAGTCGAAGTCATCCTATCCCGTCACATCCTATCCCGTCACATCCTATCCCGTCACATCCCATCCCGTCACATCCTATCCCGTCACATCCTATCCCGTCACATCCTATCCCGTCACATCCCATCCCGTCACATCCTATCCCGTCACATCCTATCCCGTCACTCTAGTCGCATCATGTCTTATCCTATATTCCCTAACTGACCTATCTTCTCATGTGAATTTGTAGTCTATTCTATTTCAACCTTTACTATTATATTTTATCCTATAATAATAATATTATTATTATTATATCCCCGACCGTCGTATTGTCTGCAGTAAATCATATCGAACAGCAGCCTATAATACACGTTCCATCTGGTCTTGTCAAAGCTTATTCTTTCTGCTATCCTGTGTTGCCTTATATATTTTCTCAGATTCTATTAGATTTTATTCTATCCATCCAAAACTACGTGACTGCGGCGATTTAGAAATATATACAATTATACATGTATGTATATACAATTATACATGTATTGTATATACGTTACGTATACATGGTGCATATGTGGCTTGTCCATTTATACATTTATACATATATATGTATATGCCTATGCATGGACTTATATACATAGACATAGGATATATAATTATATACAAAATGCATATATATATATGGTAATCATGATGAGTGGTCTTTCGGTCGAGTCCTCGAAAGATTGATCCATCGATTGGGTTGGAAGGCGTTTCCTCGCCTCCCTTCATCTCTCCTCTCCCTTCTTCCATCCAGCTTCTTCTCTGTCTGTCTTCCTGTCTGTCTGTCTGTCTGTCTCTCTCTCTATGTCTGTCTCTCTGGCTGTCTTTATATCCTTGGTCTTTCAGCCATCGACAAGACTTGATCTCCTTTAAATCTCTGTCCCTATAGCTCTTTCCCTCGCATGTCTCCTTCGCGTCTGGATTCAGCCGCTCTGTTCATCACTGCAGTGTGTCTGGACGAAAGAAGGATGCTGAATTGCTGATGGACGAACGCACCGGATGCAGGAATAACCGATGTTTTTTAAACGACGCCATGTTTAAAAATAGGAATCGGATAGTTTTATAGGTTGCGCTAAAATTCTGAAAATGACGACAATATAGCGATGATGGTTATGCTGATGATGCTGATGCTGATGCTGATGCTGCTGCTGCTGCTACTGATGATGATGATGATGACGACGACGACGACGACGTGCTATCTATTCCAGGCCGTAGTTTACTTCGCTCTGCCACGCAAGATGACCTGGTTGTCCTTATGGCTCGAACTTCCACGGTGCTGCATAAAAACTTCGCTATAGTCGGTCCATCTTTCTGGAATAAGCTGCCTGAATCTCCGTAATGAATTAACGTCTTTGTCTTTCTTTGCCCCTTTCCCGCAAATGTTTGAAATCATTCTCTTGATTGTGGTTTGGTGTCAGGTCGAGAGCACCTCTGAAGAGCTTGTCTTGAAGTAAATTTCCGATTATGGTTAAGATTACGATGACAAGTGGCGCAATGTAATAATTATTATTATCGGCGCCCGCTTTCCATGCTGTTGCGTAGGTAGCTATCAATGTAGGCATGCATGAAGCTGGAGTTTTCAGATAATTAGGGTCATCTGAGGGCGTTCAGTTAAGTAAAATCTAAACCAGAGAAGTGTAGTTTCCTTGAGATCATTGGAGAATTCAAGGTGTTGGAACAAGATTTCACAATCAACAGTGTAATCGGCTGAAAAGAAAAAGTAGAGAGACTTGAGATTATTTTGTCATAGCTTAATAGAATCTGATGTCGAACAGCAAAGATTGCCGAACTGTTTCAATAAAAAAGTTTCAATGAAAAATGAAAATGTTTCAATGTTAGCTCGAAAATCGAATTGGTATACGAAGAGTCCTAGCTGATGGCGCAAGAAGGTACAAGGGCGAATCTGAGCTGAGACTCATGCAAGGCATTCAACAGTTTTGAGAGAACATACAGGCTTTGGAAGTTTATTCAGAACTGCATGCGTATGGAGAACCAAGGTGCATGCTTATGAAGCTTGGATGGAACTCTCAGTTAAAGCGAGGGAGAAAGAAAAGCGCTAGATGATATTTTAATAAATCAGTGAATAAAGGCACTTAACATAATTATTATAGAGTCTCAAGATATTTATTATTATTATACCTCACTGAAGTTGAAATGAGTCTTCTTTTATCGTCAAAACCTAGATTTCTACCCAAACTCGTATGCCACTCGATGCTGTTGTCATATTATGCCAGCAGATGGCGAGAGAGGGATACAGAGCAGATTGAAGAGAGGGAGAGAAGGAGAGACGGAGAGAAGATTTGTTGGAGAGAGAGAGAGAGAGAGAGGGAGAGAAGGAGAGAAGGAAGAAGGGAGAGAAGATTGGAGAGATAGAGAGAGAGAGAGAGAGAGAGAGAGAGAGAGAGAGAGAGAGAGAGAGAGAGAGAGAGAGAGAGAGAGAGAGAGAGAAAGGGAGAGAAATTTGAAGAGGGAGAGAAGGAGAGAAGGAGAGAAGGGAGAGAAGATTGGAGAGAGGATCGTCGTGAATTGGGAATTCGATCACCCTGGTCATCGAAGGCCGTGATTTCATTTGGCGCCATTTCATCTTCCAGAAGATGGTAGAATACATACGCACACATCGCACACACACACACACACACACACACACACACCTCAATATATAGTCGTATATATGTGCATATATTTATATATGTGTATAGTAAGGTTCATTGATCAACTGCGGTTAGCAGGTGCTCGTCAACAGTTTCTCCTGTTCCATTGTTGATTATAGCGGACGCAAGGTTAAGGATGATCAGGATCGATGGACTGCAGATCCGATTCATCCAACTCATGAGCTGCAGAAGTGATCGGTTGATTTCATGATCAAATCATGACCTCTTGAAACAGATCTAGCAAGATCAAATCAGATCAAATAGAGTCATGATCAATTAAGTGACTGCAGATCCGATTCATCCAACTCACGAGCAGAAGTGATCGGTTCATTTCATGATCAAATCATGACCTCTTGAAACAAATCTAGCAAGATCAAATCAGATCAAATAGAATCATGATCAATTAAGTGAATTCGATGAACAATCGGTTGAACTGATTCGGTTGAGGTTGGATACTTTGATTCGTTCTGTTCAGATTCAATTAGATAAATTGGATGAGAGAATAGGCTTCGATGGATTTAATATGGCTTTCAATTCCGTGTCGTCCTCGCCACCTACCGATTATAAAATTAAATAGTGCCGAACTATCCTGTGTGGTGTGTAGAGCGGAATAACCAGCGAGTTATAATTATATCATTTGCCCTGATTTTTTAGGATAGCCTTTGATGTGCTTATACTGCTTAGTCTCGTCATACACGACCGAAAGTCCAGCTTTCTTATCCGCCGTCTGTCATAAGCAATCTTCGTCTATATGCAGGGTGGTCCATAAAAAATCCCCTACGGTTATTTCCAAAGCTTAGACCTATATAGTTGCCATCAACGCCTCTTTAAGCTAAAGCTCATCAAATATACATATTATATGTATACAAGTAGGCTATTTCCATTTCTCATGTATACAGCGTTATGTACTATACGGGAACTTAAGCCACAATATTTTACAGTAAGCATCTGGATATACATATATATATTCATAACATATATATTCAATATATATAATTTTTATATATATATATATATAACTTCTATTCAAGTTTTCATGTGTAGATTAATATAATCTGGGTGTGTATGAATGAGGTTATTATCTGGGTGGGTATGAATGAGGATATGTTCATCTATTCAAACTGGTTGGTATCGCATGATCAAGATTAGATGTCTATATACAATTATACAATATACATGTCTGCATCCACGAGTATCCCATCTCACAGATTGCATTGGGATAAGTTAGACGGGTGTTTTTCTTTCACCGAAGCCGCTACTTGAACGGGGGTGATGAATTATTGGAGAATCTCGAACCCCATAAAATATGGCAAGTCAGAGGGTCACGTATACACCCTCTCCGTTAGATTGTCACCCAATTAAGTATATGATAAGAGAGATTATGGATCGAGATTGCAAATAAAGGCAGGCACACTCACGCATACATGCACACTCATACACACATACACACGCGCACACATGTAAATAAACCACAGGCGATGATTGGAATTCGGTTTCCGAGGGGAGTATTGTACTTAGCTTAGGTTTCTTAAAACCCGTCAAAAGTGTCTGGTTCAACTCCCAGTCCAAGGACGGGGTTCGATTCCCATGAGGCAGGAATTCAAGATATCGGTAAAAAAAACCCATTGCACGTGTCTTAGATAAGACTGCGCAATGCGCGCATAGTATGTCAAGGTCAAAGACTAGCTGCTGAGAGGATGAATTCTTTAAGCCATGCATCAAATACATTCAGTCAGATTTCGCAGAAGTTGTAACGATAAGATTTCAAGGAGAATTCGAGAGAATCAGTTACGTTGTAACCGTCAGTCTGTGATTGCACTCCAGTAGTACTTAAATCAATCAATCATCAATCAATCAATCAATATTCAATACTTCTATGGATTATCATCTCAGATACTGGCGCCTATAGCCTAATTATGTGCAGCCATAATAATTGTAAGATTTTACCAGTGCTTAAAGTGTAGAAAAAGGAAGTGCCTTCACGGACGCTCCTTAACTTTCCAGTCTATACTACGCGATATAACTGGCAGGACGGCGTTCAGATTTGAAACTAAGTGGGTGGACGCCGTCCATGACCGTTCAGCCACACTTTAAACCCTGTATTCTACTGATACTTGAGTGATGGTAAAGAAGTAATTGAAACATTTGTAGCGTTGCATGAACCAGCTTGTTGCTCATAATAGTGCAACTTACTATAGACAGAATAAATAGGATAAATGGTAATTGCTCCTTCGTTTGCAATTGTCGCCGATGTACCTGTAGGCTACTCGTTCGCGCAGTTGTTACTCCTGTCACGTAAGATCATGCAGTCCGTTCCGTTTGTAGCGGAATTTGCCCGGAGCTTTTGTTGACGAGGGTCGCATTTGTAGTGAGGCCGAAGAGAAGTGCATGGATGATGTAATCATGTGTAGTGTGTTTGCTCGAAGGCAAGGACACTCTTTGTTACAGGACTGGTCACTTGTGAACATTCTGTGGACATCCATTCACAACGATAGAATGATGTCACCCTTCTAATGCTAAAGATTTATTGAATGTCCAAATGCATTTTTTGTTTTGCAAGCATAATTACTCGTCAATCTGTCTTCATGGATGTAACTAGTTGAATGCTTGTGATGTGTAAACAAGATGTGAAATTGTCCGGAACCCCGATTATCGTCCAAAAAACGTGTAGACCCAACAAGGCGGTTAAAAAAGAAGATTCCGGTCCTGCAGTGTATAAACGATCCTTGGATAGAATTAAAGGATAGGAGCATATGTAGAAGGAACTGATCATCACATAAGAGCGGTGGTGAAGGATCTCGCCCGATCAATTCATTAAAAAATTAGCATGGTCGAGGCCATATGGGTGCTATAGTCTACATAAAATCCAAGTAGCCTACATTTACATTTACAAGTGGCCGAGAGCGAACAAAGTCCGTCGTCAGCCCCTCAGGCCTCAGTGCGAGCGTTCCAAGAGCAGAAAAGTTTTGAGGACAAAGAAAGGTGTAGGAAAATACCCGAAAAATAGTAACACACACCAGTGACAGAGGACACGAAATAGATAGGCCTATACCTTCTGGTTGTGTACTCATATATACGGGGACCTAAAGCGGGTTCTTCATTAAGTTCTGACCCTGTAGGCCTATCTGCTTATCTAAACCTATAAAATCAAGTTGTTACATTTTAATGAACCAATTTTCTTCTTATCCACCTGACCGATTTTTCTCAATATTTACAAAAATACTTTTTAGCATCACCGGGGAACACTATCGGGCTTCGCGATCCAAAAATCTTACCGTTTCCCGAGATTGAAACATTTCATTTTCCATCCAATCCTAACGCTGTGTTTAAGACGCCATTTTATTTGCTTTCAACCATATTTTCAACAGACATTGAAACCATCGATGATATAATTATTGATGATTGAAACCAGTACATTAATGACGTCACCGCCGATTTTAAAATTATAGCGCTTTGTGGCGTTAATTAATATCTATACCGTATATGTATCACTAGCCTATTTAAGACGCAATAGTTTTCGCCGATCGGTTTTTAACGAACCAATAGATTTTTAACCTCATTTTTTTTCGACGAGGGCAGGTCTTTTGACACGCGGTTTCGCAAAAATGCTGACCATAATAGCGCAAACATGGATGGGTGTGAGCTTGGTTGGACCGAAAACCTAAATGTCACGGGCAACGCTGGGCACTCAAAGTGGTTGGACCGGGTGGGGCCGATGGAAGAAGGCGAGGTGGGAATGGCGACCAGAGTGGGATCGGGTTGGGGCCGATGTAAGACGAGGTGAGAAGGGCGGCGTGGGAGCGGGGTCAGGGGTGGCTGGGAACTAAAAATCGAAATTTCCCGGGCAACGCCGGTATAGATCAGCTATAGTATATTATATAAGGACAATTTTGATGTAGTTGTCACCTCAAAAGGCAGGAACATGGGACATGGCTGGACGAACTTCTTTGGCGGTGGCGGGTAGGAAAATGGTTGACACTATCATGAAGAGCGCATGGACACAGGAACACTTCCCGCTATCCTCCTAAAGGTCCACTCAACCTTTCGATCGGCAGATGGCGTTGGTGAGATGAATAGAGTATATATTATATATGACATGATGGGCTGCCGACAGTCAAATTCCACTCACGTAATAACTTGAGATCATCCGCCATACAATGAATAATTGTGATCATTCTGCGTTGTGTATAGGTTTAAGTTTGAGATTATACACGAATATTATTAACGTCGTTATTATTCTAAGAAATACTCCCGCTTAATATTTGAGCTCCTATAGGTATAATTCCGACATAAAAGATCGTGACGTTCAAAGGTTAATTTTGAGTTTGGGTGATGAAACCATGTGATCATGAAGACATAGGCACCAAAACAAACTAGTAATCCCCTATACAAATGCATCGGAAAAGGCCATGGAGAAGAGAGAAACTACAGAGCAAGGATAGGTTAGGACACCGTTTTATCTCAGTCGGGTTTCCGGCCTTGGTGGTCCTGCACGAGGGGTGCTCATTATATTCCAAACAAGTTTACTATTTACAACAGATGTCAGTGCGACGTATTCAGACATAAATAATCTAGTCTTCAAGGCATAACGTCTGGCATTGATGGGACCATAACGCAAAAATGGACATAAACCGTATATAACAAACTTCAAAGTTTATGACAAACAATGTTTTTAGGCTCCCTTATATAACGACTCTCTTGAGTGTAAGGTTCAGGGAACTCTTGTGTTTATTCTACACGTCCTCCTCCTAGTCCTCGTCCTCCTCCTCCTGATCCTCCTCTACAACGAACCCTAATTTTTGCGTGCACCTGTTTGCATTGTGCACCCAACTATAAGATGAGATCACGAGAGTTCTCACCAACCAAGTTCTGGCCTTATTGTCCCAGCCAACTTCTGACGTCTTGTAAAAGTTGGCTGCATTGCATCAATTACATCAACTTTGTAGAGTTAATAAACTTTTATTACCAATGCAGCATTTAGTTCTATTTTGTTGTCACGAAATAAGGTTGTTAAAAAGAGTTGAGTCGATGGAGAATTGGAGATCTTCCCGCGAGATACTTAGAGATACTTAGGGATACTTAGAGATACCTAGAGATACTCAGAGATACTTAGAGGTGCAGAAGAAAGATGAGAGGAGCGAGAGAAATGAAAGTGAATGAGCTGGAGAAGACAGGATCTCGAGAAAAGAAAGAAAGAGGAAAACGTACGAGGTCGAAAGGAAAAGAGGAAGTGTTCAAGAAAAATAGAAACAGAGGAGTCAGAAAAGAGATGGACAGTGTGTGTGTGTGTGGGGGGGAGGTTCGAGTGTTTGTGTGTGGGGGTGCGTGTTTGTGTGTGTGTGTGTGTGTGTGTGTGTGTGTGTGTGTGAGAGAGAGAGAGAGACAGAGACAGAGACAGAGACAGAGACAGAGACAGAGACAGAGACACAGGGATAGAGAGACAGAGACAGACACAGAGACAGAGAGAGTCAGTGACAGGTAGACAACTATAGACATACAGACAGAGAGAGTCAGCGTATAGAGAAGGAGGGAAGGTGACATAGTAGATAACCAGACAAAAGAGAGAGAGAGAGAGAGAGAGAGAGAGAGAGAGAGAGAGAGAGAGAGAGAGAGAGAGAGAGAGAGCCGCCGACCCGCCGACATAAAGTACAAACGCACAGATGGATTGAGGCAATTAATAGTTAACAGCCTCTAATCACTTCGACGAAGACAGCTACAGCTGACGTAAGTGCTACTATGGTAGTACTTACATAGCAAGATTGCTGATAGTGGCGGTTGTAGACGACTTTAAAACAACACACGCCAGCCCACCGACAGGAGAGCATAAGCCATTGAGTTGCAATCATAAATTAAATCATTGTTCTCATTGAGGTCATACACAGTATTACACACGTACGCAAACGCCTAAACATTGATAATTTAAAAGCACGCACACACACACACACACACACACACACACACACACACACACACACACACACACACACACACACACACACACACACACACACACACACACACACACGCACACAGACGTAAACATATACGCAGTAGGCTATACGGTATGGGCCAAATATTATGGCCCGTATAATATATGTGTGTTAGAATAGACTGAATAGAGGCATTTGAAAGGTTCTTTATTATACAATCGTGTGTTTACGCATTCAGAAAGAGAACTTACACTTGTCGGCCAGAGAGACACAGTGAAGAATATTCGTGCAATGTGCGACAACTGCGACATGCCTTCTGGCAATATTAGGTGGATATACACTGGGGTAGACCACAAGCAAACAAAGGTATATAATTGGTAAGGTACATGTATATATAGGTCTACATATTTTATACTGAATGTGCATGTATTGTGTATAGGCCTATATATATATTACATATAATATATTCATAGGCCTATTCATATCGTATATATATATTATATATATATATATATATATATATATATATATATATATATATATATATATATATATGTTCTTATAATAATACGGATTGCTTCAAAGGTAACAGGCAATAGAGGTAATTATTATTGTGCATATGAAATGGGGCAGCTGCAGTATATCTACAAATTCAGTATGTATAAGTCATATTTTATGGTCCAGTCTATATGTTCATAATATATATATATATATATATATATATATATATATATATATATATATATATATATATATATATATATATATATTATACAATTATACACACGTGTGTGTGTGCGTGCATAATATGCATAGCAATTACATCGTATTGGTCAAGGGAAAGTTGTACAGTTCATTTTTGCATGTATCCTGACATTATAATTATATAGTAGCCTAACTGTTGTATGACCGGTGAATGTTGGTGGACGTGTCTTTTCTGAGCAGAAAGGAAAAGTAAGTATGTCTGTCGATGATCGTTTTACAATTTGGGGGATTATTTATCTGTCTGGAAGAACTTTCCAGACCACATTACATACGGGATATATACACAGAAATATTTATATTACATACAGCATGCAGTTTATTCGTGCTCAGTCTGAGTCGAAAACATTTAGGAGACTAAGCTTTGCAACAAGGAGGTATATAAATATCATCCTAATTATATAGCTGCATATATGCATCTTTGCACGAGTGAGCATTTAGAACTAATTTGGCTATTCTAACTAAACCACTATTACTACGTTCTACTACTACTACTACTACTACTACTACTACTACTACTACTACTACTACTACTACTACTACTACTACTACTACTACTACTATACTACTACTACTACTACTACTACTACTACTACTACTACTACTACTACTACTACTACTACTACTACTACTACTACTACTACTACTACTACTACTACTACTACTACTACTACTACTACTCTGCGGGTGGCTCGGTCGCAATATAAACGTGGAGTAGCGGTGGTGAAGGATCTCACCCTCAGGGTCGAAGCCATAACACAGCCGCTATATAAATTTGCGATTACATTACATTACATTACATTACATTACATTACATTACATTACTACTACTACTACTACTACTACTACTTTCACTTTGACCATTATATACAGCAATATACCGCTGCTGCATGCAATTGGTCCGCACAAACAATTGCAATTTATAATTTATAGAGATGCGATTGGTATCATATTAACCAAGAATTAAATTTAAATGTGGCTGGTTCTGTCCTCGTGGGTCCTATGTAGCCTCGGAGTCGGTGTTGGTGTCACTGCTCTTGGCTACATCAATGACACATATATTGTTGACAGACAATGTCATGTAAACATATATTATATTAAAGCGGTTATTGTGTCGCTGCTTTCTAAGATTAAACGAGATTGCTGAACGCATCGTTGGCCAGCTCAAAGTGCCTTTGGGGGGGTGGACACTGATACCCTATAGGGTGAGCGATACATCTGTGTTCTGTTCTGTTTAAGAAGCCCTCTTGGCGAAATGTGGGGTGTGTGAAGAGGGCTGCGGAGTGGGTTGCGGCTACGGGTGAGGACGTTCAAAGCCCTGCATTAGTTGCCTTGTACAGTTATAATATAGTTGCCTTCGCTACGTTGGCTGGGCTGCACAGCTGCAGGCAGAAACGTTCGTCTTGTATACACGAAAAGCTGCATTCTAGCTTTCTCACGGGTCACGACTTCCCTATCTGCCGTGCATACGTGTATGCAAATGCATTCATTATGAACACGGTCGTCATCGTGTAGGTTGCTGTCCTGGCTGGCTACTCAATACTCATATACGGTATGTTATCACTCGATTAGTCTGAAGAGACACTACATCAGTCGGTCATCATCATCATCATCATCATCATCATCATCATCATCATCATCATCATCATCATCATCATCATCATCATCATCATCATCATCATCATCATCATCATCATCATCATCATCATCATCATCATCATCATCATCATCATCATCATCATCATCATCATCATCATCATCATCATCATCATCATCATCATCATCATCATCATCATCATCATCATCATCATCATCATCATCATCATCATTGATATCGAGTCATTTATAGAATTTAGTCAGTTCGCATCATGACAGAGTAGAGCCTCTCAAAACTTCAGTCAATAGCGAGTTGTATCAAGAATCGGATATCATCGCCGTCGTCTTCATTATGATGATGATGATGATGATGATGATGATGATGATGATCATGATGATGATGATGATGACATCATCATCGTCGTCGTCGTCGTCGTCGTTGTCATACTCATCGTCGTCGTCATCGTCATCGGTCATCGTCATCGTCATCATCATCATCTTCATCTTCATCTTTGCGCAACTCTGGAACCCTGTCTTTTCGAGAAGCCAGGTGATAGGTCGTCAGCTGCTTAAGATCAAAGACACGAAGGGATGATTTCCTGGACTGTAGTTAACCAACGACATAAAAAGCTTTCTCTGCATGGCCCACCACATCTGCTTTTATGAAGAATTATTCAACAGTGAAGTTGTCGATGAAATCGTCAGCCTCACCTACTCTGCGACGGGATAAGCAAAGACACTCAGAGAAACATCAAAGAAGAGACAGGCGGACTGACAGGCAGTAAAACAACTATAAGCAGAACTAGAGAATGACAAATATGCTAACAAACACACAAAGAGAAAATAGGCAGGCAGACAGGAGACAGACAAAGAGACAGACAAACAAACAGTCAAACAGACAAACAGGGAAGCTCGTATGCGCACTTAATACACAGAGACATATAGAAAGGCCAACAGACTGGCATGTCGACAGACAGAAAACACTCGTACAAGAAGAAGGAGCGAAGTGGTGGAGAGAGAGAGAGAGAGAGAGAGAGAGACGAGCAGACAGACAGACAGACAGACAGACAGACAGACCGGTGTGTGCCTATAATTGTAATTTCATAACTGATAAGAATGTTTATAGCACCACCTATAAGCACTAGAGACCCCTCCTTCCCTCCCTCCTTTCTTCCCTCCCTCCCTTCTTCCCTCCCTCCCTTCTTCCCTCCCTCCCTTCTTCCCTCCCTCCCTCCTTCCCTCCGGTCATATAATAAACAGCCAGCGTTCTGTTGATACCCAAGTAGACCTCTTCCACCGCCCGATGCTTTGGATCTGTCAACTCTCAGCACCGACAGTAGCCCCGCCCCATTCGGCCCCCGTCCCCCACCACCCCACCCACCACCCGTGTGTTGCCCCTTCTGCATCTGGCGCTGATTTCGTTGCTCCCTTAAATCGTCTGCTTTGAAATTCCTTATAATATAGGGTGGAGATTGGTGCAACCTGATATGCGACGAACGATCATATGGAAACATCCGTCGCCCGGTAGATTATAGGGGGATCACGTGAGAGCAGCCCAAGGGGGGGGACACAAACAGGGTTCTCACGTACCAGGGTGCATTGAAGGGTCTCTCCCTCTCTGTCTGTGTGTCTAGCTTATGGGACAAATTTTATCGTCGTCAATGCCCTGTGGCGTCAGAGACAGCTGCTGGGAAGAATGGCTATAAATTGCGATCGGTTTTAGCTTACAACTCTGCTCCGTTTGATCTGTCTGTCTGTCTGTCTGCCTCTCTCTGTGTGTCTCTCTGTGTGTCTATCCCTTTCTACCTCTGTTTCCTCTCTATTCGTTCCGCTGTCTTAGTCTGACATGAGAAACGTTGAAACTCTAGTCTTCTCGTAAGGACCCGATTGACGGAAGCAGGCTCCGGCGACATCCTACGCTCCCGTATATAGGGTGTCAAAAAATCAAGGCACACGTGTTTTTGGGACAGATACATATAATGATTTCAACGCTGTTTCTAATTAATATCATGTATCATAGGATCGTTGGCGCATATTAATCTGCTTCCGCTTAATGCAGAATTATTAACATTATTCAACTAGAGTAATAATTTTATATGTTCCGGTTTTAACTGTGTTAGGGTTTTGCATTTGTTTTCTACTTAGTTTTAGAATTTCATTTAAGCCATGTTGCTAATTGTCTCCTATAAAGGATATTTCAATTTGCCTCTTAGCAGCCGCTAGGTGGGACCCTGTATCTATATCTTGTAGAATGTAGATCTACACATATCCCATAGTATGTAGATCTATTCTGTTACCTTGAAACTCTACGAAACTCAGTACCGGGTATACTTGTAACGTCATCATCAACCATTTATAAATAGTCTACCTGAAGTCAACAGTCGTTCGTATATCGGCTGGTCAACTTTGGATCAAGTGCTGTTGTGATGATAACGATGACAACGACGATGATGAGACGATGATGATGACGATATACTCCGAAGATAGAGTGTGACATCATGGCTTGACAATTTCCGCTTGCAGAGGGTTAACATCGCTGCAGCACTATAATGTGTGTTTCACCTTAATCGACTCAACGCATATTTTGCTGTTGTTTATAGTAGACGCCTCTTCAGTCATTTCCGACGACTACACTGACAGTCTGACTACTGAGGAGGGGCCGTGAAGACCAGTCAGAGGTCCTTGAAAACCAACCAGAGATCTTCGAAGACCAGTCAGAGGTCCTTGAGGAACAGTCAGAGGTCCTTGAAGACCAGGCAGAGGTCCTTAGACGATGATGAGGTCTGGTCGCGTCGGTCTGTCTGACTACACCACCAGACGCCTAGCTGAGCTGCAAGCCCTTCGAGTATCCGTCGATCAGGATGACCCTCCAACGGATTCACGGAGCAGCAGAACCCAACATCCGGTCAGTCCATCGACCGACGAAGGACTCGGACCGTCACGTGGTGGGAGCAGCGGAGGCGACGGGGTCACGTCCCCCGGGTCACTGGGGTCACCGGATCCCCCACCCCCAGCGACGGTCAAGGTCGCTCTTCCGTCGGCGCTGCTCGAAAGCAAGAGGGCTGCGCTGCTCACATCAAAGGTAGGGTACACGTCGCTCGCCCTCCCGCCCGATGGGGCCTATCGCCCGCTGCGTGGCACCCTTCAGGGAGGAGGAGGAGGGGAATCAAACGAGTCCTACGTTCGACATCAGACCGGAAGTTCTTCAGGCGTCGTTGAGGGTGAAATCGAACCACTTCCGCTCCTTCTACCACCAGCTGTGACGACGACGACGACGACGACGAAGGAGCGTCAGTATGGAGAGACGAAGTGGAGTGTGGGATTGATTGGAATGGGAATAGAGGAGGAGAAGAGAAAGAAGGCGATGACGATTGGATCGAATGCAACGAACGGATCAACGGACGATGGGAAGAAATCGCTTGCTATCAAGGTTCGAATTAAAATGAGAATTATCATCATTTGCAATTTTAATAGCGATCATAATATAATATCATCTAATAATTACAATACAATTATTGTGGCGAAACAATATTGATATGCATATATGCATGTATGTATGTATGTATGTATGTATGTATGTATGTATGTATGTATGTATGTATGTATGTATGTATGTATGTATGTATGTAATATGTATGTATGTATGTATGTATGTATGTATGTATGTATGTATGTATGTATGTATGTATGTATGTATGTATGTATGTATGTATGTATGTATGTTTGTATGTATGTATGTATGTATGTAATGCATACATACATACATACATACATACATACATAGTATGTATGTATGTATGCATACTATGTATACATACATAGTATGTATGTATGTATGTATGCATGCATGCATGCATGCATGCATGCATGCATGCATGTATGTATGTATGTATGTATGTATGTATGTATGTATGTATGTATGTATGTATGTATGTATGTATGTATGTATGTATGTATGTATGTATGTATGTATGTATGTTTGATGAACTTCATTGGCTTCCTCTATGTGCTCGCGCACAGTTCAAGATCCTCACTCTGATCCTAAAGTCTCAACGGGGTCTTGCCCCAAAATATCTGACTAATGTTTTACTTCGTCCTCACTCAGCTTCCTCCCATCGTCCGCTTCGCTCATCCAACAGACTTGACCTAATATTGGTTCCTCGGTCTAGAACTGCTATGGCTCAGTCTCGATCTTTTGTCTCAATTGGTCCTTCTCTCTGGAATGCTCTTTCTCCTTCTGTTCGCTCTACACTTCTGTCTGTCAGTTTCTCCTCTGCTCTGTCTCTTCTCAAAACCTGCTTCTTCTCGCGGGGCCTTGCGCACTGGGAGCGCCTCTGAACGGTTCACCCTACTAGAGGCGCTTTATAAATGTTTAAATACAATACAATACAATATGTATGTATGCATGCATGTATGTATGTATGTATGTATGTATGTATGTATGTATGTATGTATGTATGTATGTATGTATGTATGTATGTATGTATGTATGTATGTATGTATGCATGTATGCATGTATGCATGTATGCATGTATGCATGTATGCATGTATGCATGTATGCATGTATGCATGTATGCATGTATGCATGTATGCATGTATGCATGTATGCATGTATGCATGTATGCATGTATGCATGTATGCATGTATGCATGTATGCATGTATGCATGTATGCATGTATGCATGTATGCATGTATGCATGCATGTATGCATGTATGCATGTATGCATGTATGCATGTATGCATGTATGCATGTATGTATGTATGTATGTATGTATGTATGTATGTAATATGTATGTATGTATGTATGTATGCATGCCTGAATCAGAAAATGACCAAAACTCACATCGGTAGGGGTGGGGGAAAACGCCGACCATGGAGGGCAATGTTTAACCAATGCAACTTTGGGTGACGGAAGATCCACAGAAATTATTTCCCACGGACAATTTTGACAAAATAATAATCAATTTTAGTTACTATTTACATTAGGATTATTGCATCACATGAACTGTTATAAATATGCCATGATAAAATTCACTATCATATGACTATCATGATATTATTTACCATTCTAATAAATGTTAAAATTTTGTCATAATGAGCAGGGATTAAAGTGTGGATGGATGGTCATGGACGGCGTCCATGCACTTATTCTAGAATCTAAATGCCGACCTGCCACTTACTGGCCAGCACAGTCTGGAAAGGTTAGGGGCGTCCAGGCACTTTTTTCCAAACTTTAAGCACTGATAATGAGTATAATTTACTTAATACTTGTTAATACTTGTGCAAATACTATTTTTGTACAACGTATTGCTTAGCTTTTCTCCAGTGTTTACTATTTTTGTACAAAATAATGCTTAACTTCTCTCCAGTGTTATCTTTCAAATTTCGGCATGTCAAATTTCGAAATGTTTTGTTCCTTGAACACTTAGTAAAACAGCATCATTATGACATCGTTTGGTATTGTATTGTCTTGTAGCGCATTTATAAACTTACTAGCTGAATAACCCGGCGTTGCCCGGGAAATATAAGTTTTTGTCCCCAGCCACGCCTGACCCCGTTCCGACTTCACCATTCTGACCCCGCCTTCCATCGACCCCCGCGTTAAGGAGAAGTAACGAACCTCTCCGCTAGGTGTACAGGTCTGGTCGATAATCGAAGAGCAAAACCCGTTAAGTCCATTCGACACGTAACTGAGAAAAACGACTTTTTCTGAAAAGATACTACCATTCAGCGCAACGTGCTTTTTTCATAAATTGTTCTTTGCCACTTAGATAAAGGAAGTTTTTTAAATCTACGCTTTTTTATTCCGATTATTTGCAGTTATATTCGCATTATTTACGTCCACAACATTTTTGCTACGCGGTTTGGCGAGATGTGACGTTAAGATTTGAGCTCAAAATAATGACGTCATGAGTTTAGTGAACATAATTATGCCGTGTCTAATATATCGTTTTTATAACAGCGAAATTTAAAATATGGAAAGATTTTTGGATGGCGATCTTTATGATTTTCTCGTGTGGATCAGAAGAAAAAAGCCGAGAATAATCCTCGCAAATATTGTCGATAGAAGTAAATATCACGTGACCTCAAAACGTCATGCCATTGGCTGTAGTTCTCTGGTAGTCAATGGAGGCCTTGTGGAGGCGATCAACGTGAATGGATTTTGAATCGCTTATCGCGTGCAAGTTTAAATGTTGACATCTCGGGACTTATAAAGTGAATTGGCAGCCGAAAATACTGGCGTTTAACTCCAAATGTGGGTAAGAATCGATTGCAAAATTTTTTTTTAAACGAATCGCTGTAATTTCCGAGTAGGCCTCCGGGCAAAATTGGTGCATCCCACACACAGAAGGACAAACTTTGAGTTTTATACTTTAAGATATAGCGTCTCTCGCAGTGCACACTTATCGGAGGAGCTATCAATCAATCACATAAATTTATATAGCGCCCCTTCAAGATCGCTACTCAGAGGCGCTCCCAACCCAGGCCTGGTCAAAGAGAAAGGTCTTGAGAAGACGGTAGAAAGAGCCAGCAGAGTCGTGGGGAAGCGAACGGAGAGCCGCAGGGAGGCCATTCCAGATAGCTGGACCCACCACGGAAAATGCTCTTCGCTGCATAGTAGCGGTACGACAAAAAGGGACAAGATAGTCACCGCGGGCAGCTGACCGCAGCGAACGACGGCCCAGAGAAACCGAGACTGGAGTAAAAATCTCACATAGGTAGGATGGAGCTTGAGACAGAATGCAGCGCCAAGCTATAGACGAAACTCTATAAGCAATGCGTTGCTGCAGTGGGAGCCAGTGAAGGTCGTCCCTCATGAAGGCAGATACGTGAGCAAACCGGGAGATGCCACCAACCAGGCGTGCTGCAGTTCGAAGAACCCTAACCAAGGAGTTCAGACGGACCTGTGGGAGGCCAACATAAAGAGAGGAGCAGTAATCTAAGCGGCTGCAAACAAAGGCATGGACAAGAGTAGAAGATGCAGTGAACGAGAGAGAGCGAGCAACGACGCGCAGCTGTCGAATTTGGTAATAGCAGGCACGTGACAGGGAAGAGATGTGCTTAGAGAAGGAGAGTTCTTGGTCCAAGATGACCCCAAGGTCTCGAACAGAGGTAGAGAAGGTTACAAGGGGAAACTCATGTGCGAGAGCAGCCAAGTCAATCTTGGCCAGCTGCTGGCGAGTTCCCAGACATATGAATTGCGTCTTCAAAGAGTTGAGTCGCAGTCGATTTGACGAAAGCCAAGAAGTAAGGGTGTCAGAAGCGCAGACCATAAGGCGGACAGTTTTGGCTGCGTCCACAGCAAAGCAATGGGCATATGATTGGACATCATCAGCGTAAGAGTGGCTTCGCAATGAGCAAGATGCGAGCAAAGAGCCAATGTCTGCAGTGAAAAGGATATAGAGCAAGAGCCCTAGGACAGAGCCCTGCGGGAGGCCCACTGGAACGGGAATCCAAGGGGAACGAGTGGAGTGAAAGACAGTGGAAGAGGAGCGGTCAGCTATATAGATAGGATGTGAGCCAGTCAAGGGGCAGAGCAGAGATGCCAAAAGAAATAGAAAGCCGATGAATAAGAATGTTATGATCGACAGTGTCGAAAGCAGCACTCACGTCGTAGAGAGCCTGTAGAGTTACCTGCGATTTGTCAATCGCATTGTAAACATCAGAAAGAAGATGAAGAAGAAGGGTCTCAGTGGAGTGCCCCTTGCGAAAGCCAGATTGGTATGGAGGGAGGAGCAAATTCGAGTCCAAGTACCTAAAAAGCTGAATAGCAACAAGTTTTTCAACAATTTTAGAAATGAAAGTAACATTAGCTATTAGCTAATCACATGGCTACCCAATTTTGGTAGTTTGGTAGTTCCTGTACTGAAATAGAAAAGCAATTTTGCTAAGATGAAAGCTTAAATGCTGAAATTGCAATGTGGAAATTGCAAAAATTTCTTGTGCCTTTCTCTAAAACCCTCTTCCCCGTCTCTGCGCCACAAACCCTGGCGATCGTCTGCGAGACCCTCGTTGATACCCCCAGAAATCTTCATTCCTCGGAAGAGGGCAATTATAGATTACACATTGTTAGGTGCGAAAAACCGGTCCAGGAGGGAGGGGTAAGAAACTAGATTGAGCCTGGTTGCTTAGGGGGGATCCCGGGATAATATATATATATATATATATATAATATATATACATTTTGAAAGCTATTATTTTTGCTATGTATACGCGGGTTATTAATAGATTTAGTGCGATGTCGGTCGATGGTTGGGGTGTGTATATATCTGTCTTTTCTGTAGCTCTCTCTCTCTATATATATATCTGGCCTACAGTACTGTTATCAGACCGAAATGGTTGTCCTACTCTTTAAAGTTCTGCCTTCAGTCGCTTGTCAGGGTTGTCGACGTCAACCCTTTGAAGCACGTCACCACATCCCGTCCGTTATATTATTATGTTCTGAACGCATGCAGTTCTTGTCATTGTCGGACGAAGCCTATCATACAAATACGTCTGACAGAAGAAGGTCATGGTCTGCATTCACTCACCCGCGTCATCCGAGTCACAGATGAATTAGTTCGACCTGTACAGGTAGTCTTATAAGGGTTGACGAGGGTTGGGTCAACATGAGTGAAATGCTTGAATGAATCTAGGGCCTAGACTGTATATGTCATTTCTACAGGCCACTCGTGTGAACAATTTTTGCAAGTTACCCGGTCGTCACGTAAAGTTTGAAGTAGCCTATCCATGCAATTAAAGAATGTCCTCTATGCTCATTCATTCATTATTGAGATTTATATAGCTCCCCATCCGGTTACTACTCAGGAGCGCTCCCTACTCAACCTCGGCTGAAAAGTGCTGTTTAATGGAAGAGAAACTGTTTATCGACGGTGCACAAGGTAGCGTTTGTTGGTGTAAGGTAACGAAGGTTAGGCAGAATTAAGTATATACAGACCATACTACACGTATACCATGGTACACGTATGTATACCATGCTATACACGTATACCATGCTACACGTATACCATGCTGCACGTATACCATGCTACACGTATACCATGCTACACGTATACGGTGTACGCTACGCATACACCGGTGTGAAGTGTGACTTGCGAGTAAACTGCAGATGCTGTAATGCATAAGTTCGAGGTCCAGGATATTCGTCCAAGGTCGATACGAAAAGAAGCTGAGTGACCTTTTGCTCATTTCCCTCTGTCCCGTGGTGCGGTGCTCTAACAAAGAATGACACGAATGGAAATCATTCGTGTCATTCTTTGTCATTTGACCATCGTTTGTTCATGCTGTTGAATTTGAGCAGAAACTATAATTATGGCCATAATATTATAGCATGTTCCTCTCTTTTGCCCTTAGTTCTGCAAACGCCGTGACAAATTTCTGTTTGCCAGTGTTGGCGCAGGCCATGATCGGGATGGCCACTCGTCTGATGAGGGCGCTTTATATAAAGGCTCAATTCCAATTAGCCTACCATTGAAATCTGAACGTGTCGTCTAGGGCTGCATACATTTTCGATAGATGGCTCTGATAGGTCAGACCGTTGCCAAAGTATATAGGAGTTATCCGCAACCAATTTGTACTTCCGTCAGTATATTTATCTATAGGCCAGCCTCAATTTGCGTAGGATGCTGGGCAATAAAATTTCGTTTCGAAAGATCTTGTCGTCTTCCTGTAAAGTCGGTTGATAAAATCGTCTTAACGATCGTTTAGTCTTCGAAATGGTTGTAAACGACAACGTAAACAATCTCACAGGAGAATGCAGAACAAGATTCAAAGAGTAAATTAGCGAATTTCCGAGATCCTATCTTTATTGGCTGGGAGGATTTAGACGTCTCGGCAACTTCTCTTTGACCTGCATACTTTGAGAGGTCAAGATGCATGTGGGCATCTGGTTATCCAATATCCAGGTTATACACATAAGAATACATGCTTACATACATGCATACATAAATGCATACCTTCATGCATACATACGTATAATCGTATACGCAATACATATATACAAGCACATACATACATAATTGCATGAAAAGCCATACATAGGCTACATATGTGCAGTGGCGGCGCCAGGATTCAAGTTTGGGAGGGGGACCGAAAATCCTCACGGAGAAAATTTTCCATTTTCATTCACCAAAATGTTTGAAGACTTTTTAGTCATTTGGCCCAAATCTCATGGAAATTTAATTTTTCCCATTTTTCATTCGCCGAAATTTCTGACCTGTCGACCTTGTCATTTGGTCGAAATCTCATGGATATGCTTCATTTTTAGGGGGGTATCATGGAAATATTTCATTTTTACATGTACAAAAACTGGATGGCCTTTTTAAGGGCTTAACCCCTTAGCCCCCTCTGGTACAATTACACATACATATAAATGTGCTTGAATGCAGACATGTGTGCAAAATACAGACAGACATGTGTGCAAAATACAGACAGGCGCACTGCAGACAGACATGTGTACAGCTAAAGTCTAGCGTGCACAATGATCGTCTCCGAGAGATGTAAACTTCATATCGTCAGCCATTGAGTCACACATGCAGAGATATGTGTTATGCTGTGGATTGAACGCCTACCAACCATGCTGTCAGAATTATTATATTAAAGCACAGCATGCATATATCGTACTCTCTGCAGTGGACTTTAGTCGGTCACTTCAAAGCGCTGACGTTACTACAAAAAGTCTTTCTTCCTCCACATTCCACCTTTGCTTAGACGAAAATAACTCGACAGTTGGCCATCAAGTTTTCTAATCTTTGTGTAGGATCGACGCATCGAAGAGTTGGTCTCTTCTCAATAACATTCTTGTAGCGCATTTTCATGACTTGCCAATCGTGCAGCTGCAGTGGACAGGGCTGTTTTAAAGGAATTTTTAGAACTGCACAACCCCTTCTTTCCTTTCCCATCCTCCATGGTAAATTACTCCCAATCGGAGAAAAATGGCCTTTTTCAACAAGTTTTAACTGCACAGAAGTGCTTCTACATATTTCTACAACTGCACAAATCCATTTAGAACTGCACATATTGTGTACAACTGCACGTTAAAAAAGCCCTGGCAGTGGATGGTATTCTTATGAGCTGCTCGTGGTTTGAGAGCAGAGAGGAGGAGGTGTAGGACCAAGGACTATAGGAGGTCGTCGGGTTTATTGTTGGTGTGTCTGGACACACAGACGGTTCAAAAAACAGAAGGAAGGAAGGAAAAGGAGGGAAGAAGGACGATGCTGTTATGTGTTGACGTTTATAATTCAGTTGAGGGTTTTAGGGTGCACTGGATGTTGTCTCGAACATTCCTCCAACCTGATTCCAATTTTCATTCTGTGTTGCTCACTCTCATCCCTCCCGCTTCTCTCTGTCCCCTTTCGTCTGCTCATCATTTCCTCCATCTGTCCGTCTATCCCCTTTATCTCATCTATCTCTTTCTCTTTTAGCATCTGTCTATAATAACGCACAGCTGCCTCTTTCTTTCTATCAAATTCATGCATGTATTGTAGGCTATGTAATGTATACAAGTATCATTGAAGTATGTATGTATGTGTGATTGTGTGTATGTATGTATGCACGTATATATGTAGATATGTATATTATATACATGTTTGTGTGCATATTATATATATATATGTTTCTACGTATATATATATATATATGTATGTGTTTATGTAAATAGCAACCGTTCAATCTCTTTACCTGCTCACTGAATACATTTAATTGTGTGTTGAGATGTCGAATAGTCACCACCGATGCCCGGTTGATTGGATGCATCGCCATTTGAGGGATCCTCGTTTTCGGACGATGCTAGGTCGAGATTCTTAAAAAAAATGAAGCGAGTCACGATTCATACGTAAACCAACATTCCATCCTCAAAGTACAGAGACGCCTTGTGGAACGCTTGACCATTCCTTGTAATTGCAACTGTAATTGTAATCGAACAGTTATGAAGAGAAACTACAATAGATCTATACCGAGGGCAGGACATAGCATAATTCATCCACAATGTTCTTGTTGTGTCTTTGAATAGGCCGACGATGGATGCATTGGATTTGCAAAGCTTCCCGATCAAGTTCATCGGAAGGCGATCAAAAGGGGATTTGACTTCACGCTGATGGTCGTTGGTGAGTTGAATCAACGAAGGGACAGCCGCCATTTTGGCTCCTCAGAGCATTTATGTGGTCGGCCATTTTTTCCTATAGCCTAGCACTGCAGAAATCTGCTATCGCCAGCCATATTATAATCATTTTGTCAATGCATTTTCAATGACCAGTGTGACCCATATTTTTGTGCTTGACTGCAATCTTAATAGTTTCTGTGCACTAATGTAATGTTATGTTATGCTTCGCTGCAGTGCTAAAGAGCGTCATTTCATTTTCAATTGTCAATTGAAATTTTAAAATGCCTTGTTCCAGTTAAGTCTGCGCCGTTTTCGACTTTGGTATAGCTGCAGACCTGTTACAGTAAGTAGCTGAAGACATACTTCACTTAAAAATAGTGTTAGCTAACCGTGGAAAGTTGTTCAAAAAGTGTTGACCTAAACGTAGAACCTAATTTAGTTTTGCCTCATTGGTAGCCTATACGATGTGTAGACTTTTACGTAACCACTTTTTACAGACCTTTCTAATTTGTTGCACACTTTTGCATCAGTTGCATTTCGCAATCGTCATCTCAATTTCTAGTTTTCTACGGCGACATAAAATAATTTGATGGCTCATTCACAGACACTCAGCGAGAAACAGACACAATAAAGTAGAGATTAAGTCAGTTGAAGAGCACTTGACGATAAAACATTAAAAATCAGACACACGTAACGCTGTATCGCTTCATTGCTGTCTGTTCATCAGTCAGTCTCATTAGCCATATCTGTATAATAGTCCTGCTAGATTCTTGTTTGTAGTTCTGCTGTTTTTTTTACCAAGTACAAAATGCCGGCTTAAGTATTGACTATAAAGGCATGTATACTATAGGTTCCATTACACTGCAGTGATTTGACTATATTACAGTATAGTTATGGGTTGTGTAATAAGATGCTTTTTCAATGCACTGCATGCAGGTGAATCTGGTCTTGGAAAGTCGACGCTCATCAGCAGCATGTTCTTCCAAAACGATTTCTACCATGATAGGATAATACCAGAAGCAGGAAGTAAGCCAATCACTACTGCTACTGCTACTGCTACTGCTACTACTACTACTACTACTACTACTACTACTACTACTACTACTACTACTACTACTACTACTACTACTACTAATGTAATGTAAATGTAAATGTAATGTAAATCTTCGAGAATTTCTCAGCGCCCACAAAAGCCACGTCAGGGAGACCAGCTTATTCACCGGCGCTATATCAAATCAAGTCCGCAATAGCCAGAGCTGCCGTTTTCGTTCCGGTGCCAGGTCAAAATCCGGGGAGGTCAAGCCGAGGAGACAGCGTGGTGCTACGGTGGTTGTCGGTGATGGTGGTGGTTGGGTGATGGAACCTGATTGGAATCTGGATAGGATAGGTTGAAGAGTTCGGTTTTCAGTCGTGAATGGAATGCAGCAGAGGAGAGTGCAAGCGGAGGAGAGGTTGAATTATTGTTTGGAGGTGAGACTGCAGGAGAGATAGGAGGGTGAGCGAACATGCGGAGGTATGTTGGGAGTCCGTTCCAAAGAGCTGGTGCAGCATAGACTAAGGAGCGGTCGCAGAATTTCAGAGAGGATGATACTGGAGGCCGAGAGAGAGAAAGATATGATGATGATCGCGTAGACCTGTGAGGTTGAATGGTGATTAGTTGACGAATGTAGGAGGGCTGAGAGGTTTGAAGAGCGTTGTAGGTTAGAGAAACAATTTTGTAATGGATGCGCTGAGAAACTTTTAGCCAATTTTACTACTACTGCTACTGCTACTGCTACTGCTACTGCTACTGCTACTATACTACTACTACTACTACTACTACTACTACTACTACTACTACTACTACTACTACTACTACTACTACTACTACTACTACTACTACTACTACTACTACTACAGTACTACTACTACTATAATTGATCACCAAGATTCCCAGAGTAGATAGAAAGTTACTTTGGGATGTTTAGTCTTCCTGAAGGTTGTTGATTGAGGTAATGCAACGGCGAATGGCATTGAAGTACAGAATGGCGATATATCTCAGTGATGGATGACGGTAGCTCAACGCTATAATAGGGAATGGTAGCTAAGTACTGAGATATGGTAGTTATAAGTGCTGATGGAAGCCAGAAATGTTCCTCTCAGCTCTAGACACTATCCGATTCAAGGTGATTGATGAAAACGAGGCATATTGAAATTTTTGCACTCAGAGTTTGAAAAGTCAAGGGCACAAAACAGTATACACGACAGAATGGCTTTGTATTTTGACACCATTTTTTCAGCTGCTCTCTCAGCTCAGTAACAGCTGCTACTGTTTCGGCGCGGTATCGGACAGTGCATGACATGGCTCGCCATGGTGCCAGACGAGGCGTTTGCTCCATATCCCATCGGTCCTGCCTGATCCTGCCTGGCTCCTCTGAATCGGGAAATCATACACTCCACATGATGGCGCTTAATGAGACGTGTCTAGCAGTGCGATCAGTTAATTCAAAGTCCAACGATAAAAACTATGAACCGTTCCTTCCACGAGCAATCACTTGAATCAATCTCAATGTGCAGATATTTCCTTATCTGTCTTACACTTATCACCAATCCCGTACCTCATCCTGCCCATTTTCTAAAATTTAAATTTAATATGCTTTTTTATATTACTTTATTGTTGTTTTGTTTTTTCTCTAGTAAGCTATGAAGCCTCATGTTCTTGAAATAATGTTCAATGATAATAGCATGTGCTTTCGGCTCATTAATTTTCATTAGGATTTCTGTCCTCCGCATTTTCCTCGATGTGTAAATGATATCGATAAGAATTTCAAAAACTAAGAATGGCATATTTCTAGGATGGCGGCATTTCTTCGTTGTCATTTTCATTAGTATCATCACTATCATTGTTTCTTATCATTTATTACTTTGCCATTATTTATGTCTCTACTGCCATTATGATTAGTTTATTACAGCAGACTATTATCACTAATCAATCAGTAAATCAATCAATCGGTAAATAAATCAGTAAATAGATTAAACCAATAAAAAATCAATCAATCAATCCTCGTTTATTTGATCATGTTAAGCTGACAAAGACGCAACTTTACCTGGATTGAGCCATTCTCGAGACAACATGAACACACCCCAACAGCGTTAATAGTAGTTCTTATAAAGAAAACGGGATATAAAATTCACGATTGGATTTTGCTGGTAGGGCAAAGTCAGAGTGCAACAATGCAGAGGCGTTCGTTCTCTGTGGTTGGTCCAACAACCTGGAATGTTCTCCCCATGACTATGCGACACCTCCGACACCTCCCAAGCTGTTCTCAATTTCACAAACTGTTGAAGACTGGTTTTTTCGCTTGATCTCGGCCGGGAGCGCCTCTGAGTAGGTACTTTGAAGGGGCGGTATATAAATTCTGATTGATTGATTGAATGTTATTAATTTTGTTTTCTTGATTGTAACTTACTATGATTTACCTCTCACCCTACAACACATAACCTGACGTTCTCTTCATCTTTCCAGAGAAGCTATCAAGAACCGTTGATATCGAGAAGCGTTTGATGGAAATCGAAGAACTGGGAGTGAGGTTGAGACTGACGGTTGTTGATACGCCTGGTTTCAACGACGCTCTCAACTCAACCGATTGGTAAACAGACTTCCTGCTTAACTGATAGAATTACCCCAACCATGTTTGGAGCTATAGGTCGGAGGTCAGATTTCCTGTCTTATGTGTAAAGTATAAACGTCTTATTTTTAATAGACATGTAGGCTGTGCAAACTTATAATTGCAAGTTTGAGTTGCAGCTGTGTTCGTGTACTTAATCTATCAACGATTAGTCTGTATGTATACGTAATCACTACACCCTGTTCACGGGGTGCCTGAAATTGTCATAACAGCAACACAGAAAACTAGTGTAAGATATAAAATATCGTTGGGGGTAAGACCTTGTTTACAAACTGCCCTGAAGACGATGCTTGAAAGCATGGTCCTGAGGTGAGGTCAGATGGGGTGGGTCGCTCCATTTACTAAAGAGTTGGTCAGGGGTATACGCTATGCACCAAACGATTCTTCATTCACTGCATTGTCTTTGTCCTTTCACTATAGATTGCAGTTTATTAGCCATGAGCTTTTTCTTATCCGTCTCATTTCCGTAACACATAGTGTACACATGGTGTACTCAGTCTCGATCCTTTGTCTCAATTGGTCCTCCTCTTTGGAATGCTCTTTCTCCTTCTGTTCGCTCTACACTTCTGTCTGTCAGTCTCTCCTCTGCTTTGTCTCTTCTCAAAACCTGCTTCTTCTCTCGGGGACTTGCGCAGCAGCGCACTGGGAGCGCCTCTGAACGGTTCACCCTACTAGAATCGCTTTATAAATGTCTAAATACAATATGGTACACCCGATGATGCAGGCTACTCATTGACACCAACGTTACGAATTGCAATATTTTTAACCATGCATGCATACAGCCGATCATATTGTCGCCGTTTACAAAAAACTCCTTTGACGGATTTTCTGTTGCATCGTCATCGTCATCAGCTGGAAACCGGTGAACAAATACATCGTGGATCAGTTCGAAGAGTACTTGAAGGATGAATCGGGACTCAACCGGCAGACGATCCAGGATCATAGAGTCCACTGCTGTCTCTACTTCATCTCTCCTTACGGTCGAGGGTGAGCAGGGTTTCGAGAGTATTATAGCACGTCTATTCTATGTTTCGAGAGTATACGTCTATTCTATGTTTCGAGAGTATACGTCTATTCTATGTTTCGAGAGTATACGTCTATTCTATGTTTCGAGAGTATACGTCTATTCTATGTTTCGAGAGTATACGTCTATTCTATGTTTCGAGAGTATACGTCTATTCGGTGTTTCGAGAGTATACGTCTATTCTGTGTTTCGAGAGTATACGTCTATTCTGTGTTTCGATAGTATGCGTCTATTCTGTGTTTCGAGAGTATACGTCTATTCGGTGTTTCGAGAGTATACGTCTATTCTATGTTTCGAGAGTATACGTCTATTCTATGTTTCGAGAGTATACGTCTATTCTGTGTTTCGAGAGTATACGTCTATTCTATGTTTCGAGAGTATACGTCTATTCTATGTTTCGAGAGTATACGTCTATTCTATGTTTCGAGAGTATACGTCTATTCTATGTTTCGAGAGTATACGTCTATTCTATGTTTCGAGAGTATACGTCTATTCGGTGTTTCGAGAGTATACGTCTATTCTGTGTTTCGAGAGTATACGTCTATTCTGTGTTTCGAGAGTATACGTCTATTCTGTGTTTCGAGAGTATGCGTCTATTCTGTGTTTCGAGAGTAGGCCTATTGTATTTGTAGGTCTATCGACTCTATTCGGTCGCATGCTCTAATTTTCAGTAACGTAAGTCACTGCCTTAGAAGTACATTGTATACAGGTCCATACGTCGCTCAGATGTAGGCTATAATTATTCCAAGGTATGCAATATAATTATAGTGTTGTGGGTGGTTTTGATCTTAAGCAAATCATGCAGATGACTTTGAGTGGCTGTGTGAAAGCATTTCGCAATTTTAAGTAGGCCTATATAGGCTACTTGCTCTCGCTAGGGTTGCAAAAAAGGATACCTATAGGCTACTACCCTATACAAAATATACATTTGACCAGCAATCACCATCAGTAGGCTATAAGGCTATATATAGCTTCAAGAGTTATTGCTAGTCAAATGTGTATTTTAATGGTAGCAGATGTAGATCTAATCTTGACAATCGCCTCTGAGTAGAGATCTTTAAGAGGCGCTATTTCTATTTATGTGATTGATGGTCCATCTTCGTATTAAAATGCCACTTTAATTATTCCCAGGGTCGTGGATTAACTTTTAAGAGCAAATATTTACTCCAAAAAACACCCGTTAAAAGATTGGAATCAGACTCTGGGTTTATTGAGGTTCGGCTTTACATGGATTGATGCCATGTTCAAAATTTATCTCTGGTGTGCTTCCATATTTAAAGATTGCGACCGGTTGACGTTGACTTCATGAAGCGGTTACAGCACCGCGTGAACATCGTGCCAATCATCGCGAAGGCGGATGTTCTTACTCCATCAGAACTGAAGCAACTCAAGTCCAAGGTCCGAATTTTTATTTCTAAATTTGCAGACGATTTATTATTTTCACGACTCTGCTGCCTTGTAATGCAATCTTATCAGTTGGTTGCTATAAATTATTAGATAGCAGCCGTAGTTCACTTTTTCCACACACACTGAACCTTTGGTCCCCAGTTGACGTATACGAAATAATTGGTAGCTTAGTCACCATTTAAAATTCAAATTGATTTAGGTAACAACCTACTGAAGACTTCACAGACTAGGCATACTCTGTGAAAAAATCTTTGCTCGCAAAAACTTAGGATCGTTTTCATTTGAAGTTGTAAACCATTTATGTGGGGTTAGTAGTTCTATCCTTCCTGAATTCTCCAGACTATATTTCACTTGGAATTACATTTCAAACTCAATTTAGGTCGTCCAGTGGGTGGTAGGTGTAAATTTTTGTATCAGGACGAAGTTCTGTTCCTTTGAAGTCTACATTGAAGTCACCGCCTGTATACAGTGTACGGTGTGAATCTTGGCTAACACTGCTCATCATTCCTTTGCCGCCTTCTGTTGATGTAAATAGCACAATGCTTGTTTCTACATCATACACACTTTGACCGTTATTGTGACTTAACTCCGCATAATTTATTTTCGTCTGGCACTTTTTTGACGTTTAAAAATTATTATTCAGTGTAACTTTCGTATTTCAATATTATTGCTGATTAAAAAGTGTTTGAAGTATTAATAATGAATGACTTCCATAAAAGTGTGTAATGAATGGCAATGCCTTTTTATAAACTGTATACTTATTCAAGACATAGACCTACAATCGTTTGGTGAGCCATGGAGAAGACGTCATGTAGCATTAGTCAACAATCTATTATGTTATTGCATAGGCTACAATAGTGTTTGAAGTTTTGTTTATTTTCTTTCATACAGGTTATGGAAGAGATACGCGGTCACAGGATCCAAATCTACGAGCTTCCACCAACGGACCACGACGAGGACGAAGACTTCAAGAGGAAGGACAGGGAGCTCAAGGTCACGGTCAAGTTCATGTCCATCTTTTCATATCGGCTTATTATCACCATGTCAGATGATTTCACATGCAACAATAATTTACATTTCAGGCACATAATATGAATCATTTCGTCTGTCTCCATTAAAAGAACAACAAATGTTGTATACTATCAAAAAACAAAAGCAGTAGTAATGTTACTGACGATCGCGACCTTGTAGCTGTGCGTTTCTTGCAGGCAGCTTATCCGTTCGCGGTCATTGGTGGAAACACGATGATTGAGGTGGATGGGAAGCGCGTCAAGGGTCGAGTCTATCCTTGGGGAATCGTCGAAGGTCAGTGAAGGTCATTCTTTACCTAATGACGTATACGGCTTGATTATAAGCAGGTCTAATTTTCAAATGACTCTAATATACAAGGTGGGCCAAAAAAGATCCCCCTATACGGTTTGTTGTCAAATGTCTTGACCAAAATTGAGAATTTCGAAATGAAATTTTACAGGCTTATATACAATTCATATTTACACATGATTGCCGGATTTGATTTAATTAAATACGGCCTGATTATAAGTAGGTCTAATTTTCAAATGACTCTAATATAATCCGATTCGTCATTTACTCTATTATATTTCTCGCAACTCCAACTGCTACAATCGTCCACTGTTTCATTACTATGAGTACGATCGTCTACCGACTTGACCTTCAAACCTTTAACCTTTGGCTTTGTAATGGGAAAGAAGTGCTGTCAATGCTTGCCTCGTTCGATTTTGAATTGACTGAATGCCTCTGAAGATTGCTTCCATGGCTTTGCTTTTGTGGAAATTGAAGAAATCTGGACAGTATACGATTACCCAGAAGTATAGGCCAACACGTAGCCTACAGTAGCCATAAAACACGAGAAACGCCATACAAATGACTTGCTAGGTTGCATCTATAGTAACTTTAGCACCTTTGCATTTTGCCCATTTCTTTTCCGCAACTATAGCGCTTAATTGGCACTTGTTTATCCAAGACGAATGCTAATTCTGCTGCTGTACAACGCTAATACAATCATTGCAAAGGGTAGACACCGCGCTCTCTATCAGTCTATCTGCATCAATCCATATTTTCGTCAGTATAGTTGATCAATTTTCAGTGAAGTCGTACATCGTTTTTTGAACTGTTGATAAATGCAATTCATCGCTCGCAAAGCGATCCTCAAGTCATTCGAGAATTAAGTTGGATTAGATTAGTTGGTAGGAGGACGGATATCCAAACCAGATTCACCAGTCACTAAATACAATAATTGCTCATTATGGATATCCGTTGCATGCAATATAAGTAGGCCTATGCTGAAAACATCCGCTAAGTCGCTATATCGCTATATAGAATGAGGCGTATTGCTTTAAAATATAATTTGTAAATTGCGGTCCCCCCAAAGCGAGGTTCATCGTTGGAGAAACAAACTGTTGATAAAAAATAAAAATAAAAAATAAAAAATCATATGCTCGACCGCCAAGTGCCTGACAATGCCTATTGTTCCGCTCCGTTTACATTTATGTATCGCATGAAATTGGATGAAACCGATGACCCAGAGCCCAGACCAACCGACCTGATTCTGTTTTCTAATTACAGCGGAAAATCCTGAATTTTCGAATGTGACATTACTTCGACAGTTTCTCGTCAGGTTAGCATTGTGTCGTCACCATGACTACTAAATGGCAGGAAACTTAAGATCTGTAATCGTCATCATCGTCATCATCCTCATCGTCATCATAATCACCGTCATCATAACCATTATCATCATCATCATCATCATCATCATCACCGTCATCATAACCATCATCATCATCGTCGCCGTCGTCGTCATCGTAGTCATCATCATCATCCTCGTGAACGTCATGGTCAACGTTGTCATCATCGTCGTAGTCATCATCATCATCATCACATCATCATCATTATCATTATCATCATCGTCGTCTACTCGTCTTCGTCATCGTCTTCGTCATCGTCATCATCATCATCATCATCCCAGTTATGAAGCAGTTGACATTTGTTGCATCATCTGTTCATCTGTTAATCTGTCTGTTAAAGCACACACCTGCATGACCTGAAGGAGGTCACAAAGGACGTTCATTACGAGAACTTCCGAGCAGGAGTCATCGACCAGAAAGCGAAGACATTGCCACCGATCAGGTACAGAATCAATCATCATCATCATTATCATGTATTGTAGTATACATTGTAGAATCGGTTCGTGTAAATGTTTGGCTGATGTATACGAGAGAAATGAACGAACGAACGAACGAACGAACGAACGAACGAACGGCCGTTGATTGCGACGGGGGTCATCGAGTGGCTGCTGCAGAGGTGCTATGGTGGCTGCCCTGATCAACGGACGGTCGATCGAAGTATGATGATGATGATGATGATGATGATGATGATGACGATGACGATGACGATGACGACGATGACGACGACGACGACGATGATGATGGTGGTGGCGATGATGATGATGATGATGATGATGATGATGTGTATGATGAACAATCGATGGTTCAATAGATCGATCAGTCTGTCTCTCTACCTGTCTCTCTACCTACAGTGTATATGTCTCTCTGCCTGTTTGTCTGCCTGCCTGGCTGCCTGTTTGCATATATGTCTATCATCTGTCCGTCCATCTGCCTGTGTGTCTGTCTGTCTATCACCTGTCCGTCTGTATGTCTGTCTATTATCCGTTGTTTGTCTGTCTGTTTGTCGGCGAATGAAAACAGGAATGATTCGATTGACGATCGAACGAGTGATTGAAGTGTGAATGGACAGACGTACGGATGAAAGAACGGAAGGATTGATTAAAGAAGGGAAGGATTGATGAAACAGGTAAATGGAAAGGTGGAAGGAATGATGGCTGGATGTCAGTATAAACAGATGGAAAAAAGGGGGGCACTTAAGCACGAACGAACAATGGATTGACAATGGATTGACTAAGGCGACGAATGAGGGATGACGGAAGAAAGTGAATAGGAAAGGAGATGTAAGACGAAGAATTTAACAGACGATCGAAGTCATTGAAGTGAAAATTCAGTCAGACATGAACATCTAAAGTTGTGAGATTTGGTTTGCAGAGCAGAAGCATAATAGAGAATTTTACTGCTCAGAACATTATGTAATGAAGAATATTGTTAATCTGCGTGAGGTGTAAATAAAGCATAATTGTCTATTTTCTTAAACAGTTCGAAGATCGATGCTGATAAACTGCTAAAGGAGAAGGAGGAAGAGGTAGGTCAATATTTACCAATCTGTTTCCATGCTATTGCATGGGGCGTCAGTTGGTAAGTGGAATAGCAGAATAGCAGTGTCTACCTGTCGCCTCTCTTCCCTTCTCTTGTCTCATATGTATTCCACTCGAGACCTACTGCGTTGCTGACCATACATTGGTTGGCTCATTCATCTCTTCCTTAATTCGTTCATTTAATGTATCCAGCGATCATCCATCCTGCATCCGTGTGTGTATTCATTCATGTTTCCATTTCATGCTTCAACCTATTCATTCACCCACCCATTTACTACCCATAGTAAAGTGAATAGGAAAGTGAATAGAAAAGTGAATAGGAAAGTGAAAGTGACACCTGTCACACCCGTCATATACATCCATTTTCGGGAACTTGGAAAGTGTTGCTGAAGAATGTGCTATTTCCATATTATGGAGTAACAATAACATGCTGCACTTAGTTCATGCTGTCCTGTTTCAGATCAAACGAATGCACATGATGCTACAGAAGATGCAATCTCAGATGTACAACGCGCGATAAAAACTGTAAACGATGAAGAACGTGTTTCCGTGTTCATTTGAAGTCAAAGAACGATTCCGAATGTTCACAGGGATGGTTCAACTTGTGAATTTCTTATACCGACAGAAATATTTCAGTTACTCAGGCACGTGATCCGCTCACGTGATCATTGTAGCGCCGCCTCTTTGTTTTGTGTTAGGCCTACGCTATAATTAATTATCTATATGCGAAGAGGTTTAGAGTGAGCTCTATATGCTAGCGCAGGAACTGACCAACTGATGTGTGTTCTGGTAAATGCTGATGGACATAAGTTAAGAGGTCACCTTCAAAGGGTCCATTTCAGGGTCAGGCCTTCGGTTTAGAGTCATTATTTGGATTAGGTTTAGTGCAATTTGTTAGAGTACTACAGTTCGAGATAGGGCTAAAGACTAATAACTGGAGTAGGCCACACTGTATATAATTTCCATTAGCTCTAACTCCACAATTGTTTTGAGAATTAGATAAATGGAGTAGGGATCAGAATTGGGGGGATCATTATTGCTTGCGTCAATGGTAGGTCATGCATGGTTGGCATTCGATGTGCATGATTAGTCTTAAATTAAAGGATGACTTGTTTTAAATTCAACTAAGCGATTGGTTTAAGAATTCGCCCTCATAGGAGAAAAATATTTCCCCAAATTTTTTGGGGGGTATAGCAAAACCTCGCAGCTCTACGAAATAGCTTCACTTACCGGCTACTGTTGTCAATGAGATGCTCTGACTTTGAGGGAGATGACTCAACCGCAGTAATTCTCGACACTTTGCGAATTGTTACAAACTGTGTGCGATCAGCTTTTGCTCAAGATTGACCTGATGCAATTGTATAGGCATACTTCTATGGTTATGATTAAAGTTATATAGCCTTAGGTCAGAGTACTAGCCTAGTATACATACTATAGTTGGATTGAGTGGTTGTGCCTATTGCGTTCATTGCTTCACCCTTGTATGCCTATGCCTATTCGATAGACAAGAGAGATTTAAAGATGGAAGCAAAGGAGGTTTCAGTCTCTACACATATTCTAAATCCTTTTAGGAGAGATGAGCCATGACGCAATAATAATATTTTTGTGATAATAATTATACGATCATATTATGAATGGTTTTATAATCGACGATTTCGTGTTTTTGATTCACTCGATTTGTAAATTAATTACAGTCTGAATTATTCTCTGTATAGTTTGAACTTTAGAGCAGGATTTTAAACGAAGCAAATAATCAAATGTCATTTCACTTTCTTTGGGATCCAAGCGTTTGTTTCTTCACTCGTTCACTGGTTCATTCATTCGTTCAAACGACACATTACCGATTGAACAGTTCGGTCGCCATCTTGCATTGATTAGCATGTCTAAAGATAGCAGATCGATTGAGTGACTGATCGAGTAACTGAATGAGTGATGGATAAATAGATGGATTGATGGACAGATGGATGGATGATTTTATGAAGCCATGGGTGGATTGGATGGATGATTTGATGAAGCCATGGTGGATTGGATGGATGGTTTGATGAAGTCATGGTGGATTGGATGGATGATTTGATGAAGCCATGGTGGATTGGATGGATGGTTTGATGAAGTCATGGTGGATTGGATGGATGATTTGATGAAGCCATGGTGGATTGGATGGATGGTTTGATGAAGTCATGGCTAGTATGGACCTCCGCACATAGGGAAGAGATGGGGCAATTAGTCTTTCCGCGGAAAAATTGACATCTGCTTTTAAACTACTACTTTCTGGTTTCTAACAGATATGTTGGCACTAAAATACTAATATAACTTATGATACACAAAGTGTAACCGAGAAATATATATATATTTAGAAACCTCTGTTGTAAAATTACCATGTTCTTAATTTCCTGCTTTGAGTTTTTCAAGCTCTTGCTAAAAAAGTGACCGTGATAATAATTATTGTCTTTGACTCTCGTGCAGAAATATCTGATGATGGGTGGGTTGCGATGGACGAATGTATATCAATGTATATATATATATAGGCTGCTTATGGACGAATTGCGTGGGTAGATGAGTGGGTAGATGGGTGGGTGGGTGGGTAGATCATGGATGGAATACATGGATCTGCTTTGATGAATTAGATTCGATCAGACGAGAATAATATTGGATCGTTGTATTGATTAACCAAAGCCATTCAATCATGTTTTAAATTATACATAAACAGGTTGACGATCTATAGACGGATACCGAATAAATGAATAAACTGAAAGATACATTATATATACACATATATAAATATATTAAACATATCATATGCACATACATGTAGCTACTTTAGTTTTTGTCAGTTAATTTGTTGGATAGTAACTTGCAGATGGTAGATAGATAGAGAGACAGACAGACAGTCAGACAAGCAGACAGGCGGACTGACGGACGGATCGATAGATAGATAGATAGATAGATAGATAGATAGATAGATAGATAGATAGATAGACAGATAGACAGACAGACAGACAGACAGACAGACTGCAGGCAGACAGGCAGACAGACAGAGAGACAGACAGATAGATAGATGGATGTAAGGATGGATGGATGGATGGATGGATGGATGGATGGATGAATGGATAGATAGAAGGATAGATGGATGGATGGATGGATGGATGGATGGATGGATGGATAGATGGATATTTGATCGATTGATCAATGGGTCGATGGATGGATGGATGGATAGGCCTATTTAGATTTTTTTTGATTAATTGAATAATTTATCATTGATCAAGCGGCCAACTCGTTCCTCCCTCATTCGAATCATTGACCAGTCATTCATCAATAAATTAATTCAAGCATTCATTCATTCACAAAATAATTCATTCGTCTTCGCTTGTTTATTGTTGACTCAGTCATAACTAATTCATTCGACCATTCATTCTTTCACTCCCGTCATCAATTTCATATTTGCAATCAGCTGAATGCTGCAAATATTCGAATGAAACGTCGAGTACCATTAGGCCAGACACAGACAGAGACAGAGACAGAGACAGAGACATAGACCACTACAGAGACAGAGACAGAGACATAGACCAATACAGAGACAGAGACAGAGACAGAGACGTGGCCTACACAGACAGGTTGGGACAAAGAGTGAATAACGCAAGACAAGGTGCGCTTAAATGCCCTACGTTATAGCTGATGTGGCAAAGGACAACCGCACTCGATGGCGTATACTCTTTTCTGCCGCGGAAAATTTTGAGTGCAATAGCTTGCTGCTTGGGTGGCGTGGCAGAGTTGCTTTTAATAATGTGTCCAAAAGTTTGCGCTAAGACGTGAGGCTAAACTCCTCATGCCATTCTTGAGCATTGAAATAAAGTATCTATACTCGTCAGTCATAGTTAGACAGAGAACGGCGAAGAGATAAGCAAAAATAAATCGGAACGGATAGAACGACTACGATATATAGGCCTAGGCTGGATGGATTTTGAATTTAATTCTTTATGTATAGAGGACATGTAACATTGGATTCATCGTGGGAGGTTTGCACTAGTCTGTTACTCACTTACTCTGTTAGATAACCTGTTGCGCTCCGCCTGGTACCTAGAGGTCACCTCACCATGCCGCTTCGAACTTAAAAACTGCCTTTTAGCCGTGGTTCGACTGGGAGCGCTTCTTACTAGATTTTATCCTTAAGGCGCGCCGTATAAAAACTCAATAATAATAATTATATCATAATATTATATTGCAACGTTCCGATTTCCCACCATGAACCAGGATTCGATATATACATATATACCAGATTTTAATGTTCAAAAAGCGATTCTGTTTGAAATGTCCACTCCAGTGTCAATGACTCAATGTTACAAAACACTTTGATCGCAAGACCTGAGGACGGTGCCCAGTGCGATTTTCCTGTTGCCATGCAGGTAGGCTGCGTCTTTGGTAACTATGACGACGGGAGTCGATAACTGGCGCGGGTCACGTAAGCGTGACGGCGGATTGTCTGTAGTTGGCGGTTCGATCGAGGAAGGATTGGACGGACCCGGTTGCTGAGGCAGAATTGATGCAGAGGATGAGTAAGTTAGACACAGAGAGACAGAGAGACAGACAGACAAAGAGACACAGAGACACAGAGACTTAGAGGTTTATATAGGTGTGTAGGTAGGTAGGTGAGTAGGTAGGTAGTCAGTTAGCGCTGAATTCGGTCAGTCGTGCAAATTAGCCCATGTACGGATAGATGGACGGAAGGACGGACGGACGGATGGATGGATTGATGGACAGGTCAGCGTATGAATATGGATGGACGCATGAACGGCTAGATGGTTGGCGGATTTCTGATAAAAGGAAGGGAGGACAAATGGAAAGCGAATAGATGACTGGATGACTAGAGATGACTAGATGACTGGATGACTAGATGACTGGGTGACTGGATGGACGGATGAATGATTCTGTCTTGATAAAAAGGACAATTTTATTGGAGCAGTTGACCAAGATGCGATGGAAGCAAGAGCTGGTTTCAAGAAGCTTCTGAGTCGCAACAAGGTTGGTTCAATTAGTAAATCATTCAATCATAACAGTGATACTATGATGCTGCTGATGATGATGATGATGATGATGATGATGATGATGCTGATGATGCTGCTGCTGATGATGATGGTCATCCTGCAACTACCACTTGTACTACTACTACTAATGCTACTACTACTACCACTACTACTGGTAGTCTGGTACTGCCATTACTATAGTCATACTAATAACAATAGTAATTTCCTCCACCCGCAGTTGTGATAGCTATGACCATAACCATAATTTTTGCTTAAATTATATATAATTTTTATTAATAAAAAGCAGCCTAAGTTTAGGAAATTCAATTTCAAATGTGATGGTTATGTTGCTGAAAAGCATTCATCCATGACGTTCTGAAGTATGTTAAGTTTCACGAAGAGCAGCAATCCATTTACTTACCTTCAGGCATACTAATTAGTTATGTACTAAGATACTTCGAAAGTGAACAAACGGTTTCTTAGATTTGATGCTCTGCAGTCATTATTAAAATACATGCGTTACAAGATTCTTTAAATATGAACGAAGCTAAATAACCTTTGTCATCCATCTGACAATGTACATGGGTAGCTCTAATCTGTGGGGTTCTGCAGTCCCTTCTTATTACGCTTTTGTGACCAACATAATTATACTTGTTCTTAGTATGACGAGTTGTTACTCTGCATATGTCTGACTCAATAAATTGATAGCTATAGCCACAAGCATAAATTTTATTGAACCCATGTAACAGTAATGACATAAAAAACAAGTAATGTAGCAAAAAGACTAAAAGAAAGGGATCAATAGGATTACAACCCTAAGGAACCTGGCATGACATTTTCACAGAAATATTTGAGAGGTGCTTAACACGTAGGCTATATATACGTACCATTTGCAAAGAAAAACGACACACGTAACATTCCCCCCTCACAGAAAAATTCGACAGCTGTTGTTTACATGTAAGAACGCAAACTATTCCTCGTCAGAATAATAATTCGACTGTGGGGCATTTATGTACAAAAAAAGGATCGTCAGAAAAATTCCGGTCAAAGGGTATTGTCGGTGCCTGGGTCAGTGGTTGCTGTTTGCCCAATTCGGCCGTTTTTCCCGCCCCCTCGAAACCTGAATTTCCCTCCCCACGCAGGGGGACTATATTAAACACTTCTTAGCCTGACAGTTGCGCCTAAATTTGAAAAGGTCAGACAGGGATGTTGAGCACTTTTCTATTGCAAAGTCATCAGGAAACTGTCAGTGGTCATAATTATAGAAGCCAACCACTCTATAGTCACTCTTAGAATTTCTTCTCTAGTCAGATAAGTTGAGATAACACGAGCAATGAATGGACACACTCAAAAAATGAAATTGCAACTCTACTGGCGGTGCTACCATAGGTCGAGGTCATTTGACATACTGCCAGGGGCTTCTATCCCCCCTAAGCAACCGGGCGCAATCCATTTTCTTCCCCCCTTTTTTCTGGACCGGCCTTCCTCTATATATATATGCAATATAATGCAATCTAGCGCATGCCCTCCTCTAGTGTGGGAAAGAAGGTTTGTTTGGAGAGGGACAAACGAGCATCCAGCAGACGATCGCCGAAGCATGTGTAGCGCCAAGAAGGGACCTGGTATGGGAAGGGAATGTGCCCCCCCATAAGAAATTTTTGCGATTTCCGCATTGCAATTTCAGCATTTTTAAGCTGTCCTCTTAGCAAAATTACTCTACTGTTTCAGTGGAGGAATTGCTACCAAAATTGGGCAGCCATATATTTTGCGCCTCTGATCAGTGTGCACTCGAGAGGCGTTACATAAATTTTTAGAGCACAATGCAATACAATAAAATACAATGTAGGTCCTACATTGTAAGCCCACGTAATAATGATGCTGCTTTACTAGGTGTTGAATGACCAAATTTGACTGTCTGAAATTTGAAAGATAACATTGGAGAGAAGCCATTTAGTTGTGCAAAATATTATTTGTATTAACATTATTTTTGTCAATTATAATATGATTGTATTATTTATTAAAATAGTAAAAACATAATTATAATCATGTAATAGGAAATTTTTTATAGTATATTATAGCTGTTATAGCAGTTCATGTAATTCAAAAATGCATATAGTAACCTAACTAAAAACTCAAAGTGTATAAAGTGAATACATTTTGCTAAAAACCAAAGCTCGAGGGTACGCGTACCCTAAAATAGAATACGTTAAAATACGTACGTACCTTTCAAAAAATAGAATACGCGTATGGTACGTACCATACACGAAAATTTTATTTGTGCATGGTTTACTTAGCGACCCATAGCCAACGTATAATCTGACGTCAACTGTAGGTCTATGCGTCATTGAAACCGGTACTTCCGGTAGCGTAGCAGTAAATTTAATTCCATAAATTCTTTGGTTATAATTAATTTAATGCAAATTGTACTGTCTTTCCGATGAGAGCTAAGTACACGTCGCTGGTTTGCAAATTGGTGTAGCCTAACTCGAAAGTTGCAGTAGGCTATAATCTATATAGCCTACGCATCAGTCAGCGAGTCAGCGATGCCCAGAGAACCTGGAAAGGAATGGACGCACGTGAAAGTTTTGAAAAATGCGAAAAACAATAATATTTGATTGAATACAATTTTTTCGACTAGTATTTCTGGATTGGATCAGGCAATCGCACAAGAACGCGTCTTTGAAGTGCTGCAGCAGAACTGAGACGACTGACTGACATTAGTGCATTAAGTGCAACGTATGCTGGATAAACATAGACCTACAGTCCGACCTACAATATAGCATTGCAGCAATTTACTACGCCGTATACTGGGTGGTGAGTGTTTGCTTAAATTAAATTGAACATTCTTATAATGAGCAATGACGTGGTTAACGTATTTTATTTATTGTTTACGTACCCTAAAATAGGGTACGTTAAAATACGTACGTACCTTTCAAAAAATAGAATACGTACGGTACGTACCCTCGAGCTTTGCTAAAAACTATTAGGCCTACCATTTTGTCCAAATTTATATGGAGGGGAAGTATTTTCTGGGGGATTTTCCTTTATTATCTTCCTTTAGTGATGCCTATATTGAACGCTGCCCTCCATGTCCGACCTTCCCCCCCAACCGACGTGAATTTTGGCTGTCTTCTGATTCCCCCCCTATTTTTCACTGGGCGCAAGCTGCGCCCGCCATGTATAGGGATAGAAGCCCCTGCATACTGCCTATACTTTACTCTTGATCTGCATTATGACCTGCTAGAAATTCTTAGGAATTTTTAATCCCTTCTTTACATTCGATTTCTTCGACCTGCTGAATAGCTTCAATGATCCTGACACGAACGTCTGAAAATTGCATGGCTGGCGCCGACGCTGCATGGTAACAGTGGCGTGTTATTCAAAGAGAAACTCAATTGACATAATATTCGTATAGGTTTGGAGGTTCCAGTCAGTGGCGTCGCTCTATGCGGGCATGTAATGTGACTAGGTACTGCCCTCCATCATAGTATACGTCTATTCCACGGCATATCTACTATTTGCCATTACGTGTCATGCATATAGGCCTATTAGGCTATATACACACACAATATAACCGTATATATACATAAATATATGTAGTTATGGACATGACAATTTTTCTATGGGTGACATGCCCAGTTAGGCCCATGTTACAGCAACCTAATTATTCTCCTAAATATGGCATAAATATATTTATAGATTATATAAAAAAATTTAATTTTCAATCAACCACGCATATTAATCTAGAACTAGCCTAATAATAAAAAATGCTCTTAATTTCCTGGTTTGCATTTCAAGCTCTTGTTAATGCTTTTTACCGTTATCACAGTGTTTTGCCCCTTCTACAAAATATCCGTGGGGGCCTATTTACAAAAATAGACCTCAACAGAGCCATGCAAGGGCCCTCACTCTGAATAGAGTCCGGCCCCAGGGACTTCACTCTTCACTGAGGCCTATCACTACACGCGGCCGCCCTCCCTCCAACCCTCCCTCCCAACCTTCACCTCGCGTGTTCAGATGCTAGAAGCGCGTTGCAGATTGCAATTAATCTGCAAACAGAGGAAAGTCATTACTTTCCCTCCTCATTCTTCTCCCCTCATTCTTCTCTCCTCATTCTTCTCTCCTCATCCTTCTCTCCTCATGCTTCTCTCCTCATGCTTCTCTCCTCATTCTTCTCTCCTCTCTGCCTCTGTTCGTAGTCTTCCTCCTCCGCCTTCTTCTTCTCTTCATCCTCATTCTCGTCCTTCTTCTCCTCCTCCTCCTCAAAATCCTTCGTTTCCTTTCCACTCCTCCTGCGTAGTCCTCCTCTTCCTTTTGGAAAGAGGGTGGAGGGCTAGAGGTATCGATCCTGACTTCGGACGATTAATAAGTTATAATAAGTTGATTGGACTTTTGAAATCTCGCCAGAGAATCACGAAGATCGCGTGATCCGCGCCAACCGAACAGGTGGCACCGCGCAAAGGATTCTGGGAAAGGGCAGACATATATTGAGACGACCAATCGGACGAAGAGAGGAATATACTGGAGGAGAAAGATATAGAGATAGACAGACAGACAATCATAGGAGATGGGAGGACAGTAATAGATACTATAGGAGAGGAATGCGAACAAGATGATGACGACGATGATTATGGAGTTGATTGTGATAATGATTGTGATAATGATTGTGGTGATGGTGATGATGATGATGATGATGATGAGGCTGATTCTGATGATGAAGATGATTATTCTTGTTCAGGGCCATTCTTGTATCGGCAGAAGAGAAAGAAGAACGCAATCAACGGTGAGTCTGGGATTCAACGTCTGCTGTTGACGTTCATCTCTGTTTTCAGACTTTCTCAGTTCAAACTAGTTGAACGCAGAGATGTACGTCATTGGCAGACGACCTGTTGCCTAGCAACGGTGACGCCGAGCAACAGCAACGACGTCTATAAGTGGCCTGACACTACGAAGAATCATAGGCAACAACAACATGCGCAAGTGCTTATGGGACAGCTGGGTACAAAGCAATGTATTGTGCTTAAAGTTAGGTTATAGAGTTGTTTTGGTTGTGGTTCAAATGCTGCTATTGCTATATTTCCCCCGCGGTACAGAATGATCCTTTGGATTGCTGTTCTGAAAATGGCTGGCCATAGTAGGTGGTTTCATTGCGAAAATTGTGGTCTGGTTGGTGAAGTGGTAGTGGTTGTGGTTGTGGTAGTGGTAGTACCGTAGTAGTAGTAGTAGTAGTAGTAGTAGTAGTAGTAGTAGTAGTAGTAGTAGTAGTAGTAGTAGTAGTAGTAGTAGTTGCAGTACTGTAGTTGCAGTAGTAGCAGCAGCAGCGGTAGTAGTAGTAGTAGTAGCAGCAGCAGCAGCAGCAGCAGCAGCAGCAGCAGCAGCAGCAGTAGTAGTAGTAGTAGTAGTAGTAGTAGTAGTAGTAGTAGTAGTAGTAGTAGTAGTAGTAGTAGTAGCAGTAGTAGCCACAGCAGTAGTAGTAGTATAATAGGCGTGATGACTCACAGGAACCACTTATCTTTTGTGATGGTTCGTAACGGCTGGCGTGCATGACCGTCACCTCTGCAGTTTGGAAATGTTGGGCACAAAAGGCGCATCATCAAGCATTCACAGACTGTTTCGTGTCTAGAAGTATCGCTAGGCTTTAAATTGTCTCGCAAATTAAAGTCTTCTATACTTTTAGGCGGGTGACAAAATCGATCTTCGCTCGAGAGTTCAACATGGTATCAATTTAAAAAAAATAAAATTAATCTAATTTATTCCGCTGGTCACTGACACTTTCGTCTTCGAAGTGTTGCAGTAGTGACACTTGCTTAGTCAATTAATGTATGACGTTGGCCTTAATAATTATTTTGTCAACCATACCAAAAGATCTTTGGTGGCCGCAAACTTTATCTCTGCAATCTTGACCCGTACCGTATCATTAAAATGATTGAAGAAGTGACAACGCGGACTAGATTTCATGTTTATCGCGCCGAGTCTAATAATTATGGTACTATCGAGCGGTTCTTTAAAAGTCGCTATAGAAACACATGTATGCATGATGTATGGTTGTGCGTATGTATGCAATGTGTAATACATGCATGTATGTGTGTATGCATGATTGGAGAAAATATTGATGTTGCGCTTTTCAAAAACTACATACTTAGAGACATCATTAAAGGGGTTCATTTTAATTAAATTGAACAATCACTGTTGAAATCTCCTTAGCTATAGGCCCTATTTCTAGGGGAAACGTCCAGTACGTTTGCCCTTACAGTTACATGCGAATGTCGTGATACATTTTTTGATAAACCAATCGAGGCTGCGTCAAAATGGCGGCTAAGATGGCGTCGCCTGCCGAGATCATGCCTCCGGGCGGCAGACTGCCAACATGAAATATTCAATATTCAGCGGCGCTGGCAAAACAATAGAAGAGCAGAGGCAGGAAATCGATGATACCCTCCTCACCCCTCCCACGCCCTCCCCCGGCAACGGATGATCGGCCGACGATTCAGGCCCGAACCTGCCCAATCCTGTTTGAACCGGTAGACTGGTCCTAAATCCCTCTCCCCTCATCACCCATCTATCCCGTTGAATGGAAAACGTCCGTTGAATGATTGTCCACACGAAAGTCTGATCCATAATCCGACATTATATCCAACTCAACGCAACATCAACGCTCGTCGCTACGCAGCGCACTAAACGCGCGCATGCGCAGCCGTCCATGGACCAACCGACCGACCGACCGACCGACCGACCGACCGACCGACCGACAGGGTGCGCTTCGCATTCGTCATCAGTTGATTGATTCTTACATCAATCAACGCAGAAGAGGTTCAGTCTAAACGGAAAAAGGATTCAAGATCATTGACTAGACACGTAGGCCTACGCACACAAACACACAGCAGCACAAACACGCAGCAGCACAAACACACAGCAGCACAAACACACAGCGGCACAAACACACAGCAGCACAAACACACAGCAGCACAAACACACAGCAGCACAAATACACAGCAGCACAAACACACAGCAGCACAAACGTACCACACAATGGCAGCCAATCTACATGTACATGTATATGCTCTCCGTACAGGAGGATGATCCGCATGGCGACCACGTATACATGTATAGTTTTTAGCTGATTAATAGCCTCGTCGTCTTCAGACTGGATAGAAGTCCGTGCCTGTATCTCCTTAATATGATTCCAGCCAGTACAAGCAATGAACAATAGGTCATAGTCGAAATGGGAATCTATAGAGAAGTTCACTGCTAAGCTCCATTGTAGTAGCCAGAGAGATGACAGGTGTGGGCCGCTTTGAATGCGCCAACCCAGACCGCCGCACATAACCTGAAAGGCGCCGTGGGAGTCACGACGATAGACAATCGGTTAATGCCACAAACAGTCTATTATATTTTTTGCTGCATGGATGAACCATGGATTTCAAACGAACGTGCCGCTAGCTTTCTTTCTTTTGTAATAATAATATTATGCTTGTAGCTTCAAGCGACTCGCACACTCGCAATTTTCACAAAAAAGACCATCATATTATTTTTGCAAATAAAGAAAGAAATGACCTTTTGGAAACACACCAAGTTCAGGTGTATAGGCGTAGCTTGAGCGCCAGCTAATGGACTATAGTATCACACAAATTCTAAAGAAATTTCGCTTTCTGAATAATATTGTAACCATGGCAGATTAGCGATTACACGAATTTTTTTAAACCTCGTTTCCATGGTGACGCGGCGCGTTTTCGACTGATTTTTACGCTCAGACTTTCTGTTATGTGCCAAGATGAACGTGGAACCATGCGGTCGCTCTACACTTGACAATGATCATTGTCTCATGTTCTTTATTATGTCCATTTGTTTGTCCAGCGTATACCAAAAGCGGAAATCTATTTATCTTGGCTTAACTACATAAGTTGGACTTGCCTCATCTCATCTTCGAATCTCACGATTATTAATGATCTTCGTTTAATTTCACAGCGACAAAACGCTGCAACATGATTACAATTCGTGGTATGAACGGATGACAGCAAGTTAATATTACAGTAGTCGAATTTAACTATTGGCAGACAGCCAGCCATGCAAGGCACATATGATGTCCTACTGTTCAATTTGGCAACGCTATCTGCCGAATGGAAGGTTGAGTGGTCCTTTGGGAAGGTAGCAGGAAGCGATTCCGCGTGCGTGCGTATTTCGTGCTAGGGCTTTCCGTGATGTAACCAAACATATTTTACCTATCCTACCTTACTTACCATAGCCTAACGGTATCCTATCTAAAATAATCTCGCCTTTTCTTATATGACTTAATCCAGACAAACCTTCCTTTGCCTGACTTGACCTGACCTGACCTGGTCTTGCCAAATCTATCTGACCGTATCCTACCTAACCTAATCTCACCTTTTCTTATATGACATAGAATCTAGACAAAAACCTTCCTTTGCCTGACTTGACCTGACCTGACCTGATCTTGCCTTAATCTACATTTTTGGCATCGCCTTACTGATTTTTGTTACGTGACTTTACCTTGGGAGACATTTTCACACAAATTTACCGAGTCTAGGGCTGCGTGTCTCCATTTATGTGCATTAGAAGAATGGTTCATATATGAAAGGCTTCGGCGGTGTTTGATGTACCGAGACGCTATTCAGGAACAAGGTAAGCGCATCTGTTACATGTAAACGATGATTGGAATTAGTGATTGCCATTTGACAGGTAATCTTAGCACGTAGTCGTCGCGAATCTGCAATGGAGGCGACATAATGACAGGTAAGATGCGATGAAAATGACCTCAGCCTCCTCAGGTGAATCCAGGTGAAACATGACGGTGATTAGACATAGGCCTATCGCATGGCATGCGGCATCATATAGGATGTGATATGGAATGGTAAAGGTAATGTAGGCCTATACAATAAGAAAATAGCATTAAAAGAAAGAGATGAAGCTAAGGTGAGACAAGATAAGATAAAGAAATTAAGAAATGGAAAGGAAGTGTGGATCGGAAGGTAAGACTCAGTCACTTATTTTTGCACCTCTGTTAGCAGTGATATTCCAGAGAGACGTAGCCTATTCCTGGGGTTTCTGAGTTCTGTTCGGTTCTGTTCTCAGCCATCCTCGATCCGAGGGTCGGCCGCATCATGTACAATGTTCCTCCAACGTTTCCTGTCCTCTGTCAGTCTTATCATTTCTCCCAATGTCAATCCAGTCCATTCCTTTATGTTACCCAGCCAGTTTGTTCTTGGTCTTCCTCTTTTCCGGTCTCCTGGCATTGTGCCCTGCATGATGTCTTTCTCGATGCATGTTCCCTCTCTTCTCATAATGTGTCCAAAATAAATCATTTTCCTTTCTTTGACTGTCTTCAGCAGATTTCTCTCTACTCCTGCCGCCTCCAGCACCCATTCATTTGTCCGTTTTTTCGTCCATGATATTTTCATTATCAATCTCAGACACTTCATCTCAAACGTTTCTATTCTTCTCTCTTCCTCCTTCCTCAGTGTCCAACTCTCACAGCCGTACATGGCCACTGGCCATGCCAGTGACCTCCATAGCTTTATCTTCGTTGCAATTGTTATGCCATGACTCTTCCAAATCCTTCTGAGGTCTGTAGCTATTGCATATCCCTTTGCCAATCGTAAAAAGAGAAGAGATGACAATATGATAAGTGGGGTGCGGTAGTGTAGGGGTATATTCTCGGTACCTTGGAGCCAGAGGGTCGCGGGTTTGAAGCCACCTCGAGCCACCGCGTATGATAGGGATCCTGAGCAAGTCCTTCACTCGCAATTGCTCATGCGCTTTGGTGTGAAACTCCGATGCAGTGTCTGCGCTGTAGTCGGGATCGCCTCTGAGTAGAATTTTAAAGAGGTGCCAAGACAAGTGGTCATACATAGATGACCAAAAACGAAGATGCTATTCTGACGTTAACTGTATTATTACTTGCCTACTTGATTGTGTGGTGTCTGCAAAGTTGCAATCAAAACTGCACTTCAAAATTGAAAAAATCAATCGATCGATCAATCAATTGATCTATCAATTTATTAAATGGTTTGCTTGCAGCCAAATAAAAAAAACATTCATATTCGCAAGTTATATATCTAATAATTACGAACGGCAAGTTGTTTCCGGTAGCATCCCCTTAATTGCAGTGAACTGCAGAATTGCTCAACTGCCGTTGGTTACTAAATCCAGCCATGCTCATATAATTATTGGGTTCATCCAATTAAGGTAGCCGTGAGTCAGCTCTTATGGCGCCACAACTGGATGACAGAATGGATAAAAATCGGAAAGGTTGCTGAATATCATTGCTTATATCGGTCCACTGCTATTTGTAAAACATAAAGTGTTGTGGTTGAATGCAAGAAACGTTGTCCGTCATTAAGATGAACAACAGGACGAAAGAAATCGAATTAAGCTACAAGATGTCCTTGGATGAACGACTTTTGATAAGGGTGCTTGCCATTAACTGTTGTTAAAGCTGCTTGGTGAGCAGTGGGAAAGCCGAATGGGTGAGCAGTGGGAACATGAAATGGGTGAGCAGTGCTTACCTACTTAGTAATCTACTTAGTCCTTCCCGTGCAGGTATGCACATTGAGCAGTGGGAACACGAAATGGGAGAGCAGTGAGCAGTGGAAACGCCACAGAAGAGTTTTATTGGAACGCACGTGTTTCCAAAGTTGCATGCATGGGGAGCGGTGGGAACGCAAGCAAAGAATTTCGAGAGCAGTAAGATCGTCGTTCCCACCCCCACTTTAAACTCTGGTGCTTGCTCCGGGAAAGTTTATCGTATAAACCTATAGGCCACCTTAGCATTTACGTAGGCTATAGGTTCTACTTGTGTGACGCCTTTACAACATTCGCAGATCTGGGCTGTAGGCCCTAAGCTTATTATTTTGAGAAATCGTTGAGTGGCGCCATCCAGTGAGTTGAGTTGACTCAGTTGAGTTTAGCAATAGCGGTCTAGAAGTGGCCGACGAATGAAGAATTGTTAATTAGCGATGCAAGAGTTTGCTTTCAAAATAAAAAGCGACCTCTCATTACGAACAACTAGAAATATAGTCAGAGTAAGACATGGCAAAACCATACAAGGCAGGGTAAGATAACGAAAGGTAAGGTATGTATACACATAGGCGACCGCAGACCTAAGGAAGGTAGGGTAAAATCAGGGTGAAAATGATAGGGTATCATTGGTTTATCATGTTTTGAGTAGGCTACGTTTCCTGAACCATCCACAATCATGGTCGAAACACAGTCTTTTCATTGCTTAGCAAGGACGCCATAATTATTAATGCGCCGCTTCGCCGAATATTCAAGATGTTATTAAATTAATTATGTCTATGAGCCTAAGGAGAGTGGGTGTGGTGAAAATATTCTAACGAGATTTTCAGCTAGTTAGCCTTAAACTTTTACAAAATTCTAACCCACCCATTATTGCCCCATAATTATGTGGCAGCACTAGCACTAATCCCAATCTTGGAGAAGCAAGGAGAGTCTAGGTAATCATCGCTGTTGTGAGATGGCGTTGCTAAGCAGCAAGTAACCAACAACAAGGAACTTTCTGATGTTCTTTTCACAATAGGAACAGTTGAACCGGTGCCTAATTTGAAATTTACGGAATTTTACAGCAGACCTCTCTACTCATATAAGTCGATGTAACATGCATAATCTATGCATAATCTATGCATGATCTATGCATAATCTTGGGCCTGCGTATAGGGAAACGAACTTCATGTCCTCCGTATATATGGACCGTAAACTCTTTCCACTGCAACGAGATCCATTGTAGGTATAACTTTAGACACAGGGCTCACAATTTCATCCTTCCCAATAAAGACTCGATGAATTTTATCTCAAGAATGCTACTCAAAAACATGTACTAACTATCTTAACCATTAGTTCTAAGTAGCCATACCGTCAATTGTGACATGTGCTAGTGAAAACCTACGCGTTCTGTCTGTTGTTCATTCATTCATTCATTTCAAACACTTATATAGCGCTTCTTCAAGAGTACCTACTCAGAAGCGCTCCCGACCCAACCACGGTTAAAAAGAATAGTTTTAAGAGCAGAGTAGAACGTAGTCTCAAAGGCTCTAGGCAAAAGACGTAGTTCCACAGGAAGCCCATTCCAGGTTACAGGGCCAACGACAGAAAAGGCACGGTGCACGGTTGTTGTTTTAATTAAACGAACATACATAGACCTATAGCCTAATACAGGGGCTTGTGTATACAATGCAGAAAGTGATCAATGCAGCCTATACTGCAGTGGCGTCTGTCAGTTTTGAAGATTGGAGAACAAACTGCATTTTGTTTCTCTTCTAAATAATTGTCGGCGTGCAGTTGCAAGCGGGTTCAAAAAATTTACAGAGGAGTTTAATTCTAGCGAAAAATAGGGATGACTTTTTGATCAATAAAACATTCGGAAATCATTTTATTAGTGATCATGTAGAGACGAGTGCCCTCAGCCTAAATACACAGGCACGTTAAAAAACCCGACACCTAAGAAATGCCCTGGCACGTAAACTTTTACAGTTAAATATTTTCGTAAGAAGACTAATTAGGCCTATGTAATTACATATACTCATGGAATGAGCCGTCGATTCGACGGATCTCGTCATCAACTGTGAGTCCCTCTGTGCGAGAATAGGCCACTCCGTGAAGAGAACACACGGCCACATAATTATGTCACACAGAAACTGTCCACCTGCCATTTGTTGGAGCTGCATCGGGTTAACTGCTTTAGCCTTGCGCATATACGACGCTTCTCCAGCGCATCCTTCATCCTCCGCTGTTCAAAATCCTCCACTTCAGTCCGACAAAGTCTGCGCCATCCGATCATGTCCAGCACATCGGCCTCAAACTGCGCACTATTGAGACAGCAAACTGTGAGATGTCTCTTGAGGTCGTCCTTGTATCTCTTGAATGGCGCACCCTGGGACCGCGATCCATCCGCTAGCTGACCATAGTAAACTTGCCTTGGTATTCGATAATTTTTCATACGGGCAACACATCCTGACCATCGCAGTTGTGCAGAGATCAGCACAGCTTCGATTCCGGTGATCCCACACATAATAACAGAATTAATCATTTATTTTAGCCATGGGCGGAGACTTGGGCGGAGACTTGGGGGGGGGGGACGAAAACGACCGGCCGAAGATTGGCGGACGAATGGCTGAGTCGCCGAAGAAATATTTTTCATTCTTGCCGGCCAAAAAAGTTGATGACCTTTTTTTAGTCATCCGTCCGAAAATGTCGACGAAAACCCAAAATTTTCTGCATGGGCCGTCCCCCCACCACATTAATTGAGGGGGACCGTCCCCCTGTCCCCCCTAAGTCTCCGCCCATGATTTTAGCACTACGTATCATAGTAGGTGTGTATTAAATAAATGCAGATGTGCATAAGTTTGTATCGTTAGACATAATATTATGACGTTAGGTTCAGTCTATGATAATTCAATTTCTAGGCCTCCAGATAGATCTATGTGCAGTTATCTAGTCATGCATGTCTGTGAATTACGGACTTTTATATTCGACAAATTTTGCATTTAATACAAACGCTGACGAAAATGCACATTGAGACAGACAAACATTCGATTCAGACCGATCGCTATATTATATCGTCCAGCTACAAGCACAATTATTAGTTATAAGAGGCTATACACTAGAAAATCTACGAGTCAGTTGCATAATCGTTAAAGAGGAAGTCACTCTGAAGCCAGAATAGCACGATCACGACAGTCTATTTGCATGTATGTCGAGGTTCCCCGAATCGCTCTACTAAACAGTGAATCTTCTATAGACTGCTTCCGTCATTCCATTCATTGCATGGAAGTCAAGGGAGAGAGTACTTCTGTGAGTAGAGAAAAGAATACATGCACACAACACTTCTCTACATATGCATTCAATCAGTATTTATATGGCGCCTATTCAAGGGGGATACTCAGAATAGCCTACATAATATGTGGAACATGTAAATCCCTTCAATGTCTGTATCTATAGAACTTCAATTCACTATCTATTGCTGTGATCAGAGCTTGGATGTGATCAGTTCCCTAGTAGAAGTCTTAAAGCTCTAAAAGAGGCGCTAAACAAATGCCTGCTATATATATAATTGCATCGGGTATCATGCAAATGCACTGACTCAGCCCTTTTAGCTTTTTCGGCTGTGCGCTTGAAAACAAGCTTCAGTGCTGCTAGACAGATAACTCCGTCACTTGTCGCAGTATGCCAGTTCCAGTCCCAAGCCTGGATAAGGATAAAGGAGGAGGGTGACAGTAATCATCTTTGAAATGGCAGTGCCGTTAAATAGCAACAAGCTGCTAGACTGCAAATGCCAATATTATGTGTTCACACACAACCATTACAAATTTTGTCTGGTTTAAGTTGCAGTGTTGATTAGTCACGCATTTAGAACATATACGTGACTATAGTGGATGAATTTTACAACGAAGAAGGTCATGTTGTGCATGTTCAGAGTATGTTTGTATGCATCCATAAATATGTGCATGAATGTATGCATGCATGTATGCATTAATGCGTGCATTTATAATTATATGTATGCGTGTATACTATGCATGAACCTACCTATTTACTCAATAGAGCGCATGTAAGAACCTCTCCGAACTGAAGTTATATTTGCCCTTCACACGGCGGTACAGTTAACGAGGTTGGATGAGGTGGAAGAGATGAAAGCTGGAGGAATTTTCAGGAAAAGGAATTCCATCATCTCTTCCAAAACATCGTTGTGCGCTGTCAGACTATGCTCGCATCGAGTCGCATGCAGTATCTTACTATCAGACACTGCACAAACAGCCCAGCCACAGCAGTATCAACTTTTACCAGACATTACGTTTTGGAGTGAGGTCAGTACACCTAAGCACTTAAGCACTCATTCAATGATTGCATGTCTCCAATGCAGTGCCGGCGCCAGGAGTTCAGTTTGGGGGGGGGCTGAGCCCCGCGGCGAAAATTTTCCATTTTTTCCGCCGCCAAAATTTCTGACGACCTTTTTTTCATTTCCGCCGCCAAAATTTCTTACGACTTTTTTTTTTTTTAGTCATCGACCGAAAATCTTGGATATTTCAATGTAAAAAAATTCGGATTTTTTAGGGGGGCTGAACCTCTTGTAGGGGGGCTTAGCCCCCCAGCCACCTAGCGCCGCCACTGCTCCAATGAGGCCTGCTTAACACAGTGACAGATATTGACAGCTATGCTCGAGCCAGTGCTTAAGTGCTAAGTTCACGAGCGCTGCTAGAATGACAATATTGTTCGAGTCAGCGCTTACAGCAACTGCTTCTCTCGGAAGCAACACAGATTCAAGATCAAGTGACAAGATAGAAAAGTCTACAAAAAGGTGTCTAGTGGAAACTAAGTACACTATCTGAAGTGATGTCTAGTAACAGCAAGCACTATAGCACGTCAACAAGCATCGCTATCATTCTGACAATGAAAGGAAATCATTCATTAGTTTGTGTGATGTTCCGAAATGGACTACATAGTATAGAGCCAGATATATAGGCTACATGCATACATGCATACACGAATGCATAAAGATATACACGCATACTTGCGTACAGTTGTACACCAGAAAAGTAGATCTACACTGGCTGGTATGAATGTGCCGTTGGTATGCATTCATTATACAAGACAATAACTGCAAGGACAATTTCTGCTGTTACTAGACATCGTTAAGTGCGTATACTACTGTAACAGTGCGGCGGGTCGTGACTGCTGCTGGTGATGGTCTGAGCAGATCCGAGAGGAGAGCAACTGAAAAACAGCTGAGTCAATAGGAAGATCTGGTTGAGGGGGCCATTCTATGAGGTGCTTCGAAGACCGTCGGAGGAAGAAAACCTGGTTGATCGACGGACTGAACTGCATCCTCATCCTCATCAGACGCTGAAGAGAATCGCGGTGATGATGATGATCGACAGCTGGAGGGCAGAGGAAACGAGCATCTGGCCAGACTGGCTGAGGAGAGACTGAGGATTCCCTGAAAAAGAAACACACGTCATATTATACTACTCTCAGTTCTTTCTCTCAGTTCAGTTCTTACTCATTCTGATAATGCTCCTTCCCAATATGTCCTCATAATGCTGCGTAAAGTGATCCTCCTCAGTCCTCAGCGTCCGATTCATAACCTAAATAAACTTATTAAAAACTACGCCAGAGGGTCTCAAAAACTTGAAAACATGCAATGGAATTTTCGTTGAAAAGTAGCAATGTAGTTAAAGTGACAAATTTCAGACTATTTTCAATTGAATGCATTTCCTGGTTAATATTTCTCACTTGGTTTTGCTTCACTTCAATCGTGGATTTTAACATAGTAACTTCTAGAAACAAAACTTAAACGCAATTTTAAAGAAAACTGTGACTTCATTAATACATATTGGCAATGTTTTGAGGCACCTGTGGATTACGCTGTAGCTTTTCTTAACATGATGTTAACTCCAGAACTGCCATTTTGCCTAACATTAATAAAATCAATCGTCCTCATAATACCTTACCACTCTTCATTTGCGGAACGTTTCTCTCACTAATCTTACAAAATGCAGCTCACCAAATAAAGAGCCTGATGATAGGCTACATACACGTAAGCACACTTATATACGCCTATATTATAACCTTAACCGCAGTTTTCATTGCTTAGCCTTAAAGTGACAGGAATTAACGAAACTTCTTTTTACATCTTTTTCTGTAGATTATAGAAGCTAACAAAAAGCAAATCTGATAAAAACGTACAATAAGAATAATAATTTTATTCTTGCCAGAATGGCCTTCGATCGTATCGTTATAGCTGACCTGGTAAACTGAGGTCCACATCTTTGACGCTCGTCCCGAGTTGATTTGTAGCTTCGAAGTAGTAAATACGAAACGTCTGAGGAAAAGCTTTGTCGATGGTC
>OX457036.1:49428884-49479215 GCA_949752735.1 Lumbricus terrestris
AAACACACTAAACAAAGTAAATATTGCAGAATAATCGTCAAGGTAAATGAAGCAAAATTTTATTATGATATTAAAATTATTCTAAAGGCCCACCTAAGGCTCCTATCAGAGAAGAAGTTCTTTTCGCTACTTACGACCTTCCATATTATATGGACCATATATTATGCACATAAAGTCTACGAATACTTGATTATTCTCTACGCGATGTATCAGATTCCATTTTTTCGAACGTTCTTTCTGCATAATTATGATAATTAAATGCCAGTCAAAGGCAATCCACACATATACACTCAGGATTGACTTACTTGAAGTTTGAATTATTGCGGTTTGGCTCCTGCTCTGGTGTTGTGCTAAGTCCTTAGTTGACCTTTTAATGCAATGTCATGTAGTTTGTAATTTATTTTTGCGTCGCTCACAGCAATGACCATTCGGTAGAGCCTCCAGTGTGAGTGGGCCTGCCGCAAGAGTAGAAATATAGGTTTCGAGGAGAGATGAGATGTGGGAACAGCTCTCGGAATAACGAGACAGAAATGAAGGGCATTCCAAAGGACAGACCCAATCGTGGCCAAATTGGTCTTTGATCGCGGAACATTGAAAGAGAGATCAATTCCCGTTCAAAGAGACCTAAGCCCTTGATTTGAGTCTATAGCCATAATTCTCGCCCTCTATAGTCAAACCGGTAATCCGCCAGCCATAATCGTTAAGAAACTTCTCTGACACCTATGGCTGCATCCACAACATTTGACGTATAGGCTAGCTCACAGATTCTTAGACATTAGGATGCTTACCAGTTTGGAAACACCGCAATAATACAGGAAATTTAGATGATTTGAACCAGGGGCGGCCGGGTAGTGATGGGTCTACGAAACTACTCATGGGGGAGGGGACCACGCCAACTTTCCGAGTCAGAAAACCTGGTCAAAAATAAAGAAATTTCTAAATGAGGGGCTATAGCCGGATTTGCCACACTCCGAATTCGCCTCTGATTTGAACACATCGCACACATTTTGCCCCGCCCGCACAACCATAATAATATACATAATGATACTACTTAAAATAATTATGTACTTTAAAATACTTAGCAGAACTTAAAATACTGAAACGCAACCGTTTTGGTTATTACCAAGAACGGTGAATTTCCGGAGAATCTCGACGTTGTTCGGAATCCTGCATCCTATCTCTCCGGAATCAGTCGAAGTCAGATCTGTAAACAGACGATGATTTCAGAATGAATTTAAACTTGCATTCTAAAAGAAAAACGGAACCTTATTCAGGTTGTAATTTAGCTGTTAGCAAGGCCGTAGCTAGGGGGGTGTTTTGGGTGTTTGAACACCCCCCCGAAATGAAAATTGTGAAAATAACATAATGCATTTACTAGCACATAATGTAAGAACTACAGTGTGCAATGTCTTTACCGCCCATAACTCGCAGAAGATCGCGATTTTAGACGAAAAAAGCATGAAATTTAGATCGTTTTATGCCGCGGTAAACGGTTTCCGGGCGAAAAAATCTTACGCAAAAAGCAGGTGATGACTAAAAAAGTCATCAGAAATTACGACGACTAAAGAAAAGAAGGCTCTCAGAAAATTTGGCCGAGAAAAGTTGGTAAACACCCCCCACCCCCTCAAATCAAATCCTGGCTACGGCCTTGATAGGTCTATAGGTGCCAGCCTTGATTAGTGGTGACCCACAGCGAATCGAATGGAATTTCACTACAGCAACAACCGAGTCTTATAATAACAATTATTACTGTTACTATAGCTGGGGTATCCGGCGTTGCCGGGGAAATTTAAGATTCGACCCGCTCCGGCCACAACCACACCACACCCACCACACTCCACCACACTCCAAACTCCACCGATGCGCCACCCGAGAAATTTGGGTTTTCGGGAAAATTTCCTCGTCGTGTTGGCCATGATCAGAGCCAATAATATAGCGGTCTCATAATGGGTTTGTCAGTTGTATCTATAGATTGCATATGCATAGATTTATATAGCGCTTCTCGCCGAATGACTATTCAGACGATACAAATGTTTTTCACTCTCATAAATCCTACCAGAGTCTAATACAAACAGTAAACAATGAGCTTGTCTTCATTGCCGAATGGTTCTCTGCTAATAGACTCTCCTTAAACATAGATAAAACTAACTTTATGCTATTTCGAACTAATAAAAAGATGTGCCCCCAGAATGAATTGCAACTGTCTATTAACGATACCTCCATAACGCAGGTTAGCTCCACTAAATTTCTTGGTGTGCACATAGATCAACACCTCACATGGAATGATCATATTAAATATATCTCTGCCAAGGTTGCAAAAAGTGTTGGTATCCTTCGTCGAACCTCCCATATACTCCCCCCCGCTATTCGTGTTAAATTGTACTACTCATTAATATATCCTTATCTCTCATACTGTAATTTAGTTTGGGCATCTACATATAAATCCAGGCTCAATAAATTAGTACTTCTCCAAAAACGTGCAATACGTATCATAGCTGGAGTTAAGCCTTTTATTCACTCAAGTCCTTTATTTCAATCATTAAATTTATTAAAATTTCACCAAATAATGACTTTTCAGATAGGAATCTTTATGTATCGGTTCACCCATGATCTTCTTCCCCTTAACTTTGCAGGGTACTTCCAAAAAGGTTCTGAAATACACAACTATTCTACTAGGAACTCCTCTCATTATCGAGCCATATCCGCTCGTTTAAATTCAAGAAGATTCCATATTAAATATACTGGACCAGGTATATGGAACTCGTTTCCTAATCATGTTCAACAAGCTTCCAGTTTACAAAGGGCAAAGACACTATTGCGCAACTATTTGGTTAATGACTGCAAAGACATTTAACCTTGTAGGCACTGATTTTATTTTATTTGATTTTATTATTGTTTTTGTGTTTGTTTTTGCGTTCTTAGTTAAGTTTACTACATTAATTTTCATCTTATCCTGTTCTTTCTTGCCTATTGTTCAATTCATTATGTCAACCGTCTAGCCATCTGTTAAAATTGATAAGTAATTAGGTGTCCCTGTTAGCGGGATATTCATCCCTTAGGGCCTTCCTTGTTGCCATCCGATTATGTGAAGCATGTTATACTATGTCTATTGTGTATGTTGATGGTTGGTTACAATAAATGAATTGAATTGAAAAAAAAAGTAAATGCGCAAATAACAGCCATATGAACTGCACGCAATACCGTGCTAGAGTCGAGAGCGCTTTTGAGTAGTCCCTTAAAGAGGCGCTATAGAAATTCTTAAATAAATAAACAAATGAATGATCATGGACTCTAAAGGTGAGGAGCTATGGACAAAGGCATGTCGTTGGCCAATAATTTGAGACACGCATATTTGTATCAAACTGCTTATTGGCTGGACATGTTTCAGGGTGTAATATATTGCGGCTATTAACATATAAAGCTCCTCTCGCCGTTCGCGCCAATCAGAGGCGTTCAAATATTTTTGCGTCATCGACTACCTGTGACGTCATACGAAACAATTGTTATTTAAGGAAGCACGGACGACGCTGTCGCTGCAGTGTGAGACAATACAATCTTAGACTGCAGCTGAGGAGGAAGACGACAATAATTCAGGAATCTTGCATTGTTATAATGCACACAACGCTACAAGGTAAGTGGCAAAATAATATAAGTTTTTTTCTGGTCTCTACAAGTATTGTAATTCTTGGTTCAATAATTATTTTGTTATTTGTCCGAGCGTTTCACTGTCGTGTGTCGAGCAGGGACGAGGCAAGCATTCCACAGGGCGACGATGTGGCCGTTGGTGGTCCACTAGAGCCCTGATCACCATTGGGTCTGTATGGTTGCGTGAAAAGCTAGTCAGAGATGATACTGACTCGACGGTTGGAGCTGCCCCTCTGTGAGGATCCTCTATTATTGAGGAGCACCCTGAACAGTGAATAGCAGGACCTACAAGTAAGGCCGAGGCGCTTGGAGAGGAAGATGTCAAGGCCGAAGCTAGGGGGTGTTTTGGGTGTTTGAACAACCCGAACCGTAAAAAGTAAAAAATAATAGAATGCATTTACTAGCACATGATGTAACAACCATGAGGTGAAAACATGAAAACACCCCACTCCCCCCCCCCCCCCAATGAAAAAATGTGAAAAAACAGAATGAACTGATTTCGGTCGGATGACTAAAAGAGGTCATCAGTTTTTTTCGGACAGGAAACTGAAGAAGCACCCCCGAAATCAAATCCAGGTTACGGCCTTGGCTGTCAGCAATGACTGAGCATGACCAAAGTATTGTTGTGACATCATCAGAGTCCATCTTCTACTTACTTCCTGAACATTCACACTGACGAAAATTTAACGTGTTGGGAGTAAATAGCCTATATACATGTATATCTCCAAGAAAAAGCAGAAAAATATAGGTAGCCTATGACACTTTATAACTTGACTGTCGTCCATATGATTAAATGGTGATCATCAATGTACAATAATTGATTAATAACTTATATAAATAGGGCAACCCTGTTTAGCGGAACCACGTGTTCCCCGGGTTTCCTATTGTCTATGACAAATTGCATGCGAATTTAGTAATAGGCTTGTAGCCTATTACCATCGTGGTGGTCAATAAAGATTGATTGATTGATTGTTTGAACAACGACGATGAGTATGTGCTGCTGAAATCAGACATGATCAGAGTCATAGGCGTAGGAGGCGGGGGTCCAGAGGGGGGCAAATGTCCTCCCAAATTTTGGGCAAATGTGTTTTTCGGGCAAAAGAGGCACGGACGAGAAAAAAATTCGGAAGTTTTTTCGGGCAAACAGGTACAGGCGGATTCTTTTCGGGCACACAGGGGTAAAAAGCTAAATTTTCTGAAGATTTACAGGAAATGACTAAGAAAAAGGTCATCAGATTTTCGGACGAGAAAATCCTAAGATTTTGGGTGTATGACTAAAAAGTCATCAGATTTTTCGGGCAAAAAAATTTGCCCCCCCCACTTCCGAAATGTCCCCTACACCTATGATCAGAGTCCATTTATATATGGCATATATATATTTATGTATATCATATATATATGTATATACATGTATATATGTATATATATGGCAGAAAGTCTTCTGGATTAGCACAGGTTCGTTTCATCTGATTGTGTGTTTTGAGATCTCATATCCTTAGCAATGGCTATTCTCGCCATTTTTAATCTACTCTGATCCTCGACACACCCTTGCATCGGTCAGATCAAATCACATTACACAAATCGCATGAGGCCTGCCACACTAAAACGTAAAGTTCTGGGTCCGCCCATGGGTAAGAATAGGCTACATAAGAATTGACAGAAATATATAGGTCAGAGATAAAGTACTCTTTATAAGAATAGGTTGGATTTGGTTAGCATAGTCTTACATTGCATTGGACGCAATGATAGATTACTGCATGGACTTACTTGTGATCGTAAGGTAGAAGTTGACCCTTCCGTAGTCGTTGGGCGCGCGGACGTCGTACCTGGCCTTGTACCTGTTAGTTCGACTGAAGACGTCGTTGATATGGTTATTCGTTCCGATCTCGACCTCTTCGCCGTGACCTCGCTTCACCCAAACGATGAAGAAACTCGTGTTCTCGTGACGATTCGTGACGTCACAGTTGACGTCCAGTTGACCTCCCTCGGTCGATGTAACGGAAGACAGGTGCACCCTGATCGAATACTGGCCACGCACGCTCTCTGCAATGCACCACAGGTTGGCATGCTTAGAAATGTGTGCATGTACATGTATGAAAATATGTATGTATGTTTGCATGCATGTATGTATGTATGTATGTATGTATGTATGTATGTATGTATGTATGTATGTATGTATGCATGTATGCATGTATGTATGTATGTATGTATGTATGTATGTATGTATGTATGCATGCATGTGTGCATGTATGTATTGTATGCATAGCTCGAGGGTACGTATGGTACGTATTTTATTTTTTGAAAGGTACGTACGTATTTTAACGTACCTTATTGAAGGGTACGTAAAAGGTGTAAAAGGTACGGTACAACACTTAACCGTGGCACATGCTATAAGTCATTGTGCATTTGTGCATGAAACATTACATATGGTGCTATCACGAAGTTTTTTATTAAAATGTACAAAAAACTACTTAACACTACTTTGGTCACTTTTCAAGTACTCAACTTATTGGTGATATTTTTTATGATAACGTAAATACGCTGGTGACGTCACTTTGTTAGCATGTGCCAATAAGTAAGTAATTTAATATCGGTGAAGCGTCAAAACACTGACACATAATAATGCTCAGAAATAAAATACGAGTATGGTACGCGAATTTTATTCTTTGAAAGGTACGCACGTATGATACGCGTACCTTATATATATACATGTAAGGTACGCGTACGCATCGAGCTATGATTGTATGTATGTATGTATGTATCTATGTATGTATGTATGTATGTATGTATGCATGCATGCATGCATGTATTTATTCATGCATGTATGTATCTATGGATGAACATATATGTACGTGCGTATGTACGGATTTGAGCATGACAGTATGTATGTTCATGTGTATGGTGTACAAGCACGTATACCTAAGCATGCATTTGCTGCATGTATCTATTATGTTTTATGTATGAATGAATGATTATAATGCATTGTGTACATATAATAATATGTATGAATATATAATTATTATGTATGTGTTCATGTACATGTATGGAGACGCTTTTCCGTAGATGCATTCTGATTGTATTCACCTCACTTTGTAAAATTTGAATTTAGTGATCTGCAGATTTTAACGGTTAATTAATCGATTATTCGCTAAAATTTTATTATAAATTCGATTAATTTTTTAATTCGATTAATTTTTTTACTCATTAATTTTCATGACGTCCATTGGCCAATTTCCAAAGAACAGAAAATAGTGAAAAATGATTAGATCTATAGGCCTAATGTGAAACGTTTAAGTGAAAAAAGTAAGAAATCATTTTTTCCAGGATGAATGCTGATGGATAAGTCGAAGATGGCCGCATAAAAACTGTCTTCATCGCAATAAAACTGTTCACTTATACCGTGGTTCGAAAACATCGGTAACGTAGTATAGCATAATGTGGAATGATTGAAAATTTTATGTATAGGCCTATAAAATGAAAGTAGGCAAGGTCTACATGGCATTTTATTAACATTTTAACAGTTTTTCACGCCTGACGAAATCGATAAAATAATTAATGAAATTTAAGCGAATAATTGAGTTTAATTTTTGGAAATTAGTCAGATTAATTATTTTCTTCTATAATCAGTGTCAGTCCTACCTACTCTAATTAGGCCTACTTTGCTTGAGTCAGTATCTATATAAGCCTACAGCTTATCGGTGGCTGAATCCTAATTCTGATTTTTGGAAATGACCTGAATTTGTTCGTTCAAGTTATAGTCTCCTGCGTGTGTTAAATCGACCTCAATACTTTTTCATTTAGTTTATGTATAGCTTATGCACCCTATAACCATAATTATATATTACTATATCATATGTATATAGTGGGGCGCGGTACAGTGGTGTAGTGGTGGGTTCGGTGCATTGGAGCCAGAGGGCTCCAGGTTCAAATCCACCTCAAGTCGCTGCATATAGGGACCTAGAGCAAGTCCTTCACTCGCAATTGCTCGTGCGCTTCGGCGTGAAACTTCGATGCAGTGTCCGCGCTGTATTCAGTAGCGCCTCTGTGTAAATAGCTTGAAAACGCGATTTATAGCAAATGCGAGAAAAGATATTTAAAATATATAGGCTACCTATTTATCGGTTGCCACAACCTGTCACTGCCAGGATAGCAGCCCATATGAATAATCATATAGACGCATGTGCTTGGTGCACGTGGGCTTGCGGATAGACCTACGTGAGGAAAAGACTGGTTGTTTAGCAAGGAGTTATATATATATATATATATATATATATATATATATATATAACACATATAATATAATAATATATATATGCATGCCATTGTATGGTGTGTGGTGTAGCGATTCTGGACGCTACGAGCTCTCTTACTTACTTGAATAAGTTCCTCTTATCCTATTGTGAATTCGCGGGTCCTAAGATTAGCGCTGACGGATGCCGTCATCGATATTTTTAGCCTACTGCGCAGTTACTGTGCATTTCTTATGGAATCTTCCACCACGTGCGACTGTTGATTGGTCGGCACAGAACGCGGCCTTTTTGGCGCCCGGAAATGAGCTGTGATTCGCTGCCGAGGGAAGGTTAGCGCAAAAAGAGTCAGTCGGACGGCAGGAATGAAGCGAGTAACACCTGCGCTGGAAGAAATTGTAGAAAGTGACAATTTCTAGTCGACTCCGTCCCCGTTGGACGCCGGCAACGGTAAAGAAGAACTTCTTCGTGAATACTAGTCACCTGCGAGTGATTGTGAACAATTGTGGCATCAATTGCAAGAAGAATTAATTTCTGTCGAAGAAATTATTGGGACGCTGGAAGAGGACGCGATCTCTTCTACGAGGGAAAGGCATCGTGAGCGACTGTCCAAATATCTGTGGAATCAGGGAAGTATTGCCACGCTAAATTCTGAGTTCGAACCTGAATAGAAATAGTAATTGTGTGTATCTTTAGGCAGAAATCATAGAAACTGTCAAATGTGTAGGACTCAGTCTGCGTACTGGTCTGATTGATTTTAATTAAGGTAAAGACATAGATTGAACTGTGTAGGCCTTAAGATTGAACTTTATTATTAGCATCGATCAGCCTGCGAGTATTAATTTCTGTGAATCATTGACGAACAGTCATATATTTAATTTCGTGTTTAATAAAACCTAGATAAGAAGAGCTGTGAATTGATTATTCATTGAAGTGATAATATGGACATTGTCAGTGACACAGGCAGTGTAGTTCAGGCTGACGAGAAGAGATACTGCCAGGTAAATGGTAGTTAGCTCAGCAGAGCATGACCTAGCTTCATTGCATAAATTAATGGAAACAGTTGAACAATTTATGGAGCGCCAGAATTATACCTTGACTAAGTTAGCTGACGAGCTAAGCATTGTATCTGTGCAACAATACCGATTAGATTGTAGGCAAGAGGAATGTGAGGTAAGGGTTAAGTCCCTAACCGATGGTATAGTGGGTGGCAGAGCCATGCAAACTGTTGAGGATTCGAACCCTGACGAGTACCCATTTAGTGGGGCTGTCGTGCTCTCAACAGACACCGCGAACATATGTCCAATATCGGCCCATCCTGAGGAAGAAGGTTACCAGAAAGGCTCGCACCCTAGGTTAAGACTAGAACCTACTACCACTGGCATTAGGGAAACCCTGCAGAGTAAGGTGAGGCCCCCGGGGCCCATTACCTCAAAGAGCTACCCTGAACTAGGACCTGGATTTCCTCAACAGCGCCTGAGCTCGCTAGATGTCAGTAAGGATCCTGGAATGGTATTAGAAGTAAAGGCAGGACATCTAGTGGAAACGGCAGGCGTCGCAATGGGTCCCCGTGAGTGGCCCCGCGTAACAGTATGTAGGCTATATGGAGCCAGAGGCGCCCTTGTAGCGGTATGGCCGCGTTACGGCGCCATATAAATTGTCGTTATTATTATTATATATATATATATATATATACAATATATGCCACAATTGTGGCGAATGATATATCGGCTGAGTAGTCTATTGCATCTGCAGGGACCGAGAGTATGATATATGAGTTCCTGTCAATTCATCCTTCCATGAATTCTGACAATTGCCGCTGATCGATGGATGGATGGATGGATGGGTATGGATGGATGGAATGATGGATGGATGGAATGATGGATGGATGGATGGATGGACATAGATGGATGGATAGATGGATGGATGGATGTATGTATGTATGTATGCAGCATAGGGTGCACCCCATCCCCTATTTGGTGGAGGCTTCTTCGGTATGTATGATCGGAGCTCCAATCACTTCTCTCTGCAGAGTCCTCCAGTAATTGGGTGCTGCCGCATTTGAGGAAGCGAGCTGCAGTGTATGGTCGACATCACCCCCTAGTCGGTCAGTCGGTTGGTCGTCGGTCGGTCGGTCGTCGATCGGTCGGTCGTCGGTCGGTCGACAGCCTGCAGCCAGGATCACGCAACGCTACCTCTCCTCGCCGTCGCATTGATCCGCAGTAATATTCCTATTTATGTATACGTATTGATCCGTGTATAATTGCGTATAAGCCCATAGGCTTTACTGTATATAATGTGTGTGCGTATATATATAACACGTATGATATATTTATGCATAGACTATGCATAGTTTTGCATGCGATGAAACATGCATGGCCGATGATGGTGTCTGCAGCTAAATTGGCTAAATAGAAAAGATCGGAAGCCAAACAGCGATGCTTACTTTCGGCAGATTATATACATGTAGTGCAGTAGCTATAAGTATGTGTGTATGTCTGTCCCAACCCATCATATTATGCCTATGTCTCTACCCATCTATCTCTTTCTGTTCTCCATAGCTCTTATTGCTCTCTCTCTCTCTCTCTCTCTCTCTCTCTCTCTCTCTCTCTCTCTCTCTCTCTCTCTCTCTCTCTCTCTCTCTCTCTCTCTCTCTTGCTCTCTCTCTCTCTCTCTCTCTCTCTCTCTCTCTCTCTCTCTCTTGCTCTCTCTCTCTCTCTCTCTCTCTCTCTCTCTCTCTCTCTCTCTCTCTCTCTCTCTCTCTCCTCTCTATCTCTCTCTCTCTCTCTCTCTCTCTCTCTCTCTCTCTCTCTCTCTCTCTCTCTCTCCTCTCTCTCTCTCTCTCTCTCTCTCAGTGGCCGATTACTTTCTACGTTACCTCTCATGCACTGTTTCATATAGATCTGTACGATACACAATAATACACGACTAGTCAATATGCGTAATGATGCCAAGACCTCAATAGATGAAATTGATGACTTACCTCGCAGAAAATATAACCTCTGCTGCTCCCTAAACATTTGGCTAGTTAATGTGATTAGTCCTACACACAGACGCGCGCGCGCACAGACGCGCGCACGCACAAACACACACACGAACCCACACACACAATCTCTCTCTCCTCATATTTATCTCGGTCCGCCTGTATCTCTCTGGCTGTCTATCGCTGTCTTCATTATCCATGTTTCGAAGCCTAGACTAGTATTTATTTGAATTGATTATAGACCTATCTGTCTATAATGTGTCAGTTTGTCAAGCAATTAACACGCCTATTTTATATCATCATGAATGCCCATGTATGTTGGAAGCGAAGAAGTCAACAGTCGAGTAGATTGGTCATCGAAATCTAGTATAGAACACAGACGACAAAAACCTGGAGAAATAAAAACCGTAAAGAAGATCTATCTGTTTGAAACCCGAGGGTAACATTTGCGAAGTTTATTGCGGCCATGTTTAGTGTTCACTAAGGCTTGCTTTCTCTATTTGACGCAGAAACAAAGTCAGTAGCCATCACGTCTCTCACACGTTGACATTACTATTAATGATTTGCAGCAAAATATTAATTAAATATGCGCTATAATCATGGCGCTATAAAAAGCTTAGAGGTGGGACTGACTCTAGAGTCACAACATTCTATCTGTCTGTCTGTCTGTCCGTCCGTCCGTCCATCTATCCATCTATCCATCTATCCATCCACCCACCCATCCATCCATCCATCCATCCACCCATCCATCTATCTATCTATCTATCTATCGCCTCTTTGCAGAAATCCGTATGATTGTCAGGTGACCAAGGATGAACCTGGGTGAAGATTATAGGTTTTCACAAGCAGTGCCATCCCAGAACGTGTCAGATTGGAAAGCATGCAAATAGGTTAATTATGAATCTCGCTACCCCAACAACTTGCATGGTTTCGATGCACATGTTTGCACAATAATTAAGACATTATTAATCAAGACCAGACAATCAATGTACGCTTTCGATCCGTATGATTCCTGTCTATCCATGGTTAATCAGGTTCAGAGGTTGGCGACGTCGTCAGAGCAGCCACGGGTGCACGGATGTCGTCTGCGACTTCTGTCTGGTGAAGAATTGATTGTGAACCAGTAGGGTGCGGTCCAGGTGGGTTCGGATCAAGGCCATAATAAGGCGACTGGTGAGGGTGCGTTATCCTCTGTATTCATATAAAAGCATTGGCCAGTTATGTCGACCAAGTATGTGCGCTGACTACGTCTCTTCTCGGCCATTGTAGCAATCATTTGCTTAGATTGCATCATTACATGAGCTATTACCACCCCCATCCCCATGATGCAAGCTTTATATTTCTAGCAGAGAGTTTGGACCGTAGCACATCTGTGATCAGTGTCTAATCTAACCCCCATGCTTTGGGGGTGAATTTAGGTTTCTGGGGAGGGCGAAAAAATGTCCGTTTTGGGCGAATGGCAGCCGCTCAGCCAGACTCTCCAACATTCTTTAATCGGAAATTTTCTGACGACCTTTTTTTAGTCTTTCACCAAAATTTTCTCTCAGGAAATCAGAAAATGGAAAAAAGCTGATGACCTGCTTTTAAATCTTTTCGTTCAAATTTCTAAGAAAAAATACTTTCTCAGTTTTTTGTACTTCAACGCTTCGCAGTCGAATTCTTCTACTGACGTGAAAACTTCGCATGTGTAGCCTACACGTACGTGTCGAATTTTCTTGTGGGTGGGGGTGTTGCATATATAGCCTACAGTGTGGGGGAATGCTATACGTATATGCATGCATGTGTGCAGCACTCTCGATTTTAGGGAGAGATTTCTCATTCCTAGGGAGACTTCTCCCAGAGACGTCTAGATTAAAACCTGATTTGATTTGTGATTAGAATGGTTTACTCTTGACCCAACAAGCACTGTGGACAGCACAGCTCGAAAAACAATATAAATTATTAAGGTTGAATAGGGACTTGGCCCATATGTGTGTAGGTCTAGTCCTTCGTACGAACAATGTAGCCTAAAGTCAAACCAAAGTGCGTTTTGCAAAATTGGTATAATGGATAGGTCTAGGCTTACTTAATACTTATACTTAATTAAGTTAATTCTGGTAAGCATTGAAGCTTACAAGTTGGGCATTTCATGGTATTACCTTAAGCAACCTTATTTATCTCACATTTGTTGCCTCGCATCGAATATGTTGTCCCTGCTGCCACGTTGCCAAGGCAGGCCTCTCTTGCAAACGACAGTCAATCAAGCGCTTGGCATGTTTACACGACATAGATAAAGCGCTGAATGGGTTTCAAGTCACGTAGAACAATCATCGAGGATTGCAACTATGTGACAATGTTCCGTGGCGAGAAAACACAAGAATTTATGTGGCGCCATGAGAAAATTGTCTACGATAGACCTATAGATTGTATGGGGATTGTAGAAAAATAACTCTTGTGTTGGAATTGGTGTGTGAAAAGAAAACTTTACTATGGGACCCTTATGAGAAAGACATTGGGTTGAAGTTCAGCCCCTCAACCTTCCGAAAATTCTCACCCTGGATATGGAAGTAGCCAGTAGGGCCTATAGATTGGGGCCCAAGATATATAGTCATTAGCGGACGATCGCATTGTTTAATGCTTATAGTTCCTTCTCGGCTTACTGTCACGTGAACGAAAAGCTCAGAAGCTGAGAAGCCTTGTCACATACTGGTAGGCTACTTAACGACTCTGCCACATCAAAGATGATTAGTGTCACCCTCCTCCTTTATCGAGGCTTGGGACTGGCACTGGCAGAGAACAACCAGTGGCGGAGTTTGCTCAGAAACCAGAACACCAGACAATTTGTATATCACAGCAGAACCGGTCTTGGTGCGAATCATGCGATAGGCTGATAGCATCATAGCACAGGGCCCGTAAATCATGATGTAAGACTGTAGCATACGAGCTAACTTCCAAAGTGGTCATTTTCAATTGATATCATACTGACATCTACATCAGTTATTGTTAGCACCAGGGCTGTTTTTAAGAAATTTTTAGAACGGCAAAACCGCTTCGCGATCTTTTCTTTCCCATGCATCCTCCTTGGTAAATTACAATTCCAATCAGAGGACAATGAACTGTTTTCAACTGTTTTTAACTGCACAGAACTGCTTCTACAACTGCACAAATACATCTAGAACTGCACATTTTGTGTGCAACTGCACTCTAAAAAATGCCCTGGTTAGCACTCCAAAATGCATTCTGTTGGCCATAACCACAGCTTGACTTGGGTTAAAGCAGCCTATATACGACTGCTAGAAATTTGATATATACTATAAGCCATGGTGTCATTCATGCAGGGCCGCATTAAGGTTAGCGTGGGCCCGAGTGCTGTCATTACCCTCCAATGGGGCCCCTTCTGAGAACCCACCGGTCCACCACACACATATTTATTACGGCGGCCCTGAGACGGATTAAAGCCTGTTCAGCGTGTTCGGCTAAAGCAGGCCCCACACTTTAGGACCCACTCATGCAAAAGAAACAATTTCAATGGCTTATTATTAAAATTTGTTGATTATAATCGTAAAATGGGTTAAAAAACTCGGAACAAATTATTCGAAACTGTATACTCACTTTAGTTTTAAATACTTTTACATCAGTGGCGTAGCTACCATGTGTGCAATGTGTGCAAAGCACACGGGCCCACGATTTTCAGGGGCCCACAGAGAGTGTTGAATTATTAGCCTATAAATTAGTATAATTCACATTATTTTGTGACAGATGTAGTTTTTGAGAATATATACTTGCATTTGATTAGGCTACGTCGCTACTTTACTGACGCCTGACAACCGCCGTGCAGGCAGGCAGGCAAACAGGCAGGCAGGCCGGACTATTATACTGAATTCCCTCTAACTTGTTTTTCATCTCGAGTCATGACGGTCAAAATTTGATTGCGCAATTACTCTAATGTGTGTGAACGACAATGGTAATAATAAACTTTGATTGCGCAATAATTATTACGGCACCAGGGCCTACTACGCCATGGGGGGATGGAAGCAGACTGCTTCCAATTTGGGCCAGAGGGGGAAAACCTTCCCCCCTAATGATAAAGTTGAGTATAGAAGATTTCCTCCTGAACATTTTCCCCCGGTATTCCCCAGCATCTGCCATGGACTTCCTCCTGGTAATTCCCCCGAACAATCCCCTCCCCGTCATAACACAGGGTAAATCTTCATTTGATTTGACTTTTGCTTAACACTCACATAAATTTGTCCTTGCGCTTCCATCACATTCGCACCCATCAGGGCTTGCCACATGGGGGTGGGGGGCGGAGTAAGTAGCCTGATCCGACTTGTGCCAGAGGGAAATCCCTAATGATAGATGGGCATAAGAGATTTCCTTCTGGACTCCTCTGTTTTACTCCTCCCCGCACGCCTACGAAAATTCCCCTTGAACGTTCATCCAACCATCTCAAGGGTATATATTCATTTAGTATGACCTTTGCTTTACAGCCACATTTGCCCCTGCACGTATATCTCACAACTCATAATTCGGCCTAATTACATTAATTGTTAACATTTTGTTAAAGTATATTGTATCTATACTGAAACTGCATTGGTTTTATAATATTGGTCTAAAATAAAATGAACGATATTTTAAGAATGAATTTTAGTGATATGAGGCAAAGAAGCAACAGTAAATTAGTAGGCTACTTTTGTATATAGTAAAGGTTCTTAGTCTGTTTAAGTAAACATTGATTATAATCAACTTGAAATCAAGCAATAAAAGCTTGGTTGCTCAGCAATTGAAGTTCAAAATCAAGTAAAGCAAATGGCTTATAAATTCCACTCTCAAACATTAAAGCACCATTGAAGTCTGTAGGCCTACAAATGCAAATTTCTTACACTTTTGTAGCCTACATTTGAGGGAAATGTTCGAGGGAATTGTCCTATTGAAACGCTCTGGTGGAATCCAGAGCGGAAATTACGGGGAGTGGTCTTGGGAAATGTCCATGGGATCTGTCGGGATCAGAAAATGGATGTTGCTGAGTATTGTAGGCCTACAACTGACTACTCAATTTGATATACCAAAAGAAATTGATATTTTACTGAATGCTGGACCTTTTCAAACTTCACAGGACTACTACAGTGTTTAACGCACTACTAACCCATAATAATTTTTTTTAGAATGTTACCATTATATTGTGCAAATTTTAAAATATTAAATCATGGGGAGGCGACATTTTATGATATCCTAAACCACGTTTCTGAGCATTAATTCACGAGCAATTTTATGAAGATGACAGCTTTGAGAGGTGCAATTACAGCGTGCAAATCCAAAAAAGTGAAATTTTCAAGACTTTATCGTTCATAAACAGCTAGCAAACAAGAGCCTAAAACATGCGCTCTAGTCGATGAAAATTAACAGCTGAAAATGCGTTGGTTTCTGGGGCTCCGCCCCAGACCCCGCTGGGGGAGCTCACGACGCTCCCTCAGACTCCCTAGTCGCTATGGGCTTCGTGCCTTCGGCACTCGCAGCTTCGCGCCTTCGACGCTTGCAATATAGACAAAAGTTTATGTTAGGGGGGGAATGCTTCCACCTCTCAGGGGGGGGGATAGTAGGCCCTGTATTACGCTAATGTGTGTGAACGACAATAAATAATACAGGTCTAATTCAGGTTTAAGTTGAGAACAGAAAACGAATCACACCCGCATCTGATTTTCGTTCACAAGCTTTCCTATGCAAAGTTCACAGTCGGACCTATTCTATCGTTTAGGATTAGGCCTATGTGTGATCATATCCGTCTATCTTTCACGTTCTTGTATTGCAATTAAATGGTGCACCGCAGAAACTTTATACTTGTCACAGGCATGCTCGTGCTGGGTAAGCTTATAGTAGGCCTAACGGGAGTAAACTGACATTTCCCTCAACCAGAGTGAGAATTGCCCGGGAGTTTGAGGTCGTTCAACCCTCGCTAGTCTTTCTTAGGGTCACATAGTTAAGTATTTTCACCTTTTCACAACCCAACTCCACGTGGATCATAGCCTAATCCCCAGTTATTTTTCAGCAATTCTAACACTGCTCTCAAATCTTTTCAGCTCTCACCCCAAAATCAGGGTGACACCGAATTGAGCAAGTGTGGATCAGGGTTCTAGGAATTCATGTATTTGCCCCAATTTTTTGCACTTGTAAAGAATATTGCTAACTTATTTTTAAGAAATTGACGATTGTAGGTCTATCGTTTTTGGTGTGAAAATTGCATATCATGGACCGGAATTGATAGATGGTTGAAATTTGTTGCTGACAAAAATGCTACAAAGAAAACTCTATGATACCATGGCATTGTTTTAAATAGACAGCTAATAGACTCTAATAAGTGGAAAGTCTGCAACGTGATAGATTTTAAATTCTACTTGGAGATCACTGCAATTAGGACTGTAACACTTTAATTTATCTGTCTCATTCGTGCAGCTGCAGCATTCATGTTTTTTCTCTGAGTGAGTTGTATTTACATGTGTTGGGCCTAATTATGCCCTAATAGCAAATGCCATAGATTAGTTTTGCGATCTTGATTGCAAGAACGAAAAGATACCAGCCTTTCAGGGCCAAACAGGGGCCCCATGCAGGATCCCTGCACACGGGCCCACAAAAAGCTAGCTATACGCCACTGTTTTACATAACAAATGTAGCCTACATGTATGCTCAAACTATTAACCAAAAGTCCGTGTAACAAAGATATAATATTATATGGTCCTTAGACTCCTTACAAGTTACAACCATATGCATGCAAGTAAGCAACATGCTCATGAACAAAGCTAACTACGTAACAATAGCAATTGTAGAACAAAGATGGGTCGTCATATTGCGCAATTAACCATTATCCTATAGCAACGAAACGCTTCACATAGCCAACGACGTAACAAAGCCTAGCTAGCGTTGTAGTCCATTGTCAGATGTCGTCATAATAGTAGCCTATTGACTTATTGAGCTATGTCTTAGCAGAAAATGGCCCACGACGAAGTGACGCAACAACTTTGCATATTAAACAAGGAGAAGCCGTCACAATACGAAGTTCATAGAACAAATTGATAATGCAGGCCTACCATCATCATGCCCAATAAAATTAGTGACGTAACAACTGTGCTTTTAGAAGAAAGAGATGTCGTCACAATGGAATCTCCATAGCACAAAACCAATTAATATACGTTTTATGTGCTGTATGGGTGGCCCTATTAGCGGGACTGTCCATCCCTTCTGGGTCTCCCCTTCATCACAAAATTATGTTAAAGTATTATTCAATGCTATAATATGTTTCAATGATGTTTGTTTGTTGTTTCGGTTGAGGAAAATAAATAAATAAAATAAATAAAAATGTGTCTTTTTGTTGCGATTCTGTGGGGCTGGGCCCACAGTTATTCTGAACAGGAACAGGATTACCACAATTTTTAATCAGGCCGATAAAAACTGCGAACCCGGGTGCTGCAGCACCCTTACCACCCACCTTAATGCGGACCTGAGGACCAGAATGTGTGGGATGCTAGTTTGATTAAAGGTATCTTCCTGATTCTGAGGATGGTGGTATTGGGTGGGATCACATTCAGGGGTGCAAGTTTCATGGGGGAATATAATAAGAGGAATTTGGAAGAAAGTCTGAGCATGCATTCATCTACATCATGTATATATATATATATATATGTGTGTGTATATATATAAAATTATGTATAGCCTATTATATAATGGTTAAGCGCAAAACACTTCAGTAGTTTCAATAAAAACGACACTGTAGTTAATCATGACAGCAGAGATCATTATCGTAGTTGCTCCTTCATCTTCCAAAGACCAATAATACTTGGGACTGACACTGCCTGGTACTATAGGGAACGGCCGGGCGTCTAATGATTCGCTTATCAGGGTAAACAGTTCGTCCATTCACTCCCTTCCATCCTTCCATTTCCCATTCTCTTCCATCCATCCTTTCATCATTTATTTCCTATCCATCACGATCCATCCGTCCATCACGATCCATCCGTCCACCCACCCATGCTGCACTCAATTCACTCTCATCATCATCCACTGGATCAATATTATTGCCCGACAGATCGAATGATTAATTTAGATAATTAGTTCGCTCGTTCGTTCGTTCGTTCATTTCTCAAAGTCTACATACCGATCGCAGCAAGGATGAGAACGAGAATCACCGGAAGTCGGAGACAGTCGTCGACGACGCCCTCCATCGTGTCTCTAACCACCTCCAGTCGAGACGGATCTATTCCACCTGCTCCTTAATTCCTTCCTTCTTCCCTTCTTCCGTTGTTTTGTTCGCTCGTTCGTTCGTTCGTTCGTTGCCGCCCGAACTGCAATCGTCAGCAGAAGCACGTCGACCGTCCTAGAAGCAGCAGCAGCCGAGTACTGCGACGCCTTCTGCTTCGACCGCCCACCTCCTCCACCGCCAGTGACCTCTGTGTGTCATGCTAATGAACGACCATGCAGCAGCAGCAGCAGCAGCAGCAGCAGCAGCCAGGTTCTAGCGATCAACGAGGCGACCGAAGTCAGCCGACGTCGCTATAGATGGACGAGACGAGATGGTCCGTCTAGTCTACGGCGTGCCAGCAGCGAAGCCGCCGCCGCCAATAGACGCTCTTCACACGGAGTAGGAAGGCGCTCAATAATCGTATTGACAGCCGATGGCGTACAAACGATCGCATAAAAAATGCATGCGCCGCCGCCGTCGCCAGGGAAACTAAGCCAAACAGCGATGTGCAATTAAATCGAGTCTCGGCGCTTCATCGATGCAGCCTTGATTGAAACGCAGACGCGTAAACAAGTAAGTTGTTTAGACGTTCTAGTGATCAGGAATATTTAGATCGTTTGTCATAGACCTACGCAGAAGATGGGCTGCTCACTCGGCTTCATTATTTTGACCCCAGTTTCTCTATGGTTCCCCTCACTAATTATGAGGTTTCATGCATTCAAACCTAAATTCCACATGTATGTTCAAGACTTTTAACTTTCGTAAGATTCACCCAATCAGTTCGGAGGACTTTTCAAATATATTTTCAAGCACAACATGGTAGGCCTCTAGCAGAGGCGTAGCGACCGCCCTTCGTACCCTCCGACCGAAGGGGGCCCCGCAAGCAAAGGGGGGCCCTAAATGTGTAAAATATGTAAGATATGACTAGATAAGTGACATTATTGACGCTATTGCACGATCCATATTAGTTTTACTGACAATGCCGTGAAATAAATACGGAATACTTGCATACTGTATACCGGCCTATGTATACATTAATATTATATGAGCCCTGCATATTGTAGGCCTATATAGTAAATACTGTTTCCAGTTTCTGCATTGTAGGGGGCCCCACCGCCTTGGACATAATAATTATGTTCGGAGGGGGCCACGTTCTTTGTTGCTACGGCCCTGGCCTCTAGGGTCCTTCTCCTCTATATCTCTCTCTTCGGTCTTTGGCCACCTGGCAGACAAATTATCTAGTCTTCATATACAAGTCCGTTTTCCAGGAAGCCTATTGGAATTCAAGAGGAACTGCAGAGGTCTAATGTTCCAGTGTATCACTCTTTTTTTTTACAAAGTTTCAGTTGAAGGAAGGAAAATTACAAAGGATCAAAATAGAACAGCTGCATAGCTAAGGAGAGGGACAAGCGGTACAGAAATTCCAAGGGGTGGCAAGCAAAGATGAAGAATGAACTGTTGAGATTTTTATCAGTTGTAGGTCTAACCAACATGTCAATGTTCCAACTGGATCTCTGAAACACATGTTCAAGACTTCTTCTCATTGTCTTTTATGTGCTGATGAAAATGCCATACTTGATAGGCTTACAGTATGCATCACTTACAGCAAAACAGCTGAATTAACACACTCTCTCCCACACAAAAATATTCTGTGTATATTTTAGCTCAATGGTCTTATCTATCAAAGAAGTAGGCTACCGTATTACTCATGTCTCTATATCACACAAATTCCTCTCCTCCATCAGGATTAAACATTTGGTTCTGGCAAAATGCGAAGAAACTCAACCTTTCAACTGCAATGTTATTTATCTAGTATTAAATTCAAGTTCAGAGCATTGCAATGTTGGTGATGTTACATAGATCTGTGAACATATTTGGATCTATAAATTATTAACAAAACTGCTCTTAGTTTTACTGCCTAAGAGATGTAAACTTTTACATTACACTGGAGTTATTTGTGAAAACAATATTCCACTGAATGACCTAAATTTATCAGAAACAACACAATAACTTAGAAAACCCAATTGATTCAGTTACGATATATTATGAATAATGCAGAAACCTTCAACAATTAAGTTAAAAATGCTAAGTTGGCAATCACAATTTCATTCTGCTTTTTATAAATGCAAGTGAACCTTGTAACAGTGCCTGCGTTTGAACACTTTAATGACAAGTTGCAGTGGTTTACCAATCAAACCTTTTAGCACCTAGTTGTTTATGTATTAAGTTTTCATTATGGATGAAGCATACTTAATTATGAAGAACAAAAATAATAAAAACAGTAATTAATGATGGATAGCAATTTTTTTTTTGTATGTGCACTTGTTATAGCGCCCCTTCAAGCTTCTACTCAGAGGCGCTCCCGACTACAGAGCGGACACTGCATCGGAGTTTCACACCGAAGCGCTGAGCAATTGCGAGTGAAGGACTTTCTACGTGGCGACTTAGGTAGTTGGATTCGAACCTGCAACCCTTCGGCTGCAAGGCGAGCACCTATCTCTCTTATAGGCTATAAATTTAGTTGCAAAATTCCCTAGCAACCATACATGTTTATCACTTTCTACCAAAAACTTAAAATTGAAAAGGTGGTTTTTAATCACATTTTGGCCATTATCCCGGAAGCCTATATTTCGACATAAGCCTTGCATTGGTCAGGTGGGTCACAAATGAACCTGATACCCAAAAATCGTTTTGAGGCCAAGATAATAAACATGAGAAACACAAATTAACTGAAATGATGAAGAAAATCTGATTTTTCAAAATGTAAAAGGCATGTGGGAGTTTCAAATATTGCCAATACTCTGTCAGTATTTGCAACAACCAGGTCTTCAGTGTTAGCACTAGACTGTTTCTGCTGTGACTAGGTTAGTGGTCAATTGTTTATCATTCCAACAACAGCTACCCCTTCCGAGACTTCATGACTGAAATTAACTGTTGGCATACATAAACCATAATGAACAGAAACAGAACAGAGGTAGAAATGCATAAAAATTGTCAATTCCAATTATAATGACCTTTAACTCTAAATCACTGTCACACAGAGGTCAGTAAACCCTTTTTGAATGTCATCAGAAGTCTTGCTACATCAACCAAATATAGAAGTAATTTTGTTGTTTAGCCAGATTTTGTGCATATTGCTTCTGAGATCAAGTTTTAGTTACTGATGAGATTAAACATGTTCTAAATTAGCAACATTTTCAGAACTTTCCCACAAGCTTATCTGTTACAATTTGAATTTTATGATAGATTTGTGCTGTATTTTCCAAAATTCCAGTAAATGACATTCAAGGTTTACTTACAATTGTAAGAGGGCAGCAACAAAACAGCATTAAATAAATACAGGATAAGATAGTTCAGGAACATGCCTTTTTTAAACTTCATACAAGCATCAATCTCTTCCAGAGGAGGTAAAATTTGTTCAAATACTTTAATTCCCATGGCAAAGTAAAGGCATAAAAACATACAGCCTGTACTGAACTTGTATAGAGACAGAACATTTATAGTTTCGTTTTTAGCGCAGAAAATGCCAAACAATTACTTCTTGTACCTTTTAGAGAACTTTTAGAGAACAATGATTAATTAAGATATCAATTAAATTAGCTGTAGACTGAGAAAATTTAAAATGATTTAGATATCGCATTGCGGGCCAAATGTGACCACTATAGTACACAGTACATTTTAGCCAGGTGGAAAAAGTGTTAATAAAACTACAGCATGGTATACCTTATTAATCAACAGAAAAACATAAAGAATCAACAGAAAAAGACATCAGCTCAACTACCACGCAAGATATCAAACCTTCTTATATACAGTTTCCATAGAGATCAGCAGCAATTAAACATTAAACACGTTTCTGCCATTTGTGAGCAGCACGAGATTCATAAATTAAATTATGGATTATCGTACCAAAATTTACATCACAAATAATGACTTACACGCAGTGACATTAATTACATCAAGTTGACAGAGATCCACCAGGAAATTCGATAGCAACATTTTTTGTTGAAATGTTGAAACATTATCCTAGCATTACCTTGCCATCATTCACATTACTCACAATGCACCTGAGCAAAAATTGGCAAGGAACTTTTCAATGTCCAGCAATAAGCATAGAAAATCACACTATGCAAACAGTTTAAAAACACTACAAAATGCCTAGTAAATCAACAGTTCTAATCAATATCGGTACAAGTTAAATACCCTACGTCACATAATATCACTAGGCTCCATATTCAATATTCCAATCTTTGTCGCTTGATAAAACAGTAGATCAGTGTGAGTGATTTGAATAATTTATGAAAGCCTGCTCGGCAACACATTGATCAGACACACAGTTGAACTGGGAACAACTCTGAAGCATTACAGCATTTTGGCATTTTTCCAAAGACAAAGAGATATAGCCAGATACAAGGGCACCCACATATATTTTTGCATAAGCAGCAAAGCCCACAACTACAATTTTTCAGCAAGAATTGGAAAAGTACAAAGCCGGAAATGAAGAACATGGGGGTATTTTCATAGAGGTTTTTATTGCAAATTTCTCAGTTTCACGCTGTGTATCTTTAGTATCATTAGCACTTTAGCGTGAAGAAATTAGCCAAAAACCAAAAAGTAGTAGTTGAGAAAATAGACGTCAATTTTCCAGAGAGGGCGGCCCCTTTTGAACCTAAGTGTGGGCACCCATGCCCAGTTGCACAATCCAGATGCACTTCGGTTACTCGAACTCAGCTGAATATCAATCAATTCTGTGGCACTTTGAATGCAGCACGCAAATGGTTTCTAAGTTCATATTTACGAGAAAGCTGATTTCTGCACATCATTACGAATTTCCTTTTGAACAAAATATATATAAATAATGAACTGGAATATAAGAATTAATTAACAGCTGTAGGTATCAAAATAAGCCAAATAAAATTTATACTTTGCTGCACAGCAGATGATTATGTGGAATGACAACACCGTTTGAGTTCTGAATGCAAGGAAGCTGCATATAATATAATATAATTTATCTGACAGGGCAAAAAACCAATAGCCCAGAGTAACAATACAAAAAAGACAAATTAAAAGTTGAGATTTTACATATTAAATACTGAATTCAGCAGACCACACAACCTCTTAATATTCAACTAATGGTACAGCTTGGTACAGGCTGAGGATGCAGCACATCCGAGTTACTATCGTAAAGAGACATACTATAAATCAATACATAATTTCTTGCTTAGATGAATGCATCTAAAACTCATAAACGGGAAATGTAAACGTGATTTCCTTCAGCAGATGTCTTCAGCAGACACTGATCACCCTGCTTTACATAAGTTGTGCCGTTATTGCTGCTTATGTGACCTTCTTCAGCCCTGGAACCAGTTACATCATCATCCGCCTCTTTTGATTTGACGGGGATATCATCTGAGCATATATTCTGAGGATGCTCCTCTGAGCAGGCAATCTGGCCGTTGAGCAAACTTGGCTCATTGAAGTCTTTCTTAATTGTTGTTATTTCAGTCAGAGAAGATGCCACATCCAACTGTAACTGTTGGCGCCGTTTCTTGACGAGGCAGTGGCACCATTGGCATGGAGGTAAGGTGTCAGGCAGCGGCATGTTGAACGTCTCAGGCAGAAATGCACAGAGTACAGCACAGACAATGCCAAGAATTCCAAATACGATGAAAGGCAGAGGCTTTGACAACTGATTCTGAAAGTAACACCAGCCACCGTTAGTTCTGTGACACAATAGGAACAGATGATTGTTACTTAACCCTTAACGCTCAGATTAAAAATTAATCGGCCCAAATTTGTCCGGTGGGAGCGGACACATGAGTGGTAAAGGTTAAGGTCCTGTAAAAAATTCGCTCTGTGCAGTTTTTTTAAATAGTTTTTCTGTCTTCATTATATAATCTTGTACAATAGAAGGCACTGGCTGAATAGAAATCTTGAACATCTTTCTGTTGAGGGAGAACGGTTGTTTAAACCCCTTAAAGCAAGGTAAGGTAATATTAGTAAGCGCTCATAAAAGTGATATAGCTTGGGTATGTTGGTGCCTTAAAATGGTCTTCCTTATGAGTGATAAGGGATGGCGAAATGGTTGAATGACAACATGCTGCACCAAGATAACGTTGCGAGTTTGATAACTGCTATTCCCACAAGGTTGAACATCAACATTACTGACATTGCTGAATACGACATGATTTTGATGCTCACTGTGCATCAAATGGCAGTATCACAATAAAACAGACTACTAGAAAGATCCCACTATGATATTTTCAGAAACTGCTCATAAAATCAAGCCTATTTATAACTAAAAACTGGCAAACTTTGAATTAAACAAACAGTATTCCCACAAATTTAACTAGCTATCTTCATTTTGACATGAGCACTGAGTAATTTTTGTCTGTCTAGGTGTCATAAAACCCAAGATACACCAGTGTGACCTGACGGACTGGAAGAATTTCTACTGGTATTAATTAGGGCAGTGGCAACAATGTCTGGTAGATCAATCACAATCATCACATGGCGGATAATCAATCACATAATAAGATCCATAAATATATTAAATAAGACAACTGACTTCCCACAAGAAAATTTCAGCCAACAAACCAGAGCAACGATTTGAGGGGCGAGTATTCCACCGACCCTGGCTGACATGGAGCTGACTCCAACACCAATATTCCTGTGAAATATAAATCACAAAACGTGGTCTTAAAACAATGGCAAGCAATGAGTGCAGAGAAAACCAAGAGAAAAGTACTCACTAGTAGAAGGGTCTTAGAAGAGAGCTAAAAAATATATCCAACTACCATGCATATGTCAACACCTACAAGTACTACATATGTATTATGTATGTATAATACACGTAATCAAATGCAAATTCTGATAAAGTACAAATTGGTTAAGGTAAAAGACAGGGAAATAGAGTAAAAGTTTTGTCCTAACTAAATTTCATATTAACCACAAGAACCAATTTCAGGCTGCTCATTTTCTACGCAACAAATAAGCCAGTATGCATTCAAGTAATAATGACTACAATAGGCTGTTACCTGGAATTATAATTATGTAGGTTCATTCCAATTAACAATTAGCTTAAGGATAGATCAGCGTAAATTGGTTACATTCCATTACGTTTGATTAGCCTTTTCGCAGTGTACAGACATACATAAAATGATGCAAATAAGCATGTGTATCTGTACAAATAGACACAACATCGCGTAGTAGAAAACATGAAATTGGAAAATGATGACATTGATAATATAGTTTTATATGTTAATACGCTTTACAATCATTCATGCACACTTTAGAAGCACTGAATCACTGATTAATTCACTGATTTTAAAAACATTTGTCTTCATTCATTCGTCGCTACTGCCTAAAACAGCAGCACGCTCTGAATTCTTAATTCATTCTTTCAATTTCAATCATACTTCTAATAACACACCCAAATTCATAGACACATCAAATTCACGTAACAATGACACATCATAGTTACATAGTTACTTCAATCATCATAGTTTCAATTCAACCATCATTTTCCTGTGCCTCAAAACCATTCAACCTCCATTCATCCATCCATCCACCAGACTTTCCATTCATCCTACCTTACAACAGTTGGAAAAACCTCGGCCGCAAAAACCTGAGCTCCTGCCCATGCTCCTGCTATTCCGGACTTTCCAAGCATAGCGAGCAAAGTTGTCAGCCAGGACAGTTCCTCCAATTTTCCTGAGTTAAAAAAAACACACATCCTTCAACTTGAAATTTTCAAATATATATATATTTGATACTGAAATTTCTTGAACATGAAAATTCTGCATAAACACATGTACGAAAAATAATAGTAATAAAACAAGAAAGCAAACAAGCATACACCAATTATAAACATACCTAAACCAATAGATACTTGGCCTAACAAAACATGCTTCTGGTGACTAAAGCTCTTGGGAGGCATGATTTTATAAACTTCCTTAACACTACCATTTCTTATGAGGCATACATACTTACGTCTGGATATACAGATACCGGTACACACAAGCATACATAAAAAGCGTATAAACATACACACATACAAGCATACACCAATTATAAACATATCCTAAACCAAATGTACATCAACACACAAACAGATAGGCGTTTGTTGTGTGTTTACGTCTTTACCTGCTAAATCGATAAACAGAATCGCAAAGCACGACAAACCAGCCACAGACATGAGTAGAGCCAAGGTCTTCTTTCGCCCAATCCTGTTCAAACACAGCACAGCATAAAATACACTTATACCACAATTCCTTCATAAGGGTTGTAAGACAATAGTAAATTCTACCTGGTGAGAAGAAATGTAGGCCTATCACTATTTCACTTGATCCAAGAAGAAAATCAACAGATGACTAAGAATGACGGCTTTAATGAACTGTTCTTGCCTCAGCAACAACCGCTTACTCATCACCTAAAGAAATGATGCACAATTCCCCCCGTCATTCATTCCTTCACTCAACTTTCCCCCCTCCTACAACATGAATATAGCAATCCAAATGTTGGACAATAAATGCTTAAGGTTACAAGAGTTTACATATGAACAATCAATTTCATATTGAATCCCAGACAAAGAGGAATAATACTGGACTGCCCTGGTCAAGTCAGTGCTCAAGTTAAAGATCCTGCTTGCTGGTAAGTAACTGAACGAACCTGTTGTTAATGAGGACCACTAGTAGCAAGGCAGGAATCTCCACAAGACCCGACAGAAAGAAGTTTATGTAACGATCTCCTGACAGATTTCCGACATTCAGTGACGTTCCGTAGTAAACTGCGCTGCTGACAAACCTATCATAAAACAAACCATTAGAACAACAATACTTTAAGTATTGTTCCGCAGAAACACTGATACATGTGTGTCATAAATAAATACTCGGCAATTACTTGGAATGTCCTACTTGGCATTGTAACGCAAACACTTGTACTTGCAATAAAAATTTTTACAAAGAAGTAATTGAGATTATTGTAACAGCAGTCACAAAATGAAAGAACTTCCAAGCAAGTGGCAAAAATACGACAACATCATGACCTGCTGAAATCACAAGTAAAAAGTGTCAATCATATATGGAAGACATTTCCATGTGTGATTGATGCCCTGAAAATAACTTATCCTAACTGTTAAACACAATTGGAAAAGGTTTTTTGACATCTACAGAGATTTTCTTACCAGGCATACATCATGATGAGAGTGTTTTTCGTCATTGAAAAACTTCGGAAGAGGTCCCAGAATCCATAGCGCTCAATCTTGTGATGTTTTTCCTGCTCCATCTGCAAACTCAAAGTTTCAAGATTCCCAATTTACCACTTCAATGAAGCACTGCATTGATCTCCCCCCACAAATTAAACCATCAGCATTAATGACACGCATGTCATTACAGTGTTAAAAAAGCATACAAATACACTGCATCAGATCAAAGGCACTACATAACATTGTGTATTATCAATGCATTTATAACAAATAATTCTTTCTACCATCTTGGTTCTAAAATTATCTAGATTATAATTGTCATATGAGTTTATGAACTGGTAATGGTAAATATTGTATTGTACCTGTAAATTTATAAAGCACCTTTCATAATGCACACCAGTCAGAGGCGCTGCCAGATGCAAAAGACCCAGAGAAAAGAAAATGGGTTTTGTAAGGGTTGTACTGCTGCTGTACTGAGCTTTAGTTGAAAGCACATTGCTGAAAATGTATGTTTTAAATCACTTATAATAGCTTTAGGTTACTAACAAAGCTTTATCTGAGCTTTTCTCATAAATCCTGACTCAGTGGACTCTCTCCTGGATTTTCATCAATCTTGCACAGAATTTCTTCAGCATTATCGATTATGCTTAAATTAAACAACCATTGCTGTGTGCTCCATGCTAATGTTGCACACTTTAAAGTTTTTCGATTAGATTAGCAGTTAGATGAAGTTACTCGTAAATGATGAACTTCGGCAGATGTCATCATCTTAGCAAGATTAGATAACGGTCAATTAACAGACCTTGACGTATGCAGTAAGATGACTGAGGTCTGGATCGGGACGATTATTACGTCGGGCAATGTGACGGATAATTGCTTCCGCCTCTTTTAGTCGCCCCTTCTGGATCAACCAGCGAGGACTCTCTGGAATAAACCTAAAAAACACATTTTGAAAATTATACTTTAAAATTACTTGGCAAGAGACATTATTATTATTATTATTGTTATTATTATTATTCAAAATTTAGATTAGCATTCACCAGCAGAGACTGGTAACTAATTGGAAGCCAATTAATTAGCTTGGAAGCTAATGCTACTTAATTAGTAACCAAAATTTTGCTAATTCTACATAAATTTTGTCTAATTCCAATTAAAATCTCATAATTAGATTTATAATAACCTTCCCTACATATTTTCTTGCATACTTTTTCAAAGAAGAATTAGCTATGATATGTTTTAAAAGAAATGTCAGTACAGAAACAAGTCCATTGTAAAGTAAACAATTGGAAAGTGCCTGTTTTGACAATAACATTCTTGACTTCTATAATAGTAAGAAAACAAGATTTCTCAGAGTTTCCAGCTGCATCTGAAGCATTATGCTGCTTTTGCAACATCTGCATCAGTGCAGTTAGCATTTGGTAAACATTACAGGATTTGTTATAAATGAGTAAAGAAATAACCTTAAAGACAAGGTCCAACTCTAATCCCTTAAACATAAACACATCTACTTTCTGAGTAATAAGAAGAAATCGGATGAAGAGTGAAGACTTTTTGAAATTTCTGCTCTGTTATAATCTGAATATATTTGTGTAAATAGATTAAAAGCCACACTGGTAAAATAGATTATTATACGTAATTTTAAATAGTTGAAAATTTTAATAATTCTAGAAATTGCTGTCATTGTAACTAACAAGACACTTCAGCTGGAAAAGACACTCTGAGAGTTCTTCAAAGGTACTACATGAATGTCCAGGTCAGAAGAGAGAAAACTACTATATTATAATCATTATAGTAACCACTAGCCATAAATTACAAAGAGTGTTAACCTCTAGTCTACAGCAGGCCACTTCAAATCTCTAAATGAACCATTTTTCGTTAACCCTTTAATGCCGGAGGGTATAGGATTTCCCATACCATTTACTACCATCTCGACATTAAAGGGTTATATAGTAACTAATTGCATCTGGACATTTCTAAAAACAGTAAGTCAAAACCAGGGCCGTAGCAATGATAAACGTGGCCCCCTCCAAACATAATTATGTCCGGGGCGGCGGGGCCCTGAAACTGGAATGCAGTATTTATTTTGTACAATATGCAGGGTTCATATTATGTATAGCCTACATAGGCCTACATTGTTACATGTATTTCGTATTTACATAACAGTTCTGTCAGTCAAACCGACATGGATTGTGCAATATAGCATCAATAAATGTCATTTGCCTATATTCCTTACATTTGTTGCCACTTTTGGGGGCCCCATTTCTTGCGGGGGCCCCATTTCTTGCGGGGGCCCCCTCCGGTCGGAGGGTACGGAGGGCGGTCGCTACGCCTCTGGTCAAAACCATATCAGCAGAGTCCATCCTCTCATATATGGCAAAAGTATATGGAATTATGGAGCCCAATGCTACTAGAATTAAAACACAAATGCAATATTACAGATGATTCTAGGAAACTATAGACGACACCAGTCCTCTTACCAGTAGCTGAGCAGAACAGGTAATCCAGCGGCTGAACAAAAGATGGAAAGAATGTGCCACTCCCGAATGAAGTAAGCGAGAAGGGCAAGTAACATCACCCCACAAGCCCAGAAGCCAATGCAGCCACAGAATGTACGCCACTTCCTGCCGACCATTTCCAGTGGTAAAACAAAGTTAATGACCATAGTACCTGCACAAGATAATAAACAAACAAGCACAAGCAGTATATAGAGGCAGCACAAAAACAGGTACCATGACATACATGTATAATTTTGTATATGATAATAAAAAAAAGTACTCATATCACAGGCAAGGGTGAAATCAAAGAAGACTTGATTCATATTAGGCAACGAATAACATCCATCTTTTCAGAATACAATTCTATTTAATATATTTACGTGACTATCAAGACACACTTCATACAATGTCTATAGTACTTCATAAAGTGCAGCACACATACACGATAAATCAAACGATCTAACCAACAAGTTTTACAACAGTACTAAGAAACCATTTGCAGCATGAAGATAAACTCAATAGTCAGCAAATGCAAAATTTTTGATACTCCTCCAGAATAACCACCCCACAGAAAAGATCCTCCAAAAATTCTCCCATTTTCAAAAATATTAATTTCAGCTGCTTACAAAGCAAACATCAACTGACAAGGTGAAAAGGTGAATATGGCATAATGCACCAACACTACACATGTTTTCACATGAAATCAGTTCACTTTAAACAATGAAGGCTAACAATCAGAACATACTAGAAGATGTTGTTGAATACTCCCCTAGTACTGCAAATTGCATGTGTTTGAGCTCTCATGAATAGGTAAAGTTTATTGGACCCTGAGCAAGCCCTTTGTTTCTAAACACATATATTAGCAGATCCTTGATTTACTCCCTACTGCTCCACCTGCCCATTACACCAGTTCAACAGCAGTGCAAAATAGCAAACAGCGCTTCAAGAGGTTTCTTGAAATGTGCTTTGTACAAGCTCTGTACAATACATATGTACATATGTACTACATCCATACAATCATGCATAAATACATAAACTGATAGTTAGTCATCACATAACAGCACAATGCATACAAAATATACATAAAATATGAGAAAGGATTCCAAGACAAAGGATCTGGCATGGCTCCATTTCAAGCGTTCAAGTAACAGACAGATTTGAAGATTACCTCCGATTAGTGCTCCAATAATCGCTCGACAGCCAGCATAGACCTGCCACGAGTTGGCAAAAGATGATCCAAAAAACACGATCAGCATCATTGTGTAAACAACAAAGTAGACGTTGCGTCGACCGTACATGTCGGCGAGTTGGCCGACAATCATACCGCCAACGAGAACGCCAACCATCTGGAAAGTCATTATGAGCGGCTTGACATAGTCCAGGTCACACACGAGGTTCCACTGAAAGTCAAAACGAACAAAAGTGAATGAAACCTGCGTAGGTTTGTCATCGCAAAACAGACCATCTAAAACAGTCAAGTGTTAGTGTTTGGGGTTATATACGATTGCAATTTATTTTTAAAATGTGTACATTGTACAATAAAATGCACAAGTGAGAAAAGACAAAGAACAGCATTCCTTTGAGCTTAATTTGGAAGGCAAACTTGCACTTGGCTTTTCCAAATTGAAGTTTCAATTGAAAATTGCTAAAAGTTACACATATCCAACAAGAAATATAGCAAGCAAACTGACTTCAGTTTAGACTTGTCAGAGTACAATGTTTCCTTCTTTCTATTTCAGAGATTTATAACAGTACTTTAGTGAACTTTCAACTTCAGCCAATTCTCAACAGAAGTTCAGAACTACACATGTTTTAATAAAATATAGTAACAATTACCACACAGTAAACACAGGTAAATTAGAAGTATTTCAAACTTCTACCCAGCTCACCTCACTTATAACTGTTGTAAAGTCGCCCATGAATACGAGTTCACCACAGCTGCCGTTAGCAATCAGTTCACAATGCTTAGAACGATCAAAACTATCTCCAGCATACAGACTCCCATTGACAGCGTTAACATTGATCGAATTATTTTCACCACACGTCTGATTGTAGGAAAGTAATGAGGAGCACGTCCATGGTTGATCAGCTGCCACAAAAACCTGGATGAACATCGCCCACGCAGTAGGTGTCTCGAAGATGCTGACGAGAAGAAATATGGTAATCTGGAACGGACCAAACGACCCGATCTCATCCAGAATGTCGTCAAAATCTCTCATCATCCTAAATTGAATGCCTCTTCAAACTATGAATCTGAAAGCAGTCAAAAACAAAATACGTCCAGCAATCTGAGTTTGGCATTTGGTAAACGTTGGGTTTAGTTTTTCTTTGATTTCCCTGAAGTGAGTATCTTTTGCTTAGTTAACATGGGTGGAGCTGACTACGAGTTCAGCCATTTCCATGTGTATCCAGTTATCCACCTTGGAGTAATTTTCTATAGATGTCCCAGTGTTACAGAGGATAAGTAGCCAGCCATCCCAAGGTTTAATAACTTTACAGAGAAATCATCCCCAGAGTTGAATATTCTCTCTGTGTATCTCTAAGTCACTTTCTTTCTTTGCCAAATTCAATAAACCTGAGTTTACGATGCTTTTCCTTCTCTCCAGGGGTCAAATAACTCTCCTTAGGTTACTGTGCAATTTCACTCCATGAGAATTTAATTGAAAGAACCATCATCAGGTTATCAGGGTTGAATACCATCTCCTTGGTTCCACTGGGGGATTGAGTAGGCTGAGAAAACTAATGGAGTATAATTCCTCTTAAAAGATACAGTATCAAAATAATGTGACAGCACAGACCTACCTTAATGAAAGGAAAAATCCAGATTAAATCCATACACAGTGCACCTGCTACAGTTCAGGATCATCGCTGAACCTCATCCACCACAACCATTCCCTTCCAAATGTTCAGATCTGATATTTCATGACAACTAGAATCATCAGAACTTCAAAGCGGCTGATAATCAGGTTGGAGCAGCAAAAGTCGTCCGCTGCAGCAAATTAATGCAAGCGATGATAATTTACATAAAATACGATTTGTGGCGCATCTAGTGAAACCACTTCAACAGAGGATTCGTAAATTGATGCCATGTTAATCAGTCAAGCTGCTCTTGTGTCACAAAGCCACATTTGCCTACTTAGGGTAGCTTATAAATTATAGGTAAAAGTTCAGACCTCATTATCATAAAATGGCTTGAATAATTAAGCACAACTCATATTCAACGTATGGTGACTAGAGTTACACAATTAGATGACAGCGTAGAAAGAGACGTGACCACCTACAGCATCAATGTCATCCAGGTAAAGTGATCGGCATTAAGAGTGATACAAAGGTAGATTCATCAAGGTGAAGCAAAAAACATACAGGAATGTTATCTAGGCATTATCCAAGCTACATCTACGTGTAGTGGTGCTTCTTGTGGAAAATGTCATATTGAAGTGAAAAGCAGCAATCCTATGCAGCTAACCAGCTACTGGCCAAATGATTATGTCAAAGCAAGCGATTCATATATTGTTTTACTCTAATCATATGTCAATAGAGCAGCTTCAATTCCAAAATGCTGGCAATTAGAATAGCAAACAATACTGATTAGATTGATCAATGCAATGATTTATATTATAAAGCGGAATATTACATAACAGAAACGTGATCATTGTGAATATAAAGTTTCTAGTTTCTAGAAGTGTCAGATATCTATTTGCAAAGAAATTTAATTAGTAATTTCTACATGCAGCGCAAAGTCATTTCCATTCAGTAGTACTTCCAGTTGAAGAACCTGAGAGAAGAAATATTAGGTTGTAAAAGGAGAGAGGGATAATATGTAGAAAACAATACAGAAAAGAATCCAATGCAGAGTGGAAAGAAGGCATTCCATAAGGTGGGCATAACGATGGCAAACAATCGAGCATGGCCAATATTTGGCAATACAACTTCTCAGAAACTGTTAATTTGTTCTTATTTAATTAAAAATGCAGATCTGGAGCCTCTTACAACTTAATTGTATATAACTATTTGTCGCCTTCTTTGTCATGGCCTTTGTTCAACAATTTATAATTAGCCTACAATTGACTGCTGACTGCATAACATTTTAAACTCTTAGTTTAAAAAAACACTGCAAAATAGTCGAACACATTATTTGCCCTCCAATGCCCACCATATGAAAAATAAGTTAAACTGTAGTTCAGGTTAGCAGTATTATTATCCGAATCTCAGAAACACTATTGGGTGAAAGTATTTATGATGCAGCAGTCATCTGAAAACTTGAGGAGGCGGTGGACAGGCTAAGACTATAGATACCGGAAATAAAGCTAATCTCGCCAGGTAGACATATACCATTATGCATATACTATTATGCTGCCTGTCCCTCGAACCCGCTCTCCTACCAGCCAGCATCAAGCTTCTCGGTTGTTGGCCCGTCCACATGGAATGGGCTCCCGCTTGCACTACGCTTACTACTACCAGTTGCTCAAGACCTATCTTTTTAGCTGTGGCTAGACTGGGAGCGCCTCTGAATAGACTTCTTGAGGGGGCGCTATATAAGTTTTCGGAATGAATGAATGAATGTGAGTTTTGGCAGTTAATGGCAGAAGCAATGATGCACTGATGCATATAACCTGTAAGACGTACGCCCAATAAGCTAGCTTAATTTACGCAGTTGTATCGTGGCAGTAGATAAATCGAGATGCAACGTAACATTTATAACTTACCATGTTTAAGAATGACTAATTCGCCTGTCATCACTCTCCACGTTTCTCCCAGAGCACATGCGGTCACCACCTACCGGAAAATCGTTACAGTTTTTCAACTTCTTCGCCACCAAAAAACACCACGCGTAATTCATTTGACTTGAATTACATGTATGCACAAGCATCAGAATCTCTGGTATTATGGGCAAATCATTCAACATCGTCATTCATCACGACTTTGGCTAAAATATCACAAGTAAACACGCCGTAAGGCCCGTAACCGCTACGCTAAACCGCACGCTAAGGTCTATTATGCACAAGGCTGGAAACTCCTTATTTAACGTCGTTGGGCATGTTTATGGACGATAATCGGGGTAAAAATTACACTTTTTGCTTATATAATAAATGTATTCAATTCACTGCATTTATGAAGGTATATTAATTACTAATACAATAGCAAAGTAAAAAATTGCCTTTCATAATTTGGTGCATCATATTTAATTTCAGAAATAAATAGAAGTTGGGCGACATCTATGTTTAAGAAGAAAACGGATGTACACAATATTTTCCGATTCCACAATCTTCTGCATTATAAATCTCACGCAACATCAGCTCAGAGCCTCAGATTGGTCGGATGCAAAAGAGGCACGGCGATGCACTCAGGCTCATTCGTGTGCATCGCGCAAGCTAGCCATCGCAGAGGCCTAGACCTACTTACAGACCCATGCGTCGCAAACGGCATCATCAACAACCTCAAATACGCTGACGTTCGTCGTCGTCGTCGTCGTCGTTGCCCTCGGCCACTGGAACGAAGCATTTCGTCCGTCATGACCATCCTCATTGCTGCGGATCGGGGATTAGAGTCGACGACGCCATCTTCCTCCACTGCTCTCTGTTTCTCGCGGTCCTCACACAGTCGGCCATCACCATCCCCGTCCATTCTTCCACGTCGTCCATCCATCTTCTCCTCGGCCTTCCCCGAGCCCTTTTTCCATCAAGATAGCCCTGACATATGAATGCCGGCAGCTTGTCGGCTCTAATCATGTGTCCGAAGTAGTTCAGCTTCCTTCCTTTCACCACCTCCAGCAAGCGCCGTTCCGGCTGCAACTCTTCCAGTATAGATTCGTTTGTTCTAAACTCCTTCCAGCTGACTCTCAGCATCTTTCTATATGTTGTCATCTCAAACGCTGATATTCTTCTTTTGTCTTCCTTCCTTAGCGTCCAAGTTTCACAGCCGTACAGCGCCACCGGCCACACCAGTGACCCCATAAGCCTTAGCTTTGTAGCGTTTTGGAAAAGCTACAAAATTATACTTATTTTTATCCATGTTGGCCATAACGGTTAATTAACTCTATGCTGCACCAGAGCGAGGCTGCAGACATTACGCCAGCATGACGTGTGACCTTTTGGATGACGTGGCGAAAGTGTGGGCGCCGCTGATTGGCCAAGAGCGACGCGTGACCTACAAACAGCGGTAAAAGGTCGCTTCCTATTGGCTGTTGGACCAATCTAGGTCAGTAGGACGAAGAGACGCGAAGAGGTGAAACCGACGAAAAAGACTAGGCCATCTTTTTGGATAGAAATTCGATTAAAACTAAGTTTTCGGGCATCTAAATTAATAAGGAAGTTAACTAAATTAATCGATAATAAAGTAAACGACCGCTGGTCGCCTCCGGTGGAAGGAGAACGTCGAAATAAGCAAAACCGCTTAGGAATCAGGGAAGTAGAAATAAATTAAAGTGTAGCGTGCTGAATCTGTAAATGAATAAATGTTTAAAATGGCCGGAACGCGTTGATATAGATTATATAGCGCATTACAGGTAGAGCGAAGGATAAATTAGCGCTTGTGTTAAGAAGCGTGAATATATGGAAAGAGTTGCTAGAAGTAGCCTTGCGATATAACTGTTGCTGTGGTCGTGGTAAATTAGTGTAAAGTGTTGATGTTAATTCGTTGCTGTCGTGTAACTGATTAATAGCGTGATTTGACCTTTTGCAGTAGTTAAGGAAATAAGAACTGAACTGATAGTCTAGTTATATGCAGGAGCATAAAGGATAGATATCAAGTAATGCAGAGTGTGTAATAACTAGCCATAAATGCTGTGTAGTGTTAGGAATACTTTGTGTTGAACTGATAAGTATTATAGGCAGAATTGTATTTGCACAGGTTGCTGCCAATTGTATATTAATTAAGTAGTAGTGCAAGAATAAATAAAGTGTTGCATATTGAACTAGAATTGAAGGTGATTCACTGACTGACTTGCAATTAGTTGTAAAACCGAATAATCCCATGTCTCGTGCCAGCTCGTTGAGGGGGGACGCCCTAGAGGAATCGGATGATTCGGAGGGAGGGCGGACAGTCAGTAGTGATGAGAGATTGATAGAGCGCCAGATATATCCAGCCAAATACTCTCCGCCACCTCTTCAGGAGTTCGAGTCCCTCTCGCCCAAAGCTGCCGTGGGGATAACGAACTCAGACGAGCACCGGAAAGAGGGTGCTGTCGCGCGTCGACAAACCGCCGCGGAGACATGTCCTGTAGGCCCTGGTACCCATGAAAGAAGAGAATCTGGACGTTCCTCCCTGTCGTTCACACTTGAGGTTCCCGTAGGTGGTTCCCTGTCGCCCCGGCAGTACGCCGCCACACTGGGGGAGGGGGGCGAAAGTAAGCGAGTAAGTGGGGCATCCCTTGCAAGCGCTTCCGGTCCCCTAGAGGTTAGGGCGGGCGTAACAAATGGTACCAGAAGTGGGGTAGAAGTGGAACAAGGGGAACAAGTGGAACAGGTGGAACCAAGAAAATTTGGAAGGACGGAATTTCCTGGAGAGAGAGAGAGGTGGGAAGGCGAAGAAATGGCTTATTATGGCGCTAGACCCAAGCGTCCTTCGGACTACCCGGTTACCGAAGCAATTGATGCGGGTTTTGATTTTGAATTTTACATGAGAGATAAACAAGCGAGGTTGATTAACAGAAAGCTTGGAGGAAATAATTATGAAAGTAAAGGTTCGGAGGTAACTGATCTGCGACCCTCTCATAATGTTCTGTTGCATCCTAATATGTCGAATTTGGATAAAGGTTGTGTTGAGATCCTTGCTAACTCTGAGTGTATAGTTTCAGATATGGAGGATGGGGATTCGGCGCTGCCGAGGGAACTGGGACTCCCGCCTTCGGATGCACATCCCGGGCACCCAACCCTAGTCCACCCTCGGGCTACCACCTTCCCACCACCGCCTCCCTCGTCGCACCCTTTCGCCGTCCGAGCCCCTCCTGCTCCGACCCCGAACACAATCGGTGGTGTCGTCAAGTCGAATCCTTGGGTGAGAACCGTCACCCCGGTCACAGCCTCGGTGTGCAAACTGTCCGTATCCGTCGTGTCGTCGACTCAGTCAATCATGTCGACCTTGTCCTCGTCGTTGAAACCACAGGTTACACAAAGTTCCGCCTATCTGCCCTCGAACTCTGGCCCTCCCGCTCACCTCTGTCAGGTTGTCAACCAACAACCGCTCTGTGTCGGCCGGCTTCCGCCTACGATGAACGATTCTGGGTGACCACACGAGCAGCCCAGAACAACCTGGAAGCGAAGTTCCATGTTGTGTCTACATCCGGGAGCGAAAACAGTCAGTTCCAGTTCGAACAGTATGCTGAACCGCCTACAGCTGAACCTCAACCAACGATCCAAGGTCGTTTTCAGCCGAGTACGACTCCAACCTCGTCGGTCACTGTGCAGTCCCAACCACGCGTGAGCAGAACTGTTGATTCGAAATCCAGACAGTATATGAAATTGGACAGGTACAATGGAAAGACATCGGTCGAAGCTTTCCTAAAGAAATTCGAGATCTGTGCGAACAATAATGGTTGGACGGATGGGGAGAAATTCGCTCAGCTGACCTGTGCCCTGACCGAATCATCCGATCAACTTCTCTACGAGTCCGACTCCGAAGCCGTAGCGACCTGGTCTGACCCGGTCGATCGACAGAGACTGAGAGACTTAACGCTGAAAATTCGTGAGAAACAGTCGAACACTCTAGACAATGCCTACAAGACTGTCATGTGTCTAGACGGTTACCGCCTGGCTGATGATGACAGCCGTGATCGTGAAGAGTGTCGGCCCAGCGGTGTAAAAACTGTAACAGAAACGAATTCCACCTCGGATGGACATCAGAGACAGTTTCGTGAAAATGTACTGTGGCATGTGGGACTTAACTGGATTCTGGTGGGAAGTCGTCAGTTCCATGTCCACCAGAAGCGTCGCCCTGCGCAGTGTCGTCGAGCCATCGTTTCAACCGCTGCCTTGTGTCTTCGAACCGCCAAGTAGATGAAAAGACATTAGTGAAACGTCCGGATCCAAAAGTCGCTGGAAAATCCTGTGTTGTTCCGCTAGCATCAGTCGAAGCAGAAACACTACATCCAGAGAGAGTTCCTGTTCCAGCCAGTCCTGGGGGGAAGATCGACCAGCCTAAGGTGGTGGCCCGAGTCCCGCCTCGTCGGGGTGTGCATCTACCCTCCCACTTCGCCAGCCCTACCTGCGGTGGAATGTGGCCTCTACCGACTTTCGGCGGGCTTCGTGTGCTAACATGCATCCTTCCTCTGGTCTCGCCGCCTATCGAGACAGAGAGAGGAAACGCACCAGAGTTCCGCAGAATCGTCACTTTCTGTCGAGAGGCACCATTCCTCACCATCGCTGGCGAGATCACCAAGAAAGCTTCGTGCAGCCTTGGGGGGATAAAGAGTAATGTAGTGTAAGGTGATGGTAACGTCGCGTAATGGCGACGAGTAGAGATTGTGGCGAGAAGCCTAGGTTTTAGTTCCTTTCGATGAATAAAATGTTTATTGTATAACTTTGATCTAGGTTAGATCATTGGGGGTAGATTAGAATTGTTTACTTGTGTGTTTTATTGCATTGTTGCTTTTATTGCCACAGAAGAAAGGCAAAATGTTGTGCTTGCATGTTAGTTTAAGATTTGATGTGCATAACCTTGATTGCAGATTAAAGTTGAATCTAAAATGTGCTAGATTAGGAGCAAATTGCATTGGTGCATTGATCGAAAAGCAGTCTGCTAGAATTTAGTGAATTATCCTGATGTATGCATTGGCCTGAGTAGTCGGTAAGTGAGTAAGTTGTAGACTAGTAGACAGACTGATGTTGTTGCAGGCATTAAGAATTGCATGCGAAGGTGAGACTAAGGACCTGTTATTTGGTAAGAGCGGTAATCCGTCCAATCGTCGCTATTGGTTGCTCAAGTGTACTCTTTCCGTTGGTGGAAATGGAGGTGTAGAGGTCATGGTGCATAGGTACGCTTCTCTAAGCGGTAAGGCCTGGTGTAGGTAGCTCAGCCTTCATGTAATGTGTCTTGCCTGTAATAATGATTAGTGCCAATGTCTATGATTTTTATCTTACTAGGAGAGTACGGCTGTGGAAATGGTTTGACATAGGATAATAGAATTCTTAAAGAACACTGCATATATGCAAGATTGCTGTTGATACTTAGCTATTTGTCATGTTGAATAATAGTCTAAATTCTTATATAACAGCTGTTGTAAGGATTGAGCTCCTGATTAAGCAGTAACTGGGAAACAGTAGTAATAATTGACTAGGAATCTAAGGTGGTATTGCCCTGAAGAAGTTAAGTAAACAGATCGGTGGTAAACTTGTAGGTAGACTGAAATTGTTGCAGGCATTAAGGGTTACATAGAAGAGGAGACTGGTGGTCTGTTAGTTAACTAAGCTGTAATCCGTCCAATCGTCGTTATTGGTTGCTTGAGAAATTTCCTGTGTGGGAATGAATGAGATGTACTCTTTCCGTTGGTGGAAATGGATGTAAACTTCTTCCTGTGTGGAAATGAATGAGATGTAATAAGCGGTAATCCGTCCAATCGTCGTTATTGGTTGCTTGAGAATTCCTGTGTGGGAATGAATGAATAAGCGGTAATCCGTCCAATCGTCGTTATTGGTTGCTTGAGAATTTTCCTGTGTGGGAATGCATGAGATGTACTCTTTCCGTTGGTGGAAATGGATGTAAACTTCTTCCTGTGTGGAAATGATGGTGAGATATTCTTTCCGTTGGTGGAAATGTGTGTACTTGGTCCTGTGTAAACTTCCTGTGTGGAAAGGTGACGTAGAGGTAACAGCGTAGGTCATGGAGTCCATCCGTCCTAGTAGGCATAGGTACGCTTCACTAAGCGGTAATGCCTTATGCAGCTGGTTCAAGCCTTGTTGTAACGGTTATGCCTGTAATAATGTGTCAGCTACTGATGTGATGATTTGTGCCTGCTGAGAGTTAACTTTGGGCTGAATACATAATGACAGAGAAATGATTCATCTTAGGTTTAGTTGCTTTTTGGATGAAAACTGCTTTAAGTCAAATTGCTTATATTTCGTGTTCGTCTAAGTTGTCGTTAATGTTGTAGCTAATAACATGTTAACTGCGCTAAGACTATCTATAGGATTGGGAGCCGAAGCATGATTGTATGTGTTAGAGGACATTCTCTTGGTTTGTGGCTTCGAGCTGTTGCTGAAATGGATTGTAGTACATTGTTTACTGTAACTGTTTGATGTGCATTACCTGAAACCTGGGTGGGAGGATAACCCGATAGCATCTGACAATGTGTAAGAGTATGGATAATATTTCTATTGGGATTTCCAACCCTGCTTTAGTTCAGAGACTTTGTGTCTGGTAGTTAGTAGTCCCGGGGTTCGTGGAAGCAGAGACTGGTGATTAAACACCAATGGCCTGTATTCCGACGAGGATTGGGTAACCAATGGACGTAGTTAGTAACCCTAGTGAGGTAAAGGCTGGCCTAGTGGTATGCTTTCTCTGAATCGCCTGATACCCTGACCTTGTGCCTTTGCTGAATTGTGGTCTGCGTGGAGTAGGGAGCGAGAGTGAGTTGGAGACCTTCAATTTAAGTAGACGTCCCTCCCTCTTTTTGCTGGTGATTCCGAACGTATGGTTTCAGGGAGATTGCAAAGTAAGGATGTTACATGAGCGTAAACATTGCCCTGCAGTCACCTTGAGAATTTAAGCGGCTGTGTTGTTAGGGTTAAGTTGTTATGAGTAAAGCCGTGCTAAGATGCCGTACTTTGTATGCCTGAACTTTTACAACAAGCGTTGCTATGAGGCTAATTAGTTGATTTCTCCTTTTGTGAATTAGGAACCCTGTTGGTTCTTAGAGTTAAAATGAGACTTCATACAGTTGCTGATGAAGAATTGCCTGCTTACTGTTCAGACTGTTCTCAAGCAGCAATGTCTTTTAGTATAGTAGTGATGACCCTGCCTTAGCAACTCATGTACAACGGATTCAGTACGCGACCACTGCTGAATTTTCCAGTAATATGGAAAATTCGGGTTAAGGAGGGGAGAGTGTAGCGTTTTGGAAAAGCTACAAAATTATACTTATTTTTATCCATGTTGGCCATAACGGTTAATTAACTCTATGCTGCACCAGAGCGAGGCTGCAGACATTACGCCAGCATGACGTGTGACCTTTTGGATGACGTGGCGAAAGTGTGGGCGCCGCTGATTGGCCAAGAGCGACGCGTGACCTACAAACAGCGGTAAAAGGTCGCTTCCTATTGGCTGTTGGACCAATCTAGGTCAGTAGGACGAAGAGACGCGAAGAGGTGAAACCGACGAAAAAGACTAGGCCATCTTTTTGGATAGAAATTCGATTAAAACTAAGTTTTCGGGCATCTAAATTAATAAGGAAGTTAACTAAATTAATCGATAATAAAGTAAACGACCGCTGGTCGCCTCCGGTGGAAGGAGAACGTCGAAATAAGCAAAACCGCTTAGGAATCAGGGAAGTAGAAATAAATTAAAGTGTAGCGTGCTGAATCTGTAAATGAATAAATGTTTAAAATGGCCGGAACGCGTTGATATAGATTATATAGCGCATTACAGGTAGAGCGAAGGATAAATTAGCGCTTGTGTTAAGAAGCGTGAATATATGGAAAGAGTTGCTAGAAGTAGCCTTGCGATATAACTGTTGCTGTGGTCGTGGTAAATTAGTGTAAAGTGTTGATGTTAATTCGTTGCTGTCGTGTAACTGATTAATAGCGTGATTTGACCTTTTGCAGTAGTTAAGGAAATAAGAACTGAACTGATAGTCTAGTTATATGCAGGAGCATAAAGGATAGATATCAAGTAATGCAGAGTGTGTAATAACTAGCCATAAATGCTGTGTAGTGTTAGGAATACTTTGTGTTGAACTGATAAGTATTATAGGCAGAATTGTATTTGCACAGGTTGCTGCCAATTGTATATTAATTAAGTAGTAGTGCAAGAATAAATAAAGTGTTGCATATTGAACTAGAATTGAAGGTGATTCACTGACTGACTTGCAATTAGTTGTAAAACCGAATAATCCCATGTCTCGTGCCAGCTCGTTGAGGGGGGACGCCCTAGAGGAATCGGATGATTCGGAGGGAGGGCGGACAGTCAGTAGTGATGAGAGATTGATAGAGCGCCAGATATATCCAGCCAAATACTCTCCGCCACCTCTTCAGGAGTTCGAGTCCCTCTCGCCCAAAGCTGCCGTGGGGATAACGAACTCAGACGAGCACCGGAAAGAGGGTGCTGTCGCGCGTCGACAAACCGCCGCGGAGACATGTCCTGTAGGCCCTGGTACCCATGAAAGAAGAGAATCTGGACGTTCCTCCCTGTCGTTCACACTTGAGGTTCCCGTAGGTGGTTCCCTGTCGCCCCGGCAGTACGCCGCCACACTGGGGGAGGGGGGCGAAAGTAAGCGAGTAAGTGGGGCATCCCTTGCAAGCGCTTCCGGTCCCCTAGAGGTTAGGGCGGGCGTAACAAATGGTACCAGAAGTGGGGTAGAAGTGGAACAAGGGGAACAAGTGGAACAGGTGGAACCAAGAAAATTTGGAAGGACGGAATTTCCTGGAGAGAGAGAGAGGTGGGAAGGCGAAGAAATGGCTTATTATGGCGCTAGACCCAAGCGTCCTTCGGACTACCCGGTTACCGAAGCAATTGATGCGGGTTTTGATTTTGAATTTTACATGAGAGATAAACAAGCGAGGTTGATTAACAGAAAGCTTGGAGGAAATAATTATGAAAGTAAAGGTTCGGAGGTAACTGATCTGCGACCCTCTCATAATGTTCTGTTGCATCCTAATATGTCGAATTTGGATAAAGGTTGTGTTGAGATCCTTGCTAACTCTGAGTGTATAGTTTCAGATATGGAGGATGGGGATTCGGCGCTGCCGAGGGAACTGGGACTCCCGCCTTCGGATGCACATCCCGGGCACCCAACCCTAGTCCACCCTCGGGCTACCACCTTCCCACCACCGCCTCCCTCGTCGCACCCTTTCGCCGTCCGAGCCCCTCCTGCTCCGACCCCGAACACAATCGGTGGTGTCGTCAAGTCGAATCCTTGGGTGAGAACCGTCACCCCGGTCACAGCCTCGGTGTGCAAACTGTCCGTATCCGTCGTGTCGTCGACTCAGTCAATCATGTCGACCTTGTCCTCGTCGTTGAAACCACAGGTTACACAAAGTTCCGCCTATCTGCCCTCGAACTCTGGCCCTCCCGCTCACCTGTCAGGTTGTCAACCAACAACCGCTCTGTGTCGGCCGGCTTCCGCCTACGATGAACGATTCTGGGTGACCACACGAGCAGCCCAGAACAACCTGGAAGCGAAGTTCCATGTTGTGTCTACATCCGGGAGCGAAAACAGTCAGTTCCAGTTCGAACAGTATGCTGAACCGCCTACAGCTGAACCTCAACCAACGATCCAAGGTCGTTTTCAGCCGAGTACGACTCCAACCTCGTCGGTCACTGTGCAGTCCCAACCACGCGTGAGCAGAACTGTTGATTCGAAATCCAGACAGTATATGAAATTGGACAGGTACAATGGAAAGACATCGGTCGAAGCTTTCCTAAAGAAATTCGAGATCTGTGCGAACAATAATGGTTGGACGGATGGGGAGAAATTCGCTCAGCTGACCTGTGCCCTGACCGAATCATCCGATCAACTTCTCTACGAGTCCGACTCCGAAGCCGTAGCGACCTGGTCTGACCCGGTCGATCGACAGAGACTGAGAGACTTAACGCTGAAAATTCGTGAGAAACAGTCGAACACTCTAGACAATGCCTACAAGACTGTCATGTGTCTAGACGGTTACCGCCTGGCTGATGATGACAGCCGTGATCGTGAAGAGTGTCGGCCCAGCGGTGTAAAAACTGTAACAGAAACGAATTCCACCTCGGATGGACATCAGAGACAGTTTCGTGAAAATGTACTGTGGCATGTGGGACTTAACTGGATTCTGGTGGGAAGTCGTCAGTTCCATGTCCACCAGAAGCGTCGCCCTGCGCAGTGTCGTCGAGCCATCGTTTCAACCGCTGCCTTGGTGTCTTCGAACCGCCAAGTAGATGAAAAGACATTAGTGAAACGTCCGGATCCAAAAGTCGCTGGAAAATCCTGTGTTGTTCCGCTAGCATCAGTCGAAGCAGAAACACTACATCCAGAGAGAGTTCCTGTTCCAGCCAGTCCTGGGGGGAAGATCGACCAGCCTAAGGTGGTGGCCCGAGTCCCGCCTCGTCGGGGTGTGCATCTACCCTCCCACTTCGCCAGCCCTACCTGCGGTGGAATGTGGCCTCTACCGACTTTCGGCGGGCTTCGTGGTGCTAACATGCATCCTTCCTCTGGTCTCGCCGCCTATCGAGACAGAGAGAGGAAACGCACCAGAGTTCCGCAGAATCGTCACTTTCTGTCGAGAGGCACCATTCCTCACCATCGCTGGCGAGATCACCAAGAAAGCTTCGTGCAGCCTTGGGGGGATAAAGAGTAATGTAGTGTAAGGTGATGGTAACGTCGCGTAATGGCGACGAGTAGAGATTGTGGCGAGAAGCCTAGGTTTTAGTTCCTTTCGATGAATAAAATGTTTATTGTATAACTTTGATCTAGGTTAGATCATTGGGGGTAGATTAGAATTGTTTACTTGTGTGTTTTATTGCATTGTTGCTTTTATTGCCACAGAAGAAAGGCAAAATGTTGTGCTTGCATGTTAGTTTAAGATTTGATGTGCATAACCTTGATTGCAGATTAAAGTTGAATCTAAAATGTGCTAGATTAGGAGCAAATTGCATTGGTGCATTGATCGAAAAGCAGTCTGCTAGAATTTAGTGAATTATCCTGATGTATGCATTGGCCTGAGTAGTCGGTAAGTGAGTAAGTTGTAGACTAGTAGACAGACTGATGTTGTTGCAGGCATTAAGAATTGCATGCGAAGGTGAGACTAAGGACCTGTTATTTGGTAAGAGCGGTAATCCGTCCAATCGTCGCTATTGGTTGCTCAAGTGTACTCTTTCCGTTGGTGGAAATGGAGGTGTAGAGGTCATGGTGCATAGGTACGCTTCTCTAAGCGGTAAGGCCTGGTGTAGGTAGCTCAGCCTTCATGTAATGTGTCTTGCCTGTAATAATGATTAGTGCCAATGTCTATGATTTTTATCTTACTAGGAGAGTACGGCTGTGGAAATGGTTTGACATAGGATAATAGAATTCTTAAAGAACACTGCATATATGCAAGATTGCTGTTGATACTTAGCTATTTGTCATGTTGAATAATAGTCTAAATTCTTATATAACAGCTGTTGTAAGGATTGAGCTCCTGATTAAGCAGTAACTGGGAAACAGTAGTAATAATTGACTAGGAATCTAAGGTGGTATTGCCCTGAAGAAGTTAAGTAAACAGATCGGTGGTAAACTTGTAGGTAGACTGAAATTGTTGCAGGCATTAAGGGTTACATAGAAGAGGAGACTGGTGGTCTGTTAGTTAACTAAGCTGTAATCCGTCCAATCGTCGTTATTGGTTGCTTGAGAAATTTCCTGTGTGGGAATGAATGAGATGTACTCTTTCCGTTGGTGGAAATGGATGTAAACTTCTTCCTGTGTGGAAATGAATGAGATGTAATAAGCGGTAATCCGTCCAATCGTCGTTATTGGTTGCTTGAGAATTCCTGTGTGGGAATGAATGAATAAGCGGTAATCCGTCCAATCGTCGTTATTGGTTGCTTGAGAATTTTCCTGTGTGGGAATGCATGAGATGTACTCTTTCCGTTGGTGGAAATGGATGTAAACTTCTTCCTGTGTGGAAATGATGGTGAGATATTCTTTCCGTTGGTGGAAATGTGTGTACTTGGTCCTGTGTAAACTTCCTGTGTGGAAAGGTGACGTAGAGGTAACAGCGTAGGTCATGGAGTCCATCCGTCCTAGTAGGCATAGGTACGCTTCACTAAGCGGTAATGCCTTATGCAGCTGGTTCAAGCCTTGTTGTAACGGTTATGCCTGTAATAATGTGTCAGCTACTGATGTGATGATTTGTGCCTGCTGAGAGTTAACTTTGGGCTGAATACATAATGACAGAGAAATGATTCATCTTAGGTTTAGTTGCTTTTTGGATGAAAACTGCTTTAAGTCAAATTGCTTATATTTCGTGTTCGTCTAAGTTGTCGTTAATGTTGTAGCTAATAACATGTTAACTGCGCTAAGACTATCTATAGGATTGGGAGCCGAAGCATGATTGTATGTGTTAGAGGACATTCTCTTGGTTTGTGGCTTCGAGCTGTTGCTGAAATGGATTGTAGTACATTGTTTACTGTAACTGTTTGATGTGCATTACCTGAAACCTGGGTGGGAGGATAACCCGATAGCATCTGACAATGTGTAAGAGTATGGATAATATTTCTATTGGGATTTCCAACCCTGCTTTAGTTCAGAGACTTTGTGTCTGGTAGTTAGTAGTCCCGGGGTTCGTGGAAGCAGAGACTGGTGATTAAACACCAATGGCCTGTATTCCGACGAGGATTGGGTAACCAATGGACGTAGTTAGTAACCCTAGTGAGGTAAAGGCTGGCCTAGTGGTATGCTTTCTCTGAATCGCCTGATACCCTGACCTTGTGCCTTTGCTGAATTGTGGTCTGCGTGGAGTAGGGAGCGAGAGTGAGTTGGAGACCTTCAATTTAAGTAGACGTCCCTCCCTCTTTTTGCTGGTGATTCCGAACGTATGGTTTCAGGGAGATTGCAAAGTAAGGATGTTACATGAGCGTAAACATTGCCCTGCAGTCACCTTGAGAATTTAAGCGGCTGTGTTGTTAGGGTTAAGTTGTTATGAGTAAAGCCGTGCTAAGATGCCGTACTTTGTATGCCTGAACTTTTACAACAAGCGTTGCTATGAGGCTAATTAGTTGATTTCTCCTTTTGTGAATTAGGAACCCTGTTGGTTCTTAGAGTTAAAATGAGACTTCATACAGTTGCTGATGAAGAATTGCCTGCTTACTGTTCAGACTGTTCTCAAGCAGCAATGTCTTTTAGTATAGTAGTGATGACCCTGCCTTAGCAACTCATGTACAACGGATTCAGTACGCGACCACTGCTGAATTTTCCAGTAATATGGAAAATTCGGGTTAAGGAGGGGAGAGTGTAGCGTTTTGGAAAAGCTACAAAATTATACTTATTTTTATCCATGTTGGCCATAACGGTTAATTAACTCTATGCTGCACCAGAGCGAGGCTGCAGACATTACGCCAGCATGACGTGTGACCTTTTGGATGACGTGGCGAAAGTGTGGGCGCCGCTGATTGGCCAAGAGCGACGCGTGACCTACAAACAGCGGTAAAAGGTCGCTTCCTATTGGCTGTTGGACCAATCTAGGTCAGTAGGACGAAGAGACGCGAAGAGGTGAAACCGACGAAAAAGACTAGGCCATCTTTTTGGATAGAAATTCGATTAAAACTAAGTTTTCGGGCATCTAAATTAATAAGGAAGTTAACTAAATTAATCGATAATAAAGTAAACGACCGCTGGTCGCCTCCGGTGGAAGGAGAACGTCGAAATAAGCAAAACCGCTTAGGAATCAGGGAAGTAGAAATAAATTAAAGTGTAGCGTGCTGAATCTGTAAATGAATAAATGTTTAAAATGGCCGGAACGCGTTGATATAGATTATATAGCGCATTACAGGTAGAGCGAAGGATAAATTAGCGCTTGTGTTAAGAAGCGTGAATATATGGAAAGAGTTGCTAGAAGTAGCCTTGCGATATAACTGTTGCTGTGGTCGTGGTAAATTAGTGTAAAGTGTTGATGTTAATTCGTTGCTGTCGTGTAACTGATTAATAGCGTGATTTGACCTTTTGCAGTAGTTAAGGAAATAAGAACTGAACTGATAGTCTAGTTATATGCAGGAGCATAAAGGATAGATATCAAGTAATGCAGAGTGTGTAATAACTAGCCATAAATGCTGTGTAGTGTTAGGAATACTTTGTGTTGAACTGATAAGTATTATAGGCAGAATTGTATTTGCACAGGTTGCTGCCAATTGTATATTAATTAAGTAGTAGTGCAAGAATAAATAAAGTGTTGCATATTGAACTAGAATTGAAGGTGATTCACTGACTGACTTGCAATTAGTTGTAAAACCGAATAATCCCATGTCTCGTGCCAGCTCGTTGAGGGGGGACGCCCTAGAGGAATCGGATGATTCGGAGGGAGGGCGGACAGTCAGTAGTGATGAGAGATTGATAGAGCGCCAGATATATCCAGCCAAATACTCTCCGCCACCTCTTCAGGAGTTCGAGTCCCTCTCGCCCAAAGCTGCCGTGGGGATAACGAACTCAGACGAGCACCGGAAAGAGGGTGCTGTCGCGCGTCGACAAACCGCCGCGGAGACATGTCCTGTAGGCCCTGGTACCCATGAAAGAAGAGAATCTGGACGTTCCTCCCTGTCGTTCACACTTGAGGTTCCCGTAGGTGGTTCCCTGTCGCCCCGGCAGTACGCCGCCACACTGGGGGAGGGGGGCGAAAGTAAGCGAGTAAGTGGGGCATCCCTTGCAAGCGCTTCCGGTCCCCTAGAGGTTAGGG
>OX457036.1:49479415-49494415 GCA_949752735.1 Lumbricus terrestris
CCATGCACAGTATGGGAAATAATCGTAAATAATATTGAGTGAGCTATTGATTATTATATCAATAGCTCACTCAGAAATTCCAGTCTAAATTCAAAAACGAAGTGACAATTTCAATTGCTGGTGGCTAGCAATTTTACAGTTTTCCAATTACCCTGCGTATCGCCTCTGAAATCGGTTTGCAATAATTGAAACTGCGCTACATAAAACCACGTTCTTCACACTAGATGGCTTGAAATAAGCTCAATCTTTACCTCTTTGGATGGCTAGCTTTTCCCTGTGGTGTGCTTCCTGTATTTCGATCAATTGACGTCGAACTGCTTCCGTCTCGATTGACTGTAACTTCATGCGACCTTGAACCAGATGAAAGTCAACGTCTCCTCCTTTACTCTTCTCCTACAGAAGCAGTTTAACAACGAGTTAGTTTCTTTCCATCTATTCATATAAAGAATTCTTTGAATATCTCTGTAGCGTCGTTGTCGCAGTGCACAGTCATCAGTCATTTAAAGCTATAGATCTATAGCCTAGTATATAGGCCTATCTACTTGTCGCATTTGCTTCTAAACACTCTTACGACTATGTGTAGACCTACTATGTTGCTATAGAGCCCTTCAAGATTTATGCTCATAGGCGCTCCCGACTACAGCGTGGACACTGAATCGGAGCTTCACGCAGAAAGCATGAGCAATTGCGAGTGAAGGACTTGCTCAGAGTACCTATCGCGGCGGCTTGACCTGGATTCGAACCCGCAACCTTCCGGCTCCAAGGCATCGAACATACACCTCACGCCACAAGTGACTGGGAAACCAATGAGGAACGTCATCGTCAAAGTGTTAGACTATAAAGTTGTGAGATGCCGTGCAGACCTTGTCGTCTGTGGAGATGAGTTTCTGTTCGATCATTTCGTTGACAGTCGTCAGATGTCGCACTTGCTGCTGAAGCGAATCAATCTATCGAACAATAACAAAAAAGAACGAAGCAATACGTTTCATTAATATATAGTACAATTAAGAGCCTCTAAGGATGTCGTCGCTAGAGATAGGTTCATTGTCGATTTCAAGACAAAATTGCACATCGAGTTCATGAGATCTGTGGTAAATATGAATATTTATTTAATAGGAAATTGATAGCAATTAGTGTTTTCTTTTAGCAGCCTCTGAATAAAAGCAGCAGTTTTCTTGGTGAGTATATGTGCCATGGATACAGAAAGAAAGGGCCCGATTCAGAAATGAGGGGCCCATCTTCGACCGAAAAATACTATGACCTTTTTTAGTCGTTTGGTCAAAATTTCTTTAGAATATACAGATTTTTCCTTGCAGAAATAGCTGACGACCTTTTATTTTAGTCGATTGATCGAAATTTTCTCACAATATATCTATACGAATTTTTCCCAAAAGTTTTTTTCACATGTGTGGACCCCTAAAGTGTGTGTGCTGAACTTGCCTAAATCCGGCCCTACAGAACTATGCGTGCAAAAAGGACAAACGTATGCGCTAACAAGCAGATTGACTTACCGGTACTTCAATTGCTTATAGGCTATCCTGTACGGATAGACTGACAAATACGCCTATAATCATGCGTTGCGCATCGGTAAAAATTGTTCTCATGAATAAAGAACAGTGAACAGACATATAAGCGGAAAGCAGATTTCTGGAAAACAGTCAGAGACGGACATAGGCCTACAGACGAAATGACAGACAGACAAACAGAGACATACTTAGGCTAACAAGCCTAATATACAGGCATCTATTAATTCATTCTTTACCGTTGCACGCATAAGAATCACTTCCTGTTCTTTGTGACTGGCAATGTCCTTGAACGATGGTCCATCCTTTTCCATGGTTGACCTTTCCTCTTGCCGTCCGTTGCCCGATTCACTTGCCTTGCCAGTCAACCCAACAGGCGCCAACCGATCATCCTGCTGACCAGAACGATCAAGGTCAACTAGACAACATTCGTTATCATATATAAGCGATGATTGAGGTTTGAATTAAAAAATATCTTCGTATCGATATTATTACTGCATTATTAATCTAGTGTTAGGTTGACATTGAAGATGCGTAGGAAGAGAGTGCCAAAAGTGGGAGGATAGACGAGTGTTGGTATGAAGGAAAGGGACATAAAACCGGCCACGGGTGTAGGCTGAGCTCCGGCTGATCTGGATGGATAAGGCTTAAGCGGAAATGGAATGAAAAGTCGGTTGTTGCTTTACGTTGGACCACGCTTTACATGCACGGAAGAATGACGTCACCTTGAACTGAGAGATTTTTTACCTTTTCAGTCGTACGTATGGAGTCGTAACCATGACGACGACCTTGTGTCTGCCTAACCATGGCATTGTCGTTGCTAGGATATATCTGGGCAATTGGTAGTTCCAGCCCGTGGTCACTTCTCTGGTCATTCTGCTGATGACTGGTTCTCATCTGTTCAGATACAGAGACAGAGCTATATATATATATATAGCCAGCGCTACATCTGTGTTTAGCACACACGCACACGCTCGCATGCATGCGCGTGCACACATTCTGTATACATTCGTTAAGTTCTCGTGTCTCTTTGTCGTTTTGTTTCTTATGTTACTAACTTACAACATTTGTTTGGAACTCTATCGACTCGGAGCTTTGTCGGTTTAGAACTTTATCGACTTGGAATTCTGTCGGTTTGTAACCTTTTCGGTTTCCACTTTCCAACTCTATCGTGCACATACTCATGGGCGCCCGCACATAGGGGCAAGGGGGGCACTTGCCCCCCCTGGAAAATTGAAACTTATTTTTCTAACTACTACTTTTGGGGTTTAAGAAATTTCTTCCCATTGAAATACTAATGTTACGAATGATACACTTCAGTGAAAGTCAGAAATTTAAGTAATGAAATCTCTTTAGAAATAAAGAAGCTCTTAATTTTCTGCCTTGCATTTTTTAAAGCTCTTGCTGAAAAGGTAGCAATGACTTTTAACCCTCCCGTGGGTGCCCATACAAATAGTATTCCTATCGATTATGGCCTACTTGTCTGGAATCTCGCTGTAGGCTAATGCAATTTTTCACAACTAGGCAAAAATTAATTATCAACAAATTACGCTAATGTAAAAATTTGAAATTTATCAACAGCCCATTGAAATTAAGTAATGGAGATCTACATATTCACCAGCGTTATATATGAAATCAAGTTTGCTTTAAGTCAGGCTGCATTTTGTCCATTTTGCATTCTGCCAGCTAGTAGGTCTACAGAATTTAGGTAGGTCAAGCTGTAGATAAACTTGGATAATTGGCTCTGTTCAAAAGAATTGATACCCCATTCTTCTGATCCTCGGGATCCTCCACCTTCCTAAACGACACCTGCATTAACATCTGACCCTCTGGATACAGGACTCGGACCTCTTTCTTGACTGCCCTTTGAACAGCCTGATGACTCGATGCAGCGCTTCTGAATAAGCTGGTGCCCTACAATTGACTTTGGAGTGGCACCTTAGAAGTTTAGAAATTACGATTAAAATAATAGAAGTAACTTGATGGAGCACTTGCCCCTTTAAAACTGATACCTGTTTTTCGTTCATTTATTCATTCATTCATTATATAGCGCCCCTTCAAAAGCCTACTTTTTAACATTCTACTTTTGGTTTTTAATAAATTTCTTCTCTCTAAGAAAACTATTCATATTGAAAATGATAGGCCTACACCAAATGAAACTGAGAAATATGCATTAAGAAACCTCTTTGAAAAATACCCATATTCTCACTTTCCAGCTTTGCAATTTTTAAGCTCTTGCGATTAGGAAATTTAACCGTGACCAACTTAAAAATTTGGCCCCCCCTGCAAAAATTTCTGCGGGCGCCCATGCACATACTTATGTTGGATCGATCACAAATGACCCGAGTATTGTTTAATTTAATTCTATTTAAATCCATTTAGCGGCCGTCGTAAATAAAACGGCATCAACCAATGGTGGACGCCTCTAAGCAACACCGTAATTCCAAGGACACCGTCCAATTGGCAGAAAAAGTTGGGTAGAGTGTCATATATATATACAATACATAATTACATATATAAGTACATATATATAATATGCAGTTAAATTTTTAGATTTAAGCCAGTGATAAGATTAGTATAATGATCTTATCAGGAGTTAGGTCATTATTTATGTTCAATAGCATGAAGAGACTCTCGACTCGTGCAAGCTTCAGTAAAAAGAAAAAACATAGACCTATTTATAAAAAGAAATAGCTACAGAAATAAAAATAAATTAATGAAAAATAAAACAGATTTGAGAAGAAGCTTACTTTTAATCTTCTGATCAAATCGATTCGTTCGCAGGTGAGTTGAGACATTCTCGAATGTTCTTTCGATAGATCCTGTCGCAATTTCCGTTCGTCCGTTCTTAGCTGTGCGTTCTCTCGAACGATCTTCTCGATCGCTTCATCCTTTGCCTACAGATCCGATCAGATCAGATCAGATCATATCATATAAGATTAGATCGGTTCAGATCACATCATATCAGATCAGATTAGATCGTTTCAGATCATATAATATCAGATTAGATTAGATCAGATCATATCAGACCAGATCATATCAGATTAGATTAGATCGGATAAGATCAAATCGGATCAGATCAGATCTGTACTTTATGCTGCAGATCTGATCGGATCTGATCTTAAATGATATGATTAAATGATCATATCTGATTGAACATGATCAGATCGAATCAGATCAGATCGATTTAATCTAAGAATATTCAGCATCGAGTGTATGAGATATACATGTAGTTAAATGAGTTGAATTAAAATAACGAAAAGACTATAGATCTATTGCACAGAAGAAATGACAAGAGTTAACCTTCTCATGCATGGACTTCACAATGATACTGAGCTACAACATTGCAATGAGGGTCATAGCTAACCCTAACCTGCAAACACATTTATATGATTGAAGGAAGAAACGAAGAGAGATAAGAAGGCACCCGATGAAAACATAGGCCTAAATAAACTAGGTAAAAGTAAGAAATGCCGCTGTCTCTTGTCAAGCTGGTCGACAATCCCTGCGCTCATCGGCATGTGGAGACTTGTTGGTTCCGCGTTCCGATATGAAACAGCATTTCATCTGAAAGCACGTACTGTTCAGCCAGAGACAGTTCAAGAGACGGTCTCAAACTACGATTGGGTCGTGTTCATCGATCTCATGATTAATTTAAAATGCGCGATATAAGGAACTACCAGCATCTTACTTTACAAGACACCGGTTTTGTTTGAAATAGGTTGGCTAGATTTGGCCATTTTAAGTAAATATGAATTTTCTTTAAGTCTTCAAAATTTGATTAAATTTTGTTTGAAATAGGTTGGCTAAATTTGGCCATTTTAAGTAAATACGAATCTTCTTTAAGTCTTCAAAATTTGATTTAATTTTGTTTGAAATAGGTTGGCTAAATTTGGCCATTTTAAGTAAATACGAATCTTCTTTAAGTCTTCAAAATTTGATTTAATTTTGTTTGAAATAGGTTGGCTAAATTTGGCCATTTTAAGCAAATATGAATTTTCTTTAAGTCTTCAAAAATTGGTTAAATTTTATTTGAAATAGGTTGGTTAAATTTGGCCACTTTAAGTAAATATGAATTTTCTTTAAGTCTTCAAAAATTGATTAAATTTTATTTGAAATAGGTTGGCTAAATTTGGTCATTTTAAGTACATATAAATTTCCTTTGAGTCTTCAAAAATTGATTAAATTATTTTAACTTCCGGCCAAGATATCGGGAAAAACCATACGGAGGTCCTTTTTTGCTCACCCTGTACACTGTACACTGATGACTTACAACAACGATCATCTCAAAGTTACTATTGCATGCAAGTCACCTCCACTGAACGCTGAAGGTCGTTCTTCTCGTCTTCCAGTTTCAGGATCCGGGCGCTGAACTCCGACAACAGACCGGACTCCGTTCTCACTTCCGGTGACACAATCCGACCGGAAACGGAAGTGGTAGGGGCGGCCATCTTGGTGCGTTGCGTGAGTGAGCGCAGTATTCGCTGTGAGATAACCTGCTCCCTCTGGCGAATGTCTGACTGAAGACGAGAGACACGTGACTCTAGGATGTCAGACTCGATCATCTTCGATTTCAGCTGTTGAACGACAACATCGACTCATTCGTTTAATCGGATCGATAAATCGATCAAGTGGTTCGTTGATCGATTGATTTTTTCAAAGTGACTGTTTTTCAAAGCATTTGACAAATAATAAACGATTGAATGCATATCTTTGCGGATTAACTTATTGATAGAATGTTTAACTGATGGATTGATTTAGGGCCTACCGATTGTCTGATTGCTTAATCAATCAATCGATTGAGAGAATAACACTGGTCAACAGTGATTTTGTTTCCTGAACACTTTCAGGTGTCTCTTATGCAGTTTCTGCTGCTGATCACGAAAATGACCTTGAAATTGTCCCAGCACGTACCGTTTTTGAGAAATCTTCAATTTTTATATTTATTTCCATTTTTCAGATATAACGTTATAATAAGCTTCGTGTAACTGAGGTATGTCCAGGCATGCACTTAGGACAGTTTACATATATGTTTGTCTTGCATAATAAAATATAAACTTGGGCCTGCATATGCATTAATGCTGGTTAGAATCTTCCTCCGAAAGTTCTAAGCACTATTAGAGCCGCTTCTCTGCATAGGCCTACATGTATATCTTACTGAGGAAGTTGACATCAGTTTGTTTGTAGTTTGATGTCGTATTTCCAAAATTTAGTTTGGTCTACATGTATGCAAGATGTATAACAAGTTAGCCAGTTTATATACAGATAAGCTTTAAATTATAATATATTTTAAGACGGTTGTTGGCAGCAGAAATATCTCGCTAGTGTTGCATGAAATGTGATATATGCACATTTTGATACAGTTGTGGAGAGTAGGCTATGCTATATGAGTAATCCTCAGAGACACGCAGTGACTGAACTTGTCAATAAAGCTTTGAGCTGTACTTTGGTTGCAAGACTGGAGAGAAAGCCAAGGAATGCGTGCCTCTCATTTGCTGTGGAAGATGTGCTGCAGCAGATCTTAGAGTTTGACTCCGGGGGTACTGCGAAAGCAATGCTGTATGCCGTCCCGATGGTCTGGCGAGAGCAGAAAGATTATGACTGTGACGGGCTGATCAGTTTGTCTCCCTAATGTTTCTGGTTTCTCGGGCAAGAATAGGAAAGGAAACTAAGTGATACAGTCATCATCAGCACATAATATTATGAGGAAGAATTGTCATAAAGATTTGTTTTCCAATGAAATTAAATTATAGTATATTGAAAATAATAGGCAATAAACAAGCATTTCAGTTAAAATCTTTCATGCCCGTTTTCTCAAAAACCTTACGTGATACAAAAATTCTGAGAACACCACCGTTTTCAGCACGTCAACTTCTATAGAAACCAGTCAAAGTTTTTTCGGAAACAAAAAAAGTTAAAATTTGTTGACCAGTGGATAATATGCAATAAACAAGGCTAACAAGCATTTCAGTTAAAATCTTGCATGCCTGTTTTCTCAAAAACCTTACGTGATACAACAATTCTGAGAACACCACCGTGTTCAGCACGTCAACTTCTATAGAAAACAGTCAAAGTTTTTTCAGAAACAAAAAAAGTTTAAATTTGTTGACCAGTGGATAATATGCAAAAAACAAGCATTTCAGTTAAAATCTTAGATGCCCGTTTTCTCAAAAACCTTACGTGATACAAAAATTCTGAGAACACCACCGTGTTCAGCACGTCAACTTCTATATAAAACAGTCAAAGGTTTTTCAGAAACAAAAAAAGTTTAAATTTGTTCACCAGTGTAATATGCAATAAACAAGCATTTCAGTTAAAATCTTGCATGCCCGTTTTCTCAAAAACCTTACGTGATACAAAAATTCTGAGAACACCACCGTGTTCAGCACGTCAACTTCTATAGAAAACAGTCAAAGATTTTTCGGAAACAAAAAAAAAGTTAAAATTTGTTGACCAGTGTAATTGATCCATTTGTTGATCGATAAACAATTTTAATCATAAAGTAATCAATCAAGCGACCCATTGACAACGTAAAACTGAGACTTATAAAGAAACCGATAAGACTTTCAATTGCATTGTTGCTTTTAGTACTTAAAAATTTCAGTTTTTCTTTGACACAGATTGAACAGCATTAACATGTAGCTGTAGTCGCCACATACACATCCATCTAACCACCCAATACTTTCATCATTCGTCCATGCCAAACATCCTGTCAGCCTCTTTCAGAACAGGTACTGCTACCTGTTGACTGGAATCGGTGATTTCTTTGTTCAGTGCGTCTATTGTTCTTGTCTGAGAGTCTCTTTCCACTTTGATGTCTGCTGCATCTCTTCTCTTCTGCTCAACTTCATCTTCCTTCTGATCCAGTTTCAGCATCAGCTCCTCAGCCTCAATAACGAAATAAGACATTTCGAATATAAGAAACTAACAAACAAACTGAAATAATAATCATCGCCAACTTTATCATTGTTGGTAACGATCATGATCAAGATCATGATCATTATCATCATCATCATCGTCATGATTATGATGTTAGTGGAGATGGTGATGACAACGACAGTCATCACTAATACCATCGGCATTATCATGATCATCAGTTGTGACAATGATCCTGATCAAAATAGAAAAGAAGAAGAATAAGAGGAGAAAGAAGAAGAAGGTTATGATGACGATGACGACGATGACGACGACGATGACGATGTTGCTGTTGCTGTTGTTGTTGTTGTTGATGATGATGATGATGATGATGATGATGATGATGATGATGATGATGATGACGATGACGATGATGACGACGATGATGACTATAATGATGACGATGATGACGACGACGATGATGAAGAAGAAGAAGATGATGATGATGTTGTTGTTGTTGATGATGATGATGATGATGATGATGATGATGATGATGATGATGATGATGATGATGATGATTATGATGATTATGATGATGATAATGATGATGACGACGACGACGATGATAAAGAAGAAGATGATGATGATGATGATGTTGTTGATGATGATGATAATGATGATTATGAAGAAGAAGACGATGATGATGTTGCTGCTGCTGCTGCTGATGATGATGATGATGATGACGACGATGATGATGATGATGATGATGATGATGATGATGATGATGATGATGATGATGATGATGATGATGATGATGATGATGATGATGATGATCCAACCAGGTTCTTGTGTTCCGTCAGTTGTCGACTGAGACTCGAGATCTGTTGCTGAATCTGCGATTTCTCTTCAGCAACCAATTCGTGTCTTTGTCTCCAAAGACGAAGGTTCGACTCATACGACTCAAGCTGAAACAGCGAGTAGCTACACTGATCATCATAGAAGAACAGCTGATCTCACTTTGGCAGCTACTTATCTCTTTGGAACTGTAACAGATCTCTGAAGAACAGTGTCTGCTCTCATTAGATGTCTAAAGAACAGCCACTGATATTATGAGAAGTACAGATATTTTCCGTTCATAAATAGAATTGCATAGCTATAGCCTACAATTAAAACTAGGTCTACTACAATGTAATATTCGACATCTGTTTTTCACAACATATCGGATTTGACAAGACTATATAATTATTATATCTCCAGAGTGACGAGAATTTCAACTGCTGATTGATGGCTTTTGTACTGTGGTAGAAGTCAATTTAATAATATTATGAGATTTAACACTCATGAAAAGAACTTGATCTGATAACTAAACAGTTCCTTGTGAAAAGAATAGCTATTAATCAGATCAATAATTAATAAGCGATCGAAATAATAGCCATGAATAAAAGTTGATACTACTGAGAAGATCAGCAAAAACGAAGAACATCTACCATCAGAAGAACATTTGATAGTAACAAGAACATATTTTGCGATAGTAAGAACAACAACTGATAATAACAAGGACATATTATGCAATAGTAAGAATAACAGTTGATAATAGATAGAAAATTCCATTTACTAATTAGTAATGACCATAAGTATTATATTATCCAATGTAGAATCGATCAAGGTCCCACGAACCTTGAGCTGCAGCTCTTCCATCAACCGCGTCTGCTTCCGGTCACGTGATTCTCCGACGGACAACGCCTTCCTCAGCTCTTCCACCTCTTCCAGAGCCTCTTCGAGAGCCGTGACCTTCGAATCCTCCGCTGACCTCAATGACGACAATTCAGCCTCCAGTTGCTGTCTTGACCGGTGATGACTGGAGGCAGCGGCTCTAACTGTCAGCACCTCCATCTTCAAGCTTTCTATCTTATCTAAAGCAGCAACAGCATCATGGCACTCGGCGTCTAAACACACAATTGACTGGTTGTGATGCATGTGAATCTATGTATTGTTCTATAGTAGCCGTTATCGATCAGACATCAGGGCTATCATTTTTTCATTCATTCTCTTGCATTCCTATATATAAATGTATAAATAGGGTATATATGTGCGCGCGTGTGTGTGCGTGCGTGCGTGTGTGTGTATTACATCATTCTTCTATTTACTCGTACTACAATCGTACTTTCATTCTTCCATTCACTCATTCAATCGGCAACATGTTTCTTCAGTCATTCGCTCATTTCTTTGTTCGATCACTCCTTCATTCATTTGCTCATTCATTCATTCATTCATTCATTCATTAGCAAATCTGCTAATTCGTCCAATGATTTTTTTAACCTGTTCATTCATTCAATCATTCATTCATTCATGCATTCATTCATTCGCAAATATGCTCTTCGTCCAATGACTCCTTAATTTGTTCGATCGTTCATTCGCCTTACGAATCTGGTCATAATTCCATGAATAATAATAATAATAATAATAATAATAGGCCTAATAATAATAATAATAATAGGCCTAATAATATCATGGTTTATTATTCTAACACTCACATAATACAAAGTAACCTATAATTGTCGGCTTCCTCCGTAATGTATACTGTGTTGTCATGGCAATGGTAATTGATATAGCGCCATTTTATGCTTATTACCGTTTAGAATTGCCTCTCGGTAGGTATTGATGATCGGCGTCGGTAAGGAATCTGGAATGATCTGGAGGGCTTTTCGAAGGGCTTCGTTCTCCACCTCGATGGCGGTCAGTCTGTCTTCAGTGCATTCCATCTTGGCCCCTAGCGAGTGCTTTTCAACTAATAGATCGTGAATTGTCCTTTGGCAGATAACAAGGAACAATGTAATGTAATGTGATTTATTTTAAAATTTAAATTAGGCTTTGTTAAATGTCATGTTTAATGCATAAAGAGTATAAAACGAGAGAAGAAGAATTTGGCTGAGCAACCCATATATATATATATATATATACATATATATATATATACAGTCTCAGCTGAGTCGGTATATGTATACATTTAGGCGCATACTCATACATGACTTGTGAATGATGTTTGTCTGTCGGCATTCATCATGCAGCTCTTCGTTTCAACGAATCGTTTCATTTTCTATAAACGACCGACAGCTTGCTTATTAAATTTGCTCATTAAATTTGTTCATTAAATTTGCTCATTAAATTTGCTCATTAAATTTGCTCAATTAAATTTTGTCAAATCAGAATACGTTATCAAGTGGCGCTTGTGGAATTGAAGAATGGAAGGAAGAGGAGGGGTCGTTTAACCCAGCATTGGCGATGCCCTCCTCCTTTATCCAGGCTTGGGACTGGAGCTGTCAGAGAATATGAACAGTAGCGGAGTCTGAGCTACATGTATATAGCTAGAGATGCAAACATGGGTATGAAAACGATAGTGAATTCAGTTTCTTATCGTCGGTATAATTACGAGGTCAGTGGTCAGTCCTCTCCGTCGCCGTCTCACATTCCCACCGACAACAGTACATGTACGGTCATTGGTCAATGTACTCATCGTAGCAGCAGCAGGGCTTTTTTAACGCGCAGTTGTACACAAAATGTGCAGTTCTAAATAAATTTGTGCAGTTGTAGAAGCACTTCTGTGTGGTTAAAGCCAGTTTAAAAAGCGTCATTGTCCTTCCATTGGAAGTATTATTTTAATTTACAATGGATGGATGGGAAAGGAAAGAAGGGGTTGTGCAGTTCTAGAAATTCCGTAAGAGCAGCCTTGGGTATAGCAGCAGCAAATCTCGAAACAACAAGCTTCTTCCATGACTAGAATTTCAACCCTTTATCACTCAGTTGATAATAATCGAGAACGTTGACGACTGGATCAGCATGTACCCTGAAATATCTTTCTACCCTGACGGGAGCCTCAATCTTGACCTAAGGTTTTATTGACCAGCACCCAAACCACCCATGTGTCACCGCCTCTGACAAAAGAATATGATGAGGACTATACAACGATAAGATCCTAACTTGTCTTTTAGTTCTTCTGTTGTCCGATTCTGTTGGGTGACGTCATCTAAGTTCTCATTCAGCTGAGTCACCGTATTCTGCAGACTGGAGATCTCATCTCTGAAAGCCTGTCACAAAGCATCGTCTCATCGTCATGCTTATCATAGTAGTATTAGTAGCAGCAGTAGTAGTAGTGATAGTAGTAGTAGTAATAGTGGTAGTAGTAATAGTAGTTGTAGTTGTAATAGTAGTAGCAGTGGTGGTAGTAGTAGTGCAATAGTAGTAGTAGTGGTTGTGGTGGTGGTGGCAGTAGTATAGTATAGTAGTTGCAGTAGTAGCAGCAGTAGTAGCAGATGACGATGATTATGATGAATTATCATGTTACGACACTCCATTGTTTTGGTTTTCTTAGTAATGGAACGATATAATAATAATAATATTAATATTGATGATCATGATAACAACAACATCAGCAACAACAACAACAACAACGACAATAATAATAATAATAATAGTTATAATAATAATAATAATAATAATAGTTATAATAATAATAATAATAATAATAATAATAATAATAATAATAATAATAATAATAATAATAATAATAATAGCAGCAACAACGACAGCAACAAAAATACAAATAATTGTCAGCATCATCACCACCTCCACCACAACGACAGTCACCGAACTATACCACCATGAAGCCAACAACTCCAACAGCTCCACGAACTCCACCAACTCTGTTACTTTACCAACTCCACCAACTCCAAAATTCACAATCACAGCCTTCTCTACGCCTTGACCGCTCTCGACATCAGTATCATTCGAATTTATAATGCAATCTACGAGTGGTGACAATTCGAATTTATAATGCAATCTACGAGTGGTGACAATTCGAATTTATAATGCAATCTACGAGTGGTGATACAATCGGGAAAAGAATAATTGTTTATTCTACTCGTCGAACCTTTGTTCTCTCTTCAACGACACTGGACCTTGACCCCGTGAAAGAATTCGTCTCCTCGTTGACTGGTTCAACATCCGTTGCTTCTGGTCCTCTTTCGCTTCTGCCATCTTCGTATTTGAGACGAAGGAATCGATGACTTTCTTCCAACCTCTGAAGTCGTCTTGAAAGCTCCTTCCGCTCCGTCTACAACAGGAAAGGACATCTGCTACTGCTGCTGCTGCTGATATCAAATTAGTCAGTCATTATTGATCAATGCTCAAAGGGAGATTTTGGTTGGCTGCTAATAATTCTGTCATTTAAACAGCCATGTCAACTTGTGGTCCATCCGGCTGGGTTCTACAAGTCTCTCAAGTCTTTTTTCTTTTTACGTGGTTGGGCTGGGAGCGCCTCTGAGTAGTTTCTTGAAGGGGCGCTATATAAATGCTCTGAATGAATGAATGAGTTCAATAACCTTTGGTTGCTTTAAACTTAATGGTTGTCAATTAAATCCCTTAGTGAGGCTTAGTCACTTGGTATATTACCAATAGGGCCTATTGGCATTGGGTCTTTTTAGATTAAAAATTCATTCAGTTATTTGGTTAATTTTTGGGTCGTTTTCAAGTCATTTGGTTGAACGTTAATTTCAGGATTTGATCGGTTGTTAGATTGTTTAATTTTTGTCATTTTAATCAGAGTAAGTTCACGTCCTCCCTCACAAGGTCATTTGTCAGGCCTTTGATTCAATGTTTCTAAAGTTGATTGCGAGTTCGATTGTCTGCTGAAACGATGCAATTCGACGAACCTGAAGTCTTGCATTTTCTGTTGTAAGTCTCTCTTCTGTGTTGGTCAGTTTCGATGCTCTTTCTTCGTGTATTCGACGCAATCGTTCCTCTGTAATCCGTAATCGCTTCTCCACTGAATTCAGCTATTCAACGTCAACATTTATTCAACGTCAACATTTTTTCAACGTCAACATTTATTCAACGTCAACATTTATTCGACGTCAACATTTATTCAACGTCAACATTTATTCAACGTCAACATTTATTCAGCGTCAACATTTATTCAACGTCAACATTTTTTCAACGTCAACATTTATTCAACGTCAACATTTATTCGACGTCAACATTTATTCAACGTCAACATTTATTCAACGTCAACATTTATTCAACGTCAACATTTATTCAACGTCAACATTTTTTCAACGTCAACATTTATTCAACGTCAACATTTATTCAACGTCAACATTTATTCGACGTCAACATTTATTCAACGTCAACATTTATTCAACGTCAACATTTATTCAACGTCAACATTTATTCGACGTCAACATTTATTCAACGTCAACATTTATTCAACGTCAACATTTATTCAACGTCAACATTTATTCGACGTCAACATTTATTCAACGTCAACATTTATTCAACGTCAACATTTATTCAACGTCAACATTTATTCAACGTCAACATTTATTCAACGTCAACATTTATTCAGCGTCACTTACAGTTTTCATGAAACTTCATCAGAAATTGCGCAAAAACACACCGATGACGGTGGTAGAAATAACGATGAAAATAATGAGAATTATGACGAATGTAACGCTGTTGATTACGCTGGTGATGATGATGATGATTGTGGTGGTGGCGGTGTTTGGGTGGTCGTGGTGGTGATGACGGTGGTGGTGGTGGTGGTGATAGTGGTAGCGGCTGCGGTGGT
>OX457036.1:49499415-49521915 GCA_949752735.1 Lumbricus terrestris
TTTGTTCATTCATTCATTCATTCATTTGTTCATTCATTCATTCGTTCATTTCCTAATCAGTCAGTCAGAGCTTCGAGCGAATGAACGAATGAATAAATGAAATGGATGAATGGATGAATAAATGACTGAACGAACGGATGATTGAATGAATGGATGGACGGGTGTGCAGATGAATTGATGCGCTGAGTGATAGATTTATCAACTGGTTAACTAAATTATTAATTAGTAATTAATTAAGAGCTTAATTAACGAATTGCCCAATCGATTAAGGTGCGCACTATGAACCTTTCCTTATAAGGTCAGGTCAAAGATCAAAGGACAGAGGTCGCTCTCCTTCTCTTGCCCCTTTTGACTATGTCCTGTAGAAGTGTAGACGAACATTTATATAGCGCAAGACGAACATTCATATAGCGCAATTAGAGTTTCTAATCGATTTCGCAAACGAGGTCACCAGTAAAATGAAACAGTCACACAATGACGTCATGATGTCAATCTGCTTCATATCACATATAGTCATCTCTTGCTTGGCATCTGGAGTTGTTTGGTGTCACCTTGTGTCATCTTATAGATGATGTAGGCATATCTTGCTTGCAGCTCAAGATAACCACCTTGCGAGAGTCATCTTGCCTTTGTGCCACAGAGGTCATCAACTGACCATGTGGGTCCCGTTTTGGTTCACGTCACCGGGTTATACGAGAGGTCATTCGGGGTCAGCAGGCACGTTACTTGTCACGCTTGCGTGTTCCTGAAAAATCCAATAGATTTATTTCATTCGAAATCAATCGAAGAAAAAAGGTTTGTGCAGAATTATGTTCATTCGGATTTGATCTATGGACCATGACTTTAGTCAATCATTCTAGTGAACCAACATCAACACAAATGCACAACGTTTACTTCCTGGGAGCTCGATCCTGACTCCCAGGAAATATCTTACGTATTCGTTTAGATTCTATAGTTCACTGGAATGATTGCTAAAGTTGGATGAACAGATGAATGGATGTATGAATGGATTAATGAATGAATGAATGAATGAATGAATGAATGAATGGATGGATGAATGGATGGATGGATGGATGTGCGGAGTGATAGATCCGGTCAAGCTCATAATTTTTTCTATCAAAGTAGCCGAGCGCTTCATTTACGCCTATAGGCCCTATATAGTTGGTATCAGCTCAGTTTAATGAAGTTTACCTAAAGACGATGTGAACACGAGAGACAAACAATGATCGTAATTATATATCAGTGTTGGCTAACGGAAGTACAAAATAGAACACATAATTTACAGTTATATACATGTACACAAAAATAAGCAAATGGAGGGAAAGCGAACAAAAGCGTCGACTATATATCACGGTGATATTAGTCCTATGCACTCTGTTGACATCCTAAAGTTATTTGACGTCTTCTGTCGTACCTTCACTTCTAATAAATGCTCCAAATGTACTGCTAACATCACAAGTGAACGCATTATTATACATAATACAGACAGCAGAGATAGTTAAGTAAAAATTTCACATTTCCTATACCCAATATGCACAATTCCATACACATACATACATACTTACATACATACATATATACAGTAAAACATATATATATAATATATATACATACATACATGCATACATACATACATACATATATACGTACCTACATGCATGCGTACATACGGATTACGTACATACATACATACGTACATACATACATACATACATACATACATACATACATACATACATACATACATACATACATACATACATACATACATACATACATACATACATACATACATACATACATACATATATACATCATACATACATACATACATACATACATACACACATACATACATACATTCATACATACATACATACATACATACATACATACATACATACATACATAAATACGTGCATACATTCATACATACATTCGTACATATGCATGCACACACCTATATACATGTAGGCTACATACATAAATGCACATATTATGCACAAAAGTTACATGTATATATAGCTTCGTGATTGTATCGCAACATTTGCAGCATTGCGTGCACATGTGTGCATGTGTATTTAAACTGCTACCGTTGACGCTATATATAATTATATGCTACCCAAAATCAAACCATATGATTTTTGCATCTTGTGTGGTTGCTCTTGTTCAACCTCCAATATTTTTGTTGCTGATCTTCTCTGCAGCGTATCAGTTGTAATCTCAATCTACGCGTTTGTGTATATGCTGATGAAACGCAGGGCAGCGCCCACAGCAAGATCGCAGCAGGTGCCCCATAGCATGAAGCCCCGCATATATATATATACACATATATATATATACATATATATACGTATATATATGTACAAGGTATACGTGTATATATATATGTGTATATATGTGTAATGTATGTATATACGTATAAATATATATTGCAGTCATCTCAACGATCCATATCTCTCGCTTTTATACTCGCCTCTTCTCTCGTTCTCTGTCTATTTTCAACATAATATATGATTTTATATCTGAAACACTATTTGCGGCGCATTATCTATATAATATCTTTATCCCTGTAGAAACATGGCTAAGGTTCCATACAGAAATCTTCATCATGTCATAATACATAACTATATCAATGTGTAAGTCTATGTTTCAATTATGTCTACCTGATTATAGCTGGGTCTACATGTGTACATGTACATGTATACATATGCACATGTACATGCATATATATGTACATGTGTACTTGTGCACATATGTACTTGTACATGTGCACACGTGTACATGTATACATATGTACATGTACATGTGTACATATGTACATGTACAATGTGTACATATGTACTACTACTTGTACATATGCACACATGTACATGTGTACATACGAGTCAGCATGGCAGATCACGAGGCACGGTGATCGATTGGTTAAAGTGGTCGTCCTGTAACGCGGGTCCGATCCTCGTCCAAGACTAACCTACTATGTGTATTGATCTTGTTGAGCAAGTCCTTCAAGTCGGGCTTGTGTGTCACACTGGAACTTCAAGACCAAGACAAGAACAAGACAAGAATGAGACAAGACCTAGATAGTTGAGTTTCAAGACTGACACAGAGACCAAGACACGAGGTCCAATAAGATCGGCTCATGACTCATGATGTCTGAGGTTTATCGGCATTTCTTCCGTGCACATGCATGGTAGAACAGAAAAACCGATTATTTAGGCCAAAGCAAGGATAAACAGATGACTTTTAAAATCAAGGTTAGAGAGCGTGATACAAACCGTAGGCCTACTTGAAGTGTAAAAAAGAATGCTGCTGCTGGTACTGCTGCTTCTACGGCCTATAGCATATACGAATGAACATTTTGATGTCAAACGTTAACTTGCAAAATCGCTTTTCTAAACTATTTCTAAACTATTTCCGCTGTGTTTAACTCTTCCGACTTATGCATGTAAATAACGGAATACAAGTTATCAGCGCAGGAACTAAAGACAGTTTGAAGCTGATCTATGGATCTACTGTAAGCAAAATGTCAAGAAATGACCGCGGGATCAAGACTGAGGTTGTAGTATAACGGATTCGCAAAACAGAGAATTACGAGACTAAGACATCAAAAGATCTGTCTTGCATGAGACCGCACAACCCTGGTTCGTGTGAGATTGGATATAAACCAGACGGAGATTTAGATAAACACGAAAGAAGATATTAAGTTAGTGACATGCATGGTTGTGGAGTGCGGTGGTGTAGCGGTATGTTCGGTGCCTTGGAGCCGGAAGGTTGTGGGTGCGAATCCACCTCAAGCCGCCGCGTAGCGATCCTAAGCATGTCCTTCACTCGCAATAATTGCTCATGCTCTTCGGCGTGAAACTCCGATTCAGTGTCCGCGCTGTAGTCGGGAGCGCTTCTTTATAGATCTTCAAGGAGGTGCTATAACAAGCACTCATACCTACATAGTTTCGAAAGAATAAATTAAGAGTTGAATGTCGAAGACACATGTTAGCAACTCAGTAAGCTGAGTGGGAAAGGTTTAAACCTGAGTGAGTGTGTATATCTATATAATGTATACACTCACTTAACCTTTTAGTATTGCGTTCATCATGTATGAGGCTAGAACTGTGAATGTATATGATTATGCATGTACGATGCATGTTTGATGTACGTATAATTACACATGCTTGCACGTTTAAACTTAGGCATAAATGCATGCATAGTAAACAATACTAAACATGTATGCACACGCTGCTTACTTATTTCAGAACTTGAGTATGCATGTATGCAAGTTCACATGCATGTGTAGAGAAACATATATTAGCAGCTTATCTCTTTTATCTTCAGATTCCTGGACATTATACGATCTGTTAATACGAAACGCTCTCGCGTGCACGTGCACTCACACACCCACCAACACACACGTGCATATCGCTTGCCCTTTATACACACACACACACACGCGCACGCACACACGCACGCACACACGCACACACACACACACACACACATATATATATATATATATATATATATATATATAGCGCTCATGCCGACTTGTATATAATGCGTGTATATATGTATATGGTGCATATAAACACGTGTATTTATAGAACTACTCAGCAGTTGTTTATAAATGCGCAAATCTTTCACCAAGGTGGTGCAGGAAAACACGAATACACGGACAACTATTCGCCTACTCGCCTGCGCCTCAAATCACATCCATATATCGTTGCGCGCATACCTATAGCCGCCGACACGAGGAGGAGGATTAAAAAATGCACATGTGCACACAGATACAAGCATACACGAGCGTACTTGCGCGTTCACATATTATAGATCTATGCATTTCGCCATTTGTGAGAATTTGGAAACTTTCTAATCTCTGTATCTCAGTTTAAAAAAATTAAAGGACGAAAATTTGTCGGTCGTTGTATATGGTGCCAGCATCATGAGGGGGTCATTCCCTGCGGCTTCCCCCCTTGATTTACAAGTATAGGTTCATACAGAGACACAAATCATGATGATGATAATCATCATCATCGTAGTGATCATCATCGTCATCATCATCATCCTCCCACTATTATTATTATTATTATTATTATTATTATTATTATTATTATTATTAGGCCTATTATTATTATTAGGCCTATTATTATTATTATTATTATTATTATTATTATTATCATCATCATCATCATCATCATCGTCGTCGTCGTCGACGTCATCATCATCATCATCATCTCCTGTAATGACCATGTGGCACCTTTCGGTTTCCTAAAAATAGACATGCGTTAACTTAATTGGCGAATGAAAAGTTGATCAATAAAATGATTAATACAATCGTGAGATTACTGAACGAGTGACCATTAACGGTTGACATGTCACCGATAATAGCTGTTGAGGAGGCGCTATATAAATGTCTGAAATGAATGAATGAATAAACCTGACCTCTTGACCTACATGTGTACTGACCTCTTGATCTTCATTTATACTGACCTCTTGACCTATACAGTGACCTCTTGACCTGTACTAACCTCTTTGAGCGGTTGACCGTTACTTTGTAACTTCAACGATCTTTCCATTGGGGAGAATTGTTCTTCGCACGAGTGGAGCATTGATTCGAATGACGATATCTTTACATTTTAAACGACGATATACCTATAATATAGAGCAACAGCATAATGTAATTGTGCATGCATGACTATATATAATTACCACGTGTATATGTATAATTTATATATATATATATACGGTGGCAGGATTGGCAGCCTCCTCTGTCCCCCACCACCTACGATATCTTCCACTGACTCATTAATTGTTCTGAGAAGACATAAAACGTGTATTATTGTTATTATTATCATCGTCATCATCATGGTCGTCGTATTCATAAATCAAAACACCATTTTGCAGTCGTCATCTTGATCGCCTTCCATATTTATGGCTGTTAGGAATGCAAACGCATAACGCTGGACCATGCATGGCATTCTACGAAATCTGCGATTTCTACAACGCCTATATAATTATGTATTCCTACTCAATCTACTATTATATGTGGGTGTGTGTGTAGGCGTGCATGTGTATGCGTGTAGGTGGTTGTGTTTTGGTGTGAGCGTGTGTGCTAGTATACTGTTCCATGTTCCTAATCCAACGACAGCCTTGTGCTCTCTCTCTCTCTCTCTCTCTCTCTCTCTCTCTCTCTCTCTCTCTCTCTCTCTCTCTCTCTCACTACAGATATATAGCACTATACTCCGGTAGATGCATGATTTAAAATGCTGCTAAATAAACTTTCTTCTTCTCCTTCTTCATTCCAATCTTCATTTCACTGTTCTCGGCATCATCACGACGCCCATGCATTATCGTCGACGAATACCTTGTAGCAAGGCGCCGACAGGAGCCAGCAGGGAGCAAAGAGCAGGCACCACAGTCGATTGCAGTCGAGGCAATGCTGCGGTTTGTCGAAGTTGGTGATGTAAAGCCGCGCCTGGTGGCTGCGAAATCCCCGGATGGCACAGCAACCCTGCGGATAGCTCGTCTTCAGCCAGTGATCGATCGATGGTCCAAAGTCAAACTATATTGAGACGAACGAGAAACAAGAAACACCGACTGAATTATTATTTACATGTATTTACATGTATGTATACCACCAGCCGCAGTTGCATGATAGTTAAACAGCATCTGCTTGCATCATTTCTAACTTGACCCACTCTCATCTGTAGACTTGTATTGCATTGCATTGTTTTGTATTGTATTGTATTGTGTGCATGTATATATATATATATATATATATATATATATTCGTCTTCTGTTTATCTATAGTAGCCTACGTTAGAAATTAACAGCTACTTGGGCGACCCTATACTCAGCTGGATCTTGATCCCCTTTGTGGCCTCCCACTGTAGCCAATTTTGTAATGACATCGACTCATTCGACTGTATAATTCGTGTATTGTTTTTTTTACTGACTGCTGCAATTGGTTGCAATAAAAAGATATTGAATTTTGAATCTTGAATTCTATTCTTTGCTAATCAATTAAATGCCAGAATGAGCTAAGCTATAAACTGAGCTAATGTTGTAAGCTCACCTGATCTATTTATAAGCTAGAATATTATTGGCCAATCTCTTCTACGTCAAGCTATACATATTCAAAGATAACTTCAGCTAGGTTACTCCTCATAGCTCTCAGTTCTCGCTCTCCTCACTCACCTCCCTCCACTGAAACAGAAAATGTCACTTCTCCTAAACTCTCTTCACAACAAGCGAAGCGAACTTGAGACTATCCCCCACCACACTCCTAGTTCGTCTGGCCTCGTTTCTGTATCTAATCGTCAAATTATTGGCCTACTAACCTCTCTCTTACTACTGGTATTGTCTTTATGTATGAACTCTCTTACAGTATAAGTTAGGTAATCTTTTATAAGCCATTCTAAAATAGTCTAAGATAACTTTGCATTTATACGTTTTCCAAGCTAATTAATTCAAAATTGATCTGATATTCTGAGCTAATCTAAGTGTAACTATAACCTAAGTAAATTCGCAGAGTCTGCACGATCTGAAATAACCTGTACTTCAGTAAGCTTACATAATTTATTCTAATCTGCCCTTAGCTATAGATCAATCAAAGACTCTGTTCTAAGGTAAGCTCAACTCAATGAATCAGTCAGTCAGTCAATCAATCACATAAAACAGTCTATCATGCACGACTCCGATTTAAAAGCAGATTTATGAAGTCTGCGTAGCTACACCAGACTTCCGACAGATGGCGTCTCAGAATTAAGTGGCGCAATATCAGTGCTAGACGGGGGCTAAAGAATTTCAGTTAGCAGCGCAGACAAATAAATGGAGAGAGAGAAAGAGACAGAGAGAGACAGACAGACAGAGAGACAGAGAGAGACGGACGAGCACAGACACACATGGACAGTAATACAGAGCAAAATATGCATGCAGGGTTATAAACAGACAATGATGCAAATTGACATACAGACAGATCTACACAAGGACCCATCATAGACAGATGACGAGATGACAAGACAGACAAAGGGTTCACAGCAAAACGTACCGTAAACCTATATAATATTATATATGGAAGCAGACAGACAGACAGACAGCTAAACACAGGCAAATAGAGATAAAATGAGATAAAATTACACACTTGCATACACAAAACAGGTAGGTACAGATTAACAGACGGACGTACGGACGGACAGACAGACAGATGGAGAGACAAACAGACAGACGGCCGGATGGACAGACAGACGGACATACACATAATATTATATTCAGAGAAACGGTCGGACATACCGCAGACAGACGGACAGACGGACAGACAGACAGACAGACAGACTAATCTGTTTATCATGCGCTGATGCTCGCTGTCTGAACTCTTTCTAGTTGCTGCCGGAAGTACAGTCATAGTTACCATGGCGACGTGAAAGCACGATTATCCATTCGCCTATATTTCCGCTTCCGTTCAGTCGACTGCTGCGACGCAATAGAGACACATCACGTGACGGCATCATCATTGTCCGTTAATTAAACGCACGATGTTCAATTGTTCATCCATCGCTTATTATCCAGGGACCGACATCAAAATGCTAGACCACATCAGTCGTAGTGCTGTCTGTTTCCCCCTCAAATCAACACGGTTGTTAGTAATCTAAGCATTACGGGTTCGTATGCTGCAGCGGATTTATTATAAGACTGGATTTGAATGCACTCACTCTTCCTGAAAGCGTATCCCATGCCTCCCGCGATAATAGACATAATAATATAGTTTACGGTTACGTTTACGATTAGACGAGGGAGTTTTACTAAAATCACGTTGCTGCATGTATGTATGTATGTATGTATGTATATGAACATTTATATAGCGCCTTACAATAACCTCACGAAGGCGCTTAGCCTACCTGGCGCCGTAACAAAAGCGCGCAGGGCAAAAGCGCGCAGAAAATAGCGCGCAACAGAAACCACCCAGACGAAAGCACGCAGACAAATGCGCCCAACAACCCGGACAAGTATTTAATGTTGACTAATAATTAAATGATCAACAACGTACCGCCTAAGCCTAAAATTGCCCTAAATGATCGGATAGGTTAATACGACATATATCAGAACCACGTGAATTAAAGGGAAACATTGTCCAATTAACGTCTAATTAGAGAGCTTTCTTAATCATTTCAAATGAATTCGAGACTTCGGTATTTTACCTATTTTTTCGCATTTGTCTGCGCGCATTTGTCTGCGGGCTTTTGTCCTGCGCGCTTTAGTCGGGTCACCTGTGTACCTATGAGACTATGATCAATTCGTCGATGGACAAATTTAACTTCATTATTCACACAGTGATTAGTCCAGGCAATCTAGTTCAAAAATACCTTCAACCTGGAGAAAATTGATTCAGAAGCTTACTAAACGGTTTCCTGTTCAGAATCTCTTGCTGAGTAACATAGTCTAACCAACATCCGACCAATTCAGACCATGGTATCATCTTCAAAAATGAATTTCAAAATATAACGGTTTTTCGTATTTTTTCGTATTGAATATCGGGCTGCTGACGAATTCGATGTATAAGTGATGTTTTCTGATTTGGTGATGTTCAGCTTCGACACCGTGAGCCACCGACGAAATTATTTTTGAAGCACTAAAATTTATTATAGAATAATTATGAATAATCGCATGTACGTACGAATAGCTAATTTATATGCAAGTATAGGCCAGTGAATTTGTCTTTAACTTCATCATCAGGCTACATAAATTGCAAACATTTAGCGAGCTTAGGCGGGAGTCACTTCATCCCACAGGCCGCCTGTCGGGGCTAATGGTTAAAGTGGCGGCGTGACCGGAAGTACATGCATCTGTGGTTAGAATACAAGACTTAGTCTCAGTGCATAACTTAATAAAGAAATTCATTTCTGCATGTAACAACAAGGCACTTAGTATTTGGCCAGCAGTGTTGTTGGATTTACATTCTATCTGCACTTACATTGCACTATTTACCTTGCAATGTCTTACATCAATCTGTTAGGCTACCTTTACACTTACTTTATGATCTGATCCGACGCAGTCCTATAATTAGACTATCGTCTTATCGTACACGTGATCGTCTCGTCTGCATAATCTCCGCGCATTATACGCTACATTACTCTGGCAAGTTTTCTGTAGTAAGAAGTAAGGCCGAATGTGTGCGTGTGTGTGTGCGTGTGGCGTGCGTGTGGGTGCATGTGAGTGTGTGTGTGTGTGTGTGTGTGTGTGTGTGAGTGTGTGCCTACCTGTAGGCAGAATCTCCCTCGTGCCTGGATGATCTTCTTCGCCAATTCCAATCCCTTTTCGAACTCCGGATGAATCATTGGATGAGAGGTATCGATGAGCAGCGCAAGATCACCTTCAATATAATAATTATAATAATCGATCAGAGCATTGATTGATTGATCCATCGATCGATCTATCAATCGATTTATTTACTGAACTTTACTCTCAATTCATTCATTTGCTGTCCAACAGATGAATCATCGATTCATTGATGATTCAACGGATTAATTGATTGATTCAGCGATTGTATTTATATAGCTGCTCGTTCACCAGTTGAATCATTGATCAATTTTCAGATTTATTTATCCATTCGATGTTTGACCTAATGGCTGTTTAGTTGGTCGATGGCAAATTTAGTTTGATTATTATTCACAGACTAAACTATAGGTCTATTTTATTCTGGTGCATAGTTACCTATCTTGAAATTTTGACTGTGTGCCTACACATTAATTTTTGCAACTTAGGGAGCCAAAGGATAGGTAATTGAATGGTTGATTGAATAAGTGTGTGGCGTTCCAGCCACAAGACGATAAACTCCGACCGGCGGCCTTGTCAAACTGAAGCTAGAGACAGGCAGGAGCCACGGTGATGCTCCTAAAGCAGCCCAACCGTGTAGTTAGAGTCATTTATAGGTAAGGCGTAATGTCCCCTAGCAGAAATGCGCTACGAAAATAGGCGCTATTAAAGTGCGACCACTGCGCTATAAAGCGCGACCGGTAGTTAATGCCTGTAGAACACAGCTGGAGGCAGGCGAGAGCGAAGATGAGGCATTTATAGCCAAATCGTTATGGGACGCTCTTAGGTATTTTAGCACCCGTAGAATAAATAATTTTCTGGCCGTCCACGATGTTAATTTTAGGCGTAGGTTACGTAGAAGTCGTTTGGGAAGCGATAGAAAGAAACCCGGTGACGATCCGACAACAAATGGATTTTTGGCGAATTATCCAAGATTTTTCACATGCTGAAAAATCGTGCTAAAACAGTGATATTCCGGTGGAATAAAGCCTGCCACACGATGTTCTGCTACTAGTGTAGAGTGGTGGCGATCACTCTATGGGCAATGAATATTAACTCTGTTCGTTTCATTGCTCTCCACGCAGTCCCGGCACGTTGAATTGACATTGCTACGTTGGTTTGTTGGTGTCCAAACGTTTTCTGGTGAATTTGACGAGAAATATTGTATCTGGAGCGAATTCGCACACGCGAAGGTTAAACGTTACCTGCGGTGACGATCGAACGGCGGCCGACTGGGCATCGCCCCGCTACGACGCACCAGGGAGAGTTGGTGGTGGCTCATCCCGTTTGATTGTGAACATCGGTTACTTGTGCGCTCCGGTCTATTCATCGGTTTGGAAGTGCAACGTTCATCGCGCTTTCTTTCCCTTGATCGATCGCTAAGACCCGGTGAGGTCGAATACGCCAGTGAGAGTTAACGATAGGTTACCCGTAAGCAGCCGGGTAGAGGCGACAGTAAGTAAGGGTGCAGCCCCCTTAATTCTGTCAAGCGTAGCGTATCCTGAACGTAGTCGGTCGGGGAAATCCTCGATCGACGCGTAATTACAGTTACTGGTTGGAGTGAAGGGTGAAGTGGGCCTTTTCGACTCTTCGGCGAGAGGTCGGTGCTGCGCCTGACGGGGCATCGACGTCGAGTCCTAGTGTCCGTGAGTGCCGTACTCGGTGAAAACTTACCTGATCGTCTTGAAACCTGCATCGGATCGTGCAGTGCATACGATTTGCCCGTGAAAGTGTCAAGAAAACCGGTCTAGCTCGTCCCGTTCGAGAGTTAGAGCCGAATAAGTGAATTTGCCTTGAGAGTGGCGAAAGTGCGTTGCTGTTCTGTTCGCGTGCTATCCCAGCGGTCGCCCGGACGAAGTAATTGCGCACTGAATAACTTTGTATCCTGTGATCGGATCGCTTCAAACCAAGCGACAACCTTGTTCAATCGATCAAGGGGAAGACTTTTCCTGTTGAGAGGTTGTCAACATCTGTTAAGGTTTCGACGCTACAGTCTAGTGAGAACGCCTCGCGCGTGAGTGGACTTAGCCGACGCAAACCTTGATTTGTCTGGTGCCGCCGAAGAGACCGGCCGGCAACGAAACTGTTATCGTGAATAACTTTGTATCCCGTGGTCCAATCGTTTTGAACTAAGCGACAACCTAGTTCATCTCGACGAGTAGAAGACTTTCCCTGTGAGAGGTTGGTCTGTATCTGTTACGGTTTCAACGGTATAGTCTGGAGGAGACGCCTCGCGCGTGAAAAGGACAGCCGATTTTCTTGATCTTTCGCCTGACGCCGCGAAGGCCGACAGCGAACGCCCCGGTCTCCGAGAAACTTTGCCATCTGTCGTCCGATTCGTTCAATCTTGGTGTCCTATTGTTCGTCTCGACGAAGAGAATACTTTACCTGTGAAGAGTTAGTCAGTGACGGTTACGGCTTCAACGGTAGAAGCGCGCAAACTTGTTTTCCCCCGGCCTTCGCCTAGCGAGTACAGGCCAGCAACGCAAGACCGAGCGACCGCGAGAGAGGTCGAAGGTTACCGGAAAACTTTGTCAATTGTTACCTGATCCTTGCAATCTTGGTGGCAGATTGTACGTCTCGTTGAGTGGGACAAGTTCGTCGGAGGAGAGTTAAGCGATATCTGGAAGGGTTTCGACGGTAGGGGCTCGCGAAGAGTTTCCCCCGTTCTTTTCCCGTAGAGTTCGGTGACGCGGCGCCGCGGCCAAGCGAGCGACCGCAGCCGACAGGTCTGTGTGGGCAACGCGCAGTGCCCTAGGTCTGCGAGTGTATTGCGATATTCTTTGACTACCGAATATCTTTCCTTTCACCTCTGGTCTTTGAATCGGCTAGTAGCAGAGCCGTTGATACGATCGCTTGGCTATATCAGCCGCCGTTGATCAGCGTTGGTCGAAGTCCAAGGTAGATACCGGCCACGATTGGTCGAGTGAGTGTAACTTTGCGAGTTGTTGTGCGATTGTTGCAAAGTTGGTGTCAGATTGAACGTCACGCCGAGTTCTATCTTGTATACGTGTGAGTGTGTTACCTATTCCTTGGGAAGGGCTTCGGAAAGCGATTCTTTGGCCGTCGCCCGTGTATTTCCCTTGTGTTACGTATCTTTGTGAGTTCTTGTACGATTCCGTCGATCTTGGTGTCGATCGACTCAGCGCACCAAGACGACCGTGTCTGTAACGTCTGTGGGTGAATATCCTTGGTGGATCAAACGGTGAAGGCTCGACAAGCTTTACTTCGCCGAAACTACGGTTTTCCCCGCCAGGTCGAGGAATTCGTAGTCGCAAAGTTAGGGTTAAACGTAGCTGCCCTAACAGCTCCCTTTAGTTTACGCAGCGTGTCCCGGTTCCATAAGTCATAAGTTAATTTAGTTAAGGAAGTTGTGTATCCCTTAGCTAATTTTTAAGCCCCCTATACGGGAGCGATGCTGGTCTGTGGACAGTAATCGCGGGCCAGAAGCGATACAAAAGTCAGAGATCCTTGGCGCCTGTTGCGGCGAAAGAGTCGACAGTTCTGAGTACAAGCGTGCGCCTTCCCTGTGGGATAGCGCAGGACTAAGTGTGAAACAAGCACGCGAGCGCCTGGCAAGCGCCGTATTCCTGGTTACGAGTGACTTCGCTGTTGCGCGAATTGTGAAATAGTTTCGCTTCCCAGCGAGCTATACGGGTGGTCTCCCTAAAGGCCTGGTACCAGAAAAACATATACGAAGAATTTGACTGTCCTGTTGCGGACAAAGGACCATGGTTGTGTCTCAGTACAGGATAGGGTTGAATCCCCTAGAGTGGAGTTGGTGTCGCCTTCTTTGGCCGACCTCATGGCAGCGCCAGGTATTACCTGTTAGAAGTGACGGCGCGTCGGGGGCTCGGTGTAGCATGGTGCGAAAGAGAACAGATCATGCGGAGGAGAAAGCGAAGTTGGCAGTCGCGAAAAGGAGCTCTAAGCGAGGGACCTCTGCCCGAAGAGTGAACCCTGTTTCGAGGATTGGCCATCCTGGAGCTCGGGATGTTACCCCCAAGGTGGCCGCGGGCGGGGCAGCATCAGGATCCGACGCTACAGAGCTATATACCTTGTTCCGAGCCTCTTTGCCGAGACGTTCTTCTCCAGTGGCACAGATGCGAGTAGAGAATATGACCGACGAGTCAGAATACGAAGCAAGGCACCGTGTTGCCCGCGAGCGGACCGACGAACGCTACAAGTGAACGAATAAGTGATTGAATAAGTGATCAAATAAGTGGTTGAGTAAGTGAATGAATAAGTGATTGAGTAAGTGATTGAATAAGTGACTGAATAAGTGAATAAGTGAATGAATAAGTGATTGAATAAGTGGTTGAGTAAGGGATTGAATAAGTGATTGAGTAAGTGATTGAGTAAGACTAGTGATTGAGTATGCGATTGAGTAAATAATTGAGTAAGTGATTGAATAAGTGATTGTGTAAGTGATTGAGCAAGTGATTGAGTATAAGTGAACAGACGATTGAGTAGATGCGTAGAAACAGCCAGACCTTCGAACTGTGGTCCAGGATGAGCGGCTCCTATGTAGTCGTTGTGGATGAACTCTGCCCAGGCGCGAATGAGAAGCGGAACTCCCATGACTTCCTCGTGAAGTAGCTCTATATCCTCCACGGACGACACACAGATCTGACTGCAGTACCAGACATACAACCAGACATTTAATACCAGCGACACACAGATCTGACTGCAGTACCAGACATACAACCAGACATTTAATACCAGCGACACACAGATCTGACTGCAGTACCAGACATACAACCAGACATTTAATACCAGCGACACACAAATCTGACTGCAGTACCAGACATACAACCAGACATTTTATACCAGCGACACACAGATCTGACTGCAGTACCAGACATACAACCAGACATTTAATACCAGCGACACAACTCAGCAGGTGTGCACTGTCACTGTTTGCACACTGACAGGGCCAGTCTCAAGCGTGGATAAAGGAGGAGGGCGGCGCCAGTGATCTTTGTTATCTCAAAGAGTCGTTACACTAAACAATCGCCACCAACTCAGCAAGTATTTTATCAGAGATCCATTCATTCGCTCAAAACATTTCTTTAGCGCCACTTCAAAGAGGAGCTGCTGAGAAGAATCGGCGAAAGAGAAAAGTTTCTGCAGGTGTTATGATGAAAGGTACATTATGTGCAAGTTATGACCGAATCAAGATCGATAGCGCAAAAACTGAAGCTACATTGTTGAAGCGCATGAGAAATGAAAGTTCAGCGCATATATCTACGAGCGAAGATATTTGTCAATCCATACAGCTGCCTAGAAAAAAGGCTCCAGTGGGGTGGGGGGGGGGGGTAAGCATAAGCGGGAGGCGAACACTACAACCAACGTTACCACAGAGCCAGAGCGGAACCGTCTGATGCTCTTATCAATCAGCTGGTCAGTCTCAGTTCGTCTACATGTGCTTGTGTCTGTAGGCCCCTGTGTTGCCGGTATTATCTGTATCTGTCTGTCTCCTGCGTATAGCATCCGTGCACCAGTCTTTCTCTGCATCTCTGTCTCTCTGTGTGTCCGTTTTTCCGTCCATCCATTCGTCCGTCAGTCTGTCTGTCTGTCCGTCGTCAGCTGATGGCGGGAACACTACAGTTTTTTTCGAGCGCAACAAATCACTGCCAAAGTCAACTGTCTGCACCTCTTTCGTGGCTGCTGGGTAGGGGGTGGCAGGGAAGAAGAGGGAGAGGGATTGGAAGATTCCTGACATGAGATATCATCAGCCCATCCACCCACCTATAGCATTCTCCACGGACATGACCCTCATCACTGGTTGCACGTCAGCACGAGTGCGTGTTCACAAGCGCGTGCGTAACTTGGTGTGTGTATGTACATATGTGTGCCCGTGCGCGTGTGTGCGTGAGCAGCCTACAAGGGCGAGTAAGAGTGCTGACGTGTAGCGAGTCTCAAAATCCTGAACTCATTAATGTGACCTTGTGAGTTTGAGCAGTGAGCCTTGGAACTGAAGAACGTGTTCCGGGACAGACAGGATATATGGACAGACAGACAGACAGACAGACAGACAGACAGACAGACAGACAGACAGACAGACAGACAGAAGACAGACAGACAGACATACGTAAACGCATGCAAGTATACAGAGACAAACCGGTAGATGGATCATGGACATGACATAGAGTCAATATCAGATATGACATGACTTGACAAAGATGACAGAGAGGATGGCAGACAGACTGTCATCCAGTGATTGTCTTGGCGGGCGTCTTTAATTTCTATTTCAGGTGATTTGTGGATGTGGAACCTCACCTGGTGGAAATCACATATAATTTTATCCGCAAATGCCAAAACGATGAGCACATTCCTCGAGCCATATATATAAGAATGAATATATATATATATATGTATAGGAAGAGAGAGAGAGAGAGAGAGAGAGAGAGAGAGAGAGAGAGAGAGAGAGAGAGAGAGAGAGAGAGAGAGAGAGAGAGAGAGAGAGAGAGAGAGAGAGAGAGGCTTCAGGGCTATATATTATTTTATCAGTCGGTGTAGTGGTGTGTTGCGCTCTCGCTAAGACATTGAAAGAGCTGCACACAGGCATACAGACACACTGACTGACTATAACTGACTGTCTGACTGACTGGTTTGAGTTCCAAGAACTGATTTACAACCTTAATTGGTGGGAACTTTCGTTTTTATCTCAAAATGTCAGAGTTCAGAAAATGCGTAACAAATTCACATGCACGTGCAAGCAGAGACAAACCACACAGACAGACAGACAGAAAGGCGCATGTGATAGGCCTAAGTCTCTCTCTTAAATAGGAGCTACCTAAATAACAGACTACAATTGTGAGCACGCAAAATTTGAGATGAGATGGAAAACGACACAAAGCAGTGAAATACGATGCAACGCAGTCCAACGTACTTTAAGAAAATATTAGACAATGCTGTTATTATTTGGGTGATATTTTAGTTGACCATTAATTAATCGGCCAGCACTCACTTGACCATTCCGTTCTCGGTGCCCATGACCTTGACCCTGTCTGGATTGTAGGTCAGCTTCCTCGGCGTCGGTTGGAACAGCTCGTACATGATCGAAGGGTTGCTGACAAAGTCCGACCAGAAGGTGACGGTTAGGCATTTGATCTGCTGGTTGTCCTTGGTCTTCTTCAGAAGGTCACGTGCCAAAGACAACATTGCTTCCGGTTCTTTGAAGGCTGCTGCAGTCTAAGAACGGAAGCGAAGAACGCTGCAGTCTAAGAACGGAAGCGTGGAGCGAAACCTACTTAACGCGTTGCTTCAGTCTCTTAGTTCCGGTTGAAAACGAAAATTGAAGTCTGGCGGGTATTTCCGCTAAAATCGAAATTGTGAGGAGCTGAGACGTATAGTCAAGGTTTGCACTGAATCTAACCTTTATTTGCGTTGTATTTTATTTAATTCGCTTTCTATCAACTTTACATTCAGCATCGCTTGTCATTTCATTTTGAGATTGTTTTTCAAACTTTCTCATGAAGTATTTGGTCACCCGCAGATTTGGCCTTGTATAGGGAAACTAGTCTAGTCTATCTGAATCTAATGGTGAAGGCAGTACATGCTAACGTCTTCCCAGAATTGATTCCAGATTTAAGCTACTTCTCGTTATCTTTGCTTTCATGAAGATTGTTGTAATCTGAAAGTAAAACAGTAAAAACGTCACATGTAGCCAATATTTGATGCGTGTATGCTAAATCTAGTCTATAGAGCACCTTTAATGTATCCTACAAGTAAAAAGCATAAGTCTAGATAATCTGTTAGCGAATCGCTTTTGTAAGATGACTAAAAAGTCACAGCTGACGAGGTCCTAAATACACGCGACAAGTCCACGTTCTGAGCTGCCATAGACTATAATCTGCTATAGGCCTACGCACCGCTGAAGAAGAGGAGCGACGACAGGCGTGAAGTTGAGGCATACCATAAAGCAGTCTCTCGCAGACAGTTCAGCACCTGGCTATACTGAATCTGTGAAGGGCATAGCAGTTTTTTGCAGCCGAACGCTCATCATAAAGCATCTCAAAGCAGAACGACCAGCCTCATGCAGTCCAAGCAGAAACGTCTTTACAATAGAGGTGCAACTCTATTATACAGTCGTCCATTTTCCAAGGATTCTCTTCGCCTCTGCAATCCCATTAGCTACCTGAACGTTTTGGATGGGGTATTGTAGCGAGTGTCGCGCAAAGCCTATAGTCTAACAAGCGTTCTTGTATGAAGCCACAAAAGCACTCAGGAAGAAAAGCGTTGAAAGAGAGAGAAAAATTTCCAAGAACGCAACAATGTCTCATTGAACGATTGAAGCTAATTAAGAAAATCCGGATGTGACTTGCTTTTAATAAAGAACGCCTTCTCTTCAACCATGTCCTTGATCAGACGCAATAGTACACGAGAAAACATGCGAACATCTTCGTCAGACCAGGTGCACATATGAACCGTAGGCCTATCATGTGATATTATTTGATACATGAATAAATTGTTATGGATTCTTAAACAACGCAGACTGTTATTCTAATAATGACAATACTACTAATGTTACTTCTACTACTACTACTACTACTACTACTACTACCACTACTACTACTACCACTACTACTACTACTACTACTACTACTACTACTACTACTACTACTACTACTACTACTACTACTACTACTACTACTACTACTACTACTACTACTACTACTACTACTACTACTACTACTACTACTACTACTACTACTACTACTACTACTACTACTACTACTACTACTACTACTACTACTACTACTACTACTACTGCTGCTGCTGCTGCTGCTGCTACTACTACTACTACTACTACTACTACTACTACTACCACCACCACTACCACCACCACCACCACCACCATCACCACCACCACCACTGCTACTGCTGCTGCTGCTGCTGCTGCTGCTGCTGCTGCTACTACTACTACTAATAATAATAATAGTAGTAGTAATAATAATAATAATAATAATAATAAAATTATTGCTTAGTTTATTAAAAGCTAATCACATCCGGATTTTCTTAATTAGCTTCAGTCGTTCAATGTGACATTGTTGTGTTCTTGGATTTTTTTCTCTCTTTCTACGCTTTTCTTCTTGAATGCTTTTGTGGCTTCATACAAGAACGCTTGTTTGACTATCTTTTTACCTTTTCCAACTGGGACCTTGACGAATAGGGTCCATTCCAGACAAATCTGCTTTTATCGAGAGTGTTGAAGTCCCCGAGGTATCATGTTTACCTCGGGGCAAAAATAATAATAATAATAATAATAATAATAATAATAATAATAATAATAATAATAATAATATTTTAAAAAATAATAATAATAAATAATAATAATAATAATAATAATAATAATAATAATAATAATAATAATAATAATAATAATAGCAACGACTAATTTTTAAGACTCCTGAAGAATTACATGTAGCTCGGAAAAAATACTAATTATACAAATAATAATAATGACGACCAGAATAATAATATTCTGGCAGAGAAGGTGAACAATAATTAATATTAACGTTGAGCCTCTGTGATTGCATGGTCGCGTATTCCATCGATCTTATCTCATTCAAAGTTTTTGGATCAGCCTCCTGCGAAATCCGGCATTTATATACCGAGTCGTTTATCTTTCGGAGTTGGTAAATCAGGGAGAGACTTGCCTGGAAGGTTAAGGGGTTTCAACCAGTGGCGTAGACAAGGGGATTTCTGGGATTAAACCCCCCATTGGCCTAGGGAAACAGTTTTTTAAATGTTATTTGTCCACTTAAATAAGAAAAACAAAACAATTGCTTGTAGTAACAATTGCTTTTCTTACTTTATTCCATTTGTTACTTTATTTCCTTTTTATTTACTGTAACACTGTTGGGTTGGTGTCAGAAATGGTATATATCCGGCCAATCAAAAAATCCCCCCCCATCAAAAATTCCTGGCAACGCCACTGGTTTCAACCCCCAGTCTTTCTTATAGCTCTGTAGTAAATTCTTTTTCCACACCCAAATTCCAAGTGGATCATATTCCAACCCCCGTTATTTTTTCACAATTCTCACACCGCGATAAAACCGTAAAACCTAGCCTGCATAAAAATCCACTGCCAGCGAGTTCAACAGGTTCAAAACGTTCGGCACAACTTATTAGGATTTATTCGAAACCTTTAACTATAAATATACCGACCGCAATAGACTGATCAACGTGTGAAATTGCAGTCAACACAAAGATCGGGAATTAAAATCAACGCCAGGATTGCTTCTCATCTGCAAACATTTGCAAAAATAGCTCTGTTGGAAAGTTTGTATACTGACTGTAATATGCGCTGTTGCTGTTAGATAGGAAGTTCCGAAGACGATGCAGATGACCGGCCAACCGGTTTCATAAGCCCTCTGACCTCCTCGTCGTATGCCCACAGGTCCTGTATGCCCTCCGACCTGATGAGCCAAGAAATGACTGCCTGAATGGTTCTCAGAATTATCTCAATGTACCGTTCTTCTCGTCTGTTACCGCGTTACTCGAAGACCCTTAAAAGACTCTGGTTGATATATATCATCTTCAGAGCCTCTACATCCTACCGTGTCTGGAGATGACTCACCTGGTGAAACATATTCCATTAGGCTTATAGGCCTACGGGTTAGCCTTCCATGCAGTTTCATAGCACATCATTCCTTTCACTTCTGTCCGCACTCCGCGAATTCCAACCATTTGCAAGGCGGGTATACCTGCGCGCATAGCATACCTATAATTATAGCTCTCCATTCTCAAAGACCGCTCATTGCTTTATGCCAACCTTCGTTCAACACCTTGCATGCAGCAAATATATATATATGTCTACGTGGATTCTATTAAATATATATAATTATCTAGAAAGTATACGGCTATGTATAGCATAGACAATGCAGGAATCGTGAATGAGGTAGAGTATACAGAATTTTAGGACCGTTATAATAGGGGTCGACAACTCTGAAACAGTAAGCTTATAATCCTAAGCTCTGTTTGACTGCTATAGAAGTGACTATAAGGCAAAAACACTTAAATAGACCACAATAATTGTAAACATCAGCAATATATACAAGCACAATGGCACATACATATATACTTATCATGAACTGTATAATGTATATATATATAGATTTAGAATAGAGATTTGTACAGGCTGTAAATTGAAAGATGTATAGTTGTATACATTGAGTAAAGTGTGTCGTATATATTTATTATGATACATACAAGATAAGCGCATTGACATAAATGTCTCTTGAGTTTTAAACATGCAGCACACCTTTCACACAATTCTGATACCAGTAGCTTAATGCTCGTATTGACACATAAATGAACCTTTCATGAGTGCCAAAAATAGCAAACGACAAACACTAGTCGGGTCAATCTACGAAATAACTTCGGTGAACCCCAAAAAAATTGCAAGAAAGCGTTTTATGACGATTTTCCGTTGTCATAGGTCTGGTTATGAACATACTAAAAGTTACAAGAAATCGGACCACGGCAAGTGGTCTAATTTTGGCGGGAAAAAAGATGGCCGCCAATCGGAAAAGGCATGGAATCTGGAAATGGTACTGTTGGAAGCAAATCATGTAATAATTTGCTAACATACTTTTCTAGACTAATTTGACGCTCCTGAAAACGAAAATCGTGGTTAGAAAGCTTAATTTTTAACGGTTGCATGGGAAAACAAGATGGCGGCCAAAATGATGGCCTATAATTGCTTCAAAAGGTTGTATAGTCGGGTCAATCTACGAAATGATCCCCAAAATTGTAAGAAGGCGTCTTATGACGATTTTCGGGTATCTTGGGTCTGGTGTTGAACATACTAAAAGTTACAAGAAATTGGACCACGGCAAGTGGTCTAATTTTGGCGGGAAAAAAGATGGCCGCCAATTGGACAAGGCATGGAATCTGGAAATGATACTGATAGAAGCAGATCATGTAACAATTTGACAACGTGCTTTCCTAGACTAATTTGACCCTTCTGAGAACGAAAATCGCGGTTAGCAAGCTTGATTTATAGCGGTTGCATGGGAAAACAAGATGGCGGCCAAAATGGCGGCCTATTGCTTAAAAGGCTGTAAGTCGGGTATTGTATGTGATATGAACACGATTTTGTAATTTAAATTAAGATGTTACGGTTCTAGGCATGCAATGGACTCAAAGGCACGTATGTAGCACTGGAAGAAAACCAAAATGGCG
>OX457036.1:49526915-49564415 GCA_949752735.1 Lumbricus terrestris
TAGAGTATACATGATGTAGAGTATACATGATGTAGAGTATACATGATGTAGAGTATACATGATGTAGAGTATACATGATGTAGAGTATACATGATGTAGAGTATACATGATGTAGAATGTATACATGATGTAGAGTATACATGATGTAGAGTATACATGATGTAGAGTATACATGATGTAGAGTATACATGATGTAGAGTATACATGATGTAGAGTATACATGATGTAGAGTATACATGATGTAGAGTATACATGATGTAGAGTATACATGATGTAGAGTATACATGATGTAGAGTATACATGATGTAGAGTATACATGATGTAGAATGTATACATGATGTAGAGTATACATGATGTAGAGTATACATGATGTAGAGTATACATGATGTAGAGTATACATGATGTAGAGTATACATGATGTAGAGTATACATGATGTAGAGTATACATGATGTAGAGTATACATGATGTAGAGTATACATGATGTAGAGTATACATGATGTAGAGTATACATGATGTAGAGTATACATGATGTAGAGTATACATGATGTAGAGTATACATGATGTAGAGTATACATGATGTATAGAGTATTGAGTTGCAATTGTCGACGCATAGCTGCAAACGAAGAAAAGCGCATAGCCTACTAATAAGATACTGTTAGTCATAGGTCAATAAATAAACAAAAGTGTTAATATGGAATAAATATATTTAGGAAATAAATAAAAACAAGTTCAAATGAAGCGACTTTCATATAGGCTAGTCATTATGAAAATTGCAAATAATGTCCCTTTGGCAAATATATTTTCCATTCGGCCAATTTTCATTTCCGTCCATGAGGATCTTTCTTTCAATGATCAGTAGACCTATATAGCTTACACATGTAGAATTTTTTTTATTGCATAATATGAAGCAGAATTGCTATGTCTTTTAACAGGACAACTGCGTCATGGCATATTCTAAGAAGTTATATTGGGTGAGAACCGATTCAACAGATGCAGGTCTAGTAGGCCTATACCGCAGTATTGATAAGTCTGCCCGTCCATAGCCTAGGCCTACATTGCTAATTTATATTCCCAGTTTTCCTTCTTTGTATTTTTTTATCTGAGGATATTACTGCATAGTATCTATGTACGTGTCTTTGTGATTGTGTGGAACTGCCTTCTTGCACCGATGCATCATATGTCTGTTTCTTACTCTATAAGAACTACTTTCGGTCACACACATTTTGTGCAGAGCAGCACTGTTTACGAGAAGGCAATTCAAACGGCGTCTTAATACTGCAGTCTATAATTATGCAGTGGATGACGGTTCTTGAAACATGCATTATTTACTTTTACAACAACTCAACAACTGCAGATATTTCTATAATTTACATATAGGTACCCCTGGTACGATTATCCTATAATTTTCAGGAAATTAGCGTTTCATTTGGTAGTCAGTTTTTGACGTACTTTCAATATTCAAATATTATGAACAGACATTGCCATTATTATCATTTATTATTATTATTATTATTATTATTATTATTATTATTATTATTATTATTATTATTATTATTATTATTATAATCATCATCATCATCATCATCATCATCATCATATTCAGCAGCATTATCGCAATCAGTATCACCAGCATCAGCATAATCATCGTCGTCGTCGTCGTCATCATCATCATCATCATCATCATCATCACCATCTCATGATCATCGCCGTCGTCGTCTTCGTCGCCGTCATCATCATCATCATCATCATCATCATTATCATCATCATCAATATTATCATTATTATCAAGCTTATTGTTATTAAAACGGATGTATACAAGTGCTCGGATGTGAAATTGGTTTAGCAGAGAATGTAAACATTGGACTACCCACTTAACAGCGGCACTGCGACAACCTGTGGCTAATTATTGTGCAGATTCTTTGTGATCACATATACTGTGCAGAAATCGGTTGTTTATTATGAGTGGCAGCCATTGACAGTCGCCCATACATGCATCCTGTAGCCATCTATTCATCCATCCGTCTATCCATACATCTATCCATCCATTCATTCATCCATCCATTCATTCATCCATCCAACCATCCATCCATCCATCCACGTACCCTTCCATCATCGTCAACTTCATCATGTTACTTCAATTGGCGTTGAAAATCGAACAATATTAGAATTCCACAAATCAAATTCTAATAATTGCACGTGCATGTCAGGGCTTTATAAAAGAAATTTTTATAACTGCACAACCAATAGGTTTTTCTAGTTTGCGGTTTTTTGGCGAAAATTTCTCGTCGTTTCTGAAATTTTTTCCCAGAAATGTCGCAAGTCGGCGACGAAAAAACTGATGACTTTTTTAGTCATCCACTTCACTTGAAAATTTCTTCGTTTCGTCTTTTTGCGTATTTTTCACTGCACAGATCCTTAATTCGTTCTTCCGTGGTGAACCGGCTGCAGTTTACCTTTTTCTAATGATTATCACTACACATCACTGCTTTTACACCTGCGCAAATTCATTTACAACTGCACATTTTGTGTAGAACTGCACGGCAAAAGCCCTGGCGCTTGTAATAAAAGTCGCCTAACAACCTCCATGCATGTTACTCTTGAAGTTCATCATATTCATCTATATAATTATAATCAAACTGTATTAGTTATTAATAGCATGACTATAGCAGTAGTATTACTAAAGTAGCATGCATAGTGATTAATATAATTATTATTACCCCTGTTTTCATTATTTATATTTAAAAAATCATTTATTGATCCCACAATAAAACATAACAAACAGAAAATAATGCAAGACATTGATATTTAACATAGTAATGTATTCGGTAGAGAACTTTATTAGATAGAGAAGGGAGCAACAGGCCCTCCAGAAGGGACAAGTCCCGCTTAGTAGGGGGCCTGTATACGATGATTAATTTAAGCAAGATGGTGGGGCATGAATAGATGGGGAAATAATAATTATTATACAGTATGAATAATATATGGATACGTGTCTTAACTAAAGCTTAACTAAAGCTTAACTAATAAACAACAAAGCTGAGATTAGGAGATGTAAATTAATGTGTGTGCACATGCAAGGGTTTTTACTATTATCATTATTATTATTATCATCATTTTTATTATCATCATTATTTACAATGTCTGCATCGTTAAAAGCCATAGGCGTGTAATTGGATATCGTTAGTATATATAGTAGTTCACATACCGTGACCTAAAAGTCGAACAGTTTCCCAGATACGACTGCAGAAGAGAAATTGAACGCTAGCTTCGCAGTCGACTGTTCATCACCATCACCATCATCACCATCATCATCACCACCATCATCATCATCACCACCATCGTCCCTGGCGATGAACGACTGCCAACGGGAAGAGCAAGCGGAGGCCTCTCTCCCGCGCGCGCGCGCGCGAGCCGCGGCAGAGGGTGGAAGATCTCCCGTCAGGGGAGGATGGCTTTTCCCTCGCAAAGCGAACAGAGGAGGGAACTTTCCCACGATATCAACGCCACCAGATGTCGGTAGCAGAACGAAGAGCTGCTGCAGCGCAGCGGGATAAGCGCAACTGGAAATAAGTGTTACATTTCGGCCATAATAGATATATATATATATATGTAGCCATAATAGAGAGAACTATGTATAATTATATATATAATATATATATATGAAAGTCTCATTATTACATAATGCATGTATAATTTGTATATTGTATAAGGGTAAAGCATGCATGCGTTCGCAATCCGTAGCAGCTTCTCTATCCTCTCCATCCCTGATCCCCGAATCTCCCCTTGGTTGACCTCGAATATCCCGCCCTTAAGCTCCATCTGAATGCGTATTCTTTTTGATTGACTGCTGCTCAAAAGCGTCCTGATCCACATATTTCCTCAAGGCAAGTATGTTGACTCACGAATTTACTAGAAGTTCTTCTGTCCACATCTAAATTGTGATTTTTCCAAACACATACTTCATCCTTTCCTATCGAAACCATCACCATCCATCATTCATTAGGCACAGTAGGCACTCTGAACGAAATTCTCAAGGGCCGACGAATGTCTGAAAATGAGACATTGAAAAAATAAACCTCGCGATTGAATTTAACGCGAAAATAAGAAAGGAAATTTCACATTTTTAATAACTTAATGACTTAATGACTTAATAACTTAATGACTGGGGAAATTGTACTGAAGCAGTTTAAGATACTAAATTGAAGTTACCTTGAGCTTAGCAAAGTCTGTTTTACAGCAACTTTAAAATTAATAACTTGTATGGGGCTTTTTATAATTTGAATGCGTAAGCTCCAATGGTATATACAATCTTGAAGGGATAGTTGTAAATTTTATTAGAGACTCACGATCAGTGGTGTAGTCCTAAAAAATGAAGTGGGGGGACGCCTGGAAATTGAAGTGGGGGACGCCATGGAAATTGAAGTAGAAACTGTAGCAAAAAGTGCAATCTTGCAAGAATTTTGCAAAAAGTGGGGGGACGGCGTCCCCCCGCGTCCCCGCCCCACTACACCACTGCTCACGATAACCCAGAGTGAGAATTGCCGGGGGTTGAGGGGTTTCAACCCCCCAGTCTTTCTTAGAGCCCCATAGTAAAATCTGTTTTTCACACCCAAATTTCAAGGGGATAATGGTCCAACCCCCCAGTTATTTTTCCACAATTTTTACACTGCGATAACCCTAATTTGATTATAAGCTTACGATGTATACCGTGGGATTTGCTTGTCCCTATCAAACCACTGCAGTTGGCAGGGCTTTAGCATGGCTATGCGCAGGTGCGCTGGTATACGACGAATGTTGGAATGCACATTAAATTTATATCCTACTATTATATGAGTTCTTAATACATGTGCCGTCTGATTATTGTCTATCTGCAAGAATCATTGGGTGTCTGGCGAAATCAGCATCTGATCTGTCCGGTGGAATCAACGTCTGCCTATCTTGGCATATGCCTATGTCTGTCTGTCTGTCCGTCTGTCTGTCTTCGCAGCCTATATAATTTTTATATCGACTATATGTGACTGCTTCTTTCATTTTCGGTTTGCAAACTGCGTCTTCTGTTACATCTTGCACGCATGAGATACATGTACATGTACATGTAGTTGTGCACATATTAAACTTCGTTCACTATTCTCGCATCTTTTCCTCTGCAGGGTCAGGTCCCTGTACAGACAGCTGCTTTCTCCTTCTTTCGCATCTCCCTCCCTCCCTCTCTCCTTCTCTCTCCCTCTCTCTCCCCTCGTCTCTCTCTCTCTCTCTCTCTCTCTCTTTCTCTCTCTCTCTCTCTCTCCCTCCTCTCTCTCTCTCTCTCTCTCTCTGTCTCTCTCTCTCTCTCTCTCTCTCTCTCTCTCTCTCTTCTCTCTCTCTCTCTCTCTCTCTCTCTCTCTCTCTCTCTCTCTCGCTTTCTCTGTCTGCCCAATTCAGCTATCGCAGTCGTCATTATATTGTGTAACTGTAAATAATATTCTACTTACTTTATTTGCATTACATAACGGTATTACCATTTTAATTTTAAAACCTGAAACAATAAACCGGTTAATAATTACTATTGTTCTCGCATTGCGGCGCTGGTTAAATATGTAATTCTGTTTTTGGCAGACTTACTTGGCCATTTTGCATCCATGGCAACTTGTAAGGTGTGCATGCGCCTGTAACAGCTGGTGTTGATTAAAACTTCCGTCGTTGGCTAAAACACACGCTATGCGTCCTTCAACATCTTTACTTTTGCCACCCACTCAGGTGCGCAGATTAAAAATATTTATTAGGTTTATATGTATTTTAATGATCACTCATATGAAAGTAGCCTACTTCTTGGTATAAACACCATTGTAACTTTTCATTTATTCTGTTTTTACTCAGATTGACCTAAAAGTAGTGTTAGCTTATATCATGTGTCTACAATCTTATTTATTTTAGTAGTTGAAGCTGTTAAACATTGATATGTACCTGGGTATTTATTTATCTAGGCCTACTTGCTTTTTTAGTTTGCTTATGCAGCTGGAAGAAAGCATTGGAAAGAATTGGTCTTCTCGGTTGGCCAACGAGAAAGTGATTCGAGTGGTTGAATGTATCGAGGAAGAAGGTGTCTGGAGCGGAAGAGGAGAAGGAGGAGGAGAAGGAGGATGAGGAGAAGGAGGAGGAAGAGGAGGAGGAGGAAGAAGAGGAGAAGTAGGAGGAGGAAGAGGAGGAGGAGGAGAAGGAGGAGGAGGAAGAGGAGGAGGAGGAGAAGAAGGAGGAGGAGGAAGAGGAGGAGGAAGAGGAGGAGGAGGAGAAAGAGGGGAGGAGGAGGAGGAGAATGAGGGGGAGGAGAAGGAAGAGGAGGAGGAGGAAGAGGAGGAGGTTGGAAGAGGAGGCAATCTGGATGCGATTAGGATCATCATCATCACTCCTCATCTGAATGCTGATGCGAAATCTGATTCTCCATAGAAAGTGGGTGTTGTGCAGTTGCGCGATTAACTTCATGGCATGGCATGATGGCCAATCCTCCCACGGAGCAATGCAGCGAACGCAGATAATCCGCGGGCATAACTACTATTATATAGACGCCAACTTCGAAGCCTGAATTCACTGCTGTGCGCAAAGGCGTTTCCAGCAGGTATACAGTATACACCACGATTCCAATCTAACTGAGGGAGGCGGTTGGCAGACGGGGGCGTTAATGACAGAGTACTGTGTGGTGCTACGAGCTCTGGATTAAAAAGTCATGCCCTGGTCGTTGCTATTGCCAAGAAGTTAGGCTAATGTTTTGGGTATAACTATAAATAGTTCCCTGCACTGATTATTTGTATGACACGGCCCTGCACGGCTATTCTCTGGTTGCAAAAAAATTGTCCTGGCGTCGCCTGCAGGTCTATAGTGATCTTTGCTTGGATTTTTGTTGTTTAACGACGCTGCAGCCATTGCAGAGGTGATTAATGTTGCCCTTCCCCTTTATCCAGACTTGAGACTGGCACTGTCAGAGTACAAACAGTGGCAGGGCTTGGTATACTTCGTACTGAATAATTATACACTTTGCTGGACCCGCCTTAGAATGGCATGCGTTGATCAAATCGGAGGTTAGACTTGTTTACAAAGCAACAGATGATAGCCTACCAATGTGACAAATCACAGCGCAATTAGGGCCTAAATTTAAAATTAAATTGGACTTGGAAAGATGGAGCGATTTCCTATATAGGCAGGACCCAAATTTGTGCGTTGTTTCTGACACAAATTGTGCATTTGACATTGTCGGGTGATGTGCACTGTGTACTGGACTTGTCAGGAGTGAGCATTTTGGGCGCTGAGGCTATATATATATATATGGTCTGATGAAAGTGTTACTATAATAATATACTAAGTTCATGTTTGGGCTCTTTCGCCACCGGTTTATCATAGCCTACTTTGTTAAATGTACCCCCGAAGTTGCTCATATATATATATATATATATATATACAGGGTGGGCCATAAAAAAAGACCCCCCTAGGTTTTTTGCCAATATCTTGACCAAAAGTAAGAATTTCGACATGAAATTTTACATCCTTAAAGACAATTCATATTTACATTTGATGGCCAGATTTCATCAAAATATCTCAAACAAACCAAAAGTTATGCCACTTTTAGGAAGGTCATCCACCGTTTTTGACGATTCAAAAACGTAACGCAACAAAAAGTAGGTTTTTGCCAATATCTTGGCCAAAAGTAGGAATTTCGAAATGAAATTTTACAGGTTTATAGACAATTCATATTTACATATGATGGCCAGATTTCATAAAAATATTTCAAACAGAACAAAAGTTATGTCACTTTTAATGAGGCCACCCTATGTTTTTTGACTTTTTTGAATAATCAAAAAACATAGGGTGGTCTCACTAAAAGTGATATAACTTTTGTTCTGTTTCAAATATTTTGATAAAATCTGGCCATCATGTGTGAATATGAATTGCCTGTAAGCCTGTAAAATTTCATTTAGAAATTCTTACTTTTGGTCAAGATATGGGCTAAAAACCTAGGGGGGTCTTTTTTTATGGCCCACCCTGTATATATATATAACGACGGAAAGTCGAATATAGCGTCTTCTTCGAAGTTAGGGCAACGAAACTGTCTGGTGGTAGACCTCGGTAGTTGATCACTCTATGACCAGTTAATGAGAGTTCTCTGACAACGGAGCACTATAGTGTCTAGTACGTGTGCGCACGCATGTGAGCGTGTGTTGACAGATGGTCTTTCGATCGCACGAGTTACAACTTACAACAAGTTGCTAGCTAGCTATAGGTTCACGATACAGTGGGGCGCGGTGGTGTAGTGGTGGCGTCGTTGCCTTGAGGCCGGAAGGTTCGAGGTTCGAATCCACCTCAAGTTGTCGAGTAGAGACCTTGAGCGAGTCCTTCACTCGCAATTGCTCAGCGCTTCGGCGTGAAACTCCGAAGCAGTGTCCGCTCTGAAGTCGGGAGCGCCTCTGAGTAGGGCGCTTGAAGGGGCGCTATAACAAGTGCACATACAAACAAACAGTGTTTGGATGTTTGGGTAAACTATATATATGACGGCTGCTTCATTGAACTTGCCGATTACTATAATAAGAAGCGAAAGCTTAGAGTATATAGTTGCCTCTCATTATAGGCTATAGTTGGCCTCTAATTATAGGCTAGGTCTATAGGCCTATAGTTGCTTTAATAAATGATCGGTTTATAACACTTATTTAACGACGCCGTCATTTCGACGATGATTTGTGTTACTAAATGATCGGGCAAAGTACGTGAAGGGTTTGAAGACCTTTATCGGCTTTATACACAGTGTATGAATGATGACGTGATCGTTCGAGAACTTAAAAACGCTTTCTGTATATAACCATGTTTTCTTAGTAAGAGATACACTTTGTGCAAAATAGTTTATTCAAGTTAAATAGTTTATTCAAGTGATCAAAACCTAATTGTAATTCGTAGCCGTAATCATAAACTTCGCAAACACTAAACACCTGATAAGTTTGGAACGCCGCCGATAAGAGCATTCTATGGGGCCTACACTAGAAAGCAAGCAGTTAGCATTAAATATATTAGTTTGACATCAGTTCGAAAAAGAATAAAAGCAGCGCTTTGTGAGGTACTTTTAATGCTGGATATAGGACCACAGTTTCTAGATACACAGGCCTACGAACGTACGTATAGCCTAAGCTCGTGCATTGCATAATTATATGCATAAAACCTAATACAAGCGAGCAACAATTCAAACATACAGGGGCCATAAAAAAAGTAATCTACGGTTTATTGCCAATATCCTGGTCAAGAATAAGAATGCTTCAAATCAAGTTCCATGGGCTTAAAGACAATAATTATTACTTATATCTACTCCAATGCCACCATAGCAAAAATTTTACCAAGAAATTCCAAGCTAAACAAAAGTTATATCACCTTTTAGACTCTTTTGACGATCCAAAAACGCAACGCAACAAAATGTAGCTAAAATGATTTTCATTAATCACATCTCAAGTAATAATAGGCTATTGTTATCAAATTAACTTGAAATTGCTTCGCAACTTATGTTCAATGAATCCACCAACAATGCTCACACTTGTAATCAGTCTCTTGTAAAGTTCTTGATGGCCTTGTTGTTGTGTTCCAGAGCTAAATCTTCCCATATCGACGCCAATGCCACCATCAATTTTGTTATCATTCTTGGTATTGGCTGCAGATTGTGGTATTTCTCCAGCATACATGTAGCTTTCCATAGGCCTACTTGATAATCTATCGGGTAAAGATAGGGAGATTTGGGGCTATTGGTTCTTCTCAATGAAACCAACACGATAATATTAACGCTGAGTCAATTTCCTTTCATCAACGGCATATTTCTTAACTCTCAATTAAACCCGTAATTTTCCGCTCTCACGGTTCATCAAAGTATGTGGTGATTGTAGCTTAAGCCCCAAAACTCTGCTCATGAGGTTTCTGAATGCGCATTTTGCCTGTCATTGCATGACACCTTGGCCATTTTCATTTTTAGAAATTTGAGCGTAATTGCTTTTAGATCTATAGCAAAACTGTTCATCTGACTGATTCAGTATTGAAAAACTTGATCGTCATGATCGTCATCTTGCTAACTGACTTTACAGTGATCTGCAGCTACACTGGTACATGTTTCTTTTGCAAATAGTGATAATAATGATTGTCTGGCAATATGAAGTTCATTTGATAGCAATTTTCTGAGATGTGACTTAATAAAGTCGTTTATTGTTACCTTTTGCTGCGTCACATTTTTGGATCGTCAAAAAACAGTGGGTGGCTCACTAAAAGTTATATAACTTTTATTCTGCTTGGAATTTCTTGGAAAATTATGGCCATGATACGTAATATGAATTACCTATAAGACCGTAAAACGTGATTCTAAAATTCGAACTTTTGACCAAGAGATTGACAAACACCCGTAGAGGATTACTTTTCTATCATGGCCCACCACCATGCACATTGCATACATACATAAATGCATAATTGTGCTGCTTGCATAGCCATGGTATATATGTATGCCTGTAGGTGTAGGCCTATAATGTGCAGTTGCACACATATGCATACACAATACACACATGCACATACAACACAGACATACATTATAATACATACCATACAGTCTGAAATCGCTGTCCGTTACCTTTCGCACCATATGATATATATATACACTGTGTCCGGAAAAATTCCAAGGTTTTATGGTAAATATGAAAATAATTAGTAAACATTAATAGATTTTTAAAATTCCAAAAGCAGTTTAATCCTGAAATATTATGTAACTATAATTATTTATGTTCAAAATGTCCGCCATTGGCTTCAACACAAGCTTCGAGACGTACACGCCACTGACTAAAAGCAGCATCGACGACCAGTTGATCAAGTTCATCCCAAGCATTAACAATTCGGTCGCGGAGTTCTTCGATGTTTCTGACCTTTGTCTTGTATACTTTCTCCCCAAATTTTATAATCAACAGTTGGTAATAATGTACGGATCAAAAAGGTTTTTAAATTTATTATTATCTACTACAGTCTTTTTATTCATATTTTAGAACCTTGGAATTTTTCCGGACACAGTGTATATATATATATACACAATATACTATACTTGCATACAAATTAATGCCTCTTTAAGCTAAGTTACGTTTGTCTACACTACAACATGTTGGCCCTTGCTGGGCATAATTATTCTCTGACGAAATCGTATTCGACGAGTTGCAAAAATCTCTTAATGCGAAATGTATTAAGAGTCAAACGTAGTCAAGAGCACGGAGATGGTTAATAACGAGGAGACAGAGGATGATCAATAGGAGAGCCAAGAGGGTTGATAAAAAAAAGCATGAATAAAAAATAATAATAATTGTATGGGTGTACGTATGTGGGTGTGTGGTCACTTAATTAAGTCAGTTTGTTAATGACACAGATAGACTAATTATTATTGAACACAGTGGCGTAGCCAAGAGGGGTTTCGGGGGTTAACCCCCCCATTGGCCTAGGAAAAAGTTTTCTAAAGGTTATTTATCCACTTAAATAAGAAAAAACAAAATAATTGCTTTTAGTAACAATTGTTTCTCTTACTTTATTCCCTTTGTTACTTTATTTCCTTTTTATTTACTGTAATACTGTTGGGTTGGTTTCAGAAAGGGTATTCGGTCAGGCAAAAAACCAACCCCCCACCATGAAAAATTCCTGGCTACGCCACTGATTGAACATTAATAATAATAATATAATGGCTCGGAAGTTATGCTGTGGCCGAGAGAAGATCTTATGGACAGACGTTCTGGTTATTCTGATGCATGCCTCATTAGACCTATAGAGTGGTGCATAGAGGATGATTAATTTCACAAAGATATAACGTCGTTAACTTAATGTTTGCGGTTGTGAGGAAAGGCTTAATCCGGACTCAGTACCATTCCCACTTGTAGGTAATCGCGCAACGGTAATAGTTGCGATAGGCTTGATCCGGAAATGAAAAGAAGTAGCAGTTGGTCCAGTCCCAAAAACACGACAGTTTCCAGCTGGGTTCCGCCGCACGCCTCTTGCGACCTCGACTGCCACCTGGCGCCGAAGGAGGATCTCCTACGAAGCCAAACAAACGCTCATCACATGTTATGCTAATATTATTATGCTGCTACGCTGAAATTGACTGGGAAACCAACGCAGATCGTCGATAAAGCGTGAGTAGAAATTCCTAAGTGGCTTAACGAACCTGGGAAAACAAAGAGCACGATGCTTTATTTGGCGATGCTTCACAGGCTACAAATCATTAACCTGTTTGTAAGATAATAATATTCGTTTTATTGAAAAACCAGTCGACATAACGCGGCAGTTAACAAGCACAGAGGAGCAGCAAATAAAGTCTAGTAAACGTTTTTATACAGCATCCGTGTTATGAAATTTTTATTGTTTTTATTGGTAAGTTCGAATGGATGCGGCCTAGGACGCAGATTGTATTTGTCAGGACGTCTATAAGAGAAAAATTTATGTAGAACATGATCTTTGTCTTTAATAATAGCTTTGAAGAGGGCAGCATCAGCAGTCTCAGCCATAATGTCTGCTTTAGGGGAGTCTAAGGGGAGGAATCCAGCTCGTCTGACGCGTCCCAAGAACCTTTCGATGCGGTCGACCTCCCCCGCGCTCAGCAGTCCCCACCAGGCTGGAGAGGCGTACAGCAGACGCGCTACTGTAGTCGCTCGAGTGATGACATGCAATGCCGGTCCAGGCATGCCATGAGCACGCAGCACGCGTAAAGCGTAGACAGAGGAGGCACATGAGCTTAGGGTATTGTCAACATGCTCCGAAACAGTAAGACGTTCACCGATTGTAACACCCAGTATTTTTATAGAAGTGACTCTCTTAACTCCTGTAATAGACGACATGGAGGCCAATGAAGCATGTGATCTCCTCACTACAGCCATTTCCCTGGTCTTTTTTGGGTTGAAGTGCAGGTTTTTGCTGGTGGCCCACGTTTGTATGTGTTGGAGTTCACTTTGGGCAGATCTGATGTTGTTCGAGCCAATTAGTAGGTAGGTGTCATCTGCGTATTTTAATAGTCGGTTTTGGTCGTTAACTGGATGAAGGTCAGAAGTGCCAGTGATAAACTTTGCCGGGCCGACGCCAGAACCCTGAACGACACTAGCATTTATTTTCTTAATTGTAGATGTTTTCCCTTCAAAGCGCGTTGCATGTTTTCTGTCATCAAGGTAGGTTGCAAACCAATTGAATATGCAGTCAGGTATATCCAGCATAGAGAGAGTGTCAACAATTGCACAGTGTCTGAAGGAATCAAACGCCTTTGTATAGTCCATTGAGATAACAACGACATGCTGATTGGTGGCTAAGAGTTCAGAGATGTTTTGAAGTATAGCAATCAGTGCCGCTGTAGTAGATGGCCAACATTCATACGCGGAAATAAAATGTTCCAAAGTATTAGGCCGTCAATGATGTATAATAAAGTCTTGTTTCATTCATTCATTCACTCACTCATTCATTCATTCATTCATTTAGAATATTTATACAAAACCTTTAAAATTCACGCGCACTTAAATGCAGAATGGCAGAAACGAAACTGTAAAACTGTTGTCGTTCTATCGTCAAAATGTAATGAAAGGAAAGAGAGAGTGGATGATAAGTAAAGAGAACTAATGTCCAGTGCGCCATTTACTGAATGCAGCAGTTAAGACAGAGTTCCAAACTGTGTGACACCGCGACACGTACGGAGGGAGCCTATCATAGTGTACGTAGCATCATAATAATATATATAAGTCGAGTTTTACAGCAAAGTTATGTTTGTCCAAACATACGCATGAACGAGAATGGACGCAGACTGACGAACAAATGAATGGATATACAGAGAAACGGAAGGACGGACGGAAGGGGGTGCTGTCCCTTCTTCCATTCGTCCGTCTCTCTGTCTCTCCATTTGTTAGTTTGTCAGTCTGTGTCCATCCTCGCTCGTGCGTCTGCTTTGACAAATCCGCAATTCACCTGGTTGGTTGTTGGTGTTGTCTTTTCCACACTGAGGGATCGACCAGTAGACCTCGGTGTCCTTGCAGAGCGCCACTCCTTTCGGACCGAGGATCGAGGTGTCTCTGATGGGGAAACTCGATCTCTTGAAGTTGACGACAGATGACGGATTGGTTGAGTTGTCGCTCTGCACATCGTCATCAACAGAAGTCATTCTTATAGCAAGGGCAGGTGACAGAGGTCACGCTATATTATGACCATCTGATCTCGTAAGATGTTTTCTGGGATGGACATAGCTCGTTTTGACGTCATTCTCGGTTTCGACAATATTAATTAGTAGCGCTATTGCTATTCTTATCACCGTCAAGATCACTAATCATTAACATCTTGATCATCATCATCATCATCATCATCATCATCATCATCATCATCATCATCATCATCATCATCATCATCATCATCATCATCATCATCATCATCATCATCATCATCATCATCGTCATCGTCATCGTCATCGTCATCATCATAATCGTCATAATCATCATCATCATCACCATCACCATTTTCATCATCATTTTCATCATCATTATTTTGTTGTAGGACTGTAGAAACTACTACTAGAAGTTGACGACAGATGACGGATTGGTTGAGTTGTCTAAATTTTGTCATCTACAGTGTCTACAGTGGTTGCAGTGGCTAAAATAATCAACTATAATTAAACGAAATTCTGATGGTCTCTATAGCGCCGCTTTAGTTCCAAAGCATTAGATCTAACCGATTGCGTTGCACCATTCATCTGGAACTGCGAAGACTTGCAGGGGTGATAATGCAGTAGTTAATTTAGACAACTAGGAGTAACAATTCGCACATACGATGTCCATATCAGTTGTTCCATTATTAGTTCCGTTGTCAACAGGTGCAAACTTCGGATCGAGTGCCAGGATCGGCGATACGTAACAAATCTTAGATCCGGTATCGTCCAACGAAATCTTCATGATCTCCAGGTTCTGCGACGGTTTGCATTCAAAACGACCAACAAAATAATTATAACATAATTATAATTATATAATTATAACAGTAGATAATTATTCATTAAGCCAGATAACTAATGTACTATTGTCCAGCGAAAAAGAATAAACGGTGAGTTGAATTACACGCAGCAAAGTGACGGTTTACAGTAGGGTTACTAGATCCGGTATCGTCCAACGAAATCTTCATGATCTCCAGGTTCTGCTATATAGATCTACATGCGAGAACAAGTTCCAGTAAGCAACTGCTGATTCTTATTGTAAGTTACTTTAGTTGCTAAACCTGCAGTTACTATAGATACTAACTGGCAACTTAAGCAGGTTTCTTATTGCTATCCAATATTGATGCAATTGTGCCCTACATTTACCTTCCATTATTTTCCCTAAGTTATCTTATCTTATTTTATCTCAGTTTATATTACACTATTTTACCTTTATTCCAATTTAGTTCATTTTACCTTATCATAGGCTTATACTTCACTATACTGTACTTTATATTTCTCATCATTATCTTAGGTTGCTGTACTTTATTACGAGTCATATCCAACTTGCACACTTTCATTTGAATGGATGGATACAAATTTGACGAGGGCTTATGACAACAGAGGCCGTGCCCTCGACAGAAATTTGCTTGGCATATTACAGCACTTTACACTTTCATTTATCTTCGTGCGATCTGTTAAATGGTCCGTTAGATGTCCTTGAAAGTGATTGGACGAACCCGATTGAGGTCAAGAATGACGGAGATCTGCTCCTCGGTCTTCTTGCTGCTGATCAGATATTGCATGAGAGAATCGTCGTCGTCGATGACCTCAAATTCGTCGACTGTTCTCTCGCCAACGACTCTTTGGTTCGTGTTCTTTAATATGCCAACAAAAAACCCAGATGGATCGACTTAGACATACAGGGTGCGCCAAAAAAAGTAACCCCCTACTGTTTTTTGGCCATATCTTGGCCAAACATACGAATTTTCAAATGAAATTTTACAGTCTTAAAGGCAATTCATATCTACGTACAATGGTCAAATTACAAACAAATATTTCAAGCAGAACAAAAGTTATATCACTTTTAGTGAGGCCACCCACCGTTTTTTGACGATTCAAAAACGTAACGCAACAAAAAGTAGGTTTTTGCCAATATTTTGGCCAAAAGTAGGAATTTCAAAATGAAATTTCTACAGGCTGATAGACAATTCATATTTACACATGATGATTGAAATTTCATCAAAATATTTCAAACACAACAAAAGTTATATGACTTTTAGTGAGACCACCCTCGGTTTTTTGACGTTTTTGAATCATCCAAAAAACCAAGGGTGGTCTGACTAAAAGTGATATAACTTTTGTTGTGTTTGAAATATTTTGATGAAATTTCGATCATCATGTGTACATATGAATTGTCTATCAGCCTGTAGAAATTTCATTTTGAAATTCCTACTTTTGGCCAAAATATTGGCAAAAACCTACTTTTTGTTGCGTTACGTTTTTGAATCGTCAAAAAACGGTGGGTGGCCTCACTAAAAGTGATATAACTTTTGTTCTGCTTGAAATATTTGTTTGTAATTTGACCATTGTACGTAGATATGAATTGCCTTTAAGACTGTAAAATTTCATTTAAAAATTCGTATGTTTGGCCAAGATACGGCCAAAAAACAGTAGGGGTTACTTTTTTTTGGCGCACCCTGTACATGGACAGAGGTGTGCCATCAAACATGCAGACGCCATCTATGATAATTTATAAAGGTCTCGTTGCTCACGCATAGGTCTAATTGTATGTGGTGATTGGTGACCCGACATTCGGCCCACGACATTTCGGCACAGAGACACAGTCACGCAAGGTCTAAAAGAACTATTGTGACTCTCTTAAGTTGCTTTACTACTATAATTTTATATATATAATGTATATTCAAAAACCATGCATATATTATGCAATATACAATTATACAATTATACATATCTGGCAAATTACTTTGCAACAGCTTCACATAGATCTAAGTTTATCGACAAGATAATATTCGTAAATAGACGAGCAATATAAGCCCACAAGCATAGGCGCAATCACGTCCTAAAAGTTGGAGGGGACCATAATGAATCACGTCCTAAAAGTTGGGGGGGACCATAATAATAAAGCTAGGGGACCACTCAAAAGTTGGGGAGGACGCGTCCCGTGGGTCCCATAGGGTGGTTGCGCCTATGCCCACAAGTTAATTAGTGCTGTGACAATAATAATCAGAAATATTATTTATTATATTCTTTATACGATGAGGAGATTTTCGCGATTCTCGCAACTATTTTGCCACGGTTCACACCCGTTCATCTCGATCAAAGTATTTTCTTCCTTTGCATCGGAATTGTTTCACCAGCGACAATTATTTTATAGGCAAATTAATCAAGATAAATTTGGTTATGTCTCTATACTATAGTAGCCTATGTAGTGTATAGGTCTACTGTACTCATCCGTCTACATTGCGACGCTGGCATATTTTCACACCGCATAGAAATATTATAATTATGAAAGTATAAGCTTCAACATATATAGTGAAAATATTGAACGGAATGATTCAGTAGCCTACAGAATGCCACTATAGATATTTGTCGGAAACACTGCGCACGAAGACTCAAAATCTGTTGAATAATTGTCTGTATTAGCATACATATGGCGCTGTAATTGTGACAACATATACAACGTTTCTTGTAGCTTTTGCAAAGGTGGTAATTGAGCGGTGAAGATAGATCCTTATCAATTTTGTCCATGCGTCGAAATGCCATGAGACGAATTTGTCACGGAACCTCGTCTGTTCTATGCGTAGGCGAACATAATTGGCGCTGCATCAAGGTTCTCTACATGTATGCACACGTGCATAAATACATACATACATATATGCAATTATGCATACTGCAAACGTCTATAGTAAATGCATGCCTACACACATACATGCATGCATACCTACATACACAAAAAATATTACAAGCGATCAACCATTCAGACATACATTGCATACATGCATAAACACATAAATTATGCAGCGTACATGTACAATACATAGATACAGCGATGCATTAAACATATACACAACTTAAGGCATTCCTGTATATTTAAATGTTTGCACACATTCAGACACCGATGCATGCATACTCGAACACTTACATATATATCAATATACGTGCATACATTATTATTATTGTTATTATTATTATTATTATTATTATTATTATTATTATTATTATTATTATTATTATTATTATTATTACATAAATTTCTTAAGCTCGCAAGGTCACACCGAAATGTGTATCTGAGGCGCGGATAGTCAGCCACCAGAGGAAGATGCAATTAGATAGCCAAGCACTTAAAAGCCAAGAAGAAATAGTGAGTTTTGAGCCGTTTTTGAAGGTAGGGAGTGAATTTGAGCAACGAAGAGAGAGTGGAAGTAAATTCCCCTGGTTTCTTTGGAGCAGAGGCATGGACTGCATGCGAGCCCATAATACACAATACATAATACCATAATACATAATGTAGTTCTGTAATAATGTAATAATGTAGTACATAATGTAGTTCTGCATCGAGGTTCAGCTAAAAAGACCCAAACCTGTTGGTCTCAGGCAACTGGAAGGTATGTAAGGAGTAAGCAGTGACTGAAGGTAGGGACTAGGGAGGTGTGCTGGTGGAGAGGGATTTGTAGGTTAAACAGGACAATTTAAATTTTATCCTGAACTCGACAGGAAGCCAATGCAGCTGATGAAGTAAGACCGCAGAACTTGATCGTAGTGACCGCGCAGCACAACCCGAGCTATAGGGTATTTTGGATTCGTTGCAACCTATGTAGCTCATATAATCTGAAATTCCAACAAAATCGCATATCTATATATACACACACGTGCATACGCAATGCGCATGCACGCACATACATGTACACACAATGCATGCGTGTGTAGGATTGATTTCCGTGGCGACAGTATGATGCGTTGCAAAACATTAAGCACGTTGAAAAACTATTCGAGACGAACAGCGGTTCTCATGTATAGAACAGAAAAACCACACGAAACACGCGGTTGCGATCACATTCCAGACTGAAGAACATGAATAATGGTGACACGAACAGAACGACGAGAGAAGGTTAATAAAGATATATTATATGCATAGAGATTGACTGCCATAAAGACACACCGAGCGCAGCAGAAAGAAGAAGAGACAGAGAATCAGAGAGACACAGACATAGCGGACTGAGAGAGACATAGAAGAAATCGCTTTAGGCAGCTTATATGCATTCATGCATGACTGCATTATATGCATATGAACTTATCATGGTCCAATTAAAAAAATAGAGAAGCAATGACCTTTGTGTCCTTTCGCCTGTTATGGATGCACGCCACAGAAAATGTGATGCATGAAATCGCAGAGAGATCATAGAGAAACTTTGATGTATGTCTTGATGTACGACGAGAAATTGAAGAGATTTAATGACCTTCTACGTTTTTAAAATGTCTTTTGGATGCTTCTATGGCGCCCCGTCAACGACCTGGTCGAAGCAGCCCATCCTCCCCTTTCACAAATCATGACTGTCGTATATCACCATAACGAGTCTTCTTCTGATCATCGCTTGCTGCCTGCCGTATATAGCAGCTTATAGCACTTAAAGAACCACCAAACAAACCTGCTTTAAGCTGCATGGTGCTGTGTCACACGTTTCATATGTGTCGAATTAATTATGAGGCGACAATAAACCCACGAACACACATGAACACACATGAAAACACATGAGCACACATGAAAACACATGAACACACATGAAAACACATGAACACACATGAAAACACATGAACACGCATGAACTCACATGAACACACATGAACACACATGAAAACACATGAACACACATGAACACACATGAACACACATGAACACACATGAACACACATGAGCACACATGAACACACATGAACACACATGAACACACATGAACACACATGAGCATACATGAACACACGTTAACACGCATGAACACACGTGAACACACATGAACATACATGAACACACATGAACACACATGAACACACATGAACACACATGAGCACACATGAACACACATGAACACACATGAACTCACACGAACACGCATGAACATACATGAACAGCGGTCAGTTTTGCATTCCAGACCAGAATGCGTTTATTCATCGTCACAGAGGCAGAAGTAGTCTAACAGTAGACATAATATAAACAGGCATGGCAGGTATATAAACAGATACAGGCAGACATAGACTGAGGCACACACACAAAGAGAAGAACGCCTGTGAGGCACCCATAGTCCAATAGAAAATAATCGCTCTGTTCTGTCTTTTTAGGGCATACCCCTATATAACTAGTATAGGGGTATGATAGGTAAGAAAATGACAACATATTAAGAACGCACACACAAGCCCACGAACACACATGAACACACATGAACACACATGAACACACATGAACATGAACACACATGAACATGAACACACATGAACACACATGAACACACATGAACACACATGAACATACATGAACATGAACACACATGAACACACATGAACATACATGAGCACACATGAACACACATGAACACACATGAACTCACATAGACATACATGAACACACATGAACACACATGAACACACATGAACACACATGAGCACACATGAACACACATGAACACACATGAACTCACACGAACACGCATGAACATACATGAACAGCGGTCAGTTTTGCATTCCAGACCAGAATGCGTTTATTCATCGTCACAGAGGCAGAAGTAGTCTAACAGTAGACATAATATAAACAGGCATGGCAGGTATATAAACAGATACAGGCAGACATAGACTGAGGCACACACACAAAGAGAGGAACGCCTGTGAGGCACCCATAGTCCAATAGAAAATAATCGCTCTGTTCTGTCTTTTTAGGGCATACCCCTATATATTAGCCTATAGCTAGTATTATAGGGGTATGATAGGTGAGTTGCTGTGACCTCCCTTCCGTTATAAATTTACTACGTAGAAATGCCATATAAAATCGAATAAGGGTATAGTACAAGACTGGATGGCGATTCATTTTAACGGTGCTTGCCAAAAGTGACTGAATTATTTTTTACAAAACAAACCCGGCATGCTCTTTTGAATTTATCACGACGTAAGCTTATTGTCTATCGGTATAGACTAGGCTGACCATTTTCTGGCCATCAAAAACCGGGACACTTTTTGGAAAATATCAAATGTATGCCTAATTCCTTAGCCACAGGGCTTTAGGCCTACGATCGATGACCTAGCCCTAAAGAATCAGTTACATTTAATGCTGAGCATACACTTCGGTGTAGAAATCTACAGCCTGCTCTAGTCGTCAGAACACTTAGTGCAGTAGTCTGCTCCTTTATAATTGAGAAAATCGCTCAATCGATGCACAATGGATATTCTAGTTCAGAGGAAGATTTAAGGTTTCTGCATGGGGGCACAGGAGCGTCTGGCGGACGACCGCCTAGGAGTTCAGGGCCGAGCAGGGACTGGGGTTTGGGGACTGAATATGCCCTTCCCCATACGATTTTTTAAAATGTCCACATTACAATGGCAGTATTTTAAGTTGTCGAAAACAATTGCTCTATTTCAGTGCTGCCATGAGCGGTGTAGCTCCCATTACGACCTTTGCACGACCTGCCGAAGTCGACAATTTTAGATCTGGCACCGCCATTGAAATTGTAGACCCCTGTTACGAAAACTTTCTCGTTGAACCTTGATAATTCTTTAAATCTGTTAACTAAACTCGCTATAGCCTACTAACGATGTAATATAGGCCTAATATTCCATATAAATTGACAATTTTTCTTTCGTTACGACCTTTTTGGGTTGCAAACTACATTTTTTTCTCCTATTTATATAAAACTGATAGAAGTTTCGTTTTTGTCAAAAACCGGGACAATTTTACTCTTTTGCCTAAGTCGTCGGAACACCGGGACGCACCACAAAAAAAACTGGGACATGTCCAGGAAAACCGGGACGTATGGTCACCCTAGTATAGACTACGTGTTCTCTCGTACACTTTACTTGACTGTGTAAGGATGAAAATTAATTAAGTACACTATAATTGTTCATTGATTGTCTAACACATGAAAGGTCTCTCAATGGGTAATTGGTTTTACAACGGAACTTCCATAAGTCAAGCAATTCCAGTTCTTAAATTAGAATAATGCCTCATCATCGGCACAAAATGTTGATCTGAATTGACCTTGACCTTCGAAAAATAGTCGTGTATCTCGAAGGCGGAAATTATTACAGGGACAGTCTGAACGTTGCGTGTCAAAAATATTTGCACGCGTGCCACTTTGGGCCCATGACCTCATCACTTGCGGCTTAGGCCTACTCAATTAGTACTCATCTTCGGAGCGTCGCCCGTTCCGTGCCATGTAGCCGTAGGCCTATAGCCTGAGATCGCTTTCAAGGCCGTGTTTTGGTTCACCTTAAAAGGCTGGGTGAGAGACTGAGAGTAGGTCACTATTTTAGCCGGATATCTCCAACAGATTATTTTGTATGACTACTAAGATTTAATTTGAAGCAATCAGTGCCCGATACCTTTTGCACATTATAGTGACGAACACGATTGCAATAAACACCTGTGGTGATTAGCGTTTCAGCGTTTGAAAAGAGTGCGAGAAATACAATGACTAAGACCTGCATTTCTGACGTCGACCTTAAACACAGCACAATCTTACCTCACTTGATTGTCAGTTAAAGCATCCTAATTGGCCTAAATGCCTAACTAGTGTAAAACCAACTCCGCTATAATTATGACAATGATGCTGATAATTATGATAATTATGATAATGATGATAATGATGATAATTATGATAAATATGATGATAATGATGACAGTGATGATGATAATTATGATAATGATGATGATAATGATGATGATAATTATGATAATGATGATAATGATGATGATAATTATTATAATGTCGATGAACTGACGTTGATTTGGATTTGTCTCGTTGGCACAAATAGCAGGATCAGAATGAACGCGATTGTGATGACGAGGAGCAAGAGAAGACAGACGCAGGACACTTGAATCATTTGCTTCTTCGACAGTCTTCGACGATTCGCTTCATCGGTTGTCTTCTCTGGCTGTTCGTTGAATAACACACAATAATTATTTCTCAACAGCTTCATCTATCAGTATCATCATCAAACTCACCATCAAAATCATCATCAAAATTATCATCAAAATCCTCATCAAAATCATCATCAAAATCCTCATCAAAATCCTCATCAAAATCCTCATCAAAATCATCATCAAAATCATCATCAAAATCATCATCAAAATCATCATCAAAATCATCATCAAAATTATCATCAAAATCCTCATCAAAATCATCATCAAAATCCTCATCAAAATCCTCATCAAAATCCTCATCAAATTCATCATCAAAATCATCATCAAAATCATCATCAAAATCATCATCAAAATCATCATCAAAATCACCATCAAAATCACCATCAAAATCACCATCAAAATCATCATCAGACTCACCATCCTACATTAGTAGAATGCTCCTACGTAAGAATGAGCGGGTCTACATTAACCTGCGCACAATAAATTGCATCTAAGTAAATCACAGATTCACTTGGCTGAACGCAGATTTAAACTTATAATATTATATAGTTTGGTCTCCATTGTCTCTGCGGGACGTAACCCACAATATACATCGGGTTATAGTGCGTTGCATTAAGTTTCAGTCCAACAGAAAATTCGCTAAACCTTGCCACATTTGAACGAACCTACTCGACGGCATTAGTGTGTTTTTGGTGCATTCGTGAAAGACCATCATTGATGGAGAAGGTCATTTGGTGAGGTTTTTATTAGCATCTGTGACAAACACAGTCCGATCGCTCTATACCGCCTGGCGCGACTTTTCTGCATTCATCCATTGTACGACAGAGGGGATCGACAGTTCTCGTCATTAGAGACTGGTGACTTTAAGCTTTAAGCAGTCTTACACTTTCAGACATGGACGCTACCAACTATGCCAGCCACACTCATTGAGTCACACATCGACATTCTACACACGCGTGCCTTCTTGCCACAGTCTCATTGTCTCTGTCTTTACCGCTGACCTGGCGTCGATAGACTTATTTGAATGCACCCGTCTCTGTCTCTGCCTCTGTCTCTGTCTCTGTCTCGTATTGCACCGATACATCTACAGGGTGGTCCAGCATAAATGAACCAACTTTGAATGCATATATAACTCCGCCAATTGTTGGAATTTATTTATACTTTATGCGTCAAATTAAAGATATTTCACTCAAGTATATGCACTGAAAAAATGGAACTGGTACAAGTTTAGGTTTTAATTATATGCTCGGAACAGCATTTATGCTGGACCACCATATTTTGTTGTTATTTGTGACGAAATCTGGCGCCATTGACAGACGATGATCGTGTTTTGATCTTAATTTTCCGAACTGATAAGGAATATAATTCGGTTGAAATGATTTACAAATTTTCTAACAGTGGATGGAATAAACAATACTTTGAATTATCTGCTACTGAAAATTGATCAAAACAGGACTTTCTAATCGTAAACCATGGGAATTACGGCGCGCATATCCGCTAACATTGCTCGTGTGTCCGAGTAAATTGGCCGTCAAGACAACGACCCGGATAGGCTCTAGGCTACAGGCAAATCTCCACATGCCATTCAACGCGAAACAGGCAGTCCTAGCAACACCGTACAGCACATTCTAAAAGATGATCTAAAGTTATTTGTCGACGTGATGTCCAACAGCACTCCAACACTGACGCAAAGAAGCGACTAGCGAAACAGCTGGCGTGCAGCCAGTCGTTTCTTTGCGTCTAAAGCAGCGCGTGGCAGCGCGCACGGCTGTTGATAAGATTGAAAGAAAATGGTTTTGCGACGAGAAGATATTCATGGTAGATACTTCTAAAAACACCCAAAATGATCGTGTTCATGCACGTGTTAGTGAAAAACGATTTGTGAATATCCCGGCGAAACGGTGCCTTATTAGGCCTACGTCACAAATGACAACAAAATATGGGAGCTCGCGCTATTCCGAGCATATAATTAAAACCTAAACTTGTACTAGTTTCATTTTTTCAGTGCATATACTTGAGTGAAATATCTTTAATTTAACATATAAAGTATAAATAAATTCCAAAAATTCGCGGAGTTATATGCATTCAAAGTTGGTTCATTTATGCTGGACCACCATGTACACCGTGTCTCAATAAAAAAGGTGCAGAATTGTTTTTGTCAGTACTTCGTCAAATTTCCACCAATCTTAATCACTTTTGGCAGGTAGATGGAAAAATGGCTGAAATTTCATGCTATATATAATTTTTCCACTTCACCTGATTCATATCACCGCATTACCTTGTTAAACACAGATGTACCAATTATTCATATAACGCTTAGATTTTAATACTTCCAACAAACTATCTGACGTCTGAATTAGCAAGCAATGAAGTAAATAGCAGAGTTTCTTAATTGTTATGACAGAACTGCTTAAAAGTGCTAGAATTAGTGCTCGAAATGTGCACCGCATGCGCGGACACAAGCGCTAAGACGGCGACGCCACTGGTCGATAGCACCATCAAAAATTGACTGGTCAAAGCGCGCCCACTCGTCGATCAGACGCGTTTTGAGTTCGTCGACACTGGCTATTCTGGACCGGTAAACCTTCTCCTGCAGCACACTCCATATATGCTATAGTCGACTGGGTTAAGATCTGGTGAATTCGACGGCCACAGAGTTGGAGGAATGAAGTCGGGCGTCTCTCGCTCCAGGAAAGAGACTGTGTCGCGTGATCGATGCGCCGGGGCACCATCCTGTTGGAAAAAAACTCGCCCTGGGATATCCGGCGTATGTCTGACGGTATCTTCTGGGCAAGAAGGTTGTAGCGATAGTATCATAGTAGGCATATGCCCCATTCACTTTTACATCCGGTTCGATGCAATGGATTTCAATGCAGCCAAGCTTCGAGACGCCGTTATATGAAAAATTGGTACATCTGTGTTTAACAAGGTAGTGCGGTGATATGAATCAGGTGAGGTGGAAAATTTATACATAGGATGAAATTTCAGCCATTTTTCCATCTACTTGCCAAAAGTGATTAAGATTGGTGGAAATTTGACGAAGTTCTGACAGAAACAATTCTGCACCTTTTTTATTGAGACACGGTGTATATGCCGCCTTGCTATAAGCCTCTCAAAAAAGCGCTAACCACCGGATTTTGACCTGGCATCGGCATGAGCAGAGCAGCTTGGTTATGGACGACTTGATTTCCTATAGATCCAGGGAATAAACTGGCCTCCCTGATGTGGTTTTGTGGGCGCTGCTGGGCTGCCGAATATTTGCATTAAAGATTTGCATTGCGTTGCATTGCATTACATTACAAATAATTATGGTTCTGTATAATTGCTGTATATTTTTCCATAGCATGATATTGTAGATTAATGCAATGTATCTATGTTTATGTTTTACCACAAACAGATAAAAGGCGGGGCTGTATTACAGCGATGTTGACGCTTTACTCTATGTTTTCTGATTTTGTTGGTTTTGCAATTCAGTATCGATGCCATGCAGATAGACTATACAATTTCATCGAGTTACGCTATGCGGTTAGGGTTATGGGAGTTATTCAGCAAGTCGAATAAATTAAATGCAAAGAAAATATTAAAAGTTTTAAAAAAGAATTTTTGGCAGGTCATAAGACATGCGAAGTAGGCAATGACTTGTCGCGACTTACATGGTTCCACAGATTTTTGCAATCCCAATAGTGTATACTGTAGCCTATAGATCGATATAGAGTCTATTGACCATTCTAAACATGCATCGGTGTTCGGAAATCTGCTGCATTTAGATTAACGCATTCATCTTCGTTTGGTGACTCGAAAATGCAACGCCATGAAACCGTGATCGATGTGGCGATCATCTGTCTGTCTGTCTGTTTGACTGTCTGTCTTGCTTTTAATTTAACTTCCTACCGCATCATGCACGAACTTCACCTAAAACCTTATAAGGGCTTCTATGTCGCCGGCCAACAACTAGGGCTACAACGGATAGTTGGTGAAGCCGATAGATCTACTCCACATTCAAATGAAACACCACGTTTAATCTCGTCATGCGGTTAAAAACACAATTGGTAAAAACAGGTCATTGTCGTCCTATTGGGAGGAGTTTCTATGGGGAATGGGAATGGAAAGAAGTCGCTATGCAGTTATAAAAATCTCCTAAAAGAAGCGCTGCTACAAGGAACTTATCGCTAAGCAGTCGATCGTTCATCTTAATTGGAAACTGGAGAAGGACATTGTTCAGAACTATATTTACCAGAGTCGTGACTGGAGGATCTTCCGAAGCGACATACGGACAACTGCTTTCCAGATCCTTCGTTTTCTCCGTATCCGACATCTCAACTAAGGATTGTAGCACACGAAGTGATTCCTCGCAGTTTAAAGAAGTCCGGTTCGATATACTCGCTCCTCAATAGAACGCTTCTATCAGAGTAACTGAGGCCTCTAAAAATTGATGTAGGCCTACATAAGATCTATAGCGCGTCGTAATGCTATCAATGCTGTGAATTTCTTTTTACCTAGAGATGAATCGCCAGCATTGCACGTACGGCGCGTTCGCATAAGACAGTATATTATACAGACAACTGTTTATGCCTGATAAAAAACACACGCTTTTGAGCGGCTGAGGTACTTTGGTCACGCGTGGCTCAGCAGCAGAATGTTGTGTAAATTATATATCCACATTTATTGCCGTCCACTTGCGCTATGTAGGCGACAGATAGAATTGTTGTGCTTCCAGTGCTTGCCCAGTCATGCGTCACAAAGCGTGTACACTCTGCTGAGAATAAAAGACAGCCACATGTGTGGCATTTACGTTGGTTAACTATCCCAAAAATTTGTCCATAAAAATCTAAGCATTTATCCTAATTTTCCTGCATTACGTCCGACTCGTTTTTATATAGCTCCTATAGCTTTACTTCAGATAATAAATCTGATTGAATTATGCACTCAAGTATCGCTCATATATTTATGAACGGCACATAATAACCAGTAGGCTATTATGTGTTCCATATATAAATAAACGGATAGCTTTTTAAGATGCTTATTATGAGCACCCACATATGTTGTCAATGCATATCTTATAGGCATTGCTTATGAGCTAGAGGTCTATGCTTTCTAATTTCCTTTCTCGCTCAAGCTAGAAGGGCAATCTCGCCAAAAGATCCATTGAAAATACGACAAGTGAATTGGTTAAGTAAATAAACGCAAAATAAATAATGATATATTTGCCAAAATTGAATGAGAACAAAAGCTAACGAATAGATCTAAGCGACCATGAACTGATTAGTTAGATAGAAGAGTACAAAATTATTTCCTCGAAGATATTTCTAACTGTCTGTATATACAAATACCTTTCATACACTTGTAGCCTATATATTGGGTATGTTTGTTTGTATGTGCACTTGTTATTGCGCCCCTTCAAGCCTTCCATTCGCAGGCGCTCCCGACTGCAGTGCGGACACTGCATCGGTGTTTCACGCCGAAGCGCTGTGCAATTGCGAGTGAAGCAGGGCTTTATAAAAGAAATTTTTAGAACTGCACAACCGGCAATTTGTAGTCGTTTGTGACAATGTTCCTAAAAAATATCGCTAGTCGCCAGCAAAATATCTGAGGACCTTTTTTTAGTAATCGTTTGGCAGAAATTTTCATTTTTTCATTCTCCCCTGAATGTACCAAGTTTTCCAGAGAAATGTCGTACAAGTTGACACATGTAAAATCTGATGACCTTTTTAGTCGTTCGCTTGAAATTTAAAAATTTGACCTTCCTGCTGCGTATTATTTTACTGCAAACACCCTTTGTTCCTCTTCCGTCATAAATCGGCTGCAGCCACCTTTTTCTATTGATTATCACTGCACAAGACTGCTTTTACAACTGAACACGACCGCGCCCCACAATATTATATGTACATGCATATACTATATAGTTCTGCATGCTTACATGTGTAGGTCTATAATAACATTGTGTAGGCAACATATATACCGAAGCATCAACCAACGAATCTGCCACGTTATAGATTATGAGTTTGTTATGTTGTACCGCAGTAGCACTGATCAGTGATCATCCCCTTTGCATAAGTAAGACTTCAATGAGAAAAACAACAACTCATAAATCGACTTTCTGAAGAGCATTTGCGGATGGAAGCATCGTCCCCCGAGGAAGAATGGCAATTAGTGGCAAGTGGTGCATGCAGAACCACCACACACACACACACACACACACACACACACACACACACACACACACACACACACACACACACACACACACACACACACACACACACACACACCTGCCGTCTCTTGGCACCTGCCATGCAGTTGGCGCCCGGGGGCTGAATGGTCAGAGGCTCAGAGCCGCCATGCATATACTGTACAATAATGCAGTTGTCAGTTGTGTGCTTGCATGGACCGCTTCTTCCGTGGGAACGTCTTCATGAGCTGCGAGAGCAAAGTGTTCCGCGACTTTATAGTCACGCGACCTAGGTTACCACGCTTTTTGGAAAACCATCTTGCATGCAGATAATATATTCATATATCTCTTATTATAATAGACCACTAAACCACTGTTGAATTTCCGATGCAGCGCCATCTGTCCAGTGATGCGTGTCAAGGTTAAGAAATTATGCACGCACGACATTGCACGTGTAGGTCTACTCGTATTAAGATGTATGTGTATATGTACAGTTGTACATGTATGTATGTATGTATGTATGTATGTATGATTGTATGTATGTATGTATGTATGTATGTATGTATGTATGTATGTATGTATGTATGTATGTATGTGTGTATGTATGTATGTATGCATGTATGTATGTATGGATGTATGTATGTATGTATGTATGTATGTATGTATGTATGTATGTATGTATGTATGTATGTATGTATGTATGTATGTATGTATGTATGCATGTATGTATGTATGTATGTATGTATGTATGCATGCATGTATGTATGTATGTATGTATGTATGCATGCATGTATGTATGTATGTATGTATGTATGTATGTATGTATGTATGTATGTATTTACTCCTTTATTTAACCTATGTTCATGTTTATTTATTATTATGTTTTTGATATATGTTTTGAGGGAAAGTATCCCGTTGCTACTGTTCATTGCTTTCAAAAGCACCGCCATTAATTAATATTGCATCTGCTTTTTATTTTCTATTGTTACCACAATGAATTTTTTGGTAAATAGGCCCCACTAGCGGGATCATTCCCTTCGGGTAGCCTATTGGTTCTGCCACACTCAGTATTGGTTGCTCACCTGTCCATATCATTGCAAATGTTAACTCGCAATCAATCGCTGTGTGTACTATCCTGTAAGCAAAATTGTCTGCTTGTCTTTGTTTTTTTAGTGGATCAATAAACCAATTGAATTGAATTGAAAAAAATGTACAATTATTACAAAATGTTATTACAAAATTATTATTAATAATCATTCTTATGTTATTACAAAAATTATTACAAAATGTATTTATAATTGCATATTATGTAGGACCTTGTAGGTTATTTATGTGTGCTATGCATGTAAACATCGTGTCGTTTCTATAGATTTAGAAAGGTCCTCTCGCAGATTAATTATAACGATGTGAAGTATAATTATACATAGACATTATAATATTACATTGTACATTATTATAGGCCTACGTAGGCCTATGTTTGTATGTAGTAGCAAATGCACACAGTACACGGTGTGCATGTCTGCAAGTATGTGTACATGTAGTCATTTTATTTTCTATGCATGCCTTCCATATTTTTATTGCGCTATCTTGTGACTCACATCAGTATAATATAGCCTATACGCTTAGAGCAGTTCCTATAGCAGCCACTGTACTAATGTCCAGGGTGACATTTAAATATGGCGTCGCCTGTAATTGGTGTTATTTGCATTCACCTACATCAATTTTCTTCAGTTTACGTGCATCTTCTTGTCATCACATTCCTCTCCGTATACCCATGTGTTTCTTCCTCCTCTCCTCTTCTCTGATTCCTCTTCCTTCTCTTCTTCCTCGTCTTTTTCCACGCGGCCTTCTCCCACCTATTACATTCCTTCAAGATATTCTTCTTTTTCTTTTTCTTAGGAAAGCTATGCTTTTCCACTTCTCAGTTTCTTCCCGTCTCTGTTCTCGTGTTCTCACGATCCATCATATTTGTACCCGTCTCTTGTCTCATATTCAGTAATAACTTCCATTTTGAGTTTGCCCTCTTCCTCCAACCTTCTCCCTATTCCAACGGCTGCGCTCATATCTCTCCTGACACCGCAATTTTCCCGATCCCATCTTTCCGACACTGCTAATGAACGCTGAAAAATTTGTATACACTGTACAATTAAAACGCAGCACAGATATTGTCCTTTCAAACTGTGTATTGTACAGACACAGCACAGCGACTGTCAACGCGATCTAGCAGACCAGCAGATCCAATTATCCGCTGTTCAACAGCTGCACCTAAGTGGTCTGATTTCCCATCGGATGTCGCCTCAGACCACTCCAGACTCATCGAAATTCCATAGTCGCGCTCGGCGAACCACTTTAAGAAAATTAGTTTCTGACGTATACCGGCAAACGCTGTAGGCATGCATAATAATAAAAAAAGAGTTTGTGCGCTATATATTTATTATTTATAGCGTCCAATCCTGTTTTATGTCCCACCTTGATTTAAACGATTCCTCATTATTCTCGACCTGTTCTGTCTGTCTTGTTCAGTCTTCAACTTCAAACACTATCGACGACCGTAGTCAGAACTTTAGAGTTAAGACTTTAGATTATGACTTGGTTCCGTTCCTGCAGTCGTATGTCTGCCGGCAATTTGGAAATGTTCAGAGCTGAACAAAAATTACGAGAACACTATCACAATAATTATTACAATGCTGTCGCTAATTTGTGGGGGCGCGGTGGTGTATGGGTTCGTTGCTTTGGAGCCGGATGGTCCTAGGTTCGAAACCACCTCAAGCCGTCACGTAGGGACCTTGAGCAAGTTCTTCACTCGCAATTGCTCGTGCGCTTCGGCGTGAAAATCCGATGCAATGCCCATGCTATAGATGTCAAAATGATCACTATACTGCTTGTGTCACGTGATATTCTATGCCCCTGAAAGCTATCCGGGAAGATGAATTAATTTATTTCGCCACTCCGGATGGAATTAGTCGGTCTAGACTATCCGGGTTGATAAACCATTATATCCCCGGTATTTAAAAATGCATATAATTGAAAACTTTATGCTGTAATCAAAATTTAAAGTGATTCTAATTGTTTTAAGTGTCCTAAGCGATGTTCAGAGCAAGGCAACTCGAATTCATTTATTGACTCTGAGTGTTCTTAAGTGTTTTAAATGTTCTAAGTGCTCTAAAACCAAATAAAAAAAATATCTAGTAGGCATAAACATACCTGTTAGTGTCATAGTTCAATACAAAGCAGATGAAAATTAATTTGCTAAAATAAATACACGAGGAAGTGTTTTTCCGTCTTCTGTTCATTTGGGGGAATACGATTAATACGGAGATACAGGGCAGGATTAAGGCTTGTTCAACATGTTCGACCGAACAGGGGCCTCACACTTTAGGGGCCCCACACATGTGGGAAAAACTTTTTTTAGGGAAAATTGGTATATTGTGAATTTGTCGAGAAATCTCGGCCAAACGACTTAAAAAAGGTCGTCAGCTATTTTTGCATGGAAAAATCTGTATATTCTAAAGACATTTTTACCAAACGACTAAAAAAGGTCATCAGATTTTTCGGCCGAAGATAGCCAAAACATTTTCCGAACAGGGCCCCCACATCTCATAATCCGGCCCTGCGGGGAGACTCTATTTCGTGACACCTGCTCATGAATGCAGATTTGCGTATGTACGTGTGTGTGTATGTGTAGTCAGGTAGGTAGCATAGGTTTCATGTGTGACATGCAAACGCATAAGGCCTTCGTTTGGTACCGCGCCAGAGCAGGATGCCTTACACAGGCTTACAAGAATAGATAAAGTCGACAATCACTCAAGTTTCCTGTATCTATTTATGTATCTATTTCTGTATTTTCTATTTCTTTCGTAACACTATGCGATCCAAATAACTCTGGATTGATTTCAAACTCGAGGTTAGTCAGTGCCTGTCGCCAATGTCTAGAAACTGACGAGAGTCCAGCTTCCGTTTCCGACGCCTACATCCAGCTGCATTCAGTGATGTTGCGCCAGAAGCACTTTCAGGCACGTTGACAAATGGCGCGGCGGACGAGCTCTTCAGTTGCCCGTTACCCACCCCAATTCTAGCATAATTAGTTTACTGTAGAAGGTTAAATACAACTATACTGCTACTAGTACTACTACTGCTACTGCTACTGATATTGTTACGGGTGCGGGTACGGCTGCTGCTGCTGTTGCTGTTGCTGCTGCTGCTGCTCCTATTACTACTACTACTACTACTACTACTACTACTACTACTACTACTACTACTACTACTACTACTACTACTACTACTACTACTACTACTACTACTACTACTACTACTACTACTACTACTACTACTACTACTACTACTACTACTACTACTACTACTACTACTACTACTACTACTACTACTACTACTACTACTACTACTACTACTACTACTACTACTACTACTACTACTACTACTACTACTACTACTACTACTACTACTACTACTACTACTACTACTACTACTACTACTACTACTACTACTACTACTACTACTACTACTACTACTACTACTACTACTACTACTACTACTACTACTACTACTACTACTACTACTACTACTACTACTACTACTACTACTACTACTGATAACAGTGATGATGTAATAGACTAATAAGCACAATAGTAAAACAGCAGCAACATCCCCAACAATAGGGTAATGAGAATTATGATGTAGGAATGCATAATTATATGCATGCATGTATGCGTACATATAACATAAACACGCATCTGTAGAGTTGTACATACAAACTAAGAAACAAATCTGTATGCAAGAATGCATGACTATGCGTACAGCAATCCTACATGTAGGCTATTTTTAGAGATGCATTCCTGCCTTGTAGTAAAACAGTTTCCAACAGCGTCTAGATATTATTATCCTGCGGGTTCAGAAGTAGAAGCAATTAATTATTGGAGACTTAACGGTCGCTGTCCAGGAGGATGTGACGATCGCTTGACTTTATAAATGTTCTCTTTATGAATCAGGTTTTTCATCGTTGCTTGACAATCATTGCCTCGAGCACTTTGAACGCGTCTATCAGTCTTGTCTGTCCAGCACAATGCTTTACACATTTTCTTCAGTCTTTTTGCTGGCAGCTTGACGCATCGACGTCTCCTCCTCCAGCCGTATGATCTCCTTATACGTTGAGATGCATTGTCTCTTATTGACCGCATGCAGCCTGTGGCGTTTCGGTCAACTTCGTTGTTTCGGAAGCAGACGTGTTTGTCAGCGTAGAACCGCTTGAACTCTTCACTTCTCTGTGTATCTTTGCAATGATTGTTCGACAATCAGATAGTTGCCACAGCAAGAATGATACATTTCATCTTAACGAGATGCATGGCCTTAGGCTTATAGGCTATTATATCGAATTCGTGAGACTTCTCGTAATGAATTATTGGATCGATCTTAGCCAGCGGTTCACGTAACGATTCCAACAAAACCAAACGCGTTTGAAAAGGGTTTCTGACATGCATAATTCCAGTGATTAGTTATAATTATGCGTTTACAATATAATAGCCTAGTGAACTATTATGCGTTTTGATAGCTCCTTGTATACATAGGCTATACATATGTATAGCTTGAGATTTGACAATAAGGCCAATAGAAATTATAGAATAGCAACTATTGGTTTTAGATGTCGAAGCGTATAATGCGAGCCTACATAGTACATCATCAGCACCATGCATCGTCGAATCCTATATTTAAGCTCACCTTTTTTCAGATAAAGTTGAGATTAAATACATGTGGGTGCTGATGCAGCTCATGCAGGCGCCCTTGTATGTGGCATGTCTGAGTTACGGCGCCATATAAATTGTCATTGTCATTATATTATTATCATCATCATTAATGATGTCTCCCTGCAGTGGCGTAGCAAGGTCTTTGGGGGCCCTTGTGCAGAGCTTAGGTGGTGGGCCCTTAAATGCTTGAAATCCCATTTGATTTCAAACAAAGCTGTGCAAAACGCCTGGTTCCTTTTCGAAATTTGCATATTTAACCCCAAATTTAAATGAAAATAAACTAGCCACATTTTTATTATTTTAACACATTTATCTGATGAGACCTATTCTTCTCCATATCAGCAGAGAAAAATTGAACTAGAACACCATACAAAAGTAATCACAAAATTCCTTCATCTCCTGAAGTGTTAATCATCAATCACCCATAGGCCCTACTTAAATTCTCCAAGCTGCTGGGTTTGTTGATTAAAAGAGCGGGAAAATGTAACGAATTTGGCAAGTGTGAAATGACTCAATCAAGTCTACAGCTAACCTACTACGGGGGTCTAAATCCAAAATGCCAAAATGCTCGTTTGCGTGCCTTCTCTTGTGCAAAAAATATCCACCACTTTTGAGGCGTCAAGCCTGAATCCATTGGTGATGTAACTGCTACCGTAGCCTCTGAAGTTTGAGGCCTACTTGGCTCAGTGTCAATATCTATGTCAACCACCATCTCTGCACTGATGAAACCGGAATTCGATTCTGCCTCCGTGTCTGATGTAGTCGTCGGTGCAAGCTCGCTCTCAGCAGGCATCATAAATGCGACTTTTGTATTGCATTTTGACGGTCTTCTTTACCGGTTCTTCTCGAGCTTGTCGCTTAGCAGCGCCATTTAAATAAGACTTGGGCATAACTTAGGGGACAGAAAGAGTGCCGTTCGAGAGTTTAAAGATAGGCCTATACAATTTCCAAGTAAATAGGCTATACAGCTATCTTTTATAAATTTCACTAAAAAGATAATGAATTTTAAGCGCGTCTGCGTAGACCATGACACAATTATGTTTATACGTCACTACAACTACTTCCGGCAAAGAGTAAAGATATTTGTAATAAGGTAGCCTAATCATGGACATTCCGGCTGAAACCCAAAAATTACTGTGTGCGTATGCTGTAGATGTAGGTTTGAATACATTCTGAATATCCTTAAAGTAAAAATTACTCTGACCTCGGGGGGCCCCTGACAGCCGGGGGCCCTCGTGCACTGCACAGGTTGCACGCCCTATTGCTACGCCACTGTCTCCCTGCAACCTAAACAACAGTCGTCGAACAAAAAATTCCGTTCCACAGAATCTATCCATTGCAACCGCATTCTTTTTTATATTTTAAGGGTTTGCCTACTGACGGGGAGGATATGCGACCCTCTTCGACCTCTTTGATTTTGACGTCAGCACGACCTTTAATCGTCATCGAAACCTCGATTTGATCGGTCCATTATTTTGGAATAGGTTGCCTCAAGGCTTTTTTTAACGTGCAGTTGTACACAAAATGTGCAGTTGTAGAAGCACTTCTGTACAGTTAAAACTAGCAAAAAGGTCACTGTCCTCCGATTGGAAGCAATTTACCATGAAAGATGGCAATGGAAAGAAGGGGTCGTGCAGTTCTAAAAATTCCTTAAAAACAGCCCTGGGTTGCCTATTACAGTGGACCAATTAATTGGCGGTTATGGTCATGGCATGTCCTGAGTCTTTCACTGCCTCTTTCCTGTTATCGCATGGAAACCATACATAGCCTACTCTAAATATGGCCTTGCGTTTTTCAATTTTCAAGTTTTGAAGTCGTTTAGTAATTTCTCTTGAAGCAGCGCTATACAAATTCAAGATCAAGATCACAATTGCGACCTTCTTATTATCAGTTTAGTGCATTTCTTGGTCGAGGATCAACATTCGACCGATTGCTTCGTTTCCTCTACGTTTAAAAAGCGTCGGAGTTCCATGAAGTTCTATCGGATGTTGCTATGGCAACGTATACCATCGATTACTCACTGAGACTAATACTTCTCATCTTCTTCATTCTCTTCTCCTCTCACTTTAATTCTCTTCGTTGACCATCTCGTCGGGAACCAGCGTCGTCGTTCGGACGTTGCCTCGACGCACCGAAAACTCAATCTCGACCTTGACCCGTCCGGGGACCTTGCCCTTGAACTGGTGCTGCTGCTGATGGATCTCCTGCCTCGATGATGTGGTCAAGTCGAGGGTCTTGAGGGTCTGGTCGAGGTTGGGTCGGGTCTTGACCGACGTGTGGCTGCCCGGAGACCGAAGGGGATCGCTGATGCATCTGCAGGCGCCGATGAAGGCCTTCTTGAAGCTGTCGTTCGTGAAGGCGTAGAGGATAGGGTTGATGCAGCTGTTGGCGTAGCTGAGAACGGTGAAGCACTGGAAGAGGTAGATCTCCCAGGGAGACAGCGAATCCGGCTGAACGATGACCAGATGCAGCTGAAACAAAAGA
>OX457036.1:49571915-49674415 GCA_949752735.1 Lumbricus terrestris
AAAAACGAACGAAAGGACGAAAGGACTAAGGAGTTAAAAACGAACGAAAGGACGAAAGGACTAAGGAGATAAAAACGAACGAAAGGACGAAAGGTCTAAATAGCTAAAAACGAACGAACGGACAAAAGGACTAATGAAGTAAAAGCGGATATATTAAATTGTCATGTACGATTGAATCTTGGTTGGAGTTCCTCTAGTCTGGAACAGTTTTCTCGACTTATTCACGAAGCTGAAATCTTCATGTTCTTAAAATAATTTAAAATGTACTTACAAACGAATATGTAACTCATAAAATTTGCGATTACAGTTAATTTGTAGCGTAAATCATCCTACGGAGCAGTGCTGTCCAAACAATTTGGCAACATGAGCCGCAAAAGCAATAATCCTTGAAGCTCAGGCCACAAAAGTAAACTTAAAAGTAATAGCTTTATTTATTGATAACTAGCATGGGGCACCCGGCGTTGCCTGGGAATTTTAGAATTCGCCCCGTTCCCGGCTAATACCCTACTTCCCACCCTCACTTCACCCCATCCGCACTCCTACTCCCCACCTCACTTTTTTCTCCCATTCCAGTCGCCGACCGACTGACCCCCTAACCCGCCGGCCCACCTTCCTCGACGTGTGTGGTAGACGGCATCTAACCGCTACGCCACGTTTGAAATTTTAGTTTCCCGGCAAATTCCTCCCCCCCCCCAGAATGCCCTGCTACGACCGGGCACCTGCGGTGCGAGGTGTGTGTTGGAGTAGCCTGCGTTGACCGGGAAAGTTAGGATTCGCCCCGCTCCCGGTCAATTCATTGCTTCCCCACCATCACTTCACTTCATCCCATATCCTCGCTCCTATAATTCCCCACTTATTTTCCGCATCCCATTCAGTCACCGACCCTTAACCCACCGGCCCACCTTGCCTTCACCTGTCTGGTGTACTGTGCATTGGCCGATAAATTTCGCTTTTGGCCCACTCGAACCCGCCCCAACCGCCAGCTCTGAACCGCCCGCTCCCCACCCCACCCAACCCCCGACCTCATCACACTCCGACCATTTAACCGGTACGCCTCTCGTGATATTTGCGTTTACCGGCAAATTGTTTTTCTCCCCCCAGCAATGCCCCACCCGGCATGTGTGTGTTGGGTGGGACAAGGAGGTCTGGAATATAGGAGTCCATGGGTGGGGCGAGGTGGCCCCTGTAGTACTAATAGCTGTGTGGCTGCAACGTTTCAGGTGAAAAAGTGCGAAAGTATGTGAACGGAAGAGCAGTGAAGGTTTGGAGTGAAATGCTCAAAAACTGTGGAAATGCATCCCGGTTAAACAGACACGCGCGCGCACACACACACACACACACACACACGCGCACACACACACACGCAAACACGCATACACGCACACACACACACACACACAGAATCTTCTCTTTATTTGCTTAGACTATAATTGACTGTATTGAAATTTATAATGAAATGTTTACAACGCTAAATGAATAACAAGATTGAATAATAGTATATATAGTCTATATATATATAGATCTATATATAGTCTATAGACTGTATCCCACGCAATGCCATGGTTAGCATGCTTTGTAATCGTTCTGCTGCTCTCGCACCAAAAGTGCAAAAGTCGTTGAGTTCAGGCGGTCCACTTGAAATTGTCTCGCGGGTCGCATCCGCATGTTGAACAGCATTGCTTCAGAGTTAATTATCTGTTCTTCACGTGTTCGTGCATTGCAAGAGAATCTTCATTATTTTAAAGACATTTTTCTACTTTTCTGATTTATCATGCACCAAAACTTCAGAGACATTTGTGCAGCACACACGCATGCACGCAGCCCTTAGACTAACAGTGTTTTATTCTCAGTGATTCTCTTCGGAACAATCTGATTCAGTTGCACTCTATAATTGGAAACGCTGTTTGGGGTGCACGCTGGGACCTCAAATACATTAGCCGTTTAGACTGATATGCAGAGGCAAATTGATAGACTATAGCGTATCTTCGAAACATTTAATCTGCAGCATTCTGCAGGCCGTCGTTCGCAGGAAAGGTGGATTCTAAAAAAACAGAGCTGGCACGAGGTAGCTATGCCACTTGAACTATAAGACGTGGCGATAGAATATTGTAACTTCGCCTGATTGGCAAAGATCCCGGGACATTAACCGTCATTACGGGTCGCATTACGAGCCTCCGTCTAATGAGGAAACGCCATTTAAGAATATTATCAGACACTCGTGCACGAAAATGGCACGTCGAATATTAATGGCATTATCTCAAAACGTCGTAATAGTATCTCGTCGATATTTTTGCAGAATGATATAGGCTAATGGATAATTATGTACAATTTGATATATTGGACAAGACGCTCAGATAAAAAGTTTTGAAGTTATAAGGCGTCAAAAATGTTGCATTTCTACAGGCCCACCATGTATATTATAGTTATGCATGGAGACGGAAAAAAGAAGAGAAGCAGACTCTTGAGCTATACCTCATGAAAGACAGATAATAAATATGTGCATGAAGTGCAATTATCGATGGCATTTTTAGCCCTGGTATAAGACGGCAAGTGGTCAGTCCTCTCCTCACCGTCTCAGTTGCCCACTGACAGTAAACGGTGATTTAACCATGCATGTACAACTACCGGCCTTCATATGTCAGGGATAATTATGTGGATGGAATAAGGGCTCGAGGTAGACCAAGGAGACGCTGGATGGACATGATGATGATGTACAGTTGTACACCGTGTCTCAAAAAAACCTGTGCAAATTGTTTCTGTCAGAACTTCGTCAAATTTCCACTAATTTTAATAACTTTTGGCAGGTAGATGGCAAAATGGCTGAAATTTTGCGCTATAGACTATATAAATTTTTCCACCTCACCTGACTCATAGCACCGCACTACCTTGTTAAACACAGATTACAAATTTTTCATATAACGCTTAAATTTTATTACTTGCAACAAATTTTCTGATGACTGAATTAGCACGCAGTAAAGTAAAATACTTAGCAGAGTTCTTAAATTGTTATGGCAGATCTGCTTAAAAGTGTTAGAATTGGTGTTCTAAGTGTGCCCAGCAAACACGGACACAAGCGGTTAGACGGCGACGCTACTGGTCGATAGCAGCATCAACGATCAACTGGTCAAAGCCCGACCACTCGTCAAGCAGGAGCGTTTTGAGTTCGTCGACGTTGGCTATAATTCTGGACCGGAAGACCTTCTCATGCATCACACTCCATATGCTATAGTCAACTGGGCTAAGATCTGGTTAATTCGGTGGCCACAGTGTTGGAGGGATGGAGTCGGGCGCCTCTCGCTACAGGAAAAAGACGGTGTCGCGCGCTCGATGCGTCAGGGCGCCATCCTGTTGAAAGCCAAAAAACTCGTCCTGGGATATCCGGCGTATGTCTGACATTATCTTCTGGGCAAGAAGATTGTCGCGTTATAGTACGCCTATATGCCCCATTCACTTTGACACCTGGCTCGATGCAATGGATTTCAGTGCAGCCATGTGTTGAAACGCCGTTATATGAAAAATTGGTACATCAGGGTTTAACACGGTAGTGCGCTAATATGAGTCAGGTGAGGTGGAAAATTTATATACAGCATAAAATCTCGGCCATTTTGCCATCTACCTACCAAAAGTTATTAAGATTAGAGGACAAAACAATTTTGCACAGTTTTTTTTAGACACGGTGTAGTGATTCGGATTAAGAGCTTCTTTTATTGAACAGAAAATACTCCGACCAAATCTCTATCGTGACGAGAGTATGACCTCCCCCTCCACCTTTCGACTGACGCCAAGGGCGGATACAGAAATTTTCGGTGGGTTGGGGCCAAAATTTAGGGCCTTGGTCCGGGAAACCGGGACAAATTTCGTCCTCCATCCGCCGAAAAAACTGATGACCTTTTTTTTACTCATCAGCCTGGAATTTCCCCAAAAATATACCTTTTTCCATCCGCCCTCCACCCAAAACACTGATGACCTTCTTCGCCGCTGCGAGGCACGGACATACGGAGCTACTCGCGGGGAGGCCAAGTCAACTTTTCGGGCCAGAATAGCTGGTAAAAAGTAAAGAAATTTCTAAATGGGGGGGGCATGGCCGGATTGCCCCCCCTGGATCCGCCCCTGACTGACGCTGACAACCATACACCGTCGCGAGCCTCAATTCGCATTAAAATTTCATGACGTCTATGTCTGAAGACTTTTATGTCAACGATGCATCACGCAGTGCGCATGCGCAGTGTGCGGCCACTTAACTCCGTCGGTTGCTTTAACGTCAGACAGCAACGCTCCTTTCTCGCCCTGCAGTCGCAATTCAATGACGTGCTTCCACGTGAGCAGGTCGTATACGTATACATTCATTCATTCATTCATTCATTCAGTCATTCATTCATTCGAAACTCTTTTCCGATAGATTGATATATTTTGCTGGCTATTTAAATGAATGAATGAGAGCAGAATGAAGTAGGCCTATAGCACTGACAAAGTGCCAATGAATATTTGCATCAGACTTGGTGGGATCAAGACACACAGAACGTTTTCACTAAACCGGGAGTGTATGCAGTGATTGCAAACAATGTTCGACTTTCGTGATATTAATGGAAAAGGCGATATATATATATATATATATATATATATATATATATATATATAACTGCAGGGCGTGTGTCCTGTCGTTTGTGAACAGGGCAACGGACAGAAACAGACTTCAAAACTGTCATTATCCCTTTGCATGATAAACTTCAAACAATTTTCCACATCGACTGATAGCATTAATTTTGTGCAATAGTTATTAAATGCCGTATAGCCTACACTACAGCCTACAGCCCTACACTATATTAGTTTGGAAGGCAAGTCGAAGACGGCAACTAAATTGCGCTACGCTTACTACCTCGGAATAATTTGCCTGCTTTCTACAAGTTGCTCAAGACCCATCTTTTTAGCTGTGGCTAGACTGGGAGCGCCTCTGAGTAGGTTTCTTGAAGGAGCGCTATATAAGTTTTCGGAATGAATGAATGAAGTAGTTTTTACGGTTAGCTAATAGTGACTAAATAAATTATTATTGCACAAAAATGATTAAGTTGCCGTCTTTGGGTGAGCTCACACACACACGCGCGTGCGTGCGTGCATACACACATCAAAGTGTTTAGACCCTTAATAGTTAGGCCATTTTTGTCAAGTGAGGAGACGTAATAGCAGAAAGACACTAATTGCTTTAATAACCGATTCATGCAGAGAGGAGAGACATCAAAGCGCTGATTAGATTTTACGTGGTATGTAATTAGGCCTAAATGGCGCTTTTATCCTGCGCGCGAATCAACGCAGTCTAAACTTAGAAAGCTATATTAAAATACCAACGCACTGTGCGTTGAACATCTCAAAATAATTGTAATTATCTTGAGACGATGAACATGCTTGCACGATGGCAAAATGCTTTTAGCTTTGTTCGGTATTTTCAGACGATTTGGTGGAAGAGATGGTGGAGAGTATCCCACCACAACTCACATGAATTAATGAACACCTTTTGAGTGACCACTAAATGGGAAGAAGAAACCGTTGATGAATTCCGCTTGTTACATGTTTAACGACACTGCCATATCAAAGATGATTAGTGTCGCCCTCCTCCTTTATCCAGGCTTGGGACTGGCACTGGCAGAGAACAGCCAGTGGCGGAGTTTTTGATGAATTCTGAGACTTCCCGCTGTAGTCCGTGAAATATTCCTGACCGTTCAAACGACGACAGCTTGTAATACACCGCCCCAATGAATTGGCCGAGGCAATAATATCTCGGTCTTTTGATCTTTTTCAGACGACTGTGGTCACCCATCTGTCTATATGCAATCTCGGTGACCACTTTCGCAGGAAATAAGATCACGTTAAATTTATCGCCTCTTCTGCCATCCACGAGGTATAACCGTGCAACAACCATCTCTTGTCTTCTCTATGCCTCCCCTGCTTGGTGGGGGGGGGTAGTACACCACCGCAATTGATCGCTTCAAATTTCAACGCTTTCTACAAAGGGTTAAGCGATTTGGGTGACTCCCTTTTCATTACCCTGATGTTGACCGCTTGGTTGACGATGCAGAGATTAGACTCTTAAAGGGGGTCATCTGGAATTTCAATCATGAGGCCTGTTTCCGGTGCACGGTCAAAAGCGCGCAGGACAAAAGCGCGCAGACAAATGCGCGCAGACAAATGCGCGCAGCGACATATGCGCGCAAGACAAAAGCGCGAACCGACAAATGCGCGCAACAGGAACAATGAAATTGAAATTTCGAGTATTAGGATGACCATTTAATATAACCACAACATCGTCAGAGACGGTTGTTAAAAGTAGATGAACAAGAGCATGTGGCGTAAGGTTCAAGACCTCTCTCTTGCCGCAGCCTATCGGTCGTGACGTCGAAAATATACGCCTTCACGCTGGATGAAGGCTCGCTATAGATGAAATAGAAGCCGGATGAAGGTTCTCTATAGATGAAATAGAAGCCGGATGAAGGTTCGCTATAGGTGAAATGGAAGCCGGATGAAGGTTCGCAATAGGTGAAATGGAAGCTGGATGAAGGTCAGAGAAATAGAAGCCGGATGAAGGTTCTCTATAGATGAAATAGAAGCCGGATGAAGGTTCGCTATAGGTGAAATGAAAACTGATTGAGGCTCGAAATTTCGATTTCATTGTTCCTGTTGCGCGCATTTGTCGATTAGCGCTTTTGTCTTGCGCGCATATGTCGCTGCGCGCATTTGTCTGCGCGCATTTGTCTGCGCGCTTTTGTCCTGCGCGCTTTTGTCGGCGTGCCCCTGTTTCCACCTATTGTTAAAAAGCCTTATGCTCTGCGTTTGCGACCACATGACTTTGAACTGCCTAGAAAGGATGACTTTAATTTCTTCTCTCGAGTACTTCTTAAGACGGTTCGCAGTGTTAACTCAAGGAACCAGTAATCAATCTTTCGCAAGCTTCCAACCTGAATTTCTGCGGACACTGTTATTTTTGTCCATTTCGTTTCTTAGGCCTATAGGCTATTTTCTTCAGGTAATAAGTTGCGGTCTGTCAACTTAATTTTCTTGAATAAACAGAGTATATATATAATTATATATACTCCGTTTATTCAATATATATATCAATATATATATATATATATATATATATATATCGAGCACAACGGAAATCATCTCTCTCGGCTTATACGAGGAGTTGCCCTTACGACGCAAAAGACGCTGCTCTCCACAGGGAAATTATTATTCTATCGTCTAAACGATTGTGCGGCACAAACCGTTTATGATGCAGTCTCTGCAGTATCTTCGGCGAATGTCTCCTGTTATAAGCGAAGGCCAAGGCCAAGGCCGTAGCTAGGGGAGTGTTTTGGATGTTAAACACCCCCTCCCCAGAAATGATAACTGTAAAAATAATATAATGCATAGCCTATACTAGCACATACTGTAGGAACTACAGTGTGCAATGTATTGGCCACAAAGAACCCAAAGAAGATCGGGATTTTAGAAGAAAAAAACATGAAATTAGATCGTTCTACTCCGCGGTTTTCAGGTGAAAAATCGCACGAAAAGTATGTGATGACTAAAAATAATCAGAAATTTCGACGACTAAAAAGTCGTCAGAAAATTTGGTCAAAAAATGGTGGCAAACACCCCTCCCCCCCCAATCAAATCCTGGCTACGGTCTTGGCGAAGGACATTGCTGGCCACTCACAGAATGATGGATTGTGGTAGGAAGGGACTGCAAAGTGGACGACATCCCGTGGGAACCATTTGCCAAATTCAGACGTTTTAGGCGGAAAACCGTTCTGTCTTTCTTATGCATTTTCTTCGCCGCCGTAGCCGTCTTCAAGTTGGGTTATTAAGCGTCAAGTTATTCAATATTCATGCCTTGTCCTGCGGAGTTTGTTTCCGCCTGTAATAAAGCGTCGCGCATGCGGTCTTCGCCTGAGAACTCATAACTTTGAATTGCCAACTAAAGTTGATAAGAACTTTATACCTAGAGTATACTTTACAATAGCTTAAAACAAATGATAAAAAACGAATAGTTTAAAATTAAGAAATAAAAGCAACCCTTGAACAATGAACAAACATATTTTTATAACTATTTTTCTCTTCATCTTGTAGCCGTGCTGCGGCTTGTCAACCTGATTTCTGATTAAACGAGTATAATTGTATATAATACTAGATGTGTAACCCGTCGTTGCCCGGGAAATTTAGGGTTTTAAACACTACTCCACTGTGGTACCCAACGTTGACCGCTAAATTTAGGGGTTTCGCCAACCCTCTACCCCACCCCGCTTCCTCAAAAACCAAACGTAACCCGCCCCTGCGGGGCGCTACGGAAATTATTACTGGACTTGTATGACGTCATTCGGGCTGTAGACTCCTTTACTAAAGCTTGATACTGCTTACCAAAGCGTGAGCGATGAAATCTGTCTTAAAACGCTTCTGTCTTAAAACGCTAATAACTCGAGTTCTAAAGTGAAATTTAGGGTTTTAAACACTACTCCACTCTGGTATCCATCGTTGACTGCTAAATTTCGGGTTTTCGCCAACCCTCCACCCCACCTCGCTTCCCCAAAACGCCAAACTTGACCCACCCCTGCGGGGCGCTACGGAAATTATTACTGGGCAGGTATGACGTCATGCGGTGTAGACTCTTGACTAAAGCGCTAGCGTGATCAAAAACTGATGAAATCTGTCTTAAAACGCTAATAACTTTTGTTTTAAACTGAATTAAAACCTGAAAATAGTTGCGCTGACCTTATAATTTGGGTAAGAATCGATTGCAATTTTTTTTTAAACCGACGCTGTTTCATTTCCGAGCCTATTCTGCAGGGGAGAGTCAAAAGCGTACAAACAAATAAACAAACATATGGAAAGTGTTTCGGAATTATAATATAGATATATTAAGCTTTACAGCCTGAAAAACTTCAGCATTTCAGAAGGTTGACGGTTCGACAACTACCTAGCCTCGCAGCTACTGCATGAAAGCACCTGACTCTTGACCGTGTATTTGTCTTTATGTGTGTGTGCGTGTGTGCGTGCGTGTATATATATATATATATATATACGCACGCACGCACGCACGCAAGTATATATAATATATGAGGGGTTGCCTACTACGTATTTTTTAACAATTGAGTTATGGCTTAAATCTATTGACAAAAGCGGGGGATCCAAATGCGCCATTCTCATCATGCATCTCCCATTTGATTTATCCCGAAATGGCGATCTGTTTGATTTATGTTCGCGCGTCTCTGAGTTAATACGGATTCGGTATTGCATGGATGATGTCCATAGAATGGCACGGGAGAACGGTCATGATAATATATTGCAGAAATAAATCATAAAAAGAGAGAAACATAGCCAGGCAAACAGAAACACACCAGGTATGGGAGGGACATAGATAGGAAGCATCCAATGGCTGAGACTGAACGCAATCCATCTGGAACAATGGCGATCTGAAACAATGGCGATCTGAAACAATGGCGGCACCAGATATACAATGATTTTGTGCAGGTTGGGTCATGGGAGATATTCAGTAGAGGTCAAATCTTTTCATTGTAAAAACAGAAGAAACTTCGAAAGAATCTTTGGCAGCTCACAAGGCAGGTCAAGAGTAAAATATAGACAGTATATCGAATAGCCTGCATGCCGCGACCAATATGTATACACTGATCTTAAACCTCAAAGTGAGTTTCGAATGATTTTGTCTCGAGGACAAAAGAGATGTGACTGATTTTGCGATATATAAATTATAATGCTCTATCGTCGTCGTCGTCGTCGTCGTCGTCGTCGTCGTCGTCGTCGTCGTCGTCGTCGTCGTCGTCGTCGTCGTCGTCGTCGTCGTCGTCGTCGTCGTCGTCGTCGTCGTCGTCGTCGTCGTCGTCGTGACCATCCTCATTGCTGCGGATCGGGGATCAGAGTCGACGACGCCATCTTCCTCCATTGCTCTTTGTTCCTCGCTCTATAGTGAATTTCAATTCTATTATGTATTCTTATGGAATAAGAATAATTAATTCGACTTCCAGAGAGTCCGCAGGCAGCTCAGAATACGAGTCATAATTTTATAGGATTCGACGGTCGAAACGTCTAGTAAAGTAATCTTCATTATCTGTCCAGCAGTTCAGCCTGCTAGGCTTCTATTCCTTCATTCATTCATTAAATATATTTATATAGCGCCCCTTCAAGGTAACTACTCTGGAGCGCTCCCTGATCGATTGGACGACACAAGGAGGACCAGCGGCAATCACTGATGAACTTGATGACCTTTTCCATCATATTCGCTGCTGCTGCTGCTGCTGCTGCTGCTGCTGCTGGTATATGTGGATTTGATGATGCGTAGAATGAACGGATGGACCGCAGGACTTGTTGAATTATTTATATAAAGCACTCGCTGCGAGCGCAAAGTCGGTTAATCTGAATCAGAGTCGAAGATAATGAAGTGACGATATATATTATATATATATTATATATACACTTATATAATATATGTGTATGTTATATATATATATATATATATATATATATATAGAAAGGACGGAGAGGAAGAAGGGGTGAAGATGGAGGGAGAGACGACGGAACGCAGTGGGATGGATAAAGATTGGTGATCAGGAGGAAGAGAAGGATAGGAAGACCTGAATGGGGGAAAGGGAAGGAAAGCAGAAAAAAAAGAAGAAGAAGACGAAGAAGAAAGAGGCGGTAGAGCAGACAGAGGCGAATAATTGATTTGACAAAGCTGACGATAAAGTGGAAACACCAAATCCGACACAAAACAGAGAGGGCAATGAAGAGAGCGAAGAGAAGGAAACATGAAACATTGATGCACAGTGAATAGCTCTAAACTGGAAAAATTGAAGGAGCAAAATCGCAGCCAACAATTGATGTGACACAGAGGCGATGAGTGCATGGAAGGAGATGGAGGTGGAGATGGAGGAGGAGCTGAATGATGTAGAAGAGAAGAATGATGGAGAATTTATAGTGGATGGAAGAATAAGAAAGAGAAGAAAAAGAAGAAGGAAGAGGAGTTGGCGGAAGATAATAAGGTAGGAGAATTGAATAAGGTTAGGAAGAGAGATGGTGGCGGCGGTCTTGGGGGAACGAGCTACGAGGGTCAGAGATTGACAGCTAAGTGGACGGAAGAAAAACTGAGTGAGAAAGTGAGGGAGTAATGATGGGTGGGAGCGAAATATGGAGGGAGATAGAGAGAGAGAAAAAGAAATAACAGAGACATGGCAAGAGAGAGAGAGAGAAACAAAGAGAGAGAAAGAGAGAGATAGTGAAAGAGAGAGAGAAAGAGAGATAAGCAGACAGAGACAGAGACAGAGAGAAGAAGAAGGCTGAAAATTTGCACCGGGTGAAAGGAGAAAATGGTTTTATGTTGTCTGAAAATCAGTCAAGTGCAATCATCCGATAATATTATTAAACATTTCTCTTCTGATCTCTGCTTTCGTGTCCAACTGCATGGCTGATCAACGATGACGACGACGACGACGACGATGATGATGACGACGATGACCAATCGACCAAATCGTCGTTGTTTCTGCTTCAGTCTTCATTGCTACTTAGTTTGTGCGTCTGCCTACCATTCGTCTTCAGCATGCCTCCAGTTGTCCGTTTGTCCGTTTGTCCATTTGTCCGTTTGTCCGTTTGTCCGTTTGTCCTTGTGTCCGTCTGTCCGTTTGTCCTTTTGTCCGTTTGTCCATTTGTCCGTTTATCCGTTTGTCCGTTTGTCCGTGTGTCCGTTTGTCTGGCGAACTAATTTGGGTGTTCGTATGTTTGGAGGTATACTGCATATGTATGCATGCATGTATGTACAATGTATGCACGTATGCAAGGCGCATGTATACATGTGTGTATATGTATGCATCTGTGCATGCATGAATGCGTGGATTTATGCATGTATGTATGCATACATGTACATTATGTACGTAGGCTTAGGCTGTGTGTCATCCTCCTCATCATCATCATCATCTTCATCATCATCATCATCATCATCCTCATCATCATCGTCATCATCATCATCATCATCATCATCATCATCATCATCATGATAATTTATTATGCTCATGATAATCAGCAGCATTGCCGTCTCCGTGGCAACCATCTCCATGGCAACCATCTCCATGGCAACCATCTCCATGGCAACCATCTCCATGGCAATGATCTCTTCGACAACCATCTCAGTCTTCGGCTCATCTCCAGTGCTTCTCCCTTCTGACTCTATAGACTCTGGAATTCAAAACGGAGTTACACCTGCAGAGGATAATTTCGGCGGCGCTATACAAGCTGTCGAACACGGGCGGAGTTTGGCTCCGTTATTGGAGGGGTTAAATTTGTTGCATGGGACTGAGATTCGGTCCAGAACGAGCGACGCCAAAAAATATTTTCTCAGGCCCAAAAAGTTGACATTTTTTAGGCGTCGGTCTGAAATCTGCCAAAAAATACTGATTTTCCAGCCAAAAAGTTGATGACTTTTTTAAGTCATTCGTAAGTTTCGCGATCGTGAACAGAGCCATTTTTCCCGAACAAATTTCTGAACCTGGGCCTTCTTAGGGTGGGGGGGAGTGCTAGGTCCGAGAAAAGATTCCATTTACACGGTAAAAATGACTCTGGGTCTTCTTGGGGGGGGCTTAACCCCATAGCCCCTGATAAACTCCGCCCATGTTGTCGGATCATTAAATAGACATTGTATATATAGGCCTTGAGAGGTCGTTCCTGCAGTCAAGCAATGAACATGAGAAAGGTGCATGCTCTTATAACCTGGAAGATCCAATATGGCAGCCAGCAGGCGATGAAGACGACGATGATGATCGACACGAGACCAGTGACGTTGTGCTTCGTCAACTTCCGCTGCTTCCCCGCAGACCGGATGCGCTTGCGGTTGGCGCGCAGGCGCAGAACGAGCATCGCGTAGAAGATGGAGATGAAGGCGACCGGAAGTAGGAAGCCGACGACGAACGTGTAGACGACGTAGGCACGAGCCCCGTCGACGGCCATTCCGATTGGCCACTGGACGACGCACCGGAAGTAGGCGGAACCGACTTCCTGTGGTACGATGTCGGCGTAGAGGACGATGGGGAACATGACGGCGAAGGAGAGGAGCCAGGTGAGGGCTGCCTCGACGGTGGCGTATCGGAGGGTACGGTACTTGATGGACTGAACGGGGAATCGGACGGCGATGAAGCGATCGGCGCTCATCAGGGTCACGGTGTACGCGCCGGTGAACATGTTAATACAGGTGAGGACAAGGTAGATCTTGCAGACGGTCCAACCGAACGTCCAGTACTTGAGGATGGCGGTCGTCATCACCAGCGGAAGTCCGACGAGGAAGAGGATGTCCGCCACGGACAGGTTGAGGATGAAGAGGTTGGTGACGGTCTTCATGCGGACGTAGCGAGAGATGACGAAGACGACGAGGCAGTTGCCGATCAGACCGATGCCGCAGATCGTACCGTATGACGTCACGAGTGACGTCGTCGACCACTCGTACGACTCCTGACCGCTTCCGGTTGTGCAGTTCGTGACGTTGCTTCCGGTGGTGGTGGGACAGTCAAGCTTTGTGTTGTTGTCGGGAAACATGATTCTCTGCTATCTATTGTTATGCCCGCATCAGCGTCTATATATGGAGTCTCTACAGACCTATAATGGAGTAGCGGTCTATTGTTGTCGAGCAGCACTTGCAAAAGTACGGTACTTTCGTGCGCAGAACTTCAAGTGTTTCTTTCCTTGCAAAGCACACACTCCGGTCACTACATGCCACTTGAAAGTCGAAACCGGTTTTAGTTTTTTTTCTGGTCAGTTACATGTCATTTCGAACCGCTTTGGCTTCAACAGCAACCCTCTTTAAAATCGGAAACATCGCATTCGTTTGAAAGCAAATATCTTTGCATTCAAAGTGCAACGGTTTTTCTTTGCAACCCGAGCAGTTTTCTTCGTATGCTGACGCCTTTGTCTTTGCAGCTGAAGTCACAACGCTTTATTATATAGGAGTCGAAGTAGAAATTTATTCAGTTTACCACAACGTCTGCGGAATGAATGCACATCGACTGAGACGTCGTCTGCTATAGCGTGGATTATATTGCTGCTAAAGGGATGGCGGACACGTCGATCAAACAGTGTGGATGCATTTGCTGAGCAGCCAGACTATACCGACACCTGACACGCAACGCTTCCTCGTCAAACCCTCGTCGTGCTAGACATTGCGACGCCTCCCTCGTTCAAGCGCCAAGATTTTTTCACCTTATTTGATTAAGCTTCGGGGTAGTTTTTTTAAAACCAGTACTACTGACACCGTAGGATTAATGTTTTGTTATTTCTCGATGAATTATTCAGTAGCGGTCATTTGTCTTCAAGGATGGTTGATGGAAATGGACTAATAATTATAGTCGTTAGTAATAGGCCTGCTTAATTTATTTCCTAATTAAGACATAGCTAATAATTGCCGATGGCGAAAACAAGCATTTAAATAGACCAGAAATATTTCTTTGCCCATATTAAAAAATGTCAAACCCACGGAATCCAGTAGACTTCTTGGCTCAGCGGGTCTGGTACCGAGATATTATCTGCATGGTTGACGTAATCTTTCGGCGTCATTCGGCTTTCACCATTTGCCGCCTATACTTCGTTCCTCCAATACGCCTGACCTCTTAGTTCACCACACTAGAATTGCTATGATTCAGTCTCGATCATTTACTTCAACTGGACCTTCTCATTGGAATACGCTATAGGCTATGCCTCTATCTCTTCGTCGTAATTGCCTATCGACAAAATCACCCCGTGAAAATCGCCCCCTGACTAATAACCCCATTAAAACAGTCCGTGAAAACAGCTTCTTGAAAATAGTTCCGTCATAGACGCCAACGATAACTTAGTTAGTTTAATGTTAAAAGTAACGCAATGAACAATGTATATATATAATTATATATATAGCCTATTCAAAACAAATGAACGAAACTACTAGTATGAAATGCTAAAATGTTTTTAATCGCAAAATATGAGCGAAATTACTACGAAACTACTAACGCTGAAACGTTTTGCGTTCTTGTATGAAAACTGAAAGTAAGTAGCAGTATGAAATGTTGAAATGTTTTCTTCTGAAAATATGATCGAAACTATACGTTAAGCGTTTTTGCAGAAAACTGGAAATTATTTGCAAAAACTTCTAAATGTAAATTTCTGCTGAAAGTTAGTGTTCATTATATTAAAAAACAGTCCTATCATGGATTCAAGGTAGGCCTATACTCAGATTAGATGCTGTGGAGCGAAGGTATTCCTAATTTCCTGGATCGCAGTTCTGTCGTAACTCTCGCTGATTGCTTGCAGATCGTAATATATAGGTCTATAGGGCCTATACGGTCTTTGGTTTAGGGGCGGGGGTTTAGCCTCGCGTATGTTGACTTTGAGGTTTTTGCAAATAGCGCAGAAGTAAGTTTGCCCTTTATCTCTTGTTATCAGATAAGCAGATAAAAGTTAGTCAGATAATTGTCTGATCCTAGCTATCGATGTCGCCGTTAGCACCTCTGAACCGATTTCCAATTAACCGCTTTGAAGTATAGGTTAGACCGATCTTATTTTGCTCCGATTTGTTTCACAATGCATGTTTAAGAAACTTGTTTGATCTTGCTCGACTTTGTCGGTAGCCTACTACTTTCGCGGGCTGTTTTGATGGGGCTATTTAGTCGGTGGGGCGATTTTGACGGGGCAATTTTGTCTTTGGGCGATTTATGAAGTGGCTGTTTTACGGGGCTATTTTAACCGAGCTATTTTGACGGGGGTGCCATAGTTTGTAACCTATAAAGAAGTTGTAATGCCAGAACTGTAGTGTAGACAGTAGACATTGTACATAAATAATATACTACTGCTACGACTGCTGCAACTCGCTGAAATTCAGTTATAAAATATTGCTCCGGCCTGCCAATGACAACTTTAACGTTCTAGCCTAATAGGGGACGGCTTGCTTTAGCAGTCAAATCTAGCCTACAACTTAAGGACTGTCTATTGCCTAAACAAGACAAATTCAGAATTGGGGTACAATCCTGACCCCTCCCCCAAGCTAATTTTCCAATTCTAGTGTAATAAATATTTTGCGTCGCATTAAACCACACCAGCACAAAGCTCGCACTTGTTCTCGTAGGCCTACGCATTAGAACGAAGGGCTAGAATAATGATTCTCTTCTGTTGTGCGGTTTTTTTGTGCCTCATTGAACAATCGCTTTATTCATTCTCGCTCGCTATCTTGATTTCTGCAATTTCGACTTCGCCCCTCTGATCTTCGTCACTTAACAATAGGCCTAAGGCGTTAAAATCTTATTTGACTCGGCTTTTGTGGGCCTATAATAGGCATTGTGACGTAGTTTCTTTCTTGCCCCCACACCCCACCCCGTCCCACTCCCCGTCAGGCATATGTGCTGACGACGATGCTTTAACAAGACGTCTCCATGTCGTTCTGTTCCTTGTTTTATGATCCACGATTTTTCTCTTGTCCTAATTGTGCTTTGTATAAAATCACGATTTTTCTCTTGTCCTGATTGTGCTTTGTATAAAACCACGATTTTTCTCTGGTCCTGATTGTGCTTTGTCTTCAGATCTTCCATCCAACATTCATCATCTACGTCTTTGTCTGTCTTCCTCTGCTTCTTGTCCCACTACATCATCTACATGGCCACTTAAATACGTGGCCGCAGTTAAGAAATTACAGTAACTTATTATTTTTAGTTTTCCGAAAAAGCGTCCCGGTTTTTGATAGCGAGAAAATGGTCATCTTATTTGCCCTGGCCTGCGATTAAAACGCAATAAATATCAGACAAAAATAAAATTAAGGAAAATAGTAAGAGACAGCAAATAAATAAATAAAGTTAAAAAGCTAAAAAAAGGCATAAAAGACACGAAAATTAAAAACGACGTTTGGAAAAAAAGAAAAGGTTTTAAACACTATGGTCACATACCTAGGCTAGATGAAGAAGTTATAATTATGAGAAACTTGGAGATCCCTGTTTTAAAGTGTTTTGATAACTATAAGGTCAGATGCAATCGATTGCATGACAAAATAAAAATAACTCGAGATAACAAGCAACAATGCACCAAAGCAAATGGATAAAAGTATATCGAGCTGTAAGAATCTTGAAGTAACGATGACACTATAGTGAATGTCCTACTGTCTTAACTGTTGTGAAGCGTTCTGTGATGACGACTCGATCATAATTATATCATTTATGTGCTTGAGTGAGAATAATTAAAGTAATTGGGCCGATGAAGATTAACATGTTATTAAATTTGTGCTGGGTACCAGCAAGCTACAATTGCAATGCAACACTTTTTTTGTCAAATGAGATAGGTATATAACCTAACAACAGAATGACTTCAGTTACATCTGTTGGAAGTTTACTGTGACGATGCTGTCATTGAATTGCCGTTCATGGTGTATTATTCACAGCTCGTTTTAATAAGTTCAAATTTACAATTTGTCAAGCTATAGGCCTATACATTATACAATGTTTCTATTCAGGCTATTAGATCTACGACCTCTTTCATACATTGCACTTTACTAAAAAGCGTAAATTTCAATAAGCCTTCATTATCCCATTATGCCCCGGTCGACCATACTCTCAGACCATAGCGACAAAATTAAAATGAAGCCCACGAAAATACTTCGAAAGACAAAAAACTTACGGAAAAATCCATGGTTTCTCATACTTTTTATCATCAGTGCCACAATCAACATAATATGCAAATCCACTTATTTATCTGGCAGTTGTCATCGTTTTCGCCGTCATCATCACCTTCTGTGTGTGATCTAGATTCTATACGGCAAATGGCATGCATGTAAATGATGACGAACGTACAATACCCCTTTCTCTGGTTCATTTCCTCCTCTCTTTTGTCTGCATCATATCTTCTTTCTCCTTTTGTCTGCATCATATCTTCTTTCTCCTTTTGTCTGCATCATATCTTCTTTCTCCTTTTGTGCGCAGCATTTCCTTTTCTTGGCATCGATTTCCTTTGATGTAAAGGATTTCGAGCGGATAAAAACTTCGATCAGAATTTCGTCGACATTATCGTCACCTGTCAGTCGTCAGCTTCACGCTGCTCTTAATTATTCTCAGCAAAACTGACGAAGACGAGTGGACAGAAATAACAGACTTGTATGTAATGTATGGGTCTTCTCCAATCACTCCAGGGGCGATCGTGGCTGGAAAACGAAGGGAAGATAAGTGAAAGGGAGGCGCGGTAAGGAGCAGAAAGAGAACGGAGGCAAATAAAAACAAAGAACGTGGTAGGAAACTTGAGGGAAGCTAAGACAAAGCATTTCAAGCGCTGAATCTCTCTCATCGTGTCTCTTATCTTGTCTCTTAGTATTGTTAGGTATAGTTTGAGGATAATGCTGAAAATCATAAGACGAAAGAAACAAACCAAAACAATAATATAACTTATGAATCTGCATCATATATTTAAATAGTAGCGGTATACAAAGATCAACGAGATTTGCATAATTATATATATATATATATATATATATATATATATATGCATGTATGTAACACCACGTAGAGGTCGCGGACCGGATGTAAGTCGCGGGTTTCGGACTTCCTCAATAATAGGTAGGTTTAAATATGAATTTCATTCAAAACCTGTGAAACATGGAAATTCTTACTTATAGGCAAAATATTGGTAAAAACCCTCAAAGAGTCTTTTTATGGTCCACTCTGTATACAGTGTAGCCTATATACGTAGGCTCTGCTCAGTGTCGATATCCATATGCGCCACCACATCAGCACTAAGCAAACTGAATTCAATTATGTCACCATGACTGATGTATATTCATCGGCATGATATTTTATGTTCACGCGCGTTATCTGAAGGCCTCAGAAATGCGTAGATTTTTGACATTTTTTGCGGCTCTCTTCGAATTTTTTTGTGCGCCCATCGCTTAGCAGTGCCGCTTAAATAAGAGTAGAAAGACAGAGGGAGTATTTTTAAGTAATTATGAAATTATCAATTATCATAAAAAGTGCTGCAAAGTTATAATATGCCATAATCTATGACACCATGATATCTAAACGTCGGCAAGACTAGGTTACTCCCGCCAAAGACTAGGCTACTCCCGCCAAAGACTAGGCTACTCCCGCCAAAGACTAGGCTACTCCCGCCAAAGACTAGGCTACTCCCGCCAAAGACTAAGCTACTCCCGCTAACGACTGCAAAAAGCAGAGAAATTTCTGATAGCACACACCGCACACTGGTTGCTTATGAGATCACGCGCTTAGACATTTTCCGGCTCAAGCCAATAAAACTATTGAATGTCACAATGAGCTGTGTAGGTGGATTTGATTATATTCTGGTTATTCTGAAAGTAAACAATTGACTGACCGACGGAAACCCCTGCGCAGCTTGGGGCTCCTGCACACTCCTGCAGCACAGTCTTTACAATGCATTGCGACGTTGGGTCGATCCAAATACCGCGCTCAGCGGGTGGGCGACGTATAAAGGATGGCATCTTCCCCTAACAGGTCTTTTTTTTAATCGTAAGCAGTCATATCATACTGTGCGTCTCTTAATTAATAGTGTACTATACATGCATACAGGATCTTTCTCTATATGACCATTCTGGATCGCTGAACGACGGAACTATACTATACCATCATAGGACATTAATAAGTGACGCCAGACGTCTCAGTGTTCTGTTCCTGCAGGTGAAAGACATTAAGTCTCTCCGTCCTATAGGCTCAAGTGTTTTGGGTAATGCTTTCTCCTGCCAAATATATCTCCATTTCTGTGTGTTATAGGAGGGACATCTTTCGGTCTAATGCAGCTATAGATCAGGTGACATTGCTTATGGATTAAGCCCTCTTATATATCCGGAGTTCCGGACTCGTGTGTTGGAACATTGCTATTCCTCAAGTATAACATTGCTATTCCTCAAGTATAACATTGCTATTCCTCAAGTATAACATTGCTATTCCTCAAGTATATCCTCAACAAAATTTCTAGGTGTCTACATTGACCAACACCTGAAGTGGAAAACACACATTTTTGAAATTAGCAACAAAATTAAGAAGAACTTAGGCATTATAAAACGAGTGTCTTACCTTCTTCCACTTTATATTCTACGGGATCTCTATTATACCCTCATATACCCATATCTTACTTACTGCAATATGACCTGGACTTCTACATACTACTCTCATCTTAACGGTATAAGGATCCTTCAAAAAAGGCTATTAGAGTCATAACTACCCCCCCATTCACACACCAGTCCGTTATTCTTGGAACACAAACTCCTAAACATTACCCAAATTAAATTTCTACAAACTTGCATTTCATGTACAAATATATTAATAACCTCCTTCCACCATCATTCTCTTCCAATTTTGATCCTGCACCGCATCTGATATGTAGGCCTACTAGAAGCAGCAATGATTTCAGACCTGTGTTTGCTAGGACTAATGTCCGTAAGTTTTCGCTTGGGGTCCAGGGCCCTGCAAATTGGAACAGTCTACCCAAAGAAATCCGCTTGGTTACATCCCTCAGCCACTTTAAAACCCTTGCACGTGCACACACATTAATTTATATTTCTTAATCTCGGCTCTGTGTTTATTAGTAAAGCTTTAGTTAAACTTTAGTTAAGACCTGTATCCATATGTTATTCATACTGTATAATGTTATGTACTATACTATAGCGTCTGTTCTCTCCCCATCTAATCGTATACCCCACCATCTTTCTTAACTTAGCATTTAGCATGGGCGGAGACCTAGGGGGGGACAGGGGGGTCGGTCGGTCACCCCCAATGAAAGTGTTGGGGGGACGGCCCATGCATTTGTCCCCCCCCCCCCAATGTTTGAGCGTCAAGACAATAGACAATTTCGTCGAGATTATGACCGGACGACTAAAAAAAGGTCATCAACTTTTTTGGCGGCGAAAATAACTGTTTTTTCCGAGATTTCGCCGGTCGTCAGAAATTTTTCTGAAAATCTCGCGTCTTTCCGTCCCCCCCCCCAATTCTCGGCCCAGGTCTCCGCCTATGGTATTTAGGCTCCCTACTAAGCGGGACTTGTTCCTTCTGAAGGGCCTTTTGCTCCCTTCTGTGTCTAAAGTCTCTACCGAATGTGTTACTATGTTAAATATCAATTGTGTTACATTACTTTCTGTATGTTATGTTTTATTGTGGGATCAATAAATGATTTTGATTTGATTTGATTTGATTTGGAAGTTCCCTCCTGACACAGGACGATTTCTTAACCAGCACAGTTGTACCACAACATGGTTAAACTGTCTAATTTGCAGTTATACAACACGAATACATTTAACCAACTAATAAATTTTGGTTACATTAAACACTCTGGTAAACACTCTTGCGCGAAGAGAGCAAGGATGTAGGATCGCTTCTCGCCATCCTTCAATACGGTTCATTTAATCTTCCATTCGGTAGATGGCGTTGCTAAATTGAACGTAGGACGTGATGGTCGCCTTGCATGGCTACCGACAGTTAAATTCGACTCCTGTAATTATAGCTTATGATCACCCGTTCATACTATGAATTGCCACACTGGCAACTGACAACTGACGAAACTTTTATTATGACGAGACACAAGTAAGACACAAGTAAGCCTGTATTTAATAATGTATGCATAACAGATGATAGAACAGTTCAATTTTCAATTGTATTCATATTGCGTCACATTCTTCGTTCAATAGATGCATTTATATAGCGCCTCTTCAAGGGGCTACTCAGAGGCGCTCCCAATCTCAGCGCGGCCAAATAAAACTGTCTTAAGATGAGAAAGGAAAGCCTGAGAGAATTTTTGCAAAAAGAGCAGAGGGTCAGAGGAATACCTTTCCAGGTTGAAGGTCCTACCAACGAGAAAGCACGGTTCTGCATAGTGGAAGTTCGAGCAAAAGAAAGAGCAGACTTTGCTCAGTCGAACGAAGGGAGCGGAAATGGTGAGAACTAAGAGTAGTAGGCTATAGGGTTACAGAGATCACAAAGGTAGGCAGGAGCAAGGCCTAGCATGCAGCACCAGACTATAGAGTCATCATCATCATCTCAGTCCATAGGCACAACGCCCGTTGGTGTCGATCGCATGTTTCACCATCATCCTCCATTTGTCACGTTCTTGCGCCATCCAGCTCAGTTTTTGTACGTCCATTCCGCACCAGTCAACAATAAATATTATAATTATGTTTCTGACATCGTCCAGCCAATCCCTGCTTGGCCTCCCTCTGAACCCCCCCCCCCGTGCCGTCAATTACCCCGAACATGGTTTGCTTCACCAGTCTTAATCCTTAAATAATCCATAATAATTTTAAGGATTACTAGAGTAGATATCCTATACTCAATTCGCTGCTTGAGTCAAGTTGAGTGGCCTGCATCAGGGCCGTCTTATGGTCATTGTAGGCCCTAGGCACTTTTGCATATTAATCTATTCGTAGGCCCCTTATAGGGCCTATCCAACTCAACTCTGTATTAGGCCTAATTCAAATTGCAACACATTTACATTATTTTTTTAAATTATGCTGAACCATGTTTTGTCCCATCGTTGACCGAAGTTTGTCAACGCATTCAGTTTTGATTTAAAATCTCAGTCTACGTTTTGTAATATTTATTTTCGATATCCGCTAAATGTAGGCCTAATATTTCCGGTTTCCGATTTTCGACTTTCGGTTAGCGGCGTTTCGGTCTAAATTCTAATTAAAAATCGCCATCGCTTTTTAAATTTTAATTTATTAAATTATTAATGCAATTTTCTAAAAAAATCATGTCTGTATTTGAGAAACCAATAAATCTGTAGCTGAAATGATTAGGTCACAAATAACTGACAAGCTGGTCTCCAGTTTTCCAAAATAATGTCAATATTGCTTTTCGAATTTATCTCTCTATTTTTGGAACAAGTTGTGAAGGTGAACGTTCTTTTTCGAAACTGAAAATTATCAAAAATTACCTTCGGTCAACGATGGGACAGGCACGATTATCCTCCCTTGCATTGCTTTCAATTGAAAGCGACTTAATGCGAGAAATGACATTTGAAGACGTTATAAGCGATTTCGCGAATGCAAAGAGCCGCAAAGTTAACATAATATAGCTTAGCCAATGTTAATTTACTGTTTTATTAGCTAACTCTAGCCTTAAAAAAGTTGGCTCGTTAAAATTAAATTTGCACGTTTTTTCTGGTTTTTTCCCGGTCATTGATCAATAATTGCATTTATTTTTTAATATATTTTTTCAGGATTTCGTAGGCCCCTGGTAAGTTCGTAGGCCCTAGGCACAGTGCCTACTGTGCCTACTGGATAAGACGGCCCTGGCCTGCATATTATTATGTCCCTCCGTATGGAATGAACCTCCCCATCAGTTCGCCCTGTCTGGTGTTTACTAATCTTTCTCTCGTCTCAAAAATTGCCTTTCCTTTGGAGGCTGCACGTACTGGGAGCGCTTCTAAAAGTCTTTTGCTGCGAGAAGCGCTTTAAACATTGTCATATACAATACAATACAATACAAAGAGACATGGTCATATACAATACATTGCAATGCCTTCATGTACTTTTTTCTTTCTTTGACGACTATGAACTAAAATATTAATGCAATGCCTATCTAGGCTACATAACACAGACGACGAGTTTACCAACAGACTGTTAGGCCTAATGGAGAAGGGTCAAAGGGCGTGAACATTTTAACTGGTTTTTTTATTTCGAACATAATATTTTAAGGCTTATATTCTTGCTTTGATGGATATCGATAGGCCTTAGGGCCTAGTTACTAAAAGTTCAAAAAGATATGCATGCAACTTGAAACCAATTTAGATCTTTATTGAAAAATTAATGACTCATTTTGCCCATGCTGTTAAAAGAAGATATAATTACTGTAGATTTTTCAAGCGATATAAGCTAACAGTTCCTTCCCTGTAACACAATATCATCAATAAGTGTGCAGTGGCGGCGCCAGGATTTCAGTTTTGGGAGAGCTGAATCCTCGCGCAGGAAATTTTGCATTTTCAGCGGCCAAAATTTCTGAATTTCTGATTACCTTTTTTAGTCATTATATCGAAATCTCATGGATGGCCTTTTTGAGGGGCTCAGCCCCCTCTTGTCCCCCCTGGCGCCGCCGCCACTTTAAGTGTGTCAATCGTTGCTTAGACATGGTCGACTTCGAAGTATCTTCAGCCAACGAAAGAATGAACGACTTTGTTCTGCAGTGTATATAGACTATAATATTATATAATTTATATATACACATATACATATATAATTTATATATAATATATTTTATATACATATATACATATATACATATACATACATGACTAGTCACTTGCAAAATAAGAGGAAATCTTACGACAGCGACCACCTGAATGCATAAAAGCAGCATATTAATAATAATGCAAATTAGATATGCAATCATATTTGGTTCATTTATAAGAAGCTGCTCCGTGCCTGGCCGCTTGCAATGAGAACCCAGGACACGGACAGTAAACGAAAGCGTGAAACATGATCAGCATCAGCAACATATGACTTATAGATGCACATGAATTCAATTATTTTATTTGTAAAAGTATAAGACTATATTATCCTAATAGATTTATCTCAATAATTATACCTGTATATCATCCATGATTCTCCTACAAACTATAGCTATCTCATCCGTTTTAGATGCATTTCATCTAACATAATTATGCCTGTCCGTATCTGTTGCGTTGCTTGTGACAGCTGCTGAGAAGCAGTGAGTCGGCTAAAATATGACAAAGACGATTAGTGTTACGCTCCAGGTCCCTCCTTCTTTATCCAGGCTTGGGTCTGGCACCGTCAGAGTGCAAACAGTGGCGGAGTTATTCTCGTTTATCAGTTTTCTTCGTCTCAGTTCGCTTTAGGCCTACTTTTATAAAAAGTAAAGCGAACTGTGACGAAGAAAACTGATAAATATGCCATCTATTAACTATTATTACAATTATCCACATTTATTATAGCTTATTTCTCGTTTTACAGATGCGCTGCAGTTTGATACTTTTGCGTTCTCGTATAAACTGCGTTAAATGCTTCAATATTTAGGCCTAATTAATTTTTGTGTATTCAATCCGAGTACAAAAGAACGAAAATGAAATCAATTTCTGCAGTTCGCGCTGCTTTGTAGCCTATCATTTGCAGGACATTCGCTAGATGGCCGATGGCGAAACACACCGCATGGTTTCTTGTATTATTGCATACGGCAGATGCCACCAGCTGCAGGTGTCACGAAATAGAGTATCCCCCGTATTAATTGTATCCCCCAAATTACAAAAAGTCGAAAAAACCGCTTCCGCGTGTATTTTTTTGGGCAAATTAATTTTCATCTGCTTTATGTTGAACAATGACACTAATAAGTATGTTTATTCTTACTATATAATTTGGTTTGCCCTGTTTTGAGAGCACTTAAAACTTTTCAAACACTTAAAAACACTAAGAGTCACTAAATAAATTCGAGTTGCCTTTATCTGAGCATTGCTTAGGACGCTTAAAACAATTAGAGCCACTTAAAATTTTGATTAGAGCATAATTTTTTTTATTATGCTCATTTTTCAAAAAAGGGGATAGAATGGTTTATCCCCCCCGGATAGTATAGACCGGTTAATTCCATCCGGGGGGATAGATTAATTCATCCCCCCGGATAGCTTTCAGGGGGGATACTCCGTTTCGTGTCACAGGCATTTACCCGAATCCCAAGCCGTATAGCATCGTAAAATTATTTAAAACATGTTTTAGTAATTTTCTCATCGCTCATCCAACTTCTAATTCTGCTATATCACTGTTCCGTTATTCATCCAACTTCTACTTCAACTAAGTATATTTTGGTCGTTCATCCAGCCTCTAGTTTTACGGTAACAATTTAGCATAAAACCATGATTTCCTCGTTAGTTTAAATTCTACTTCTGTTAATTAACATACTCATCCAGCTTCCAATGATACTGCAATACGTCAGCAGTAATATCATGTTTTCATCGTTCATCCAACTTCCAGTCTAAGGAAATAAAATAATTCTGACGTGCTATAGGCCTACGGCTTGGGAATCGGGTATAAGCCAGCTGCAGTGCTTCGTAGAAGTTAACATCGGTCCAAATAAAATTATTCCCAAATCGTCTGCAAACGTAGTTACTTGCTAAGCAAGTCGGCATTCGTCATTGTTGAATTCTAAGACAATTGATGCAATTATAGGTCTGAATTTCTTCTGCGCACAGCGGCAATTTAACCTAATAGCTTCAGTGGCGGCGCCAGGATTCAGTTTTGGGGGCTGAATTCCATGGACGGAGACTTGGTCTAGAAGTTAAGGGAGACGGATCGCGGAGGAAATTTTCCATTTTCATTCGTCAAAATTTCTGACGACCTTTTTTAGTCAACGAAATCTCATGGAAATAATTTGATTTTCATTTTCCCAGTCAAAAAAAACTGACCAGTTTTTAGTCATTTTGTCGAAATCTCGTGGAAATATTTCAAACAATCTGATGACCCTTTTAGGGGAGCATAGCCCTTGCCCTCCCCTGGCGCCGCCACTGAACATCCTAGCCTAATTAAATTGTATTGAATTTGTTCTGTTCTCCATTGGATTACGTCGCATCTATTCGGCGCAGCAGTACAGTACAGTCCGCAGCAGTACATTGAGTTGTTGCATTTAATTGCTTCCTCTTGAAGAGCACAGTCATGTCGTGTCGTGTCATGTCATGTCACATCGCCATCGTTCCGTCGCGACGGTTGTGGCTCCTTGAATGAACTTCCGCTATGCTGCAGCATTGTACGTTGTCGGCGTTCATGATGTTATAGAAGCCTACTGGCGAGTCCGGTCCATTTCACCAACGTTTTCAATCCATGCTTTGCCCTTACTCGTCCCTGCTCTGTGTTCTCTCTATACGAGGAAACATGTCATAAGCCTACTCTCGTTGTTGGCCTGCGGGTTGCCCCGTGATGTGCAATATCGTAGAACTTTCCGAAGTCTGGTGTGGGCCAACAGTTCCTTTCTGGTCCCTCCCTCGCTAATTTGTAGGTTGGACCGTTCAATGGTCTCATTTTACGTCCACTGGTTTCTCCACCGCTGCTGTCTGCTGCACTTGTCTTTAATTGCTTGAATACTTCGGTCTTCTTCCTCCAGTGCGTCATTATCGACCGAGGTAGCGTGCTCGCAAGTAATCTCGCATGCAATCAGAATTAGTTTTGAACACGTGATGAATATTCATGAAGCACAGTAGTCTCGGACAACTATAAAAGCCGAACTCGGGAGGAGAGATAGGGTAAACAAACAGACAAACAAACAGACATACAAGCAAACAGACATACAAGCAAACAGACATACAAGCAAACATACCGACCGACAGAATTCTGTTCTAGTCATAAGTTTTAACACAAGCAGACAAGCCCTGCAGGCAGGCAGGCAGGCAGGCAGGCAGGCAGGCAGGCAGGCAGGCTCTGCACTTACAGGAACCCGGCAGACAGACAGACAGATAGACAGACAGACAGAAATGCACCGAGAGCCATATTGTTATAGGCTTGGATTGGCGCCCTGCGTTGTTTTCATTGGCCACACACAGCCGCCCTCGCCTTTCCCTCTCCCCTTCCCTCTCCACTCCACCTGGTAGGAGGCTCGGAGCCACTGGAAAGGAGCCTCTGCTCAAACCATCGTCCATCGATTTTCCAACAAAGAACTCCGCGGAATATTTAGCGTTGCACTGCGGCCGTCCGCCAGCCCAAGCCCCGGCCCCAGCCCCAGCCCCTTACACGATACGCCACTGCTATGGAAAGCCGTTGGAGCAATAATATAATCTAATACATTGACTATGTATTTTATGTACGGGAACAGTGCAGTAAAGCTTGTAGTCAGACGCTTGAGATTCCTGGACAAATTCCACGACAAATTCCACACTGCTTAGGGCCTTAGGCCTATAAGCGAAAATACACAGTCGTTCTCCATCATATGCCACTGGGCCACTGTAGTCTGTCTACCATGTTCAGACGGGTCCCACTCAAAAGGAACGTCCCTTTCAATATTTCCAGCTATGACTTGTTATTAATTACCATCCAGTGCTCAAAGTGTGGAAAAATAAGTGATTGGACGCCCCTTACCTTTCCAAAAGAAGTGCCTGGACGCCCTTATCTTTCCAGTCTGTGCTGGCCAATAAGTGGCAGGACGGCATTCAGATTTTAAAATAAGTGCATGGACGCCGTCCATGACCGTCCAGCCACACTTTAAGCCCTGTTACCATCTGATCCTTCGCCTTTAAATTTATCTCGTCCTAAAGTCTCAAACGCATTAGCAGCTTATCTGGATAATTTATTGTTCTGGACCCTCTACAAACCGGACTCGCATCTCATTGTGAATCCTTTTGATTATTATCCCTTTGAAGCCTCTGTTACCTCTCAGATTCGATGCAGCCCTAGTCACTGAGCTGATACCCTGCGCAAGTCTTTCTTGTGACGTTTAAGACGTATGGAATTTAAGATTACATTCTCATATGAAATAGGACGGCATAATTATAATGTCATATCTTTTCTAACTGAATAGCCAAGGACCACGTGTTTACGGCTGTCATTACAAAGATTGAATTCTGTTCTACTACCGCTGTGCTGTATTTCATCTTGTAAATTGAAATTGCAATTATCATTTCAAAGCATTGTGTTGTGTCAATTATTTCGTATTGCATCGCATTGTTTTGTATTGCATTGCATTGCATTGCATTGCACTGCATCGCATCGCATTGCATTGTATTGTATTGTATTGTATTGTATTGTATTGTATTGTATTGTATTGTATTGTATTGTATTGTATTGTATTGTATTGTATTGTATTGTATTGTATTGTATTGTATTGTATTGTATTGTATTGTATTGTATTGTATTGTATTGTATTGTATTGTATTGTATTGTATTGTATTGTATTGTATTGTATTGTATTGTATTGTATTGTATTGTATTGTATTGTATTGTATTGTATTGTATTGTATTGTATTGTATTGTATTGTATTGTATTGTATTGTATTGTATTGTATTGTATTGTATTGTATTGTATTGTATTGTATTGTATTGTATTGTATTGTATTGTATTGTATTGTATTGTATTGTATTGTATTGTATTGTATTGTATTGTATTGTATTGTATTGTATTGTATTGTATTGTATTGTATTGTATTGTATTGTATTGTATTGTATTGTATTGTATTGTATTGTATTGTATTGTATTGTATTGTATTGTATTGTATTGTATTGTATTGTATTGTATTGTACTGCATCCCTGACCTAATTTTCGCATCTCAATTTTCCGTTGAAGCAGATGATTAAGCTGCTTCGGCGATCCATAGTTCACGCTGCCTAGTAATGAGGCGGCGACGGATGTCTGACCACGTGACCATCGTCCATAGTGGCCGACGGGTGAATCATTTTCCCTCGGGCCACAACAGATTCAGCCGACCTCACGTGACCAGAAGAACCGCGCCAAAATGGGTCAATCGCACCGAATACAAAACGGATAAAAAACGAGGGCAAGTTGTCCATTGGTGTCTATCTACATTCTACAATGTATAATATATAGGCCTACGTCGATGAGCTGATGTCCACCAATTTTAAAGCTCACCGTTTCGCTTTCATTCAGAGAACTCCGCCACTGGTTGCACTCTGCCAGTGCCAGTCAAAAGTCTGGATAAAGGAGGAGGGCGACACTAATCATCTTTTATATGGTCGGGTCGTTAAACAGTAACAAGCTTTCATTCAGAACAATTTATAATATTGCGCCTTGAGTGTCCAATACTGACCACGGTCAAATCTATACATACACGTAGCAGTTAGTTAGTTAGTTAGTGGGCTTGACTGTTAGGTTGAAGGATGGGTCTCGAATTGTCACTGGGTTCATTGCTCTTCCTTGAGTCCACTGCTCTTCCTATGTCCACCGATCTTCCTATGTCCGCTGCTCTTCCTATGTCCACTGATCTTCCTATGTCCACTGATCTTCCTATGTCCACTGCTCTTCCTATGTCCACTGCTCTTCCTATGTCCACTGCTCTTCCTATGTCCACTGCTCTTCCTATGTTCACTGCTCTTCCTATGTCCACTGGTCTTCATATATGTCCACTGTTCTTCCTATGTACACTGGTCTTCTAGGGTCCACTGATCATCCTGGGTCAACTATTCTCTACACCACTCATTTGAGTGGGTGCTGGAATTTCCGTCCCTGAACATATTTCCCCGGACAGTTGCCCCCAGACGAAATAGGACATATTCCCTCCCACTATAATCACTGTTCCGAAATGTGCTAAGAATTATGATTAAATGGATGCTGGACAAAATTTAATGAGAGAAATTCATTTTAAAAGCGAAGTTGGATGGACGACGAAAAAATTTAAACTAAAGATTAGAAAAGCCTAGATGCTTGCAAAACTAAAAGTAGGATAGATGAAAAACTCTTCCTTAACGGAAATCGTATTGACCAAAAGAAATGTGGATGAAATCGAAGTTTGGGTGATGTATAGACAATTCATCCCTATAAATAATGTTTGGTCGATGAAAGAACTCTTGATAAATGGAAGTTGGATTGATTTTTTAATAGCTGATATAGAAGCTGGACTGATTAAAGGAACACATGAGAAATGGAAGCTGGATGTATGTCTTTTTATATCTGAAACATAAGCTGGGTTCATGAAAAGAGCGCTTGATTTACCCCACCCCGACCCACCACGTAATCGTAATCGTAATCGTAATCTCGGGACTTCTACAGCGCCCACAAAAGCCAAGTCGCGGGAACCAGCTTATTCACAGGCGCTCAATCAAAACAAAATCGGTAGGCAGCGGGTCAAGTCCAGAGAGTCAGGCAGGCAGATAGATGGACAGCTAAGGTGGGTGATGTTTAGAGTTGAAGTGACGGGGGATGTGAGTAGAAGAGGAAGAATCAGGATAGGATTTTTGAAAGAGCAATGTTTTCAGTTTTGAGTGAAAGACCTGTGGGGAGATAGCGAGAGGTGGAGGGGTCAGCACTGTGAGATTGGGTTGGGAGTGGGTGGTCCTATTTGCCGTGTTTCAGGTGAACAGCTGCGAAAGTGTGACCAAAGTGAGGAAATGGGGCGGTTTTTTAAATTCAAATTTGGGATTCGCCTCACTCCACCCCCGGTGGGGGGATTGACCAACCCCTCCATTGGGTAGTCCTGGTGGCCCTCTATCTAGCTGCAGGGTTTCAGATAAAATAGCTGCTAAACTGTGGACGTGCATTCTGGACAAACAAATGACACTAACTCTCCTTTATTATAATAGACGTAGACAATATTAGTCGTCTGTGGTTGGTGAACGTCAGAACTCCTTGCCTAACAGAACCCTTATGGTCACAGAACCTTGTCCTCGATATTAGCTGCATCTGGTGCAGTTTACTCTTACACGCGGCCTTTCCCACCCCGCCGCCGCCTTCCCTTCCTTCCCTCCGTCTGGCTGCTGAGCGAGTAGCAGCAATGCGTGGCTGCTGCTGCATCCTTGCCCTGCTGCTGCAATGCCTCTCCTCCGTCTAGGTAGGAGAAGCCGAGCATGCGCGGAGTGGTGCAGGTAAAGGCGAAGGCGGCCACGGACTGACGGACAGAAGGACAGACAGACGATCATTAAATGTAGGCTGCTCTGACTTAACGAGGCTGCTGCAGCACAGCATCGACTACCGCAAGGGTTCCCTTGGCGCTATAGCCCGTGGATGCGTGTGTTGATGTCGGTGTGTGTGTGTTCGTGTGTGTGTGTTCGTGTGCTAGGCATGGCTAGGCCTTGCTGTCTTGGTGCGGCGGCAACAGCAACGCCATCCACCGTGTATAACCATCGTTCTGACCACTCACGCGCGGACATCGAATTCGCCTTTTCATTCATAGAGCAAAGCAGGAACAGGAACAGTCATTAATAGTATTACCACCAACGGGAGGAAAAGGAACGTCGCCTTATCCGATGTTTAGTCCTCTTCCGTCTGCACTGGAGGATTATAATTATAGGCTGCCGGTGACGTCTCCACCTGGCGGTAGATAAGAGGACATTTTACGATGCACCGGATAATAAACACGTCCTGGATCTGACATGTAAACGGAAGTGATAACGAGCGAAGGCGACGAGTCACGTGACAGGATTGCGCATGCTCAGTGAGCGACTGGAAGTGAAACTCTCTCCGCATAAGGAAATGTAGTCGCTAAGACATAATTATAGTAACCGTTAAAAGTAATCGTTCCGTGAAACACACACTGTATTTACGAATCGTACAAACATAATCGCTTAGAATGAATCCCAGTCTTGACTGACAGCAGCAAAACTCTAATCGTTTACAAGAAAACTTCGAGCATTTCTGTAAAAGAATTTCACTTTGAAGACGTTAAAGGATGCTCCAACATAATGTTATTTTGATTATTTGCCGTAGCTAAAAACGAAGCTATACGAGCTATATATATATATATATAAGCTATCAGCGATGCTGTTTGTTCGTCTGCTGTATTACGGCTGCGCGTGGACTACTTTCCTTAAAGTGGTAGGTCGTCGTCGTTGTCGTAATGCTGCTTTACTCTTCGATTCATACCGCATATGATGATGATGACGATGATTGACTGTGGGCTGGTGATGATGATGATGATGTTGATGATGATGATGATGATGTGGTGGTGGTGGTGATGATGATGATGATGATGACGACGATGATGATGATGATGATGATGTGGTGGTGGTGGTGGTGATGATGATGATGACGATGATGATGACGATGATTGGCTGTAGGGCTGCTGCTGATGATGATAATGATGATGATGTGGTGGTGGTGGTGGTAATGGTGATGGCGATGATGATGGTGGAGGTCATGATGATGATGATGATGATGGTTGTGGTGGTGGTGGTGGTGGTGGTGATGATGATAATGATGATGATGGTGGTGGTGGTGGTGATGATGATGATGAGATGGTGGTGTGAGGGATGATGATGGGGGTGGTGGTGATTGTGATGGCGAGGACGATGACGACGACGATGATGACGACGACAACGATGATTTACATTGCATTACATTAGATCTACATGATGACAATGATGACGACGACGACGATGATGATGATGATAAATCGTGGTCATAATGGTGCCTGTTAGCCAGAATTTCTTTATTATTTTCTGCACAAGAAAAGTGAGCTCTATATCCGACTCAATCCGCTCTTCTCGATGATGTTTGGGTATGTTTGAAGGTTTTGGATACTGACATTTTTTCTGCTGCTATCCTTCCACTGACTAGAATGGCTCCATTTGCAATTCAGGATAAACGGTTTATTGCACACACGTGGCCTAATCTGTTTCCGGGATGTCTACAGTCATTTTCCAATTAGACGTTGACGTCAATAGGTTTATAAGGGAATTTCGCTTCATTGAGATTTAGATAAGGATATTATTATTAGCGCGTATAGGCTACTGTTCAGTTTCTGCGGCTAAGTCCTGGAGCTGAGAAAAAGTTGACACTCGTAATGGGAAATAAGAAAGGAAAAAGAAGAAGGGAGCGATAAGAAGGGGGGAATAAAAAAGGAACACTAAGTAGGGAGAGTAGGAAGGAAAGAATGAGAAGGGGAAATAAGATGAGGGAATTGAGAAGGGAAAAATAGAAAGAAAAAATAAGAGGGTGAAAGTATGAAGGGAGAAATGAGCAGGGAAAAATAAGAAAAAGAAAATAAGAGAGGAAAAATAATGAAGAAATAAGTAGGAAAAATGAGAAAAAGAAAATAAGAAAGGAAAAATAATGGAGAAATAAGAAGGGAAAATAAGAAAAAGAAAATAAGAAAGGAAAAATAATGGAGAAATACGAAGAATGGTTGTGTGCACATCTCTCATAAATCACAATCTGCTTCAATAATTGATGAAGAAGACATTTTCGACTGCAGACGTCAATAATTTATCTTCGATGCTTCTGACGTTTGACGCACAGACATCGCCGTTGCCAAGGCAACGATCATCGTATCCATGGAAACGATAAAACGACGAAAGTGGGTCAAAGGTCAATGAATCAGATTGCGATCGCCATTTGACCTGTATGTCGGTTAAACGAAAAAGAGGCGCTCAAAACAAGTATGGTTATGCACAGACACACAGGCAGACTGACGGACAAATACACAGACACACACATACAGACGGACAGACGAACAGTGACATACAGACGGATGGACGAACGGATGAACGGACGATGGAAGGACAGACCGACATCTTCCACTCTTCCACTTTCCAGGCACATTCTTCCTCTTCCGAAGTTACATTGTAGACTTGCAGTATATATACACAAGAGCAAACTCAGCAAAGTGGAAAATAATGTCTGAGATGAGTTACTATACATGTAGGTATAATATTATTAGCATTCTGATTCGTTTTGACAGGTTCCTTGAGGCCTCGCAGCGCAACGCAACGCCGTCCGTGGTATTCAACACTGCAGCGGTGTAGACCCTGGGATTATCAGAATCTGTTATAGCTTCTCCGCCGCTTCTGAGAAGAGACGTCTATAGGACCTCCCAGCAGAAGATGCCCTCTCTCACGCTACGCTACGTCCTCGTAAGTACCTCTCGCCGATGGAACTGTTTTAGGAGGCTTCGTCTATATAAACGCCTGCAGGCCCTGCGGCTAAATCTTGAGAACGGTGATCTGGTGAATGGATGAGGAGGATGCGGGCCTTTCTTCAGCAGCCAGCTGCTGAGGTTGGCTGCATGCTGAGGTTGGATGAGCAGAGATAGTAAAATCTGATCTTCAGAGTATATTATATATACAAACAGCAGAAACTGATTTCCCAGCTGAGCGCCTGGTTTGCATGCAGCGCATTTCAAGAGCAGTGATACGTGGGGATGTGAGATAGCATGCATTTAATTTCATTTCACATGCACCGGTGCTCGTGTGAAAATGTGCCCCGTTATTTTAGGGCCCCGTGTACGAGACGTGTGCTATAGCACGAGAGGTAGCTTTCTTAAATAAGCGCACCATTGATTTTTTGCGAAACAGTACCAACACGTAAGTACCTACTTACGTGTTGGTACTGTTTCGCAAAAAATCAATGGTGCGCTTATTTAAGAAAGCTACCGCTCGTGCTATAGCACACGTCTCGTACACGGGGCCCTAAAATAACGGGCCACATTTTCAAACGAGCACCGGTGCATGTGAATTATCCCAACTCATCAATTCACAAAAGGAGAAAAATATAGGAGAAGGTTCGTGGTTATAGGGTTGCTGGGTTGAAAAGTCGATCTATGCTGTACAGATATATATATATATATATATATATATATATATCCGTATGGCCAAATACGCTGACGATACTTACCTGTTGGTACCAGCCATCAACAGTGACACGATTAGGGAAGAACTAGATCATGTAACGGAGTGGGCCAAACGCTGCAACTTGACTCTCAATCAAAGAAAGACTCAGGAGATGGTTGTTCACCGTCCGGGACGAGGAATGCTACAGTTCGGTCCAGCAGAGATTCCGGGTCTTATTCGGGTCCAAAGTATGACGATTTTAGGGGTTGTCGTGACTGAAAACCTAGGGTTTGAAGCCCATATCAGGCGAATATGCATCCAGGCAAGACAGTCGCTTTATGCCTTGCGAATCATGACTGCACACGGCCTCAAGGGACCAAGCCTGCATGACGTTTGTAGGATGACCACAGTGGCACGCATGTTATATGCGGCCCCGGCATGGTGGGGCTTTGCAGGGCAACAGGAACGCGGCAGACTGCAGGCCATATTGGACCGTTTGATCCGAATGAACTACCTTCCTGAGGACAATCCTACATTCGAGGCTCTGTGTAGCACGGCGGACGGGAGGCTCTTCGCTGCCCTCCTACTTAATCCAGGACATGTATTGAACCCACTCCTCCCACCATTGAGGCCCCAGCCTTATTCCATGAGGCCAAGACTACATGACCGAATCATTCCTAGGGCGGACAACCTAACGAGGAAATCATTTATAACAAGGATGCTTTATCGTATTTAAATATAATACCATATAAACCAAAGTGTAGAATACATTGTTTGTCATTAAAAGAACTTCTTTTTAAAATTTATATTGGATTTGGACTTAGGATTTTATGCTATTCTAAAACACTTTGACATTGACATTTGACTTTGACATTTATCTCGTGCATAAATTATGTACGTTTGTTTATTATACTTTGTATGTACACCAAAATGCGGATAGCAATTGGTATATTAAAGAATATTCTTATCTTATCTTTATTTATATATATATATATACTATGTTGCATATGCTTGATGACAATGATTCTATTATAACTATGCGATAATGATTATGAGATAATTCTAGTGTAATTAGATATTGATTTGGTCGACAGGTACTTGCTGGTCTGTGTCTGACGTGGACTGCTTATTACTCCGATGCGTACGTTGGAGGAGGGCGTGCTGAGGACTCCATATCCAGCGTCTGCCCAAACATCAACAAGTACCTGAACTCTGCCTACGGATGTCGCCCGGGTGAGATAATCTCTTCCATCATTCTATGGTCTTCCTTCCTTCCTTCCTTCCTTCCTTCCTTCCTTCCTTCCTTCCTTCCTTCCTTCCTTCCTTCCTTCCTTCCTTCCTTCCTTCCTTCCTTCCTTCCTTCCTTCCTTCCTTCCTTCCTTCCTTCCTTCCTTCCTTCCTTCCTTCCTTCCTTCCTTCCTTCCTTCCTTCCTTCCTTCCTTCCTTCCTTCCTTCCTTCCTTCCTTCCTTCCTTCCTTCCTTCCTTCCTTCCTTCCTTCCTTCCTTCAATGATCCTTTATTCTAATTCCTTCCACTGTTCCTTTCATTCTTTTCTTCTATCTTTCTTTCTTCAATATAATTACAAGGTACACATATAACGAGGGAAGGCAAGTTAAGCTTTCCCAAAATTTTTGGGCCACGGAACCCTTCGTGTCCTAATAATTATTTTCTTGCGAAACCCAATCTCATCTAAACGTAATGAAGCATGCATAGCGCCTAAGAAGCATAGGCCTACTAATAATTATGGGCTACATAGGCCTACCAAAACACTATTGTAAAAAGTGTAAGCTTATTTCTCTTATTTGAAAAAATAATTTGAACTGTTTTGTAAACCTCGACTCGTGGATCAAAGTACTGAGAGTAGCGCACTTAAAGTTTAGAATCTTCTGCATTTTGTCTATACTAATGACTCCGAAAGCACTTGAAAGCAAGATTCTCATTGTCAGCAGTATCATTTAAATCAACAAGGAGCGGCATAGAACCCAAGCTTACGAGACAGAACTTTACTGAACTTTGGTAAATTTTTACACCAACAAATAAATTTATTATTTGCTACAATTGCGCAGTACGATAATCTGACTTGGCGGTAGGTCTACTTTTTAAGCTCTTGAGTTTAGGTCTGATCGTGCTCAGGTTGGCTCAATGGGCAAGGACAAAACACATAAGACGATTGACTGTATAGTTCAGACTTTCAGAGCATCTTCAATAAAATTTCGATTATTTACACCTTTTCGCGGAACCCTTGTGCTCGTCCCGTGGAACCCTTGGGTTCCGCGGAACCCATTTTGGGAAACGTTGAGTTAAGGTAAAGGTATGACAAGGTAAACTATAGGTTAGACTATAGAATAACTAGATGAAGAAAGTCAAGTTCGAGTTAGGCAAGGCAAAGTCTGGAAAATTAAGTTAAGGCAAGTTAAGGTATGTTTGGGTAAGTTTGGGTGAGTTAAGGCAAGCTAATGTAAGTTAAGGTAAGTTGAGGCAAGGTATACAGAGCTTTTTTATGGTGTCTCTTTTAACCCCCAGCCATGTATATCCAGTGCTTCTGTTGAAAAGCATCATGAAATCAAACAAATGGACATCGTTTCCTTTGAGGACAGAGAGCAAAGTGTCAAGTTCATGTCATGAGGTGTCTGGGATTCGAACCCCGAATGCAGCTTATAACAGACACGATGACCTTACCACTTTTCATTTAAAAAATTAATTTAACATGCATAAAAGCAGGGTCTGTGCAATTCCTTCTGGCAGATATTGGCTCCAGACCCTTGTGGTTTCACTGCAGTAACACCATTACCACTTTCCTGGCCATGCGATCTGAAACAATCAACCGTATACGATACGGTCCACACCACCGATCGACTACACCATCACCTATACCACCATATATGGTCCCTTCAAATCACCATCTACGACAGTATTATATACACACAAGTTGACACCACGTTTCACCACATTTACCCATCACAAATCCTACATAGCACCACTTATGCTATAATTATTACACCACCGAAAAAGAAGGCGTTACCACAACTGACACCAACACTTAGCGCACATCCGTTTCTCACATCACCGTCCAATCTCATGGAATTTTTACTCCACTTTGCAGACGCATCAGACAACAGCAGCAGCGAGTTTCCTACCAGTCTCTACAGTATATAATTTATAGCGATTAATAATTCAAGTGTCACCACGAGATTTGTACGATCTCGTCATAATCAGGGGGACCGGGATGGACATGCATATATATATATATATATATATATATATATATATATATATATATATATATATATATATACTCTAATGTATATGTATATATAATTATATGTGTGTGTAATACTGTGTATATATAATTATATGTGTGCATATAAATATATTATATATATATATATAATATATATAATTATATACAGGGTGGGCCAAAAAAAATGACCCCCCTAGGTTTTTTGCCAATATCTTGACCAAAAGTAAGAATTTTCAAATGAAATTTTACAGTCTTATAGACAATTCATATTTACATATGACGGCCAAATTTCATCAAAATATTTCAAACAAACCAAAAGTTATGCCACTTTTAGGAAGGCCACCCACCGTTTTTTGACGATTCAAAAACGCAACGCAACAAAAAGTAGGTTCTGGCCAATATCTTGGCCAAAAGTAGGAATTTCGAAATGAAACTTTACAGATTCATAGACAATTCATATTTACATATAATGGCCAGATTTCATACAAATATTTCAAACAGAACAAAAGTTATATCACTTTTAGTGAAGCCACCCACCGTTTTTGTTACTTTTTTGAATCATCAAAAAACGTAGGGTGTCCTCACTAAAAGTGATATAACTTTTGTTCTGTTTGAAATATTTTTATGAAATCTGGCCACCATATGTAAATATGAATTGTCTATTAACCTGTAAAATTTCATTTCGAAATTCTTACTTTTGGCCAAGATATTGGCAAAAACCTACTTTTTGTTGCGTTACGATTTTGAGTCGTCAAAAAACGGTGGGTGGCCTCGCTAAAAGTGTTATAACTTTTGGTTTGTTTGAAATATTTTGATGAAATCTGGCCATCATATGTAAATATGAATTGTCTTTAAGACTGTAAAATTTCATGTCGAAATTCTTACTTTTGGTCAAGATATTGGCAAAAAACCTAGGGGGGTCATTTTTTTTGGCCCACCCTGTATATGTATGTATAATCATGTGTATATATATAATATAATATATAGATGGCGGCGGCTTCAAAGTAAGCTTTGGTACTATAGGATGAGCTATGTTGAGGACGAGGAATGTAATGATCAAGTGCTCTATAGTCTATAATACCATGGATGCACTCACTTGATGCTGCAGTCCGCGATCAATGCGCTGTAACTGATATGGGAATAGCATCGGATACGGTGGGCTCCTACTGTATAATAGAGTAGGTTATTATGTGTGGATCCATGCATCAGACAGCAGCAGCCAGTCTAATTGGATCCACACGATGAGATGAGTGTAGGATATACTATAGCGCAACATAAGCAGCCTTATTGCAGTCGGCAGTACATGTATATATCGATCGTGTCTTCAGATCTTTATATAAGACATTTGCATGGTTGTCGTTGTTACTGTTGTTGTTGTTGTTGTTGTTGTTGTTGTTGTTGTTGTTGTTGTTGTTACTGCAACCGCTGTTGCCAGTGATGCTGAAAATATTGTGAACTTCGATATCATTGGTTGCGGTACAATACATGTCATGTATAATTGAACTTTCGTCACAGTTTTCGAACGAAGTTCCGATTTGTATTTGAAATTAAAGGAAGAAGGACGAACAATTCGGAGGAAAGGATGATCAAAAGGCGATGGATGGAATGAAGGAAGGATAGGAATTAAGAAGGAAAGGAAGGTAGGAAGGGCGGAGCGATGGACGAAGCGAAAGAAGACGAAGACAAGAAGGCAAAAAGGAAGAAGGGAGGAATGAAGACATGCAGAAAGTTTGGATGGATAGATGAATGGATGGATGGAGATGAATAATTGGATGCATGGATGAAGGGATGAATTAATGAAAGGATGGAGCGATGGATGGCTGGACTAATGGATGGATGTATGGATGGATGGATGAGTGAATGAATGAGTAGATGGATGGATGGATGAATGAATGGATGGATGGATGGACGGATGGATGGATGAATTAATGGATGGATGAATGGATAGGTAGATGGATGGATGAATGGCTGGATGGATGTATGGATGGATGGGTGTATGGATAAATGGATGAATGAATGAATGAATGAATGAATGAATGAGTAGATGGATGGATGGATGAATGAATGGATGGATTGATGGATGTATGGACGGATGTATGGATTAATGGATGGATGGATGGATGGATGGATGGATGGATGAATCGATAGATAGATGAATGGCTGGATGGATGGACGGACGGACGGATCGACGGACGGATGTATGGATTTGTCGAAGTATAATAAGAAAGCGAAAAGTATGTAAGAAGAAGTCAGACAAGCAAGAGTTGAGTGTTGTCATCAACCAAAACCTGAAAAGAATGAGACACGATGGATGGACCATTTCTTCAGTTTGGACTGCAGAGATCGCTCAAAGTCGCGAAGGCAATAATTACCAATTCTTTTGTGGTAGCACAGTAACGCCGACCACAGAGGAATTTGCTAATAGGGAATTAGAAGTGGAACGAAGGAAGAACACGGAAGGATGTCTGCAGTGGAAGGATGTCTGGAAGCTTAATTCCGGCCATTTTGAAAGGATGTTGTTGTGAACGCATGCAAATAACTGTTGGGCATTCCTCGTTCTTGTTCTTCATTGCTATAATGACGCATATATATATATACATATATATTCATGCGTTATGTCTATGTCAACCATAGAGAAATAATAATTACGTACTCGTCTGTCATGATATTTATATAGCGCTTATACATATGCAGGCGATTATGGATGTATACGACACGCTCTTATTGCCTGTCTCATGAGGCTCTCATCTCCCGACGGACTCAAGGAGCCACTTACAGTCTGCAGAGACGGTCATGACAAGTCTAGCTGTTGTGTAGATCTATAGACGCTGGCTGGCTATATTATTATTTATGCGATATATACATATGTGTGTATATATATATATGAGTATTGGAGTGTTGTTTATAATTATATATATATATATGTATGTATGATTATTGCTCATGGCTCATATTAAAAACATATCGATTTATTTGCACGCATGGCTGCGTGTAAAGACATCGAGAGATTGCAGACGCTGCAGGGGACGTCGTTTGCATGGCAATAGCACTTGAGTTGAAATTTGAAACGAGAAAATATTCTTTAAATTGATTGACGATAATTGACTCTCAGATCCATGATACATCCGTCCAACAACCAGTTTGACCATCCATCCATCCATCCATCCATCCATCCATCCATCCATCCATCCATCCATCCATCCATCCATCCATCCATCCATCCATCCATCCAATCAAGTCAACCAGCCAGTCATGCAGCCATCCAGTCATCCATCCATCCAGTCATCCATCCATCCATCCATCCATCCATCCATCCATCCATCCATCCATCCATCCATCCATCCATCCATCCATCCAACCATCCATCCATCCATACATCCATTCATCCATCCATCCATCCATCCATCCATCCATCTATAGATCCATCCATCCATCTATCCATTATCATAATCAGCCATCTATCCATTATCATAATCAGCCATATATGCATTCTCGCACCCATCCATTCTGCATCACTTAACCTAGATCGTACTCCACCAGATGCGGTAGTTCCTTTCACCTCGAGACGGCGCCCATTGATCAATCTCTCCTTATTCCGTGCTTTACACTATATACATATATATATATGTATATATATATTTACACTATATATACATATATATATATATACAGTCTGCTGCAGCTGTCGCCGTTGATGCTCGTCTGGCTCAGACTTCGAGTATCTTCTGACCAGCCACGCATCGCATCGCATAGACGTCGATTACATAAACAGAATGGAATGAAATAAGGCACACCACAGCAGCGGACAAGCAGCTTCTTTATCTTGACCAGCGCAGACACACTTGTCCTAAAAACAGCCACATTCGTTCGGTTCGTGCACGTATCTGACAAGCATCGTGTATGACAGACGGCCACTTGTGGCCAGATATGGATAGGCTACACTGTGAGCCAAAAATAAAGTGAAAATGAGCTCGATGCTTTATAATATAAGAAAAGCTACTTCTGCTATGAGGCTGTATGAGCCTCAAACGTTTCTTCTTAAAACAGCAGATAGCCTACATTGCGGCTCACATTTATCAGCCATCTGCAGTTATAATAATTAGGGTCGTAAATATCGAAACAATGGATAATTTTAATATCTGCAAAATGATACAATAGAAACTGTTGTCTCCTCCGGACATCGATAATTCAAATGGCTGACAGCTGCAAGCAGAGGAGGGAACAGAGGCGACTTCAACGCACCCCACGGGCATTAATGATTTTACCCTGCAGCCATGCTTCGACCGTCGCCCAGGATGTCTGTTTAGGCCACCCATGCATGTAACTCGGCCAGCCGGCCCATGCATGCGTACATCCAACCGCCCGTCCATTCATAATCATCTACCCATCTATGCATGCATGCACGCATCCATCCATCCATCCATCCATCCATCAATTCATCAATTCATCCGTTCATCTGTCCAATGTCCATCTGTCCATCTTCCAATGTCCATCTGTCCATCTTCCAATGTCCATCCTGACGACAGAGAAGAAACCCAGGAGACTGCAGGCAAGCAGCGGGCGATACCCATTCACCAATCCTCCTGTTCCGTGTCGCATGTATATGTGTCTGATATTGAATATACTATAAAATATTAGACACATATAATATGCCATCTACTGTAGCACAATGTGTAGACACGGAACAAGAGGATGCATCCATCCTTCCATGGCATCCTCCGATTTCAGCAGCAGCAGCAGCAGCAGCAGCAGCAACTCATACAGCCGGCCATGGGCGCCCCATCCATCCTGCAGCCTATCGACCCATCATCCTCCCCCTCTTTCCTCCCCTCTTTCCTCCCCTCTTTCCTCTCCTCTTTCACCTCCTCCTCCTCCTCGTCGTCCTCCTCCTTCCTTCCATACCTCCGTCCCTCCTCTTCTTTTCCGTTCTTCCTACTTCACCTAATTCCTCCATAGATCAATATTTTTGTCCGCCGTGTTCCTCATTTAGACAGACTTATGCAGGCCCATGTACATACAGTATATAATATATATATATATATACATCGAATGTCTGTGATCACTCAATGCATCAATGCAATGTATATATATACTATAAATGTACACATATATTTTATGTACAATTGTATATATTTATTTTCAAAAAGAATATTTATAGGTGCCATATTATGCTAAATATAATTATACCATTGATAAGTATATGTATATATATACACAAACATACAGAGCACAGTTCTGTTAATATGCTATTTGATAGACCCTTATTATGGTATACGTGTGTATGCATATATGTGTGTATAACTGTATATGTATGACTATAAGTCAAGCCTATACAGCTGATTAAATTTCTATAGAGAGCGCGACATGTATCAATATGAAAACTGATGTTATCCACACATACAAAGAACGAGAGAGAGATAGAGGTGAAAAGAGAAGGGTGGACATACAGACAAGCAGAGGACCATGGATGGCGTGATGAGTGCAATGCAATTTAGTCCAAGCCATACATCTATGTTGACCCAATTTTCTCAATAATTGCTTTGAAGTCATGAATTTATGATGCACCTGTTCATTGAGACCGACATTGGTTGTTGCAAATGGGGAAAGACGGTCGCTAATATAAGATCATGTATGTATGTGTGTGTATACGTGTGTGTAAGTATGTGTGTATGTGTTTATGTATACGTATGTATATATGTATGTATGTCTGTATGTATGTATACGTATATATGTATGTATGTCCGTATGTATGTATGTATATATGTATGCAAGCACACACATATGCATGCATGCATGTATCATGTATGTATGAATATATGTATATGTATTTTAATCATTGCGGCTGGTTTGAACAGATAATCAATCGATCAATCACTAAAAAATTTAATGAATTAATTTCTAATTAAGTTCGATAAGCAGATGCTTTTTTTTACCCATGTCATGATATGGAGCGGACCATTTTCGACTTTAATAATATGATGAATAATGACCGTGTAGACCTATATAAGACGTTTGCATGCACTTTCCCTGGTTCTGACACATCGCTGGCGTTTCACCTATATTCAGAATGTGAAAAAGTGAAATGATTGTCAGTTTTTGTTCACTTAAAAAGGCAACTGACTCAGTGGTCTACATTTTAAACGGTTTTTTGCGCATTGCATGACAGGTACCAAATTAATCGAATTTAATCCATAAATCAAAGTTATATTTTAGAGATTAAATTTAATTAATTTTTTTTAATTGGTGCCTGTGTCACGTGATATTGCTATTCGAGGGGATGAATTAATCTATCATCCGAATGGAATATACCGATACCGATCTAGACTATCCGGGTGATAAACCATTCTATCCTCTTTGTTGAAAAATGGTTATAATTGAAAACATTATACTGTTATCAAAATTTAAAGTGATTAATTGTTTCAAGTGTCCTAAACAATGTCGAGAGCAAGGCAAGTCAAATTTATTTAGTTGCTCTAAGTGTTCATAAGTGTTCTAAATGTTCTATAGTTGCTTTAAAACCAAAGCAAGTAAAATTATATAGTATATGAATAAACATACCTGTTGGTGCCATTGCTCAAAACAAAGCTGATGGAAGTTAATTTGAAATAAATAAATACACGCGGAAGTGGCTTTTTTCAACTTCTCTTCATGGGGGGGGGGGTACAATTTATACGAGGATACTCTATTTCGTGACACCTGACCTAACGTTGATGAACGTTCGCGTGCATGTATACATGTATACCTGCATAATGTATCTATGCTGAATATCAGCAGGGTGAGAATTACAAGAGGGATTCAACCCCTTGTCCTGTTACAATCCTCATACTGTATAGGTTATGTATACATGTATGCCTAATTGCTTATAATTATAGTAAATATCTATATGTTAAGGCTTGCATGCATGTATGATGTACGAATGCATGAATGCACGACTGCACGTGCACAACTGCACATATACATATGTATATGTGTGTGTGTGTGTGTGTGTGTGTGTGTGTGTGTGTGTGTGTACGTGTGTGTGTACGTGTGTGTGTACGTGTGTGTTGTGTACGTGTGTGTTGACAAGGGGTCTATAATTTGATGTGAATGTACATGTATGTATTATTGTATGCACGTGTGCAACTGTGCGTGTATGGATGGATGGATGGATGTATACATACGTCATAATGTTGATGAATGCTAATGTATAATTTGTGTGCATGAATGTATGACTTTTGTAATTATGTAAATATGTATCTGTATATGATCATGCATTTTTATGTCCGTATGCCTGTATGCATGTATATATGCAATTATGCATGCTTGCCCGCGGCCATGCTGACGTTTAGTCTGGATTTTGACTAGATTTAACGAAACGATAGAGAATATAATTTATGATTTAGATTATGACCGAGTAACTTGGCCAAATAAATGGGTTTGAATTTGAGTAAAGCACGTGCCTCCATACAACGTGCAGTTGTTTGTCTACAGCGTCGTCAGCTGTCAATGCATTTCGTCTTTGGTTAATGTTTGATTGATATTTGATTGATGCTTGATTGATGTTTGACTGATGTTTGATTGATATTTGATCAATGTTTGATTGATATTTGATTGATATTTGATTGATGTTTGATTGATATTTGATCAATGTTTGGTTGATATTTGATTGATGTTTGATTGATGCTTGATTGATGTTTGACTGATGTTTGATTGATATTTGATCAATGTTTGATTGATATTTGATTGATGTTTGATTGATATTTGATCAATGTTTGATTGATATTTGATTGATGTTTGATTGATGCTTGATTGATGTTTGACTGATGTTTGATTGATGTTTGATTGATGTTTGATTGATATTTGATTGATATTTGATTGATGTTTGATTGATGTTTGATTGATGTTTGATTGATGTTTGATTGATGTTTGATTGATGTTTGACTGATGTTTGATTGTCCAGATGACTTTCGAAGACACGTCGCCTGTGACGACAACCGGATCGACCTACGTTGTCCTCGGCCAAAACAAATCGCCGTCCACTCCGCTTCCTATGGATGGTCGGAACAATTGACCACCGACTGCCCAACAGCAAGAACCTACAACACAGGTCAGACTTAGACAGATATAACAGACTAATATTGTATTAAGCATTTGTAAATCACCACTATTAGGGTGAACCGTTCAGAAGCGCTCATGGTGTCAAGGCTCAAACAGGTTTTGAGAATAGGCAGAACTATTCAGGTCTCCAGACAGACAGAGAGAAAGACAGACAAAATCAGACAGACAGGGGGAAGGACAGACAGAAAGACATACAGTGAGACAGACAAAAAGGCAGACCGAGTTCTTCGAGCATAGCACTGCTTTGGTTTTTTGAACGAAGGCAACAAGGAAAAGCGAGAAATGGAAGGAGCAGATGGATAGATGGATGAACGGACGGACGGCTGGATGCACTGATGGATAGATAGATGGATATTGGTGGATGGATGGATGGTTTGAATGAATGAATGGTTGGATGGATTGGTGGATGGATAGCTTGACGCTCGGACGGAAATAGCGAACGACGGCAATGACTGTATATTGTATAACTATACACTATTCATTATTCAATGAATTAATCAATTCTTCAATGAATTGAATTCTTTGAATACATTCAGGTTGTCCAAGGATCTGTGCCCTCAGCTACGTGACACAACAATGCCAAGGCAAGCGAAGATGCGCCTTCGATGCTTCAGAGGCTGGCGGAGGAGGAGGAGGAGGAGGAGGGTACATCACTGAACCGAGTCGATGTCGTGTACCTGGGGCCATCAAATACCTTGGTGTCATCTACACGTGTGGCAAGTTCCATAGTTATTGGCATCTTCATTACCACAATCACCGTTCTTATCGTAGACGATATCGTTGTCATTTTTCATGTAATGATGTCTAGAAACGAAAGATTGAACATGACGTAATTATGTCAGGAAGGTGCATGACTATGAATGTTGATTTGAGTAAGTAAGTAAGTAAATAAGTATTCTTTGTTAGCACGAGATAAACGCTCGTCCTTTACAAGAACCATATTCATAAGTCTATAATGACAAAAAACATCACATATAATTAATTATGATAGGAAGGCACAGCAATACAGGCAGCGATTTGGACGACTATTCAATCAATAAATCAATCAATCAATCAATCAATCAATCAATCAATCAATCAATGACATAAATTTATATAGTGCCTCTTCAGGATCTCTATTCAGAGGCGCTCCCAACCCAGGCCTGGTCAAAAAGAAAGGTTGTGATGATCGCTCAAGTCATCATAATCGTCATCATCATCATCTTTTACCTTTATCGAAGTCTTCTGTATCGACGTCAAATTTGGCCTTTGAGACCCGACCTCTCTGCTCTGACCTTTGACCTTTGACCTCTGAACTCTGACCTCTGACATCTGAACTCTGAACTCTGACCTCTGAACCCTGACCTTTGCAGTCAAGAAATCAACGTTGCGTCACATCGAATCGAGCGACGACGGTTTCGTGAATCCCTGCGATGAAGACGACCTCGACGAAGTGGAACTGGGTCAGGCGGTGACCCCCGACCCCGCCCCTGCGGCCTTGACCTTCAACCCCTTTGGCCAGCCGCAGTCGACGACGACCTACCACTGGAACGCAGATGGTCCACGGAGTGCTATCGAGGCGGAACAGCTCGTCAAGGCTCCTGGACCTCGAGGTGCTGAGGCACCGGAAGAACTGCGTCGGACGACAGTCGACTGGTTCCTTCGACCACCGTCGACCCCACGGAGGGAGCTCAGAGCAGGTCGGTCTACCGCCCATTATAACCTACTTTCAAAAGGCGCTACACAAGTGGCCTTATAGGCGCTAACTGCTTTAAAGATTTTTAACTGTCGATATGAATATAATAGTTCGTTAATTAGCAACTTAGTTAACCTACTCAATTAACTTCACAAATTCTGCTCTTCCTCGCTTTACATCTCTCGTTGCCTCAGTCCTAAAGACCAGCAACCTCACTGTCTCTCTCTGTCTATCTGCCTATATGTTCCATTTTGGATCTTGACCTATAAACACACGTTTGACCATACGTGCCTACCGATTCTCTTTTTGACTTGTGAATAAGTTGCGCAATGTATAAAATGTGAGAATACTGTGGCGGCACGCCCCGTTCGTCACGGCCTCTCAAATCGTACTTAGGCCAATCCAACATTTCGGTTACGACCGGGGAAGATTGTCTTAGCAAGGAGGCCCGGAACTGGGAATATAGTTCCGTCGCGTCGGAATCCACATCTGCCCCGACCGCGGTCACCGGGGAGGTAACGACCTGAGCGCCAGGATGGCCAATGCTCAAAACAGGGTCCACTTTGCCACGGGCAGCCGACCCGCGCTTGGAACTCCCTTTTACCGCGACCGCCTTTGCCTTCTTCCCTACACGGTCTTCTCTCTTTCGTACTGTGGCGGCACGCCCCGTTCGTCACGGCCTCTCAAATCGTACTTAGGCCAATCCAACATTTCGGTTACGACCGGGGAAGATTGTCTTAGCAAGGAAGCCCGGAACTGGGAATATAGTTCCGTCGCGTCGGAATCCACATCTGCCCCGTCCGCGGTCACCGGGGAGGTAACGACCTGAGCGCCAGGATGGCCAATGCTCAAAACAGGGTCCACTTTTCCACGGGCAGCCGACCCGCGCTTGGAACTCCCTTTCACCGCGACCGCCTTTGCTTTCTTCCCTACACGGTCTTCTCTCTTCCGTACCATGTGACAACGAACGGTCGAGGCGCCTTCGCTCCCGAGAGGCATGACCTGAGTTTGGCATCCAGTCGGCCATAGGCAACGGAACCAGCTCCACTCCAGGGGATTTAACCCTATACGGAGTAACGACACAGGCATTGTCTCGTATGCCAACACGACAGTCAATACGTTTTGTTTCTGGTACCAGGCCTTTAGGGAGACCACCCTTGTATCGCTCGGAAGCGATTAACTTGTACAACGGCCGAACACGCCGAGATCAAAATAGCCGGAATACGCGGCGGTTGCCAAGCGCGCGCGACTCTCTATCACTGAGTTTCCTGTACGCTATCCGAAGGGAATGCGTACGGTCGACTCTTTACTTCACGTAAGCCGCCGCAACAGGCGTCAACGGTAACTGACTTTTGTATCGCTTCTGGCTCGTGGTCACTGTCAACAGACCAGCATCGCTCCCGTATAGGGGGCTTAAAAATTAGCTAAGGGGTATACACTTCCTTAACTAAATTAACTTAGGGTAACGAACCGGTAACTGATGCAATTAAAGGGAGCTGTCTAGACCAGCTGAGTTCTCCTAGACAATGCGTACGCGATTTCCCTTGGTCGCGGAAATGCGCTTCTCGGTGAAGACAAGCTTTCACCGTTTGTTACACACACGATATTCACCAACAGACGTTACAGAGATATTACACTGGGTGTGCTGAGTAGATCAACACCCCGATCGTACAAGTCGGGCTACAACTGACAAAGATACACGTTCTCGACCGTTACGCTTCCGGTCTTTCGCGGTTCGGGGGAAACGCCGGTGACAACCGTATGACGCTTCCGACACGAACTCGAATCACTGACACAGGTCACTGGCTCTCGATGTAGCTAGAGAGCGCTTGATTCACTGAGCAATATGACACCAACTTTTCGTTATTCGCGCAACAACTCACAAAGTTACTCTCACCCGACCAGTTGTGGCCGGTATCTACCTTGGACTTCAACCAACGCTGATCAACGGCGGCTGATATAGCCAAGCGATCGTACCAACAGGCTCTACTACTAGCCGATTCAAAGACCAGAGGTGAAAGGAAAGATATTCGGTAGTCAAAGAATATCGCAATACACTCGCAGACCTAGGGCACTGCGCGTTGCCCACACAGACCTGTCGGCGGCGGTCGCTCGCGTGGCCGCGGCGCCGCGTAGCCGAACTCTTCGGGAAAAGATCGGGGAAGACTCTTCGCGAGCTCCTACCGTCGTAACCCTTCCAGATATCGCTTAACTCTCTTCCGACTAACTTGTCCCACTCAACGAGACGCACAATCTGACACCAAGATTGCAAGGATCAGGTAACAATTGACAAAGTTTTCCCGTAAACTTCAGCCGTTTTCGCTGCCCGCGCGCGAGAGACCGAGGACACGAATTCTTGCGCTGGCTAAGTCCGCTTCACGCGCGAGGCGTTCTCACCAGACTATACCGTTGAAACCGTAACAGATACAGACAAACCTCTCACAGGGCAAGTCTTCTACTCGTCGAGATGAACCAGATTGTCGCTTAGTTCAAAACGATTGGACCACAGGATACAAAGTTATTCACGTTGACACTTTCGTTGCCGGCCGAGTAGACCGGGGAAACCAAGTTTCGCGTCGGCTAAGTCCACTTCACGCACGAGGCGTTCTCACCAGACTATACAGCCGAAACCGTAACAGATACTGACACACTCACAACAGGAAAAGTCTTCTACTCGTCAAGATGCACGAGATTGTCGCTTAGTTCGAAGCGATCCGATCACAGGATACAGAGTTATTCACGTTGACACTTTTATTGGCGGCCGATCTCTTCGGCAACACGCGAAAGACCGAGAACTCGCCGTCGGCTAAGTCCACTCACGCGCGAGGCGTTTCTTCCAGACTATACCGTTGGAACCGTGACAGATACAGGCAAACCTCACACAGGGAAAGTCTTCTACTCGTCGAGATGAACCAGATTGTCGCTTAGTTCAAAACGATTGGATCACAGCTGACGGAGTTGCCCGTGGAGCGAAAGCCCGTTGCGCGGCGATCGCGGACAAAAACCGTACTACTACTATTACCCGCACAATAGGGTATCGCTCTTTTCCAGCTGGTGGAAAACTGCACCGGCTTCTACCACTTCGCCAGGAACTCTCAGTAACTAACTCTCGGTATATTCACGACCACCCGGACCAGACGGAGGATTTTGCTCCCGGCCTCGAAGGAATCGGACCACGGGTGACAAAGTTATCCGGCAAACGATGATCCCACGACGTTCGCAGAGGTCACCAAACGCCGCCGTGTGCAGTTATAAGAGGTACCACAGCTACAGATATCAGGAAACGAGGATTCAGAATTATCGAGGCCTTACCGCTTATCGACGGTTGCGCGCTCGCCTTGGTCGGCCGTGCGGATTAACCGACGCGGGCCGCCAGAATGACGATTTTAGTTCTGTGTCACACGTACAGGGCAATTCACTGCCGCAAACGCTGGAAGTTTAACCAGATACGATGGAAAAGTGACTTGTCGCAGGAGGAAAGAAACAGCTACTGCACGAGGCAATACTTTCTATCGAGCCTCCGGCCGCTCCGAAAGCGAACAGCGTATTACGGACAACAGGGGACGATTGTTACCGAGGGTCAGATAGTCCCAAGCAGCAATGTCCAGAACAGCCACTCGTCTTTCCGGGTTCAAGGATTAGTGTACTAACGACGCCCGAAGCGTTCTTGATGCATAGAATTCGTTATGATATGTATGATGCTGACGGGCTCGTGGCGGGTAAGGTGCCTAGGCTTACACGACGCCGGAGCCTCGATCAGATGCGGTAACACTGCTTTGTTTTACGCTGCAAGCACTCAGCGGGTCTGATTTTCAACACGGCACTAAAGGCCAGGAGACATTTACAAGTAAGACGGGATGAGCCACCACCAACTCTCCCTGGTGCGTCGTAGCGAGGCGATGCCCAGTCGGCCGTCGCTCGATCGTCACCACAGGTAACGTTCAACCTTCGCGTGTGCGAATTCGATTCGGATACAATATTTCTCGTCAAATTCACCAGAAAGCGTTTGGACACCAACAAACCAACGTAGCAATGTCAATTCAACGTGCCGGGACTGCGTAGAGAGCAATGAAACGAACAGAGTTAATATTCATTGCCCATAGAGTGATCGCCACCACTCTACACTAGTAGCAGAACATCGTGTGGCAGGCTTTATTCCACCGGAATAACGCTGTCTGCACTCTATAGTTTGGCTTGAAATCAACAATCGGTCTTCCGTATAGAAAAATCGTTATTAATTCGCCAAAAATTCAATTATTATCGGATCTTCACGATCTTTGGTTCTGTCTCTTCCCAACCGACTTCTACGTCATCTGCGCCTTAAATTAATATTATCGGGCCTACCTAGAATTTATTATCGAATTAAAACTCCGCTAGGGACATTACGCCTTACCTATTAATGACTCTAACTACACGGTTGGACTGCTTTAGGAGCGTCACCGTGGCTCCTGCTTGTCTCCAGCTTCAGTTTGACAAGGCAGCCGGTCGGAGTTTATCGTCTTGTGGCTGAAACGCCACACTCTCCTCCTCTCCGGCTGATGCGGTGCATCGGGGTCAACTAATCTACGATCTCTTCACGAGATATTTACCCTCCCGTCCCCGGGACTTATCTACTTAGATTTAAGCCCCTCGGAGGAAAACACTAACACGCTGTCCCCCGATCAAGACAACAGTCACATACAAGTACATAACATCATCCAAAATTTCACAATGCTATGCAATGTAATTCGATGTAGGCGTTGTTCTCAGCGTGTGTACTCGCTGTTTCTCGCCCATCGTATCCGGAAATTCGCTTTTCTCGTCACCACAGTCATTTCTCGAGCTCCAGTCGCTCTCGTTACCACGGCTTCACCTGTAACACGAAACACAAAACAATCTCACGCAGGGCCCTACTTAAGGAGTTTGTCCAACACCCAAAAGTCGAGTTCCCTTAGATTTCTTATACCAGCTCCACCAGGGAGTCCACTCTTAACGGTACTACAGTGCTCACTCACCGGTAGGTTCTGCGCTACCAAACGTCTGGCTCACCCAAATCTATGTGATCAAGGCGTTGTCGAGACGCCGAGATCAGAAGTGGGGCCATGTTTACCACTGTTCACTACCGCCAACTTCTACGTGACCAAGGCGCTACGAGCCGCCAGAGTCAGAAGTGGGGTATCCTTTCACTCACGTCGTTTCAACGACTCTTTCCTCGCGGTAGGGTCTGCACTACCAAATTCACACGACCACCAAATCTATCGACCGAGGTGCTGCGAGCCACCAGAGTCAGAAGTGGGGTTATTACGTTCACACTCATTCACCGTCAAGTCCACCTCGTTCCCCACACCTCTACGCGGTCAAAGCGTTGACGAGACGCCGAGACCAGAAGTGGAGTACTCCGTTTTCACCGTCAATTCCTTTTTCCGTTCCCCTCATCTCCGTTCGGTCAGGACGTCGTTGAGACGTCTAGACCAGAAATGGGGTACTCCATTCTCTGTCATTTCTCGAGCTCCATTTCTCTCGCCAACTAGCGATCAAGGCGCTGGGAGCCGCCAGGATCAGAAGTGGGGTTACCATCACCGTACGAACGTCTACTCTTTCTCCCTCAAATCTATGGATCGGGACGTTGTCGAGGCGTCGAGACCAGAAGTGGGGTTTCCGTTAACTTCAAAAGAAACGTACAGTCGTACTCGCGTAGGACCTAACACGAATACATAGGCCAACCAAGAAAATCAGGATCGAACCTACAACAGTTAGCAGTGAGTCCACGGTTCGTTACCAGTAATTCGAACGTAACTTGCCCCTTGAAACGCTAAGCAGTGTCGCGTTTCATATACGATTCATCAAAAGAAACATAACCATCGTCGACCCGGCGATTTCAGTAATCTTCGCATTAAGCGAACCAACGATCTGTGTCCACTGTATCTTTCCGTGCCGTTCATCGACGCTACGCGCCGGCTTCAGGGTCAGAGATTTCACACGCAACAGAAGCACTTCAACCCAAGTCTGATTAGAGTGCAAGGAACCGTAAAGACAGTTGTAGAGCGCTCACCAAAAACTCCAGGCACACGGACGATTACTCCCATCCGTTACCTCTCGAGAATCCGCTACCAAGCACTGACATCCAACGCAGATGACGGCATTTACGGCGCAAGACCTCAACACCGGAAAGCTTGACTTAAGACCCCGCCCGACGTTACCTACGTCCGTCAGCTAGGCAGGTGCAAGACATTCCCTACTACCACCGGACATTCTCCCCAAGCACTACCTGGCATTTACGGTGCGAGAATTCCACGCCACTCTACTGGTAGCTAGCCTCCCTCCTAGACTACCAACCTTAGGTGCCCCTCTGTCTCGAGACCTAGGCTCCACCTAACCCGTAGGCTAGGGGACCTTAAGAAGAGAAAAGTCGCCACACTATCTCTTCACCTGGATGTCCGTCCATCCCATCACCTACCATTAAAAGAAAAAGGTGATCGTAAACGTAAAGTGACTCGGACTTAGAGTCTTCAGGCAACTGCACTGAAAGTCCCACCGTGATCAGCGGTCAGTAGATTCAAAAGAACTCAAGGAAACTTCACCAGTCTCAGGAAACCAACGCCATTACGCGAAGATAAGAAACGCCGAGAGCGCATCTCTCATCTTCTGTGTACCACTGAAATGATAGGCGTATAACTGAAAAGATGTCATCAAAAGGAAACCAAGTACGCTGTCCACCGACAGATTCACAAACCACCGCAATTAAGCGGTGTAGAGACCCAGTTCGCGTCTCTCGCACTACCTGGCCCACACTTGTTGCCAGAACGAAAAGGGATATCATCAAAAAGTAACCGAGGCACTCACATTTCTCAAACTCACCGCAATTAAGCGGTTGGCTCACCAAAAGCCAACGGCTTCACCGCACGCTTACCCTGCGAGGATAACGCGTACTACGCCGACGGGGACTTTCGGCGCTGTCCAGTTCCGGAGCGGATGGGGCCGCTATCTCCTCTACAGTCTCGTCGTCGGTGTGGCCACCTTGGGACGAACTGTCTAGACCTTCCTCATTAATCACAGTCTCTGTGTCTACGCCAGGTAACCAGCTCTTAGGAGGGTTCCCGTAGAACACTTTTAGTTTGTCCACATGCACAACTAGTGCGTTTGCTCGAGCGCTTCGTTGAATCCGATACAAGACAGGGCTGATTACCTGTACTACGAGGAACGGTCCCGTGTAAACCTTATTCCATTTGACCTTACTACCGCCTCGGCGTTGCGGATAGTAATAGTACACCCACGTACCCTGAGGAAACTTGACCGGTTTCACTCGCAAGTCGTACGCCTTCTTCCGGCGCTCGGCGACTCGTCCCAGCTGAGTCCGTACCAACGAATACGCAAATTCCATCTTTTCCCTCTGCTTCGCGGCATAATCTTCGACGTCAGGGTAGGACGGACGATCGAGATCAGCAAATTGGGCAAGAATCAAATCCAACGGCGAATGGTTTTCACGACCAAGAAACAGGAAATTAGGAGTCCGCTGCGTGGCCTCATGCTCAGTAGATCGGTACGCCGCCATCACATACGGAAGATGGACGTCCCAATCCTTCTGACATTCGGACACAACTTTACCAAGCAACGAGTTCAGAGTCCGGTGGAAACGCTCGATCATACCGTTACCAGACGGATGATACGGTGTCGTACGCACCTTGTCAATCTCCATCCGTTTACATAACTCCTGAAACAATTCGGATTCAAAACATGGACCTTGGTCTGTCAAAATCTGTCGCGGCATTCCGAAACGGGAGAACACGTGGTTCATCAAGGTTTCAGCGATTGTCGCAGCATCTTGATTTCTAATAGGCAGAGCTTCCGCCCACCTAGAGAAATAATCGATCGCGGTCAAAATGTACTTATTCCGGTTGTTCGAGACGGGATGAGGACCGGTGATGTCGATCCCCAACCGCTCCATCGGTTCACCAGTCACGGGACACTGTAAACAACCTTGCCTCGGCGGCTTCTCACGCCGATACCGGGCACACACATCACATCGTTCGCCCCAACGTCGCACATCATCTTTCCACGCCGGCCAGTACGCTCTTCGGCGTAACTTCTCTAGACTCTTACGTATTCCGAAATGTCCACCACCAAAGCTACCGTGCGTTAGCTTAAACATTTCATGCCGAAGCACGACGGGCACAACCAACTGGTGTCTTTCTGTCTGACCAGTAGTCCCTCGGATCCACTGCCTGAAAAGAACGCCTTGACGAACTTCCAGTAAATCCCACTGACTCAACACTGTCTTCGCCTCCCCACTCAACGACATCCTCTCTTGCTCGGTCGGCCGATGGCCTGCTTCCTTCCACGCCAAGACGGGACCAATTTGTCGATCGGCTAACTGTGCCTTGCGTAACGACTCCGTTGTCCAATCGGTAACCGGACACACGTCTTCACCAGGTGCGGCCGCAACAGGCCTTGCCTCGGCGACGGGACAGATCCACGCTGCGCTCTCTTCCGCAGCTTCTTCAGTCTCAGGCCCTGCTCCCATTGGACCTCTGGACATCGCGTCCGCATTACCGTGTTTTGTACCCGCACGATGTACGATCTCAAAGTCAAATTCCTCTATCGTTTCGAGCCAACGAGCCTGTTGCCCAATGGGTTCCGGAGTCTTCCGTAGCCATTGCAACGCGGAGTGGTCTGTTCGGAGACAGAATCTCTTACCTAAGAGATACTGGCGGAACTCCTTAAGAAAGTAGATCACAGCCAATAACTCCCGACGTGTCACATTGTAGTTACGCTCAGCCGTAGACAGTAACCGACTAGCATAACAGATCACTCGCTCTTCACCATCTTGTAATTGTAATTTGTAATTGTAATCGTACATTTATATAGCGCCACTACAAGAGAACTCCTCAGAGGCGCTCCCGACCTGACACCTAACCACAATCAAAGAGAATGGTTTTCAAACGCTTGCGGAAAAGGGGCAAAGAAATACAAAGAAGTTCATTGCGAAGACTAATAGGTAACTTATTCCAGAAAGACGGACCAACCATAGCAAAGCTTCTATGTAGCACTGTGGAAGATCGAGCCCTAGGGACAACCAGGTCACCATGCGTAGCAGAGCGAAGGAATCTACGACCTGGGATGGACAGCACAGGTACACAGAGTTCCATAAGATAGATCGGAGCTTGGCCTGCTAGGCAATTGCGCATGAACATTAAAATCTTAAACTCAATACGTTTTTGCATTGGCAACCAGTGCAGTTCTTCCCGTATAAAACTTGATATGTGCCCAAACTTTGGTATGCCGCCTATCAGGCGGGCCGCAGCATTAAGGACAGATTGCAACTTATTAATGCGTGAAAGTGTTAAGCCCGCATAGATGGCACTACCATAGTCAACTCTCGTGCATATAAATGCATGCATCAGAGTAGTGGCAGCTTTGGTTGTAAGTGAGCGACGTACCGAGCGAATTTGACGAAGATGGTAGAAGCAAGTGCGACAAACATTCCTCACGTGATCAGAAAGGGTCAATTCTTGGTCCAAGGTCACACCCAAATCACGCACAGTGGTAGAAAAAGTCATGCCAGGAAAGCAATGTTGCAGATTTTGCATATCAATTTTAGAAACTTGCACACGACTTCCAACCCAAATAAATTGTGTTTTACCAGGATTTAACCTGAGGCGATTGGATGACATCCAGGCACCAATCGTTTCCGACGTCATAAGTATTTTTTCCACAAGTGAGATAGCCTCTAAAGCTGGACCCTGGACATATGCCTGTGTGTCATCAGCATATTGATGTGCAGCAACCCCCACAGAAGACAGAATCTTATTTAGGTCAGCTGTATATAAAATGTAAAGCAAAGGCCCTAAAATGGAACCCTGAGGAAGACCAAAATAAACTCTGGACCAGTCGATCTTGTACTTGAGACAAGACCGCGCCTATCGCGTAGGCAGAAGCATCAGTGTCCAAGACATACTGACCCTCATCTTCAGGTAACGCTAGAATTGGAGACGACACCAATCTCCGCTTCAACTCCACAAATGCGGTCTGGCACTCTTCAGACCATCGGAACGGGACATTCTTTCGAGTCAACACGTGCAGAGGCTGCGCTACTACCGCGAAGTCATGAATGAAACGCCGATAATAGGAACACAGGCCAATGAACGATCGTACTTCACGTAGATTCTTCGGAACACTCCAGTCCTCGACGGCCCTGATTTTACTCGGGTCCGTCGCGACACCTTCCTCGCTGAGGATATGACCAAGGAACAGTACCTCTTGCTGCATCAAGTGGCACTTAGACGGTTTCAGTTTAAGATTGTATTCCTGCAACCTCTTAAACACCATCTCTAAACGTTTCATGTGAGTTTCGACGTCACGGGAAAACACGATGATATCGTCTAGGTAGACCAAACAGATATCATAATTGAGACCAGTCAACACCAGGTTCATGAGTCGGCAAAACGAGGCGGGACTGTTACAGAGACCGAAAGGCAGAACCTTGAATTGGAAGCTACCTCTTCTCGTAATAAACCCAGTCTTATGCTTATCTCGAGGATGCAAGGCCATCTGGTGATAACCTGCCCTGAGATCGAACGTGCTGTACCAACGGGCACCACCGAGAGTATCCAGACTCTCACGGATCAACGGCAACGGATGCGCGTCTTTCCGGGTCTTCAAATTCAACTGACGGTAGTCGATGCAAAAGCGCATGCTCCCATCCTTCTTCTTCACCATCACGACATTCGACGCCCACTCCGACATGGAGGGCTCGATAATCCCTTGGGTCAACATATCCTCAACCTGGCGGTCGATTTCAGGTATCATCGCAAGCGGCTGACGTCTCAGTGTCTGACGAACAGGCCTTTCTTGCTGTGTATCTATCTCGTGCTGGATAACAGCTGTGTAACCAAGATCCTTTTCGCCAAGCGAAAACGTATTCCGATATCTCAAGATGAGCTCACGTAACCGAACTTTTTCTTCTACCGTCACCGTATCAGGGACCTCTTCCCATAGACGCTTCAAGACTGTCTCGGCCTCCGGGTCGACCGACTGACTAGCCGTCATACACACTCTTGCCGGCGGTCGCCCGTTGTGGCGCGACGCTTCCAGAGACGAGCCAGCGCTACTGAGTAACTCCACTCGCTCCAACCGACACTCGGTTCCGTTACTGACCAACATATCTTTTTCACCAACGTTCACCATGCGAATGTACACTGTCGACTCTTTACCTGTCACTAGAGTTCGACCAATCACCAAGCCTCTCGACACTTCAGTAGGCGTAGTCGTCCAGGCCTCTGTATCAACTTGCAAATGGGGATACACCACAGACATCGGGACGTTCAGTTCACATCTGGCCGGAACCATAATGTCGCTCTGCACGATAACTCTACGACACATAAGTTCGGTAGACAACTCTTTTAGCGGGATCTTTCTGTCGCCCAAAAAGACACAACGACCAGAGAAGTCCCAACGAGCCTGATTCACCTCTAACCATGACAATCCCAAGATGACCTCAGTCACTTGGTCCGTAACCAGACAAGGTAAGGCGTACCACTGTTTACCAATACCAAGTCTTAACTCCGCTTCACCGTCGACACGAATTTCACTACCGTTCGCAGCCAGTAAACGCTGACTGGACGACGTCACTTTACCGGGAGACACAAACGACCGGGGAACCAAGGATAACTCGCTACCAGAGTCAAGGGGACAGTTTCGACGTGTCCCCTCCAGGCGGGCAACAACGTAAGCCATTCGGCTACCACAAACCAATCGGTTCTGCGACGGTTCTTTCGCAGATTCACTCTTCGGAGGCTCCGTGCCTTTCGTATCCTCTCTTCGCTCAGGCGCAGGCTGAGGACAGTCTCTGACCACATGCCCTTTACGTCGACACCGGAAACATTCGATCTCCGAGTTTCGCCAGCGATCCGGCTGAACGTCGCGACGTTGGAACACCGGCCGCTCGCCTCGCCACGCCCCATCCGGTGCCCTACCCGGATTATTCCATCGCTCGTACTGCATCGGTTTTCCTGTCGGTGCTCCAGAATCCTGTCTCATGTTCATCCGACCCAGTTCTCGTGTCAGATTCTCTAACTTCCGCTCGAGGTCCTCCACGCGACGATTCTGCAATTCATTCGTCGCTGGGGCCTCTTTCGTCGTCTTCACCCTGCCATGTCTCCGGTCGACCTCCACTCCAGACGTGGCCGGACGACCGTACGCTTCTAACCGGACTGCGTGTTTGTAAGCCGACTCTAGGTTAACAGGTTCTCGTTCCCTCACCTTCTGAGCCAACTCCTGGTTCAACAACGCATCCATGAACGCGTCGCAAGCGACCGTTTCGACAACTTCATTCGTTGGGCCTGGATAGGCTAAGACCATCAAGCGTCTTACCTCCTGCACTACCGCACTCAACGATTCGCCTGGGCCCTGTCGGTAAGCCCGAAGCTTCACACGGTACAGACTCGTCTGTTCGTCAGATCCATATCTGGCCTTTAGTTTCTCGACGAGGTCCTGCCACGTGACATCCTTCTGGGCACCCATGTCCCATAACAACTGCGAAGCTGGTCCTGTCAACGCGCACATCAACTGATCGGCTCTTTCCTGAGCACTCCAGTTATTGCACCGTGCACACACCTCAAACTTGGCTAGGAAAGCAGCGATCGCTGTCTTCCCATCGTATTTCTCTAACTTTATGCGAATTCCACGATCAGCCGCTGTCGTGCTTTTCTTACAATCAACAGGCGACCGTCGTACTCCAACCCTGCGATGACCTCGTCGCGGGCGGTCACTGTCGTCACCGGAGTCGTCGTCATCTCCTGAACTCGGACTCCCGCGATGGCCGCTGGGTTTGCTCCTTCCAAGCGCCGTCGCTTTCTTGCACGTTCGACCAATAGGCCTTATCGGTGAACTGTCTTCTTCACTCGAGGGCTCTTTTTCAGGCTTCTTGGTTAGCCTCGCCGACCGACGCGGTCTCTGTTCCACGTCTTCACGAACAGGACGCCCGGACTCTCGTACCGCCTTACTCTTAGGCACCACCGCGGCTGCCTTTTTATTCCCATCCACGTCGTCACTGAATCTCAGCGTACGCGGCCGTTCACCCACCTTGTAAGCTTGCCGGCTCACATTCTTCCTGTCGGGCGTCATCTTCCGATAATTAACATCAGCCTCGGTAGATGCATCGTCTGACGACATTATCCGTGCCCTGGCCTTTGCTGGTTTCTGGGACACACTCGGTAAGTCACGGTATTCTGTTTTATCGGCAGGCCATACGTCAATAGGAACCGTAGACTCACGAACTCGTTCAGGTCTTCTCGTAACCTCTTGTTCACGGTATCTTTCCGTCAAGCGTCGGACCTCCGGCGGTCCTTGCACGCGAGACCACACTTCCATCGGCACCGTCTCTCTACGGGCCTCTCGATGCTCGGGGTAACTCTCAGTGCTTGACCGGTGCACTCGAACCGACTCGTTATCTCGTACCACTGGCACTGGCCTGTCCTCAAACTTCCTCATTATCCACGCCATACCTTGTCGTAAGGCTAGCAGCTCCGCTTTCACATCAATCTCTTCCGCGTCTCTCCGTCGAGACCGAAATTCACCGCCCGCTTCGCCCACAGCTGAAGCACGATCACTTGCCTCCGAGTGTTGCACTCGAGGACTACGACTCGCTCTCGGATCACGAACCAGATTCCCACCAGACACAACGGGCAACGGTAACTGTATTGTTTCACGTACGTAACCAGAAGTAACTGTGTTTTGTGATAACCTCGGTCGACTTCCGTCGCCGATTTCAGGCACAGAACGTAGCCAGTTCTCAACTCCAGACGTTGCAGAACGTGGACGTCCACCAACCGATTCAGACGAACCAACTCTATCAAGCGTGATCAAATCACCAGTCGAGACTTGTGGCCGAACCTTTGGACGAGCACCAAAATAGTCAACAGGCCGGTAGTCAAGACGCCCAAGATCCCCATAGGCATCTCTCTCAGCCTCCGAATCACCTTCGATCCGACCGGACTCAACCGCAGGTACCACCTCAGAAGTGTTTGCCATGACCCCACTTCTGGTACCACTTTGTGGCGGCACGCCCCGTTCGTCACGGCCTCTCAAATCGTACTTAGGCCAATCCAACATTTCGGTTACGACCGGGGAAGATTGTCTTAGCAAGGAGGCCCGGAACTGGGAATATAGTTCCGTCGCGTCGGAATCCACATCTGCCCCGTCCGCGGTCACCGGGGAGGTAACGACCTGAGCGCCAGGATGGCCAATGCTCAAAACAGGGTCCACTTTGCCACGGGCAGCCGACCCGCGCTTGGAACTCCCTTTTACCGCGACCGCCTTTGCCTTCTTCCCTACACGGTCTTCTCTCTTTCGTACCATGTGACAACGAACGGTCGAGGCGCCTTCGCTCCCGAGAGGCATGACCTGAGTTTGGTATCCAGTCGGCCATAGGTAACGGAACCAGCTCCACTCCAGGGGATTTAACCCTATACGAAGTAACGACACAGGCATTGTCTCGTATGCCAACACGACAGTCAATATGTTTGTTTTTCTGGTACCAGGCCTTTAGGGAGACCACCCTTGTATCGCTCGGAGGCGATTAACTTGTACAACGGCCGAACACGCCGAGATCAAAATAGCCGTAATACGCGGCGGTTGTCAAGCGCGCGCGACTCTCTATCACTGAGCTTCCTGCACGCTATCCGAAGGAAATGCGTACGGTCGACTCTTTACTTCACGTAAGCCGCCGCAACAGGCGTCAACGGTAACTGACTTTTGTATCGCTTCTGGCTCGCGGTCACTGTCAACAGACCAGCATCGCCCCCGTATTGGGGGCTTAAAAATTAGCTAAGGGGTACACACTTCCTTAACTAAATTAACTTAGGGTAACGAACCGGTAACTGATGCAATTAAAGGGAGCTGTCTAGACCAGCTGAGTTCTCCTAGACAATGCGTACGCGATTTCCCTTGGTCGCGGAAATGCGCTTCTCGGTGAAGACAAGCTTTCACCGTTTGCTACACACACGATATTCACCAACAAACGTTACAGAGATATTACACTGGGTGTGCTGAGTAGATCAACATTCTGATCGAACAAGTCGGACTACAACTGACAAAGATACACGTCCTCGACCGCTACGCTTACGGTCTTTCGCGGTTCGGGGGAAACGCCGGTGGCAACCGTAAGACGCTTCCGACACGAACTCGAATCACTGACACAGGTCACTGGCTCTCGACGTAGCTAGAGAGCGCTTGATTTACTGAGCAATATGACACCAACTTTTCGTTATTCGCACAACAACTCACAAAGTTACTCTCACCCGACCAGTCGTGGCCGGTATCTACCTTGGACTTCAACCAACGCTGATCAACGGCGGCTGATATAGCCAAGCGATCGTAACAACAGGCTCTTCTACTAGCCGATTCAAAGACCAGAGGTGAAAGGAAAGATATTCGGTAGTCAAAGAATATCGCAATACACTCGCAGACCTAGGGCACTGCGCGTTGCCCACACAGACCTGTCGGCGGCGGTCGCTCGCTTGGCCGCGGCGCCGCGTCACCGAACTCTACGGGAAAAGAACGGGGGGAACTCTTCGCGAGCTCCTACCGTCGAAACCCTTCCAGATATCGCTTAACTCTCTTCCGACTGGCTTGTCCCACTCAACGAGACGCACAATCTGACACCAAGATTGCAAGGATCAGGTAACAATTGACAAAGTTTTCCCGTAAACCTGGACGTTCGCTGTCGGCCTTCGCGGCGTCAGGCGAAAAGTCAAGAAAATCGGCTAAGTCCTTTTCACGCGCGAGGCGCCTCCTCCAGACTATACCGTTGAAACCGTAACAGATACAGACAAACCTCTCACCGGCCAAGTCTTCTTCTCGTCGAGATGAACCAGATTGTCGCTTAGTTCAAAACGATCGGACCACAGGATACAAAGTTACTCAGTGCGCAACTACTTCGTCCGGGCGACCGCTGGGATAGCACGCGAACAGAACAGCAACGCACTTTAGTTGGCGGCCGAGTAGACCGGGGAAACCAAGTTTCGCGTCGGCTAAGTCCACTCACGCGCGAGGCGTTCTCACTAGACTGTAGCGTCGAAACCGTAACAGATACTGACACACGCTCAACAGGAAAAGTCTTCTACTCGTCAAGATGAACAAGATTGTCGCTTGGTTCGAAGCGATTGGACCTCAGGATACAAAGTTATTCGTTCAGACCGGGGCCTAGGCCGGTCGTTCGCGGCCGCGTAAGAAAACTGCACGCAAAGACCCGAAAACGGCCTTTCGCGAGCTCCTACCGTCGGAACGCCTTCAGATATCGATTAGCCCCTCACAGGTAAAGTGACACAGCCGCCGAGGCGCACAATCTGACACCGCGATTGCAAGGATCGAGTAACAATTGACCAGGATATGCCTCCCGGCAGGTTTCGCTAATGGATTAGAGCTGGATGCCGCCAGGTGCAAATCGCAACTGTAATTATGCGTCGCCTAGGTGCGGCAAACGATGATCCCACGACGTTCGCAGAGGTCACCAAACGCCGCCGTGTACAGTTATAAAAAGTACCACAGCTACAGATACCAGGAAACAAGGATTCAGAATTATCGAGGCCTTACCGCTTATCTACGGTTGCGCGCTCGCCTTGGTCGGCCGTGCGGATTAACCGACGCGGGCCGCCAGAAGTGTCGATTTTAGCTCTGCGTCACACGTACAGGGCAATTCACTGCCGCAAACGCTGGAAGTTTAACCAGATACGATGGAAAAGTGACTTGTCGCAGGAGGAAAGAAACAGTTACTGCACGAGGCAATACTTTCTATCGAGCCTCCGGCCGCTCCGAAAGCGAACGGCGTGTTACGGACAACAGTGAACGATTATTACCGAGGGTCAGATAGTCCCGAGCAGCAATGTCCGAAACAGCCTCTTGTCTTTCCGGGTTCAAGGATTAGTGCACCAGCGACGCCCGAAGCGTTCTCGATGCGTAGAATACGTTATGATATGTATGATGCTGACGGGCTCGTGGCGGGCAAGGTGCCTAGGCTTACACGACGCCGGAGCCTCGATCAGATGCGGTAACACTGCTTTGTTTTACGCTGCAAGCACTCAGCGGGTCTGATTTTCAACACGGCACTAAATGCCAGGAGACGTTTACAAGTAAGACGGGATGAGCCACCACCAACTCTCCCTGGTGCGTCGTAGCGAGGCGATGCCCAGTCGGCCGTCGCTCGATCGTCACCGCAGGTAACGTTCAACCTTCGCGTGTGCGAATTCGATTCGGATACAATATTTCTCGTCAAATTCACCAGAAAGCGTTTGGACACCAACAAACCAACGTAGCAATGTCAATTCAACGTGCCGGGACTGCGTAGAGAGCAATGAAACGAACAGAGTTAATATTCATTGCCCATAGAGTGATCGCCACCACTCTACACTAGTAGCAGAACATCGTGTGGCAGGCTTTATTCCCCCGGAATATCGCTGTCTGCACGCTATAGTTTGGCTTGAAATCAACAATCGGTCTTCCGTATAGAAAAACCGTTATTAATTCGCCAAAAATCCAGTTCTTGTTCGATCGTCACCGGGTTTCTTTCTGTCGCTTCCCAAACGACTTCTACGTCATCTGCGCCTTAAATTAATATTATCGGACCTACCTAGAATTTATTATCGAATTAAAACTCCGCTAGGGACATTACGCCTTACCTATTAATGACTCTAACTACACGGTTGGGCTGCTTTAGGAGCGTCACCGTGGCTCCTGCTTGTCTCCAGCTTCAGTTTGACAAGGCAGCCGGTCGGAGTTTATCGTCTTGTGGCTGAAACGCCACAATACTATTAACGTGAAGGCCATCATTGTTGGTCTCCGGCAGTGGAATATGCTCCTCAGGGAAACTAATAGTTGACAAGCTGTTCAGAATTTTGGACTTGTACAATGTACAATGTACAATGTACAATGTACATCCCCAAGGCTGAGGAACGATGACACCAGTCTATAACATAATTATATATACCAAAGTATGTCTCAACATGACAGATGTCAAAGCATTTACGCGAGGCCTTATCAGAGTCTTGTTATAATGTGCAATGTAATAGGTTTGGTACCAAGTGGTTCCGGCGGAAACAGCGGCCGAATGCAGACAGAGCCACCTGGCGCCCAGAGTGAACAGATGTTACCAGGTGATCAGCCCCACCCTCCTCCTCCTCCGCCTCCTCCTTCCTCTATCCCGATCTTGGTCTATTCTCTAATGGACTGGCTCTGGACTTGGAAATACATCAACGGTAAGTGTACAAATTGCCTTTGATCGCTTCATCAAGAGTTCATCAAGAGTGGTTTCTTTTGGAACCTTTGCATTGTTCAACTGAAATGTCAGCGAAATCTCTAATGTTTGTTACGGGCGCCATGAAAATTCGAACAGAATGAACTAAGGCTACTAAGCATTAAATTAATTATTACAGTGTTCTTCGTAAGAAAATCAGGGTATACGCCTAACTTTTAGAGCCTCTAAAAGATGTGGGTGATGTTACCGGTACTGGAAGGGTCCATTAAGACAAAGCCACGGGATTTGAAAGTGAGAATTTGGGGGGTTGGAGGGTTCAACCCCCAGTCTTTCCTAGGACCCCATAGTAAGTTCTTCCTTGCACACCAACTCCACATTAAGCAACGTTTAATCTCCAGTTAATTTTTCCACAATTTTCATACTATGGGATGTTGATGGAGATTTTCCTAGCAGCCAATCAATTCCACTTATTTCCACTTCTTCTCTTTTGCATTCTTCCTAATTCTATTATCAGCCTAACTTACGCTGACTCTCTTTATTACAGAAAATACAGAGAAATTCGTTCTGTACATGCTGCTCGGTCTGTCGGTCGGCACGATCGCCATCCTCGTCACCATCTTGTTTCATCTGGTCCTCTGTCCGCGACGTCGTCTATCGAAGGAGATCCAGTCGTCGGCGAGTGTGCAGCAGGGAACTACCGCAACGTGCAGCAGCCCCACCTGGCGAATGCCAGAGAGCGAGAGTTCAACGGGCGACGATCGAACCCTACACGACGATGACGTCGAACTGACCAGCTTCAACCACATCGACTCTCTTCAGAGACACGCCACCTACCACCCACACCAGGCTGCAGCGGCTCCCTACAGGCCACCGTCTGTCATCGGGGTCCCTCAGAGTCCCACAGTGCCACCCACCAACCCCAACCCCACCACCACTACCACGGCCACCATCAATCGATCCTACTCGCAGGCCAACCCCGTCGTGACCCGCTGCTACACCCCCAGTCCACCGGAGATGACTCTGCCCCCGGTCAGCAGCGCCCCAAACGGAGGCTTTGCAACGACCCAGCAGATGATGGGCAACGGGAGGGTGGAGGTAATATCCCTGCCGCAGGGTCACTGTGTAGGGTCCCTGGGAAGAACCTACTCGAACCATTACCGAAGGGACTCTTATCAACTGGACCCTGCGCCCGGATGTAGAACACTTCAGCCAATGCAGCACTACTACGGATGAGGAAAACGTTGTACACGGATAGAGACAGATATGGGGAGAGAGGCAGAGAGAAAGAGAGAGCAAGAGGCAGAGAGACATAACGATGGGGAGGGAAGAAAGTGAGGACAGATAGACAGACAGACGGACGGACAGACAGACAGACAAATAGCCACGAACTGACTTAGAGACAGACAAATACGGACACGGAAATACCAGACTATTAAAACTACTGGGTAAGTCAGATAGAAGCAGACAAACAGAAACACATACTAACAGGCAGACCAACCAACGGACGGACGGATAGGTTCAGAGACAGAGTAGCTAAGGCTGATGCACAGAGATAAACACAGGAAGAGAGAGAGTGAGTAAGAAAGAGAATGGTGATCACTATCGCCTTAGCCTTCACAATTATTCGCCTGGCGCATCATAATTATTACTATAGTCCGACTCTAGGCCTACTTTATCATGAATAATTTTTGTCAATCCAGTTTCCATTTAAGACAAATTCATTTAATCAGTCCAGCTGCTGTTTGATCCAAGCCGTGGCCAGGATTTTATTTGGGGGTGGGGGTGTTTATTCAACCGTATGCAAGCTCACAAGCAACGGAATCAACTGACTAATGGGTTTGAAGAAGCATCATGAGCTCTCAAATGTGGATGGTTCTAGACAGCTAATACATTACACACCGTAGTTCTTACATCATGTGCTAGTAAATGCATCATTTAATTTTTACACCATATCATTTGGGGGGTGTTCAAACACCGAAAACACCCCTAGCAGGGCCTAGCTACGGCCTTGAATTGCACAACCAACTTTTTTTATCAGTCCAACTTTATTTCAATAACATTTATTATTCATCAATTCACCTCCAGTTTAAGTAAGAATCTTGCCATTGATCCCACTTCTATTGGAGAGAAATTATTTTCATCAATCCTACTTCTATTAATTTTTTAGCACAAAATAATTCTCTTTGGCAATCAAACTCACGAGTAACCAGCACTAAAACCAAGGCAATGGCGAATAATTTCGAACACTAAGGCGATAGATTAATTATCACCGAGACACACAACCACTGAAATGAGATACACTTGTATAGATATATAGACGGGTGCACATCATTGGTGTTGTTGCGTATTAATATTTTAATACGGCATTATACTGTACTATTACTTGTGTTTGAGATTAATTTGCAATAATCTTATTTATCGATTTATTCGCTAGGTGGCTGCGTGTCTCTGTTCAACTGGTTCTCCAAGCGATGCTTTAGTGACCCACTGTTAGCGAATTTATATAACGCCATGGGTTGATCGACTGCATCAAATGTGCATTTGGAAATTGTAATTAAAACTCGAGGCGTTCTCATTTCTCAACCATTGTCCTAATATATTTGACGTTTTATTTGACTAAAACTTATTATTTGTGATTGAAGATGAATTACATAATAATTTATTCAGAATCTTTGACATATTATATATACATGTATATAGGCTCTATATGGAAAATAATATGCAATTTCTTTCAATATGATGTTATGTATAGCACTGCTGCATGCACAGTTTTGTGTGTAATTTATTATTCGAATTATTGCTAGTATTATTATTTACTACTATTATTATCAGAAGTAGTGTGACATTGGCAGGTGAATGTTTATTTCTGCTTCACATTTCGTCAGATATTAAGAGATTGCAAAACACCAAATCAGTCAATTAATAATTACTCTAACCCATGAACTTATGTGAACCTATGTTTACAATTTAAATTTGAAAAGATTTCAATACCTTTAATTTTTCTGAATTTCTTATTAAACCAAAGCTATAAAAAATAACTGTGATAGATTAATGTTACTTATATCAATTAATTTTGACCTAATAACAAAGTTCTGTTATTTGCAGATTAAGATAAAATTGCGTAGGCTAGGTTTTAAGCTTAAATTGAGGTTTCGGATGTAACAATGGCAAATTATTTTCCGTTTTCGGTTTTGTCGTTTTTTATATTTTCGAAAAAACCACCGTTTGTCCGTTTTTTATTCTATTTTCATCGTTTTTTTACATCTATAGCCGGTACCGGTAGTAAAACAGGCAATTCGTGGCTAAAAGCAAGCAATCCATTACTCAAAGCAAGCAACACATGGCTCAAAACAAGCAATCCATGACTCAAAGCAAGCAGATGGCTCAAAGCAAGCAATCCATGGCCCAAAGCAGTCTATATGGCTAAAGCCCTGGTTCTTCAAAAGCACATTAGAACCCGTTAATGCTGCTACGCTGGTGCCTTGTAAGGTTCTGCTACGAACTGGGTCATCAACTGAAAGTTGAAAATACCGCAATTTAAGCTCATTTGAAAGCTTGGCAATTAATGCAGAACTGGCTAAAATACCACATAATAGCCTATTGGTTATCCAAATTATATAGGACAGAATAATGCACCCTATGAAATAATAGTAAATAGAGGCATAAATATTAGGCCTAAAGTGGAATAGAACACAATAGAACAAGATAAAATAATCGAAGAGAGTGAAAAATATCTTAAATACCAAAAAAGAATGTATTAAAGTAAATGAACGGCCACCAGCGTTCGTGCATGCGCCGATGCCGAGAAAATGAAGTCGCTTTGTTCTAGACTGCTAATCTTGCCAACACACCATTTTAGATTGGACATTCAGATGTTTTATCTACTTTAAGCAGTCGGTTATTTCTTGGTTCGATAGTTTTTCTGTATACTGACCGTTGAAATTTGTATTTTACTTATTTAACTAAAGTGTTTTTCTCCTGTACAGAAATGTTCTTTATTTTGTAAGATATTTAACGATGGCGTTTTCTCCTGTAGCTGTTCATAGAAATGTGCGACAGTAGTGATAGGTAGCAGTTATTGTGTAAAAGCGCCCTATGTACAATAGTAGCATATGCCTATGTTGGATGGGTTGCAATGTTGACTTTAGAACAATATTGTTCCGTGCTGAAACTAGATCTATACGTTTCAATTGAACATTGAAACGAAACTGACAGTGAGGCCAGTTATGAGTCAGCCTTTGAATTGCAGCCTGGCAACTTGGCTTCGGCCTCTACCTGGTAGTCTACTTGGTATCTCGGGATCGCATCTCTGAGATAAATAGGATGGTGTGAATAGGATGGTGTCATATGGTGTGCAGCACTCACCTTTAAAGCATCGCCTTAGGATCTTCGAGATTAGGATTAGAGATTTACAACGCGGTTTCTCACGTTCCCATATCGATAATAATCGGAATTTCTATCGTGCATTGGATATTACCTTTGTTCTCCTCGAACAATATATTCCTTTGATTGTCTGTGTACATTTTAATTGTTCTGCTCAACACCCGTTTTCCAGGTTACGTCTTTATATCGCACGTCATCTATCCATGCGTACATTGCTATAATTAATTGGAGGTGCTTGAAGTTTTGTTACCTTACACGTTACACCAGACTGTCAATTTCAATTCTGTAAAGACTGTAATATAATGTAATCGTGTTTCGTTCTTCGTCGTCGTCTTCGTCATGATAAGCATCTCATCAGCGTCATCATCATCATGACGATCACGATGACTAACTCATCATCATCATCATCATCATCATCATCATCATCATCATCATCATCATCATCATCATCATCATCATCATCATCATCATCACCACCATCATCATCATCATCATCATCACCACCACCACCACCACCACCACCACCATCATCATCATCATCATCATCATCATCATCATCATCATCACCACCACCACCACCACCACCACCACCACCATCATCATCATCATCATCATCACCTTATTTATGAATGTATTTATTAATTGCAGGGAGCAGATAATAAGGAAAAAATGTCTGCGTACCTTCTCGTTCGTTTTTGTGTCGTCCTCCATAAGTTAAACGTTTAACTAGAACCGGTTCTAGTTTTGGAAACAATGGCCTCGTTGTTTAACTCGTCAATTAGAGTTATTAGACCATTTTTCTGGGATGCACTATGAACTATAATGGTCACAAGCAGCTCAAGCAATGTTACATTCAACTTTTCATTTCTTTTACACTGGAATATGAGCGCGAGTTTAAGCGCCATTCATGAGTATCTTAAAGATTCTATATTTTTATTTATTTATTTATTTATTTCAAGTATTTATATAGCGCCTCTTCAAGAAACCTACTCAGAGGCGCTCTCTGCGCTAACTAGCCGAAATGATGTTAAGTGTCATAACAACAAGAAAATTCCATCAATTAGCAAAATAAGTCACAGTGAGCCGGAAACAGTCATCAGTGGCGATCCCTCGCAGACACGTAGATTCGTAGAATCATCCAACGGAATCCCGTCAACAGCTTTCAGATGGTGTGAATGTTCAGAGTCTCTGGTACAGGTTTCGTCAGTAGAGTAGAGCGGCGACAGATGACAGGGCTCGCAAACACGAAACGCTGACGAAACTGAACTATATAATATAGGTTTACTCAAGTAGCCTACACAGTGCTTAAAGTGTGAAAAAATAAGTGCCTGGACGCCCTTGCCTGAACGCCCTTACCTTTCCAAAAGAAGTGCCTGGACGCCCCTTGCCTTTCCAGTCTGCGCTGGCCAATAAGTGGCAGGAAATAAGTGCATGGACGCCGTCCATGACCGTCCAGCCACTCTTTAAGCCCTGAGCCTACTAATACCTACGTGCAATAAAAGCACTTACTTACATAGGCTATATAACTTCCCATATATGCGTTAATCCAGCCATGCACTACATAATTATTACAATTAATGTTGTTTTGATTGCCGCTTTTAAAATGATAATAATCTTCGTTTAATGGCTCAATCTGACAAACCGCAGAATGATTACAGGTACAGGTTATACGAAATACGGCCCACTATAGCACGACACGCAGGTCGGCTTTACAACAGTGGTTTCGATATTATATCTTAACACTAATTATAGCCTAAGTGCTGGATCACTCCTGGTTCGGCCAAGCCAGAAGTGGGAGGGGCTATCTTATTTTCAGCAGAACCCGAGCCAAACAACACAACAGAAAATGGCGCTATAAAAATGCCCAGGTAGGCCTAAACCCTAAAGCAACGTTCCTCTTAGACTGCCTGACAAACGAAATACCTATCCGTTTTAGATCTAAATTATTTGTGATGTGAGTGCAAGCTATGAGGTCTAGCCTATTTACGTGCAAATATTAAAATCACAAAGTAGTTTACGAACTGCAATACCATCGGACAGTGTAATGTAATGTAATGTAATGTAATGTAATGTAATGTAATGTAATGTAATGTCTATGAAGCTCCACAATTGAATTGATTCAGATCCGTTCTGAACTCGTTTATTTGACGCCATTCTCTTCTAGCCACAATGTGTCTTAACTCTTTTCATATACTTAACTCATTCAAATGCGATCGTTTCATCTGCACAATTTTCCCATATTATGTCAAAATTATTTAGTTCCTATTTAATTTTATTGTACTGTGATCTATTCCATAGCAGTTCAGAAATTGGGGCCAAGATTTTAGCTCCACCTGTGCCCTTCCGACCCTCCTAGGAAACTCGACTACGTCGTACAGTGGCCACTAGTATAATAGCGCCGCTATATGAGATCATCAATGCGTCGATATCAGTTGAACGAACAGCTGAATGGCATTCATGATCTAAGAGAAACTTCTTCTAAAGAAAACATAGACGTCTTAGAGTTTCCTTGGAAGCATCCCCAGAGGGAGAAAGAACAGACATAGGTTACTCACGGATAGGATTAACAACAGCTGATCTCGTAGAGCTTCCTGTAGCCCAAAGGAATGTGTAGATAAAAGACATACTTTTAGCTAGAACTAAACAAAGAAAGAGAGACGAACCATGATAGACGAAAGAAGGAGAAGATAGAGATTAGTCCCATCCATCCATTCATCCATTCATTCATCCATCCATTCATTCATTCATCCATTCATCCATTCATTCATCCATTCATTCATCCATTCATCCATTCATCCATCCATTCATTCATTCGTCAATTCATTCATCCATTCATCCATTCATCCATTCATCCATTCATCCATTCATCCATTCATCCATTCATTCATCCATTCATTCATCCATTCATCCATTCATCCATTCATTCATCCATCCATTCATTCATTCGTCCATTCATTCATCCATTCATCCATTCATCCATTCGTCTATGATGCGAAAAAGAAATGTTTCAGTGTTCTGTTCCACGGCTGTGCTCGGTTCGTTCGTTCGTTCACAGACAAACAGAGCCAAAGGCAGAGGCAAAACAGATACAGGAACCAAAGGAAAGACCTACAGAAAGGAAAGCAGTTGAGAGGAGATTGGGCAGCGGAAGAAGCAGAACAATAATGGGGCACTGGATTAACTGGAAAGGAAAAAAAATGAAAGGTTGGGTGATGAGAAAATGGAAAACAGCAGTAGGTCTATAGACCCCTATAGATTTCTACAGAAATGTCATTTCACGAACTAGCTCGTAGAAGTTCCGTGCGACGTCACATGAGCAATGAATCCTAATAGTCTACAACAGGGGTTCTCAAACTGTGGTGCGCGTACCCCTGGGGGTACGCCAGGCGCCGGTAAGGGTACGCGAAAAAATTCCAGAGATATAAATTTTTGAGTTTATGGACGTTGTCCATGTTTCTTTAATTAGCAATGATTTTAACGTTGCTACAGACAACAGCATCGTCGTTTATTTCTTTCACAGTAGCCTATATGATTAGACTCACATATTAAGTGTATGTAGTGCATGCAACACAGTTATTTATGTTTTGGCCTTTCACTACACATCTGAAACAAAATAATGTAGGTCTATAAATGGTTGAAAGAACCAAAGCCAGAAATTCTCAGCGTATTACAGAGCTCAAATGGGAGAGCTGAATTAGCTATTTCTGGTCGAGTTTTTAAAAATTTGTGATTTCTTTTAGCACGTGTCATAAAATTATTTATCTGTTTGAAACTATAGTTTTTAAACTATTCTTGCTATCAAAAATAAATATGGCCTCGATTTGCGTTTGAAATTGAAAAAAAAATATTAAAACAGGTAATTTTTTATTCAAAATCTGTGCTAGTGAAAACAAGCGCACAGCTGTATATACTTACTTATAGATTAGCTCTTTCTTACAGAGATAATTATTGACCAATTTCCCTTTTTGTTGATATGATTGCATGATTAAAACTATGAATATATTTTAAATTTTCCTCCATGTATAGGCCTACAACTCTAATAAACCATGCAATGATTAGAAGGACTTTTAGTTGTCACTGCAATGGAGACTTCGCAATGGCATTCTGCTTATGAGTTCTGACCTGACTTTACTGCCATCGGAGTACGTCATCATTCGATTGTTTTACTTGAGGGTACAATAAAGATAAAGTTTGAGAACCCCTGGTCTATAATATACGTCGATGATCATAATAATCATACATCGTAGATTTATGTAACGCTCTGATATAAACTTACATTATTACGACGTTTGTATAGCGTGTGCGAGCATCACTTGCACTGCTCCCGCCAATAATTCCCTTCTCAATTAAATACATTTTACTCACATTGAGCTGAAATGCTCTTCTGAATTCTAATGGCTGACATTGTGATTCGACTGTGTAAGGTTCCGTCAATGGAATGACCAGTTCATCTGAGTTTAATGTAATGATGATGAGACGATTGTTATGAAGAAGAAAATGATGATGGCGATGATGATAATGATTGGGATGATGACTCACTGGTGGACGATTTGATTGACCGCTTGATTGATCTACAGAGAAGAAGATTTACTTACTTATTTTACTTATTGATTTGAAGCTAATTAGAACGATCAGAGGGTGATGACTGCTGCTGCTGCTGCTGCTGCTGCTGATGATGATGATGATGATGATGATGATGATGATGATGATGATGATGATGATGATGATGATGATGATGATGATGATGATGATGATGATGATGATGACGACGACAAAGACGAGGCCCTGACGAAGAAAGGATCTGGTGCTGACCAAATTAATGATCGCGCACCAGATGACCTCACTTTACATTATCGGAAGCAGACGACAGTTTAACAGACGACCATTGACGAATGTCCACTTCATGTCCAGTGGTCATCTGTGCACGTCAGACTTGACCTCGAGTTCAAACCAATGATGACCAGTTGGTGAAGTGTCCATAGCAAACGCATTGTTTGGATGGCATCAAATTAAACAGATGTCCATTACCCTTTTATTGTCCCAAACAATTGTCTTCTAATAGATAATGGAATCAACCGATGACACATAGAGACACTAGTCTTATATTCACACGGACAATCGGACATAGATAGAGTCCCTTGTCGTGACCTAAAAATGGAGAGACAGACGGACAAAGCCTCAGACAGAAACTCACAAACAAACAGACAGACAAACGGACACACGCATACATGTGAATAGTAGCCTATGAGCACTGAAGTATGCACACAGAATGTATTAGAATTTAGGCGATATATTTGAACTCAAAATGATAGGGCCTACGACTATGTTCTTGACTAAGAATTATTGGTAGACCGCACCCTGCCATCATCTCGTCGTTTATTTTTGCTTAATCATCTGGAATATTGTAAATGGAGTAACGACAGGATGCAGATCTGTTTAGCAGAGTATATTTATAGAGCACCAGTTTAGAACGTGGTGACATCTGTTAGCACTCATCTGACTATAAAGTATAGTAAGGGCCCACATGTATGGCAAGGCGCTGATCCATGCATGGCATACTTTTCTGGTTAACAGGTAAGAATATTCATCATGTTGGTTGTGGAAACGTGTTATGAATCACGAACAGTTCTGTTTTCTTTAACATAATTATATCGGATCAACCTTTTTGTTTGCTTACCTTGGTTGAGTTCAACTTACCATAATATATTATGCTTAAACGACCTTGTCTTACCTTACGTATACGTTACCTTCATATTAACCTATATAGTTTAATTTATATTTCCTTAACTCAGTAGCCTTCCTCAAAGTATAGACCTACTTTGCATATACACATCTTTTGACGTTTTCAATACCTGACTTTATTTAAACTTTTCTTACCTTACGAAAGATAATACAATGCTACCTTATACCGATAAGGTCCGATATGCTATACCGTATAGTCACTATAGTGTATGTATTCTACATATCGTCCTATCTCCTTACACTTATGTGCAAGTTCTTAGACGATTTATTTTCTTTCCCTTGTCTTGCATCATCCCTAGAGTTCTGTTTTCGGAAGCACATGTAACTCGTTAGAACAACCGTAGACGTATACCTGTCGAATATGTTCCAAACGTCGATGCATTTATTATACAAACAAGTACATAAATCACAAGTATTATTATTACCGTATGCCCTGGGGCGTATCTATACAGAGATTTGCTTTCCTCTAAGATTTTGTAAGACTAGGTGGAGCTAAGCCAGCTCTTTAATTTTTGCAACGTCCAGGTTCTCTGTGCTGATAATTATGCATACTAGAGTCTAATCGATTCTGTATTTTGCCAACGACAGAACGAATGTTAGATTATATATTCTACGCCCGGCAGGCAACAGAACCAGTGGTTACTATAGGTGTACAACTACAAAGACATTGTTGTGTATAGTGTAAGCTTATATATGCAGAACTGCGAAATAAAGAACTTCGGCAATGTATCCATGTTCAGGAATTTGGGTTAGGTTAGGTGCATGTGTCTGTGTCTGTCTGTCTGTGTGTCTGTCTGTGTGTTTGTGTCTGTCTGTGTGTGTGTGTGTGTGTCTGTCTGTGTGTGACTGTATGAATGTGCATGTAGTATGAACAGGATGAGAATTGCAGGAGGCTGAGGGTTTCAACCCTCCAGTCTTTCTTAGAGTCCAATAGTAAAGTCTGTTTTGCACACCCCAATTCCAGGTGGATCATAATAGTCCAAAGTTCCAAACCCAAGTTATTTTTCCACAATTATTATCACACTGAGTATGAATGAATACACGCATGCAACAATCATGTACGATGTATCTGACTAGGTCTACATGTATTTTATGTATGTATACTTGTATAGTCTACTTATATCTAATTTAAAAACTTCTGTAGCATTATAATGGTGCGTGAGATAATTATATTAAGATCAAACTCTGGGGGATCACAGCCATATTATGTGTGTTTGTGCGTGCGTGTGTGTGTGTATGCATTTATGTATTTGTGCAAGTAACTCAGTGATCTACATGTAGCCTAAGTGATGTAAACAGGTACTTTGTAAAAGCCTAAGTTCTTATCATAGCCACTTGGAACTGTTATCAGCCTTTACTTCCCTGTAGCACAAAGTGGCCGATTGTTCGTTACCAGTCGAAGTTGAGGACTTTCCCTCTCTTTTTTAAAGTTTTTTTGTAACGGATGATGCGCTACTTATTAATAATTATATTTGATCATCTGCAATGAAGTTCATAGCGCCTTTCAATAACCTAAACAGGAGTTCTGATCTGAACTCCTTTTGCACCTCTTGGGTGCTAGTGATTTCATACATGTTCTCTGGCTCGGCATATGACTCACTCTCTATCCCTTCATCCGCTATACTGCAATAGCGCCACACAACCCTTCATTAAAATGCCTCAAACACGGTCCTTTGCAGTTCAACGTTACAGTAGTTTAGCGCCACAATGTGCAACGTGCTTTACGCGGAACAAAGGGGTCGGTTCAACAAAAGGGGTCGGTTCAACAAAAGAAGTCGGTTCAACAAAAGAGGTCGGTTCAACAAAAGAGGTCAGGTCGACAAAAGAGGTCGGTTTAACAAAAGAGGTCAGGTCGACAGAAGAGGTCGCAACAACAAATCTGCATCGCGCCTTTTCGCCGACCTTCGACCTCGTGCGATAAGAGCGTATTGCGCATGACACGGAGCAGGTGCTGTCGATAGCAGACAACGCCTCCTTCCTAATGCAACCAAGTTCCAACCAACCAACCAACCAAGGTCGGGCCTTGCAATGCGATATCCGCCAACTGGAGCTGGTAAACAGGTCCCTCCTGTAAACGGTCCTTCCAACGATTCTTCCACCCGGTTCTGCTGTGTAAATTATATGATAGCACCAGAGAGCAGTCGTCTCTAGAATCAACAGAAATTAATGTTGCTAGAAAGAGGAAGACTGAGACAGATGATGCTAGACTGGATGATGAAGGACGGATACCAAAAACTCCAGGAAAAGGCACAACGGAGGATGGGGTGGCAACATTCTGCATTCGAACAATAGCCTATGGGCAGAGAAGCTGAGGAAGAAGAAATATAGCTGCAGACGACAATGTCATCTGGCAACAAGTGGATGTATATAATGTATATGGACATTTATATAGCGCCTTACAATAACCTCACGAAGACACTGAGGGATATTGCTTTGATCCCTGTGAAGCAATTGGCATGCAGTGCTTATAGGCTGAAGGGAACTCAAATTTCCCGACTCACTGAATGAGTTAACTGACTCACTTCTGACACATTCTCCATTAGACGAAAACTTGGGAATAGAATATACTTGATGGAAGAGGCGATGACAAGGTAAATAGCGTGGTTCCTTAAATTCTGATGGCATGTATGCCATTATTTAGATTTTTGGCACTCACGATGATGTTCTTTACAATAAATTATATCGATGTCTTGAGTCCAATCTCACCAAATCATTCATCGTCAACCTCTTTTGTCAATCTAATCAAATATATTCTTATAACGTCTCGAACACTGATTCCTTCGATCTAGTCTATATATTCTCAGTTTATTTAGCAACTTACTTACATGTATATTTATATATAACTATATAGATGTGTTACCCGGCGTTGCCCGGGAAATCTAGGGCTCTCAACACTACTCCTCTGGGGTACCCAGCGTTGACGGCTAAATTTCGGGTTTTCGGTGACCCTCCACCCCACCCCGCTTCCCCAAAAAGCCAAACATGACCCTCCCTGAGTGTGTGCTGACTGTGGCCTAATACAATTATTGCAGGTCGTCTGTTCTGTTAGTATAGCTAATATTTCTGTGATCTGCGTTCTTGTGAATATTATTGTTTCAGCTGCATAATTGTAAAATGTAACCCGTTTCGGTTTGTCAACTGCGTTGTTATGAAAATTATTATTGGGCGAGAATGACGTCATACGGATTGTCGACTCTTTACTATGCGGCAGCGTGGCTGATTAAATATGTCTTAAAATGCTATAGCTCTGGTTTTAAAGTGAATTAAAAGCTGAAAATAGTCGCGTTGGCCTTGTAATTTGGGTAAGAATCAATTGCAAAATTTTTGGTTAACTGACACTCTGTCATTTCCGAGCCTTTTAATTCTGGGACGAAGAGTTAAAATGCAAAAAGGGACAAACTTTCAGACTTATAATATAATTATATCCATACTTAACCAGTTCGTATAAATCAACTAATTTTTGTGCCTACGGCCTACACTGCCTTGAATTGCTGTGTATTACACGGTTCGTTGCTGTGCAGCCGATCCCTCTCCTGCTAACGACATTGTATACATAAGGCTCCACTCGCTTCATTACTTACTTAACTTGGGTTTATCTGCATGGTGTTCGAACGCAGCAAACGAAAGGGTGTATAGTACCATGCCACGCCCAAACTGTGTGCGCATTCAATATGTAAGCCCAACAGACGTAGGCTAAGCCATGGCATGCAGTCACATTGTTGGAATTACTGTCTTGTTGTAGGCCTACCTAAAAGATGAAATTCAGTTTTAGAACGATTCAGAAGTTTATATAATGTGCGGCATATAATAATGCCCGTATTATAAGATTGAATATCGCCAAAAACAAAAGCAGACATATAGATAGTCAAAGAAGTGGGTAAGTAAGTGTATTCTCTATTTAGCCAGCTGACAAGATGCGATGCACTCTGGTGCACAGTATGCAAGTTAAATAACAGTTTTTACAGATAGATCCATAGTATTCTAACCAAAAAAGTATTCCCTGTGAGACAATCCTTTCGGCAATATTCTGCCATGCAGTCTCGGTTTAAGGGCAAAGGCCGCTTTCTTACTGAGTGGCAGTAGCCCTTGCAGAACATGCCCAGAGTTCACAGGAGTCCAGGACAGCAGAAAAAGTCGAGTGTGGACCTAGTGGCACTTTTGCTCATGAGTTCGGTTGTCGCTGGGGGAGGTTTCACATGCAGTCGGATCAGTTTCCTGTTTCCATATAATTACCAATTGCACCTTGTTTCTGTCCTGCGGCAAAACCCACGATGCCGGTGCAGAGTAAAGCAGCCGGGTCGCCACATTGGCTCGCATGCAACTCGAGTGCAGTATTGAAACCTATCTGAAAATTTTTACTTCATATTTTTAGCATGCACCGAAAAGTCGTAGTCGTTATAACGACTTTTTTTATCTTATTACAGCAGATGGTCCAAACGGAGAGTTGTATAGCCTATAATCTGATGAAACTATCTGATGACAGTATCCGATGATACTGCATGTATGGGTCTATGAGTCTTTTCTGATTAAATTAGTCTATCTAATGAGTATTGAACAGAGCGGAGTCGTATATGTATAACCTATAGGCTATAAATTGTAGCATTCTCATTTACATTATAATCTTACTGTCCATTGAGAAAAGTTTTCGATTAAAAATCTGTCTCGTAAAGTATTATAATCAGCAAGTCAACTTGTAATTATACTCATGAACCTTCATATCATTGGCACTATATATAATAGTATATTATATTGTATAATATGTGTATAATTATACACAGCTGTCAGCACTCTGCAGTGATAATGGTGTTATACATTTTCTCCCGCACTCAGAAACTGTTGGACTCGCTGTAGACTATCTTTTGGAATTCCCTCCCATGGCAATTGTTCAATTCGTTAGGTACATTGTACATGTAAGTTGTCATTCATGTAAGTCCTTTGAGCTTAAAACTTATCTTTCTAATCTGCTATCATGAGTTCTCGTTTCTCTGAACCATCGGATTTCATCCTGCGTACTTGTCCAGCTGATTACAATTTCTTTTAAATTTTAATTGAGCATAAAACATGATTATTTTGATTTGTGGACCATGTGATAACGATGTTATGAAAGCGATATGACTTGATTATGTAGGAATGTTGCGAAGAGTTTTTAGTTTACATTTCCTCGTTAAATGAAAACAGGAAATGTAAAAATTTAATAATTGATGCGGCAGTAGTTATAGAGATTCTGGCTTGTGTCATTAATCGAATATATATATATTATTTCATGCATTTGATAGACCCCTATAGCGCCCTGAGAGCCCCGAGCGCCTCTCTAATCAGAGGCGCTCCCGACTACAGCGCGGACACTGCTTCGGAGTTTCACGCCGAAGCGTACGAGCAATTACGAGTGAAAGATTTGCTTAAAGTTAATTTACGCGGCGGATTGAAGTGGATTCGAACCTGGAACCCTCCGGCTCAAAAGTACCAAACCACCACTAAATCACTACGCCCCACAATATATATATGTACATATACATATAAATATCACGATGTAATAATTATATAGAAAAAAGCTCGTAAATATGCTGATAACAATTAAGACAAGGTTGTTCAGAAACTAAAATGATTGGGTTTTGCCTAATTATTGTAATACTTAAAATCATATATAGGTGTATGTTCATACTTTCATCCGCTACACGTGGGATGAAGTGAGATTTTATAAATGTGTAATTGTGTACATATATAAAATATATTATATTTAATTATATTTATATACTAATTATAGTATTAGTCTATATATAATGTATATAGCCTAGTTATATATAATAATTATATCTATATCTATAAGGAAGGATGTGACTATGTTTGTATGTATGTATGTATGTATGTATCTGACTTTGTCCAGAATGCACGCTCACAGTTTTTGAGCTTTTCACTCCAAACCTTCACTACTGCGTAGGTTTCGGCACGAGACGCAAAGGCGAGGGGTTGGCGATTCTCTACCACCATGGGGGCCAGGGTGGGAAGCGAAACCCCCCAATTTTTTTTCAAAAAACGCAGCTATTGATTTGATTTTTTTTTCTAGATAGAGGTCCATCAGAACCCCCCGGATCAGTGGTTGGCAAATCTCCACCACCATGGGGGGCCAGGGTGCTGGGGGTCAAAAACACTGATTTTCGCTAAAAATTTTCATTCGCTTGCCACGTAAAAAAAACCGCAATTGATATGAACTTTTTTCCCATAGATAGAGGTCCATCAGAACCACCCGGATCAGTGGTTGGCGAATCTCTACCGTTAAGGGGGCCAGAGTGCGAGGGGCGAAAACACCAATTTTCGCTATAAATTTTCATTCGGTTGCCATAGTTTCGCAGTAGCACAGATTTTTAAACGGGCTACCTCGCCTCCACCCAGGACACACTTCGGTCATCAGAGGCCGGTTGGGCAGGGGTGGGGTGGGCGGGGGTGGGGGCGGTGCGGGATAAAATTTTACAGAAAGCCCTAATTTCACGGGTGGCGTACTGGTGGAGGTCATAGTGTGGTGGGTAGACGTTCACTCGACTCATCCAGGCGCGCTATTTTCAGATCCTTATTCACTTTAGAACCCGAGATATAGCATTTTCATTTTAGCCGTGTTATTTACGCTATCGCTGCAATTGCGACGCCATTATTTGAATCGTTGTGCAATAACAAATGTACTTTGCTTTTGACGTCATTTTTACGTCATTTTTTGCAAAAATCAAACTTGACTCCTCTCAGCGCAACCGCCCTGGGAAAGATAAAAACCTTCGGCCAAGGAGTATATAGGCCTACACTAAGAGGAGCCACATGCAGACATGAGTTTAACCAGCAGAATTTGGGAAACCTTCCAAGCAGAGGGGTAGGCCCATAGAGGTGTATTATATATATCACTAGAGGGAGTATCAAGTCTCTATATTGAAGTCGACGAAAGTCATGTCGACCAATCACATCATATCTGTCGAAAGTCATGTCGACCAATCACATCATATCTGTCGAAAGTCATGTCGACCAATCACATCATATCTGTCGAAAGTTCTGCCGACCAATCATAGGCAATTTCTCATACCGACCAATCACAGACGAGTTCTCATACCGACCAATCACAGTCTTACAGCTTCGATCAGCTGGAAAAGTAAATAAATTTAAAACGAACATGTCGATGTTTACTTGTCAATATGTCAAGAAACTGCAAAATTAACAAACAAGCATCGATATGTTCGTTTTATTATAAAAATGCTGATGTCGTTTAATTTATTTTTCAAATTGATGCTGTAAGACTGTGTGATTGGTCTGTATAAGAACTCGCCTATGATTGGTCGGAACGATACGACCGTTGTAGGCTAAATTTTTGACTTCAAATCTTATTGCAGGGCAGATACGTCATACTCTCTCTAGCGTGTATATTATATATATCATGCATCATAGCCTAGAGGTGTATTATATAATAAATATATCACTAGAGGGAGTATCACGTCTCCATATTGAATCATCGTCTAAAGTCATGTCGACCAATCACATCATATCATATCTGTCTAAAGTCATGTCGACCAATCACAGACGAGTTCTTATACCGACCAATCACAGTCTTACAGCTTCGATCAACTTCAAATTTTATTGCAGGGCAGATACGTCATACTCTCTCTAGCGTTATGTTATAGTAATGCATCTCAATGGGTAGGCCTATACATTTCCATTCTTACGGGACGGAACGCAAGCGGAGAGAAACGATGGGTACTAATTGACAAACAAACACTCTATTAGGCCTAAGTCAAATCTCAAATATAATTTCATCAAAAAAATTCTTACTATTATCACATTTTAAAAACGGGGTACCAGTGCGCCCGTGCCTTTACGAAGTTTTGCGATGCATGTTGACGAAGTTTTGCGATTAATAATTTACTTATTCCACAAAGAGAAAAACAATCTCAATTACGTGATATTGCAAGGTTGCGATGAAGTTGGCAAGTACGCATAAATAATTATTTAAAGCAATCTTTTATAAGCTTATTCCCCGTTACTATTCTCCACACGTCATATTGCAAGGTTAATATTTACGAAGGTTAATATTTACGAAGGTTAATATTTACGAAGGTTAATATTTACAAAGGTTAATATTTACGAAGGTTAATATTTACGAAGGTTAATATTTACAAAGGTTAATATTTACGAAGATTGCGATGAAGTTGGCAAGTAGGAATAAATAATTTAAAGCAATCTTTCATAAGCTTATTCCCCGTTACTATTCTCCATATTTATTATCTTATTCCCCGTTACTATTCTTCACATTTATTCTTCTTCGTATTCACCGTTTTTAGTGAATTGAAACCTGCTTCATTCAAATAACGGGGCCAAAAAACCTATGCAATCACGAAACGCACATAGCCTAAATCACATACATGCATAACTATTCTCCACCTTTATTCTCCTTCGTATTCACTGTTTTTAGTGATCAGACGCACATAAATCGCATACATAGGCCTACATAACTATTCTCCACCTTTAGGCCTATTCTCCTTCGTATTCACTGTTTTTAGTGATCAGACGCACATAAATCGCATACATACATAACTATTCTCCACCTTCATTCTCCTTCGTATTCACTCTTTTTAGTGAATTGAAACCTGCTTACTTCGAATAATGGGCCCGAAAAAACGCGCCACCTATTCCTCCACGCAAGCAATCACGAAACGCCAGAGACGCATGGAGGAAACTACCGAGGCACAAAATATCCGGCTTACTGAACAGGCTGCAAGGCAGGCAGCTTCCACAGTAGCAGAAACACCTGCTCACAGAAAAGTGCGACTGAAAAAAAAGAGGATAATAGATTCTGCATCCAGATCAGCTGAAACACCTGTTGACAGAACAGCACGTCTGGAAGAAATGAGAATAACAGCTTCTGCATCGAGATCAGCTGAAACACCTGTTGACAGAACAGCACGTCTGGAAGAAATGAGAATAACAGCTTCTGCATCCAGATCAGCTGAAACACCTGTTGACAGAACAGCACGTCTGGAAGAAATGAGAATAACAGCTTCTGCATCCAGATCAGCTGAAACACCTGTTGACAGAACAGCACGTCTGGAAGAAATGAGAATAACAGCTTCTGCATCCAGATCAGCTGAAACACCTGTTGACAGAACAGCACGTCTGGAAGAAATGAGAATAACAGCTTCTGCATCCAGATCAGCTGAAACACCTGTTGACAGAACAGCACGTCTGGAAGAAATAAGAATAACAGCTTCTGCATCCAGATCAGCTGAAACACCTGTTGACAGAACAGCACGTCTGGAAGAAATGAGAATAACAGCTTCTGCATCCAGATCAGCTGAAACACCTGTTGACAGAACAGCACGTCTGGAAGAAATGAGAATAACAGCTTCTGCATCCAGATCAGCTGAAACACCTGTTGACAGAACAGCACGCCTGGAAAAAGTTAGAATAACAGCTTCTGCATCCAGATCAGCTGAAACACCTGTTGACAGAACAGCACGTCTGGAAGAAATGAGAATAACAGCTTCTGCATCCAGATCAGCTGAGACACCTGCTCAGAGAGATGCTCACCTGGCGCATAAGAGGACAATAGCCTCAGCATCAAGAACAAGACCCTGGCAACAGCTTCATGGAGCTGCCTTCCAATATGATCCAACAATTGAGTACGAGAACCATACTATGACAAAAATTGGAGCCATGGACAAGCTATGTGACAAATGTGGTGCAAGAAAGTGGAAGGGTGAGACAAAGGGAATGTGTTGCAGAGATGGCAAGGTGACACTACCTCCACTTCACGATCCCCCTGAACCACTCAAGTCATTATTGCTTGGAACACATCCAAACTCCAAACAATTCCTAAACAATATCAGGAAGTACAACTCCTGCTTCCAGATGACATCTTTTGGAGCAGATCACATTGAGAGAGAGACATACATGTATGGCAAGTTCAAGGTCCAGGGTCAGGTCTACCACGAGATTTCATCCCTCCTTCCCTTTCCAAACATGGAACACAAGTTCCTTCAAATATATTTTATGGGTGATTCCAGAAACGAGGCCAAACAGAGACAAAGTAACATCCCTGATGTCCTGTTTGATGTTGTCTTGGCACTCCAAGAGATGTTGCATGCCAAAAATTCTTACATCCAAATGTTCAAAACAGCCCTTGAACATATGACAACGGATGAACTCAAAGTCGTCATTAGGGCGGACAAAACACCATCAGGGCAGCATGAACGCCGATACAATGTCCCAACAACTGATGAGGTCGCAATACTGATTGTTGGGAATGATTTCAACAATAGGGACATTGTTCTCGATAAGAGAACCCAACCCAACTCCCACTCGCTCACCAGAATTTCTGAGACCAATCGGGCCTATGATCCACTGCAGTATCCACTTTTATTTCCACTTGGGGAGGATGGGTACTGCTTCCGTACAATTGCAGGACACAAGGTCACTGCCTTGCAATTTTACTCTTTCCGCATGATGATGCGAGATGATGACATCAACATCCTCCTTCGTTCTGGACAGCTGTTTCATCAGTATGTAGTTGACATGTATGCCAAGATTGAAAGCGAGCGACTCCTTTTCTTTAAGCTCAACCAGAAGAAACTCCGAGTTGAAAACTATGAGCATCTAAGGGATGCTATGCTCAATGACGGCAACCCAAACGACATCGGTCGGCTCACCATCCTTCCCTCATCTTTCACTGGTGGTCCACGCTACATGCAGGAAAGGACCCAAGATGCCATGACTTATGTGCGGAATTATGGCACTCCAGATCTCTTCATTACATTCACATGTAATCCAAACTGGCCTGAAATTACTTCAGAGCTCCTGCAAAATCAAAAGTCACACGACAGAACGGACTTGGAGGCCAGAGTATTCCAACAAAAACTCATCATTCTTATCAACCTCCTGAAACATGAGAAGGGCAAGGTGTTTGGTGAAGTTAGATGTCACATGTATTCCATAGAATGGCAAAAGAGAGGACTTCCACATGCTCACATCCTTCTGTGGCTGAAGGAGAAGATTAGATCAAATCACATTGACTCAATCATTAGTGCTGAACTTCCAAGTGAAAGTGACGACCCAAACCTATTCAAAGTCATCTCCCAGCACATGCTGCACGGTCCCTGTGGACATCTCAACCGTAAGTGCCCCTGCGTCGTTGAAGGCAAGTGCTCTAAGAGGTTTCCACGTGACTTTCTGCTGGAAACACAGACAGGTCATGATGGATACCCTCTCTACAGGAGAAGATCTCCGCAGGATGGAGGATTCACCATTAAGAAAGGCAATTTTACGTTTGATAACAGATGGGTAGTACCTTACTGCCCACTCCTCTCAAGAATCTTCAATGCTCATATTAATGTTGAATATTGTAACTCCGTTAAAGCAATCAAGTATATCTGCAAATATATCAACAAAGGCAGTGACCAGGCAGTCTTTGAACTGCGCAGAGCTGTGGCTCCAGTCGACCCCAATGATGAGGTAAAACTCTACCAAATGGGAAGATATATCAGTAGCAATGAGGCTGTTTGGAGAATTCTTGAGTTTCCCATCCATGAGCGATATCCTACGGTTATGCACTTGGCTGTCCACCTTGAAAATGGTCAACGTGTTTTCTTCCATGAGGGAAATGCAGCAGAACGAGCACAGACTCCTATAGCAACAACTCTTACTGCCTTCTTCCAACTTTGTAGCAGTGATGACTTTGCAAGAGGACTTCTGTACTGCAATGTCCCCAGATACTACACTTTCCAAAGTAACAAAACCTGGCAGCGCAGGAAAAGAGGCAAAGCAGTCGATAGTCATCCTGGCATCTTCTCAGATGAAGCCCTTGGCAGAGTCTACACTGTCCATCCCAACAACTCAGAATGCTTTTATCTTCGACTTCTTCTACACAGCATCCATGGACCAACTTCTTTCACACATCTCCGCACAGTCAACAACTCACTTTGTGCAACATTCCATGAAGCCTGCCAAAGACTTGCCCTCCTCGAAAATGATGAGCATTGGGACACCACACTGCATGAAGCAACTGCAGCAAACTCTTCGTATAAAGTCCGAAATCTCTTTGCTGTCATACTCACAACTTGCGCCCCTTCAAACCCAATGCAGTTGTGGCAGACACACAAGACTGGCATGACTGAAGACATCCTCATTACAGCAAGACGTGCCAATCCCACACTCGATCTCAACTATACAGATGAAATGTTCAACCAGACACTAATGATGATAGAAGACAGAGTTTTGTCAATGGTTGGCAAAACTTTCCAAGACCTTCAAATTGGACTTCCAATACCACGACGGGCAGACCCAAACAGGCTCAGTCGAGAAATGCTTCGTGAAAGAGCCTACAACCCAGACCCAGTGTTATTTCTATTAACTGAAACTGTAACTGAAATAGCAGAATAACTGAAAAATCTTTGCCAGTTAACTGTAACTGAAACTGAAACTGAAAAATGTTGAATAACTGAAACTGTAATAGAAACTGAAAAACAATAACTGTATAACTGAAGAATCAAAAGGAGTTAACTTGAAAATAAAACAAGTGCACAGACGCAAGTCGAGAGTGCTGGCACAGCTGCACAGGAGACGACTGCGTCGTCGAGAGAAGACCAGCCACCGCCATTGAAGCGCTTCAAGCTCCTATCGCAGGGTAACCGGACCAGAATCTCCTTGAGTTCAGCATTAAGGACGTCCGGTATCGATGGGGAGCTTGATCGATACTTGGCGGAAGCAACCATCTTCAGCGGTGACCTAGATAGTGGATTATCCTTCTGGGTGGAACGACAGAGCTCCTATCCATCTTTGGCCCTGATTGCAGAAGACTTCGTATCCGCGCCTGCTTCACAAGCATACGTTGAGCGCGTCTCCTCAGTTTGTGGGGACTTGTGTGCAAGAAAGCGAAACAGACTAAGTGTAAACCTGGAACGTCGTGTGTTCCTTAAAGTCAACCGACAATATGTAAAATCAGATTGATCTCCTATTCAACTTTCTGGGAACTTTGCGCAATATGTGTGACTGTGATCAGTGTCTTAGTAGTTGTGACGTTTGAATATACACGTAATAACTGTAACTGAAACTGTAACTGAAAAATAAGAAATAACTGTAACTGAAACTAAAAAATCTCATTGCAGTTAACTGTAACTGAAACTGTAACTGAAAAATAAAAAAATAGATAACTGTAACTGAAACTGTAACTGAAAAACCATAACTGAAATAACACTGCGGCCAGACCATCTTGCTGAAGAGGTTCAGTCTGCAGTCCAGAACCTTTCTCCAGACCAATCAGCAGCTTACAACACAATTCTCAAACAAATACAACAAGAGCCAGGAGGTATCATCTTCTTAGATGCACCAGGGGGAACTGGGAAGACCTTCCTCATCAACTTGCTTCTCGCAAAAGTCAGATCAGAGCAGCAAATTGCCATCGCAGTTGCGTCTTCAGGTATTGCAGCAACTTTGCTCACTGGCGGTCGCACTGCACACTCGGCATTCAAACTGCCACTGGACTTACACCGAGTAGAGAACCCAGTTTGTAACATCAGCAAGGGTACTGGGTTGGCCCAAGTGCTACAGAGCTGCACAATGATTGTGTGGGATGAATGCACCATGTCACACAAGGCAGCATTTGAAGCTCTTGATCGCACTCTGCAGGACCTGCGTGGAAACAGCACGTGTATGGGTGGTGTCACACTCATTCTATCCGGGGACTTCAGACAGACTTTGCCAATAATACCCAGAGGGACACCAGCAGACGAAATCAATGCCTGTCTAAAAAAGTCTTACCTATGGCAAAATGTTAAGAAAATCAGCCTGACAACAAACCAACGCGTCAGACTACAGGGAGATCTTGAAGCTGGTCAGTTCTCAAGTCTTCTATTGAGCATTGGCAATGGCAGCCATCCAACCGATGCTAATGGACAAATCACCTTACCACAAAATTGTGGTACAGTCGTCGCATCAATTGAAGAACTTCTAACAAAAGTTTTCCCAGACTTGCCACGTCAGTTTCAAAACCAAAGCCCACTTGGGTGGATCAACTGGCTCTCTGAGAGGGCAATCTTGGCACCCAAAAATGACTTGGTTGACTGGATCAACAGCCACATCATCACACAGATGCCAGGTCAAGACAGGTCATACAATTCTATTGACACAGTTCTCGATCCTGACCAAGCAGTTTTCTACCCCACAGAATTCCTCAACTCATTACAACCCCCTGGAATGCCCCCTCACAATTTAGTCCTCAAAGTAGGAGCTCCCATAATGCTCTTGAGGAACCTTGACCCTCCAAAACTCTGCAATGGCACAAGACTCTGTGTCAAGACTCTACATCTCCATGTCATTGAGGCCACCATCATGAGTGGTTGTGGCAAGCTCGAGGATGTCTTCATTCCTCGAATTCCCATTATACCATCTGATGTGCCATATGAATTCAAACGCCTGCAGTTTCCCATCCGGCTCTCATTTGCCATGTCAATCAACAAGGCCCAGGGACAATCACTTAAGGTAGCAGGGGTTGAACTACAAGCTCCTTGCTTCTCCCATGGACAACTCTATGTTGCATGCTCAAGAGTTGGTGCAAGCAAAAACCTCTTCCTCCTCGCCCCAGATGGAAAGACAACAAACGTCGTCTACCCACAAGCTTTAAAATAATCTCAATGTTTTAAATACAGAATACAGGAAATAAAATTCACTTTTATAAATGCATGTCTCATTACTTACTCAACTTAACCCGGGCAACGCCGGGTACCCCAGCTAGTAGACTATAAATATCATGTCTTTTCAACTTTAAGCATCATCCATCCATCCTCTAGTCGTCTGTCTAAAACTAATCGCCTGACTCTCCGGATCTTGACCTCTGCCTATTGACTCTTTTTTAAACGCCTGTGGATAAGCTGGTTCCCGCGACTTAGCTATTGAGGGCGCTGTAGAAGTTCCATTGTTTTCGATTACATTGTTTCGTTTGTTTCGTTTGTTAAACCTGAGCGCAAAACATCAATTAGTGACAATAGAGATGAGTAAGAATAAGCATAAAAGTTACAGAGTTGGCCATGCAGAAGTTATCGTCTATAATCTATGAAGTAACCTATACAATATAGGTATAATTATAGTAAGCATAATCATCTTTATCAGGGAGTTGATAGTGCGGCCTGGGACGCAGGTCACAAGGGCGCTGAACTATCCATGGGAGGGAACAAAACATCGCAGGACATGTAAATCATTGTTAACGACATCTTGCTTTTTGCAATGATTATAACATAATTGTATGTATAGCTGTATACGTCATCGTAGGTCATGCCAGTGTATACACATCACTTTTACCAGATATAAGTGGATGCTGCTGCCAGAAATGCATTTGAGAGTAGATATACATAATATATATATATATATATATATATATACAGCAAAAGTGCCTGCTGTGTGCAGACATTATTACATGTTGGCATCGTTCCGTTATGCCATCTGGAATTGCTGATATGGAGCGACGGAGAGAGTGTGAGGCAGAGGGAGAGGCAGAGGCAGAGACAGAGGCAGAGGAAGAGGCAGAGGTAGAGGCAGAGGAAGAGGCAGAGGCAGAGGCAGAAGTAGAGACAGAGGCAGAGGCAGATGTAGATGTATATAGGCAGAGGCAGAGACACAGACAGAGGCAGAGGCATAGTTAGAGGTAGAGGCAGAGGCAGATGCAGAGGCAGAGGCAGATGCAGAGGCAGAGGCAGAGGCAGAGGTATCAGCCTAGTGCTCTAAATCAGTTCATTTTAAAAAGCCTTGATAAGTAGTGTCCGTGTTTACAGGGACGTCATTTCAGTTTTTTTCAGGGGGGGGCAAAAAAAATTTTGCGGGTCAAAATTCCACAATCTTCTTAAGTTCTGTATTGGACCAACATTTGCAAAACTACAGTTAAATGAGATGTTTTATTCTTGCTCTTATTTATTTCTTACTATATTTTATTCAGTGATGGATATATTTTAAATGCCAATACAAGCCTACTTTAAATAGACTAAGTGCTTTGCACTTGTTAATTATACACCATGATATTATTTACCATTATATGATTATAATAGTGCCATTATTCATTATGATATATGATACCATCATATTGAAAGCGTATGATTTAATGTTAATATTTGCACAAACACTTTTGTACAACTAAATTATACTAAAGTGACAGAAATGACTTTCCCCCACAGAAATATTTGACAAAATGCAATAATATTAATTATTGGAGGCCTAGTGCATGATGTTAATGACAATGGCCTTTGTTCCTGTTTACATTATTGTATTACATAGAATTGTATTGCATGGACTCTTATTATCTACCATGATATTAGTTAATATTATATAATTATAATTATATTATTTTCTATGGTAATATATGGCATTGTCATAAAATAGAGTATAATTGTACCATTGCACTGTGAAAATTCAAACGAATTTCTTGCAGGCAAGGGCACATCCCCTCCCAAGGAGAAATCCAGATTAAGCCCTGCTTTAAGTTGTCATTAATAACAATTCACAAAGCAATATTGCATGCTGCATGCACTAGGCTTCCAATAATTAAATTATTATTATTGGACTAATTATTATTATTAACTATGGGGATTATTCAAGTGGTGGTCAATGGCTTGTTGGTCCGTGGGTTGTTCAAGCCAACACACTGATATCAGATATTTGGATTTGTCTGAAAACGTAATTTGAAAGTATCATGGGTGATTATCTCAACCTGGAAAAGATAATACTCAAAGAAATGATTAATATCCAAGACTTCATGTATAAGAAGCAAATCTGTCCAACCATTGCACTATAAATCCAATCAGTTTATGTAAATTTCAGTTCAATTAGATGTCACATAATATTAGGCCTACCGTGTGCTTTAGCCTTTATGGTAGATCATCGGTTTTGGGCTGAACTTTCATGTCCTTTGGTCCGCTTTTATCAAGGTTCTTCCAATACACAGGTTGGCCCGCTGGCTTAGGCAGCTGGCTCATTAACTCGGGGTGGGGTGATTCTGACGTCACCGTGTGGATAGATCTTGGTGGACCCTGGTGTTGGTAGGCTGAGGAAAGGCGAAACCGCTCCAGCTCTCGGTCAGACGGGATGAGGTGCATATGGGCCTAATGCTTGTAAGGCTGGAGGGGATAATCTTGCCTGCCTGGCTGCCTCATGTAACTGGTGGCGGTTTGAACTGTGTGGCTTACATGCAGGACACACACATCTGGTGACCCTAATGACCTGGGACAAGGTCTTCCCTATTTCTAGCGGGAACGAGCTGCACGGCTTTTGAGTATCGGCCAGAGTTAATTCCCTTAGCAGACAATACACAAAGGCCGATATCTGGGGTCTTATATGCTGTGTGTGTGTGTGTGTGTGTGTGTGTGTGTGTGTGTGTGTGTGTGTGTGTGTGTGTGTGTGTGTGTGTGTGTGTGTGTGTGTGTGTGTGTGTGTGTGTGTGTGTGTGTGTGTGTGTGTGTGTGTGTGTGTGTGTGTGTGTGTGTGTGTGTGTGTGTGTGTGTGTGTGTGTGTGCAGATCGAAGCTGCCCTCACATACAAAATTACACAGGCCGTGAAGACACAGGCATTTTGGTATTTTGAACAACGTGTGGTGTTGCAAAAATATGTCACATGTAAGGACAATCGGTGAAATTCAGGGGGGGGCAAATGCCCCCCCCCCTGCCCCCCCCAAATGACGTCCCTGCGTGTTTATGGCGGAACCAGTTGGAGTGCACGGCAGATACGCAACAAAGCTGGATTCATTTTTAAACGCCACTCAGCAAGACAGCAACCCTGAAAGAACGGCTTCATCGGATGCCAGCAAAGTATGACGATTGACGAAACAAAAAGAAATAATTTTAAAACCGTTTCTGTATTCACTCGTCATTTTTTGTTGCTTAGTTCTGTGCCCGCTGTTTCTTTTATGCTTTTTCTGTTGCGTCGTTTATTACGAGTCGTTTGGCTCTTCTGGAATAGGATCTTTACAAGCATAAAGATACTCGAAAAGCCATATGCGGCTGAGGCTCATAACCAAGTCGCCGCGTTAATACCCCCGCCAGACCTCTTTTCTTATAACTTATAGCCTTATAAACATCACTCTAGTAAAATTTACTCAAGTTTATGAATAATTCATGTATAAATTCAATAATGATCTACTAACCACCTTCCTTTAGACCTTTACATTCTACTTTAACAGAGTAAACATAAGTAAACGCGACGGTGCTAGGACAAAATGTCCCCGGACAAAATGTCCCGGACAAAATGTCCCGGACAAAATGTCCCTGGACAAAAAGTCCCCGGACAAAAAGTCCCCGGATAAAATGTCCCCGGATAAAATGTCCCCGGACAAAAAGTCCCCGGACAAAAAGTCCCCGGACAAAAAGTCCCCGGACAAAATGTCCCGGACAAAATGTCCCGGACAAAATGTCCCCGGACAAAATGTCCCGGACAAAATGTCCCGGACAAAATGTCCCGGACAAAATGTCCCGGACAAAATGTCCCGGACAAAATGTCCCGGACAAAATGTCCCGGACAAAATGTCCCGGACAAAATGTCCTGGACAAAAAGTCCTTGACAGAAAGTCGTAGGGCAAAAGTGATGTCACTACACTACGTCGCATAAGGTTTTTGTTTATTATTGAGAATATGAAATGCACGGGCACAAACCGTCTCCCCCCAATCAAGGACAAGAGACCCGCCTTCATAAAAGGAATTTAAATTTGAGCAATTTAAATTTGCGCAATTTAAATTGGAGCAAGTTAAATTGGGTCTAAGATTGATGGAAAATTAAGGTTAGGGTTAGTTTTAGGGCTAGGGTTGGTATTAAAATTTACATAGGGTTAGTTTTAGGGTTAGGGTTAGTATTGAGGCTATGTTTAGCATTTAGTATAATTATGGAGAAGGTTAGGCTTAGAAATTTAGACCTTTTTAAATTTTAATACTAACCCTAACCCTAAAACTAACCCTAACCTTAATTTTCCATCAATCTTAGGCCCAATTTAACTTGCTCCAATTTAAATTGCGCAAATTTAAATTGCTCAAATTTAAATTCCTTTTATGAAGGCGGGTCTCTTGTCCTTGATTGGGGGAGACGGTTTGTGTCCGTGCCTTTCATATTCTCAATTCTAATCTTAGCCAGCACCTTACTGTTCTTGCAACCTAATCTCGGCGAGATCCTGCCTCTTAGATTAACTTAGAATTATTGTGAAATCCCCAAGGGATCTGTTTAACTCGAATAAGTAATTAATTAACTTAGAATTATTGTGAAATCCCAATGTGATCTGCTTAGTCTGCTGTGAAACCTCAAATGGTCTCTGTTGTGATTAACTGCTTTAAATGTCGTCAAGTTTATTGTGAACTGCTTTAAATGTCGTAAATTTTATCGTGATTAATCGCTTAATTAAGGTTTTTTGTCGAGTTTTAATTAAACATCATTTTGAATGGATCTTGGCGACGATTTCTGCGATTTCTACCATTTTTAAACAACTTTATGTGACTTGGATTGGAATGGAATTGCCGTTTAATTGCCGTTTGATTTCCGAAACACAACTGTAGAAATATACTAGTTTTCCTATGTTAACCCCGTCATCACTGATGTAAATGTAGGTTAGGTCTAATTTTGTTGCTTAGATGTGCCACATTACATGCAAAAGGATGTAGCCTAACATAATTATGAACTCCATATATTAGGCCTTGTGTATATAAGTGTATTCATTCGTTCATTTCAGACATTTTTATGGCGCCTCTTCAAGCGTTTCTATTCAGAAGCGCTCCCGACCCAACCACTGCTAAAGAGAACAGTCTTGCAACATTGTAGTGTGGTCACTGTGGTGTAGTTAATGTTTAAGGGCCTCAAGCCTTTCGAGTATCCAGGGGCCTAGGGTTGTCATGCTACTGCCTGGTTAGGCTACGTCCTAGGGTTGTCATGCTACTGCATAATAAAATAATTTCTCGACGGATCGATTGTCTCACCAAAAAAAACTTATAACAAGGATAATTTATAAACTATCAAAATAATGAGCGATCCGGATACACACCTTCAAGGCTGCCTATATGTAGGACCAAAAAAGATACTATAAAAAATAGCTGAACGCCTTGGGAAATTTGTACATTTCTGACGCAAGAATCGGAATTCTTCTAAAAGAGTGAACCAAATGCAGCTTGCAATTGGTTGATTTGCTAAGAATGTTCTGTTATATTCAAAATGACTCGTTTTCATGCATTTAGAGAAGGTGGTTCTCTGACAAAAGGACTCTTTTTCTCAATGTAGGTGTGCCTACTGCTAGGCGCTCATGGATGCGCTGGGTTTAGGTAGTGTAGGGACATTACTTTGTCCGGGACATTTTGTCCGGGACATTTTGTCCGGGACATTTTGTCCGGGACATTTTGTCCGGGACATTTTGTCCGGGACATTTTGTCCGGGACATTTTGTCCGGGACATTTTGTCCGGGACATTTTGTCCGGGACATTTTGTCCGGGACATTTTGTCCGGGACATTTTGTCCGGGGACATTTTGTCCGGGACATTTTGTCCGGGACATTTTGTCCGGGGACTTTTTGTCCGGGGACTTTTTGTCCGGGGACTTTTTGTCCGGGGACTTTTTGTCCGGGGACATTTTGTCCGGGGACATTTTGTCCGGGGACTTTTTGTCCGGGGACATTTTGTCCGGGGACTTTTTGTCCGGGGACTTTTTGTCCGGGGACATTTTGTCCAGGGACATTTTGTCCGGGACATTTTGTCCGGGACATTTTGTCCGGGGACATTTTGTCCGTCCACGAAACGCGACTATACGTGCATCTATGCTAGGACTAACAAATTCTCTATCAAATACCATGGACCATTGTCCATTGATACGGAACAACTTGCCATGGCAGAATGTCTTAAAACAGCCGCGGGCCTTCCACATTATTTTTAGGCGACTATAACGTGCACGTGCAGCAAAAATTTATTTTATACAGTATTGCCTTCGTCTACGTTTGGTTTTTATTAGTTTTTTCTGTTTCATTCTGTTATAATTTTCATTTTCTTTTCATGCACTTCTGTTACCCTATACTTAATTCTCGCATATATTTAACTCTGTGACTGTAACTAAATCTGCTTCATCTTTGATCTAATCAGCCATTTATCTAGCTCCTATACCTATAGCGGGATCTTCCCTTCAGAGGCGCATATATTGTTTCTTTACTTCCTATAATCTCTGCACCAATCTAATCACGCGTTCAACTATTTTCTTGATCCTATTGTACATTGCAAAACGTGTAATCGATTTGTGAGCAATAAATTCAAATTGATTTGATTGCTAATTTTTACTCTAAGTAATAATTTGTAAAATGTTCAATGTATATCGTCGACTAAGAGATTCCGAGCATCAATCAATCATGGTGCCATGGTTAACGCGCGATCAGAACTCCAGCGTCAAGATCTGAATGATTGAAGTTAAGTGATAAACGAATGAACTAAAATTAATTAATTAACAGAAATGAAGAAATTAACTACGAATGAAGGAAGAAATAAATAAATGAAAGAAGGGCATGTTGTATGAATGAATGAATGAATGAATGAGTGAATTATTGAGTGAGTGAAAGAATGAAGCTGTCCATCGCTATCTAGACAATCTCAGTCAACGCAATGACATCGTGTATTATCATATTATTATTATTTTTTATTATTATTATTATTATCATCATCATCATCATCATCATCATCATCATCATATTATCATTATTATTATTATTTGAAATCGATGCCACTTTCTCTCCTTCCGAAAGACGCCAGTGTCAAGAACGACTCATTTGATATCAGCGGTAAAGCGCACTGTTTGACCTAGAACAAAGGAAGGAGGTATATGGATGCCGGAAGAAGAGAGGGAGGAGGGAGGAGGGCGTGGGTCATTGGAGGGGGGTAGAAAGGTATGATGGAGGCATGGAGGAAAGACGTGGGGCGTTTCCTGTATTACCATATAGCACCCAGAGTGTCTCTCTCTCTCTATTGGGCATTGTCATGGTGATAAAGGGTTCAGGCAAACAAGACATACATAGACAGTATTAGACAGAGAGGCAAACAGACAGACAGACAAAGACAGGCAAACTGACAGATCAACCGATCGATAAATACGCGAATAGACAGAAAGGCAAACGAACAAATATTCATTTATTCCCTGATTTATCAGATAACTCATTCATATGAAAATTAATAAATTAATTCAATTGTTTATCCATAGACAATAAATCCACATGTCAGTCCATCTATCCATCTATGTCAGTCCATTACCGGGGGGCCCGGTAGAGTAGTGGTTAACACGCTGGCCAAGAGTGCGAGAGGTAGTGAGTTCGAGCCCCCGTTGGGCGGATTTGCTTTGTAGGTTGCCATTGGCGCCGTATATTGCAGGCGGTCTGCTCAGTTAGTATAGTTAAGATTTGTGTATTCTGTGATCTCCGTTCTTGTGAATTGTTTAAATTGCATAAGTGTACATTCTAACCGGTTGCGGTGTGTCAACCGGATTGTTAATAAAGAGAATATTATTATTATTATTATTATTATTATTATTATCCAGTTATCCATCCATTTCTACATCCAACCACTCGTCCGTCCGTCCATCCATCCATCCATCCATCCATCCGTCCGTCCGTCCTCATGTATATCCGTCAATCCACTCATCCATTCATCCGTCAATCCATTTATCCATTCATTCATTAATCATTAATTAATTATTCACATAAGCAATCAAAATAATCGTTATTAGAATATTCATTCCAACTTTTATTTTTTAGTCCTTTTTCTTGATGTGAGTCTAATGATGGAGAGCGCTGCTATTTAGCCAATATTATTTCAAAATTATGTCAGCACGTTAACAGCAATTTTCATTGCGCCAAGATCTCTAGCGTTTTGTAATCAAGCTTTCAACAGTGGCGTAGCCAGAAATTTATGATGTTGGGGGTTTGGGTTTTTTATCGCCTGGCCAGATGCCCTTCCTGACACCAGCCCAACAGTATCACAGTAAATAAAAAGAGAATAAAGTAACAAAGGGAATAAAGTAAAAAATTGTTGCTAAAACCAATTGTTTTTCTTATTTAAGTGGATAAATAACCTTTTTAAAAACTTTTTCCTAAGCCATTGGGTTTTTAAAGTTTTTAACCCCGAAACCCTCCTTGTCTTCTCTACGCTACTGGCTTTCAATAATAAGTTTTAAGAGGACTGCCTTGTGCAAAGTTATTGGGGTATCTTTGTTGTTGTTGTCGTTTGTTGTTGTTAGTGTTGTTGTTGTTGCTGCTGCTGCTGCTGCTGCTGCTGCTGCTGTTGACAATGATAAGCGTCATCGATCAGTCGATCACTGTTCAATTCATTCATGGCTTAGCTGATCGATCTATTCATCTGCGTTGTTAGATGATATATCAGCAAATGCAAGTTATACTTATGAGCAGTTATTCATATATCGTTCTGGTGCATCCACTTGATTATCTTTTAGTTTTGTACATAATTATATAGATCCGACATAATATACTTGCACCGTATTCGAGTGCTCCTTAAAGCCCGGTATTTTTGTTGTTGCCATCTTAATTGCTAATTAGGAACTTCTGTTTCGCGTGTGTCGAATATTATACGAGGCATTAACCGATGGCTCACAAAACACTGCAGGCCTTATGAGCTGCAGGTGTATACGTCCAGAGCAGCAGTACGCTGAGGCATAGAGACAGAAAGGCAGAGAGACAGAGACACAGAGACAGAGAGGCAGAAAGGCAGAGAGAGAGGGGGCAGAGAGACATAGAAACATAGAGACAAACAAACAGAGAGGCAGAGAGAGGGGCATAGAGGCAAAGGGACAAAGAGATAGAGAGGCGGAAACACAAAGACAGAGATACAGAAAATAATGGTGAGAGGTAGAGAGACAGAAAGGCAGAGAGGCAGAGAGGCAGAGAGACAGAGAGACAGAAAGGCAGAGGGGCAGAAAGACAGAAAGGCAGATAGGCAGAAAGACGGAAAGGCAGAAAGACAGAAAGGCAGAGAGGCAGAAAGACAGGGAGGTAGAGAGACAGAGACAGAAAGGCAGAGAGGCAAAAAGACAGAAAGGCAGAGAGGTAGAGATACAGAGACAGAAATGCAGAAAGACAGAAAGGCAGAGAGGCAGAAAGACAGAAAGGCAGAGGGGCAGAGAGGCAGAAAGACAGAAAGGCAGAGAGGCAGCCTCAGGGTGGAGATGGAATCTGGAAAATGTTGGTCTTAAGTTGCGAACGAATAACATAATTAAGCGACAGAGCAGAGTGTACCGAATCCACCATACAGTATCAATGCATGCATGCAGAGAGATAGTTTCCAAATCTATACGTCCAACTCTGAAACGGTTTTTTCGCGAAGAATAACTCTAGTTTTGACTATAATATACACTCAGATGTCGTGCGTATTTCAAAATGCATTACTAACATACACATGATACCTCGGGGGAAAGGCTTGTAACATGGGCCAGTGTGTAACATGGGCCACAAGCCTCCCACCTACCATGTCTGCGGAGAGCTCTTACTGTAGGAAACAATCCGTCCACCGATTTCAACTTCCTGTTTTGAATGTGTCCCAATGGGTAACCACTGCACGAAACTATAAAATTTTTGTTTTTTTTATGTAGATCTCTTATAAAAATTTCAGACTTCAGCGGCTGTCGTGTGGCTGATTGTTTGAGTTATACTATGCCCTTTGTTCTCAGAAGGTAGAAAATGTTTTTATCATATAAAAACGCGACTATCTTAATCCATAAAACTTTCGTTTATCACGCTATAACGGATTTTCCCTAAGCATACCAGTGTGTGTAATATGGGCCTGTGATCGAATGTGTAATATGGGCTTATGCCATTCATACAAGCACACAATAGTCGTGTAATATAGGCCACTTTCTGTGTTAAGAAAAAATTGTTTTAAGATTTACAATGGCGGCCCATATTACACACAGGGTCGTGTAATATGGTCAATTTTTTTTATTTATAAAAAAATTATTTATAAAATTTATTTGAACAGATTAAAGAATAATTCCTTCACATTTGATCACAATTCACGCCAAGCAATGCTTGGAATAAACGAAACGATGCATTCAGCTGCATCTGTATACTGTGAAATAGCAAAGTTTCTTAGGAGGCCCATATTACAAGCCTTTCTCCTATATATATGTACGCGCATGCATTAACAGGTAACATAAACATAGCAACAGATAATGTATGCATTTGTACAGATCTCGATCAATGGTCGCTCATTTGTTGGTCGATCGCCAATTATTTTATTGCATGTGTGGGATTCGAGCTAATTAAATGAATCGAACGGACGCATATGCCTAATATTATATCTACTATGCATTATTCATGATGGTTCTTGCTTGCAATAACGTCCCCTTGTTCTCGTTCTGGAAGTATAGAACCGACCGGAAGTGTACATGTGACGCCTTTTGTTCTCCGATCGAGTCGTTCATTTGTTGGCAGATCGCCATTGTTGATGCCTGTGTGGGATGGGGGTGTGGGGGAGGAGGTCCGAGTTAATTAAATGAAGGGAATGGTCGCTTGGACTTTGGCGCGCCAGATGGCCTTTCTGTTCGATTGAATGCGGTAGGGAACCGCAATTTCGTTGTTGTACCTTATGCTAAGAGACGGATAGACTGAGCTGGAATGATCCTATACAAAGGCAAACAGTCTCAGAAATGGAATTGGGCTGTTACTGCAAAAATTAATATAATCTGTGACAGAAAATTGTATTAGATCAACAAAATTTAATTCTACTCTGCATGAAAAATATTTCTTTATGAAAAATTCTTAAACATTTGTGGAAATAACATCAGAGTTTCATGTTGAATGATGTCAATGTACGATGGCGCAAAATATAAGTTCGTCGAACATGAATCGAAAACCAGATGATAGTGATCATGATCGGCTATGATCGCCGCCGATACAGTGCTTCTAGGAGAGGCGATCGAAACTCATCTCTTGCAGTTA
>OX457036.1:49676915-49959415 GCA_949752735.1 Lumbricus terrestris
ATTCTTCATTTGCTCAAAAAATCTTCTGCGCTCACCAATGCATGCATGCTTGTGTGTATAGCTGTGTGTATGGACGTGTATATGTGTACATGTTTCTTAAGACCATAGAGTCCACTCAAGTAAGAGTTCATTACTAAACAGGCCTATCCTTCAACTTCATCATAAGAAGCCAACATTTTGTAATAGCCTATGTCTATGCATGTATGATTGCATGGATATGTCTATGCTTATATATAAGCATGCATGTATGTATGTATGTATGTATGTATGTATGTATGTATGTATGTATGTATGTATGTATGTATGTATGTATGTATGTATGTATGTATGTGTGTGTGTGTGTGTGTGCGTGCGTGCGTGCGTGCGTGCGTGCATGCATGTATGTGTGTGTGTATGTATGTATGTATGTATGTATGTATGCATGTATGCATGCATGCATGCATGTACGTACGTACGTACGTACGTACGTACGCATGTATGTATGTATGTATGTATGTATGTATGTATGTATGTATGTATGTATGTATGTATGTATGTATGTTTGTGTCACACATAACACTTATGCATATTAAGTGCTTCGTAAAGTAGGCTTTTGTGATTTTTTTCTCTCAAGAGAGATAGCAAGATTAAGTGCTCGAGAGCAGTCAGAAGTGATTTCTTGTGGGATATATTTTGGAACAACCTGACAATTATCCCGTGTGCCGCAATCTCTTTCAGAGTGTGTCCGGTTCTTATTTTCAAAGGAAGTTGATATGAAGGCGCCAGAGGTCTATTATGTATACAGAGGGGAGGAAGGGGCTATAAGGTGAAGCAAGCGAATGGATTCTTAGACGAAGGCAGGCACGAGGGGATGATTGCTTCATTGAGTATGTTGCATTGGTAGACTGCAGGGTAAAGAAACAGACGGTCGAACAAACAAACTGCAGATTCAGAGACACACACACGATAGCATGCACACAGACGGACACACACTGTCATGAAGACAGACGTATGAACAGATCCACAGATATAAGTCCATATTATGAACTGCTATCAGCCTGCATTGGATCGCGTTTCACTTGGCATTCGAGAGAGAGCAAATCGAATCGGAAGTGAAAAAAAACGTAATCGCAGAAACGCGGCCGAAACAAAAACACCGGCTTATCGACGATTAATGCACATATCATGTATTTAAGTGTATACACGATAGGCGCATATATACTACATATCAAGGGCGGATACAGGAATTTTCGAATGGGGAAGGCAAAAAAATTTCGGTCTTGGGCAGGGAAAAATTTTCGTCTTGGTCGTCGAAAAATCTCATGACCCTTTTTTTAGTCATTTGTCTCCAATTCCCAAGAAAAAATATCATTTTATCCGCCAAAAAGTTGATGCCCTTTTGAGTCGTACGGGTCTCGTGTACGGACTTCTTGAGTGTGGCGTGGGTGTGGTGGGAGGGCCTACGGAATTACTCATGGGTGGGTCACGCCAACTTTCCGAACCAGAATAGCTGGTTAATAATAAAGAAATTTATAATTGGGGAGGGGGTATGGCCGGATTGGCCCCTGGATACGCCCTGCTTTATATAATACATAATGTGTATATATGTATAATATATGTGTGTGTATAGTTAAAACATTTTCTTTTTCAAGCTATTGTGCAGCAAATTCCAGCACATAGCCATAGCCTACTGTAATTGTGAATGATACAATAATGGTGAATGATACTATATATACTGGTGAATGATACTATACATAGTGGTGAATGATACTATAATTTTGATTGTACAGCACATCAAATGTCTATTCCAAAGCCGCTGCATGTTTAGCGGGAGCCTCATTAATTGCACGGAACACAGCACAATAATCCCTTCACATAGATTTTTTTTAGCTGATATTATACAGCAAATGTGATTTCCTATGTGACACTGACCAACATCTAGATTTTGTTAACACACGTGATCAGCGCCACAAACTTAATCTAATCCCATCTGTTCTAATCTCATCTTACATAGTAACTCTGCAAAGCTCTGTGAAGGGACACGCAAAGACCTAGCAACCACTGCAGAGACCAATAAGCAGGGATGCCACTCATAGCTTTTTCCACCTAGACCTAGGTTTGTCCCGTTCTTTTCAACGTTTTTATGGTTTTCTTTGGTCACGAAACTCACGATCTAACCTTTTTTCTCAAGGCGGTTTTGACATAGGCCTAAAAATGATTTTTTTTAAAGATGAAAATGCACACAAACGTGAAAAAAGTCAAAAGTTGTGGGAATCTGGGCCAAAAATTGCAAATTTTGGAGCGAAAGACTAAAATAAAGGTCATGAGAAATTTTGTCGGGAAGGAAAAGAGAGCAAATTTTAATTATCAGATGGCAAAAAGTCGTCAGAAATTTCAAACCGAGAATTTTTTTTAAATCCATGTAGTTTTCAGAGAAATTGTCAATCTAACCTTTTCTAGCCTTTCTTTTGACCGGATCTGACCTTTTTCAAAATTCAGAGTGACATCCCTGTCAATAAATGACCCACCGCTAAGACCTATCAGTGAACTTGCGAGTGACCCTGCACCGACCTATATAATGAGTTACCACTGACCAGTGACCATGCACTGCACATATCGATGATATCGTTCATTAATAGGCCTATTAATAGGTCTTCTGTTAATGGTATTATAATTATGTGCACACCCAAGATTATAAACAGCAGATTAAAACCATTAATTAAGATGTTTGCAATGGTGTTAGAGAAATTTATTGCGTGAAACAAATTGGCAAATGCATAGGTTATGTAGGAGACTACTGATATAAACACAGTTTTAATGGCACGTTGTGCTGTTAAGTGTTTTTCATTTGGTGGCCAAACTTTCCAATGTTTCCTATCGCGACCTCCGTCACTTTCTGGTGTTAATGTCGCAACTATCAAACCCGAGAGCGCAACAGACACTTAAAATACCTCGACGGATCCAGGAAAACGCTTAGAGTGACGCCATAAAATTATCAAATTGACAACTTAATTGCTTTAGTTGATTAGCAGTAGGGAGCTACCCTCAGTTGAAAGGCATTCCAAAGTTTGTGCCTTCTCACCCAACAAAAAAACCGAACAAACTGACTTCGAAATACTTTCCAGATTAAGCTTAGTCTCCTACTAAGTCTTGTTTGCTTTCCTATAAGAAGTCCTGGCGCATTCCGATACAAACTTGTTTTCGACTTTTCTGCTTTCGCGAGTACAACATGCAGCTGACGACCGTAGCCTACACGTTGGTGATACGGTGCTCTGTCCACACCCGATTATTGCTCTTAATTAGCTTTACGACCGTAACTATATATATCATAGACCTCGGAAACTGCATGCATGTGATTGCCCGATAAACGGGTTTTTGCAACAGCAAAAAACTAATCAGTAGTTGGCGCCGTCCTTATTTTAATTTATTTGTCACAAGTATATTCAGAATGGTCGGGTATAATTATAGCAGTAAGGTCGAATTCTGTGCCATGGCAGACTCAGTGTGAGAATTGTGGAAAAATAACTGGGGAGCTGGACTATGATGTACGTGGAATTAGGGTATAGCCTACATGTATATGAAAAGCGGATTTTACTATAGGGCCAAAAGAAAGACTGGCGGGCTGAATATCCCGGCAATTCTCACCCTGGGTCACCTTGTCACATTGTGCCGTCGGTTCTTTGAACCCTACCGGCCGCCATGGTTTCATGGCGGTTTTCTTGGCACAGTTAACAGAGGTGGTTTGCCATTGCCTTCCTCTGGTTTTGCCTGCCGTGCCCGCTCGTTCGCCTGGGGGTGGAAGAAATGGTTCATGAATACTAACAGTTCGCATCACGTGAAGGTGGGCACGGAGGCCCGAGCTTTCGTCCAAGGACGCCGGTCGGGTCACCTTCCTGTTTTACCATGTAGGTGTTTGACTGAACCTTAACGAACCTCACCCTGGGTAGACCTAACCTTATCCAAGTTTACTCTATAGTTTCCTCATAAAAAGGAATATATAAAATAATGAAGTAAATGTTTACATTCAGTCGCGATAGAGAATGACTGACGAATGACGATGACGATAAGGGTAGATTAGATTACAGGCGCTACAGCATGAAAAATAAATCACCAACAGTTAAACCGGTTGTAGGACATTATCTCCCTGGACATCACCCCCACCCGTCCACTGGAAAAAATCCCCCGAGAAAATTTCCTGACTTGGCGTAGAATATTATCTCACGAGACATAAATTATTCCTCCTTCTGTGCATTTGTCCTATATTGCTGCATTTTATTGATACAGCTTATATGTGTTATTTTTCTATGTTGTTGTGTTGACTGTTGATGTCATCACGGTAAATAACTGTTACTGTCATTCATGTGTAGACTAGGCTACAGTGTCATGTAGTTATTTATTGCTAATATAGGACTTGTTGGTGTCCTTTAGGTCTATATTTAAGATCTGTCAGTGTCGCTCACATCAAAATTACAATGAACGATATAGGAGGAACTTTGGACGACTAGTAAAAATTAATGAACTATTCTTAACTCAATTGAGTTGACCGAACGAAAAGTGGTAGGCAGACTGTTCCAGCAGCGGGGGAAGGGGGCAGCAGTAACTCCTTAATTAATCATAACTACGATCATTTAGAACTTTTTAGTCTGTCCATGACTGACTTCGACACCTTATATATATATATACTCCGCATGATATATATAATATATATAATATAATATATATATAAATCATGTGAGTCGCAAACGACAAAAACAATACGACTATATACATTACACAATACACAGTGTGCAATAAAAGTTGATGACTGACAGGAGACTTAGGGAAATATGGAGAATCGTTTTGTAGAAGAAGAATTCGAAGCATTGGGAAAATTTAGTTAAAGAACTGCACGTGCATCCGTTGACAATGCCATTTCGTCAAGATAATAATGTTATATCCAGTCGACCATCTGTGTTTGCAGCCGATCTGATCTGTGCTACATATATTTGGATGTCAACTCAAGGTCGATCTGACTTATAATTGTATAGTCGTTCGAATTCTTCCATCCAGATGCTTTTGTAATTCACGGTATTGTTAACAGGAGGTTTTTTAGACACAGAACTGACAAAAGACCCCATAAATAATCGAAGGAGGCCTACATCTCGTAGAAAGTTGTAGGCCTAAAATACTGTGCATGCTGTTGAGCACTCATAGCTAGTAGGCCGACGTATTTGGCCAGCGCAAACATGCAACCACACACACACGCACACAAGCACAACACGCACACGCACAATCTATGTATATATATATATATGTGTGTGTGTGTGTGTGTGTGTGTGTGTGTGTGTGTGTGCTTGTTTTTGCGTGTGTGTGCGTGCATGTGTTGGTGTCGCGCACGTGTGCATTGTTAACAGTTTTCAGGTTTTTATAAAACTGGCAAAAATCCTGTACATAATGGAAGACCGACTTTGATTTAATCGACTTGTATTGCTATTTTAAGTTTCTAAATATATTATGTGCATGTTGAGTGTCAGTATGTGTAGTTGTATATGCATGTATATACATACATACATATATAATAAATTATATACAAATATATATTATATATATATTAGGGTGGTCGTTAAAAATGAAAGTTTGAATTGAGTGTTCTCCAAGGCGCCATTTGGTTCCATTCTCTCCAGAAACATCACACAAAAAGTTGTAAGAGAAAATAGTAATATTTAGGACTAGCACAACGCCATCAAAGTTTTACCCTTATAATAGCAAGTCTTCTAATGCTCAAAAGTAGCTATATGGTTGTAATCAACCAGGAATCTTCAAACCAGGAATTAATTCAACTACTTGTAGTTGGTCCACACTTAAACATAATGATGCTACTGTTATCGTAATCATAATCATCAATTTATATAGCGCCACTTCAAGAGAAATTCATCAAAGGCAAGAAAACCTGTATAACACACCGCATCACAGATAACATCATATCATATCTTATGTCTTCACAAATACTACCTGTTTTGCCTTGTTGTCGTGATTGATAATAATAGCTTGTTGCTATTAGACTGTTACAGCAAGGGAACAGTAATAGTATACAATTATAGGGATAAATTAGAAAAAATTGTGGTTTCATCTGTGTCCTACGTAATTAATCTTTTCTGCAAACTCGCCAACATTCTTAATGAGGTCTGATTTCTCAGAAATCTTTCTTTTCTACCGTCATTGTTCATGGGGTTACTTGGTACAACGAACTGATGTAATACTAAAAGTAGCAACCCATTTTAGATGCGAATTTTTATCTCAGATTTAGGCTAATAATGTTTTAAACCAGAGGCATTATTACCCTGTCTCACAATTCAAATTGCATTTAGTTTTTGAATGGGTTTGAGCTATGGTGTAGTTTTCACGATACACTTCCCTCAAAGTGAAATCTCTGGCATATTGCCCAAAGAAGGTGTTCATCTGCCACCAAGAGTGTAGCAATTGGTGTTGTCTTGAGGGTACTATACTTATTCCCTTGGATTGGTTGGTCGTTTGAGATGTCCTGGTTGGTGGCCACTGTATTTCAGGTGGATCCATTGCTGAGGATGATGTAGAGATTTTGAGTAGCACATAGCTTAGGCTATGTGTTTGACACCATCGTCTTTCATGCAAATTTATAATAGGTAGGGCAGTGTTATTTGTGTCCACCGTCCACTCTTGACAGCACTTTCTATGTCAATTGTTTGACTCTGTGTTCATTCTTTCAACTCTAAAAGTATACTTTTAATGGGAGAAATTCTATATTATGAAATGTGACAATGTGAGTAGGCTTCACCAGGCGCTCAATTATGATGCTCTCTTTAGAAGTTATTTAAAAGCTGCTCTTTGACTCCTGTGTGGTAATAAGTAATTTCATAGATCTATAAAAATTATGATCTCAATAATTTAAACATCTATTTTAATTCATTTCTTTATAGCAGCTCTTGATACATTTTATCTGTGATGCGCTTTGTCATTCTGCTCTGATTGCCACAATAAAGGAAATATATCATCAGTATTTTTTTTCTATTTCAACTATTATTGAGGTCCTTTGTACGTGTTATATCAGAATTTGTGTTAAAGTTAAGCATGTAATAAAGAGCGTTTAGTGTAACAAAGGATTCCTGTAGATAGAAATCAGACCTACGAAAATAACATTGCAATGTGTTGGCTTACTAGTATATAGGTTTATGGTTATCGATCTCAGGGATTCACGCGTCAAATACTATTGTGTTGTTCAATTGTTCAAAAAATAGTGTAGAAGTTAGGCATACTTGTCAGTTGTGCTTGAGTAAAATAATGTAGTCTTTCTGCTAAAACTAGTCACAGGTAAAAAAATTTGACTAAATTATCCTTATACTCAAAAAGACGATGATATTTTGTAAAATCCAAAACTTCAAACACGTTGTGCTAGTCCTAAATAATTTTCAATCGGCATAATTTTTGGGCTACAACAGTCTTTTACCAAGTGGCACCAAATGGTGGGTTGGAGAAAGAATGAAACTGAAGTTGAAAGTTTGCCATTACAGATGCAACCACCCTAATATATATATAAAGGACGTATACCTAGATCTGACATAGGTATGCTGAGTGTGAAATGAAGATATGTAGGCCACGTATTTATATAGATATAATAATTATACTCTGTTGGGTTTGACTTCGGGTGCAAAGCATAGAGTTGCGTTCCATCAACAGTCGCGACCGTCTGAGGCTTTCATTCGGAGGGTGGTGGTGGTGCGGTGGTGGTGCGGTGGTGGTGGTGGTGGTGGTGGTGGTGCGGGGGTGGGGGTGGTGGAGAGGGAGGAGATTCTTTGATCTAAGGCACAGACAGACCTTGAACAACAGATGAAATATTTCTTATGGATCATGATACGTAACAATTATTAAGAAAAGAAGTTGCCTATACAATAATGCTTGAACTGGAATATGTAGGATGGCAATAGTCAACGGCCAAACGATGACAAACTTACGAATAATTTTGTAGACAGGCAGACACACAGGCAGGCACACAGGCAGACAGGCACACAAACAGACAGGCAGGCAGGTAGGAAAACGTATTTATTGGCCAAATGGTAAATAATAGGCATTGCATTAACAAGTGAATAAGTTCGTGTGGCATTATTAATCATGCTTAGATCTATCAGATCTGGCGGGTGGCGTTCGTTATAAGTTTTGCATAGATCTATTAGTTTTGCATATTAGGTTGAACGTTTTCTTATTCGGTTCATTTCAGTGGATGACCAACGCGATCGATCAGCAGGTAGTCTCTCTCTGTCTGTCTCTGTCTCTGTATCTCTCTCTGTCTGCCTCTGTCTCTGTATCTCTGTCTGTCTCTGTCTCTGTCTCTGTCTCTGTCTCTCTGCTGCCTGTTTGTTTGTCTATGTTTTTGTCTCTCTGTCACTTTGTATGCATGAATTTCTATCTCTGTTTGTCTATCTATTCTCGTTACCTGTTTAGGTTTGCATTTGAATGAATGTAGGCTATAGTTGTCGATGTAGGTCTGAATGCCTAATGCAATGCTATGTGAAAGTCCACCTTGCCTTGAATAGAATAATATTATTATGGAAGACTGTGGTGGCTTGTCGAGTTTTATTTCAAAATTTACTCATGACATCGCTTAAATCAAGGCGTTTTGTCTTGATCGGGTGTAATGGAATTTTTCACCTCGTGCAGAAATTCTTCATGGAAATCAATCACATAAAAACTTAAATTTGTATAGCACCCCTTCAATATGAGCTCACAATAACAAATGATACCCATAATAATTATCGGTTAGCAATCCTTGTCCGCTCTAGGCTTCCGTATTATGAGACCTGCGTATATAGTAGCCTATGACTATTCGTGATCCGAGCAAATTTGTTGTTTACATTGCCCTAAGAAAACAAAACGTTAGTCATACGACAGGACCATTATACCTGGTATCGAAAAGTATACTGAGGCCGACATTAGTCAAACTCCCTTACAAAAGGTAGTACGGGCCAATACATGAACAGAATGAGCACGTGCATGCGTCGTCGTTGTCATCTTCGTCGTCGCTGTCATCATCATCATCTTCATCATCATCATCATCATCATCATCATCGTCATCATCATCATCATCATCGTCATCATCGTCATCATCATCATCGTCATCATCGTCATCATCGTCGTCGTCATCATCATCGTCTTCGTCGTCGTCATCATCATCGTCGTCGTCGTCGTCATCATCATCATCATCATCATCATCATCATCATCATCATCATCATCATCATCATCATCATCATCATCGTCGTCGTCGTCGTCATCATCGTCGTCGGCGTCATCATCGTTCTAGTCCTCCTCGTCCTCCTCCTCCTTCTCATCATCATCATCGTCGTCGTCGTCGTTGTCATCCTCATCCTGTTTCTCCTCCTCATCATCATCGTCATCTTCATCATCATCATCAAACATCATCTTTGCGGAATCTTTTTTGCATACAAGTTTCCAACAGATATGCAACACTGAGGCAACTGAGGCGAATCCTTTCTTCCTTCCACCTCCCACATTAGTCATCCCCGTGGCACCGCAGCAGCAGCAGCATCCTCCATTCATCGCAGTCGTCATCCATCTTCAGACAATTATTCACCGATTGATTGGCAATCAACCAACGATGATATAAACCGCACCGGGCGAAATACTGTTACATTCTTTTTAGCAGACATTGTTGCTGGGACTGCAACATAAACAAGAATAACTGCCCTTAGGTTACAGTTCCTAACATCCGTGTGTGTGTGTGTGTATGTTTATGTGCGTGCGTACGTACATACACACACATGCAGACTAGTTATACTGCGAATTTCATTGACCCTATTCATGCACATTAGTGTGTAGTAGAGTTCTTGACGCCGTGCTTAATAATATTGCAGTAGAATTTTGTTTTATATCCCTTGTGTATTGAGGCCGTCGGGAACCCCATCCCAACACCGTTTCACAATCCAAAACAACGTACAGTAAATAGAACCGACATCCTACTGCACCCAATGCGGATACCTTATCTCATACGGCACACATGACGTGCACTTTTCAGCGAACCGCATGCAGTCTGTTGCCTCTTGCCTGTGACATCTGTCTCCGTGTCTCTGTATTGCTCTATATATGTCCCCGTGTCTCTGTATCTCTGTCTCCGTGTCTCTGTATCTCTGTGCCTATGTGTCACTGTATCTCTGTGTCCCTGTGTCTCGTTGTCCTGTGCTGCTCCTCTCTTCAATCGACCCGTGTGTCTGTGCGAGTGCTCCAAGCCTGTGGCTGAATCCCACGCGTTGACTGCAATAGGCCGACGGCGGCGGCGCTTCTTACCAACCTACCTGCAGTAGGCCTACCTTGCCGTTCTCGCTTGCAATCCAGGTAAGCGCATACAGGTGTACGGTCGCGCATGCATGCGTCAATAGTGCACACAAACGAACGGCAGTCAGTCGTCCGTCCATAGCGTGCAACGCGTTGGTTGTTTATAACTGCTTATAGGTAATATTTATGCGCTCGTCCGCCGATCGAAGTGAGCCGTGTTTATTAAATCGTTGTTTGGGCGTTTAGCATAAATTTTGCTGCCATGTTGATCTGGACTGTTTATAAGAATTGGAGAGATGCGTCGTAGGCTAGCGATCTGAAACAGTGTTTTTGAAAATTATGTTAGCCACGAACGACGTATAAACAGCAGCAGTAGCATAGATGGCGTTCAAAGCGAGACAAGCTGTCGAAACAGTGCTGCTGCATTGATGGCTGTGGCAGAGTCTATTCCGTATTGGAACTAATACACAAGACGCCTGGCTGGAAAACAAACGTTCCTGCTTTCTGTCTCTGGATTCAGTTATAGACTATCTGCAAGCCAACCAGGAACAGAATCGGTTTATCAGCTGCGAGCCAGAAGGATTCGATTATAGCGTTTATTAGCCTGTAAACAAGCCTGCAGTCGTTTGGCGAGCCAAGAACCAAAGGAATTTGTCTATTCGCTAGAGATCATTGAAATCAGTTGGAAGCGTATAATACTCTGCATGAACCAGTAATCAACAAAATTCGTAACTTGCGAAGAATTAACTAGATTCGTTTATATATGGTCATTATAGCCTACAGGTCTACAAAAAAAACCTTGCGATATTTTACTGAGCGCTGGAATCAAAACCTTTCGTTCTATAACCAAAACGTTTGGGATCTGTTTATCAGCCAGAAAACAAGGAGAATTCTTTAGAAACACGGGCACCAAGCAGCAGACAAGGGAGCAGAAACAATCTCTGTATCTTATTATACTCATCATCGAATATTCTTCTGCAGTTTCTGGCATTGCCATAAGCAAGTTTCTGCAACTGGTGAGTATAGGCTACAGCCTTGTTATACTTATTCCATAGGAAACAACCTATTATACAGTATAGACAATTAGACATTCCACTGAAAAATCAGCCCTAACAGAGATCCTCTCTACTGGAGAGTGAAGAGTCTTTGCGTCCTCAGTGCCATCCATACAGAGCCGATCTATGGAATTTTAAGTTAGTGGTACGAGACGATGGGGCGGGATCTAAAAAATGTGAAGTGCTAACTGACAAACAAAGTTGAAGCGTTACATGTGTTAGTGCTTGCAACGCATTCGACAGCCGCTTAGAAGTTTCCTTAACCTTTACCAATCCAATAAAATTTTTATAACAGCACCTCCAGATCCAATATAACTGACCGCTTGACCGTCTTCTGACCGTCCAACTTCTCTATTGTTGTCCGAGGTACAGAACGGAATGGGATTTGAATAATGTGACAAGTGACACTTGCAGCCTATCTACCGCGTGAATGAGACTTGTATGAAGCTGCCCAGGAGGAGCAAATTAGCTGACGGCTCTCGTGCGATACATGTTTACCGATCTATGGGATAATTCACAAGCTACCGTCAGTGACCACTGGGTCACTTTGGTGGCCAATATTGATCATAAAATTTCTATGCCATACCCCGCCCAAATCCAATAAAATTTAGGTAATATGGGCCTTTGCATATGTACACAATTCATTACATATATATAGTATATATATATATATATATATATATATATATATATATATATATATATATAGTATGTGCCTGGCGAAAATGAAAAGAGATAGATGATACAGACAGGAATACATATACAGACAGACAGATAGATAGTAGGGTTGAGTGATTGAAACCTGGGCCAAGTCGACAGACACGACATTCCTTCCCATCATTTTGTGGCTCTGAAAAGAGCCGTTTGTTATGAGCTGTCCAATGCCCATCCTACTTCAATTTTGCTTGAGTGTGCCACAGCTATATATGCAGAATGCAGCAAGCAGCAGATGGTCTCATAGTGTTTAGCTAATTAGTTGCAAATGAACAGATAAGCTAGCCTTTGAAATGCCAGTATGACTGGTCTATTCAAGACTTACGGATGGCCCTTTTAGCTAATTAGGACTGAGCTATGTCTACTACCTGTACAAGGCAGCCCATGCAATAACTAATGAGCCGATAGTGTGTCCTTTGAAATATAGATACAGGCACTGTTCTATGCAAGACCTATGCAGCAGCCAAGCGGATCGGCTTGGTCAGCTAATTGGAAGTGCTCAGGGTAAACAAATGTCGCCGAACGACCTCAACAGTCGGTATCTGACATTTGAGATACATTTGACGCCAGGAATACTGCCTGTATAGCTTCATCCATTGAAATGGTAATGAAGCAGAATAGTTAATAAGGCATCGAAATGCATTGGGCAGTATAGTGGCCTGAGGAGCCGAACGACATATTTGAACGGGCCACTATAGTGGCCCAAGGAGTGGAAAAGGTTAATATCATCACATTACACTGCATTGCAAAAAATTAGGCCACACTGCGTTATACGATACCGCTTTACCAATAGCCTAAATCACGTTACGCAGCACAGCGCATCCGGTTGCATTCCATTACATTGCATCGCATTTTTACATCACACCGCATTGTATTGATCCACATCGCATTGTATTAATCCACATCCAATTAGTTAGAATGTCGTTACACACGATTACGTTGCACTACAATGCGTTGCATTACATTATGGTTTTCATTTAAAAACCGTTTCTAACATCACTATTCACTACAATGATAGTTTAAATGAAACTTCAAAATAATATTTTGGTCGAATCTCTGTGTTGCTGCTGGGAACAACTCTAAGTTTCCACAGTTTCCATTTTTCTTCTCTGTTTACACTGTTACTGTTCTCATCTGCCGCCTATGTGCCTAGGCCTAGGCTACATAGTGACTGAACTCTTCACTACAGGACAATGGCTCACCTGTTCTCAACTGAAAAATACACCGAGGAATCATCATGACCTCAACTGATAACAATCCTATGCATTTCTGCGATGACGCGGCTGCGAGTTTGAAATGTTTAATATTTAACTAAACAGAGTCTAGCAAACTTTACAGTGGGACCCTCAGAAAGACTAAGATCGAGGTTGAAGCCTCCCAACACCCGCAATTCTCACTCTGCGGAATAGCAAAGAATGGAAGATGACAGAACAGATGGATGGATTGACGGATGGCTGGATGGCTAATAATAGACCCATAGTCACCCATATTGTGTGACGGGATGTTCTTAGAATTCATGCCGGGCTTTCCACGTCATAGAAATGATTATAATAAGCAGCATTATTATTATGGTAATTCTTGAGTATATTACTATGTATATTCGGCATTGACGAATGCACGATCGATTTCATCGTTCCTCGTACACCAATCAATCAATCTTTCTGGATTTAACGATGTGCTGCCAAATCTCCCGCCAACCATTCACCTGATCTTCACACGCTCGTGTGCATGGGGCCAATCGCTCACCTGCCCGCTTCGCTCACTTACACAGGACAATGGCTCACCTGTTCTTGGCTAATTTCCCAATATTATTTTCCCTCTCACATGCGCAACCATGGTGAAAGGCTCCGTGCACAGCCATTCATTTGGAGAGCGTCAATGAACCGCGTCCGCGTGTTCGCTTTTAGCTCGACGGAAAGCAGTCATCCGTGTATTGTTTGCGTTCTGCCTCTTTGTCCGCCTCTGTCCCACTCTGTATGTGTGAATGTGCGTTTCTCTTGGTCTCTCTGCGTCAGTGTTTCGCTGTATTTGTGTGAGTATGTCTGTGTGCACGCATGTCGCTGTCGTTATGTCGCTGTCCGTCTGTCTACTGCCTGCTTTCTCCTTTCTTCTCAAGAGATTCGTCGGCGCATGACTGACAGTTCTATCTCTACAGACAAGCCTATGGGCTTCAGCAATTCTTTGCTGTGCACATACATACATACAGACATACATACATAGACAGACAGTTAGATAGATAAATAGACATGCATACAGATAGATAAACATACAGATAGACAGGCAGACAGACATATAGACACACAGAAAGACGATAGACAGAAAGAGACAGATGGCTGATCTTAAGCCATAATCTCTCTCTATTTTCGTAGACCAATTCTTTAATTAAGTTAACCCAGCAAGAGTGACTTGAATTGCGCAAGGACCGCTATAAAGACACGAAGATTGAATAGGTGACGGTGTCCTTGACTCACATAAGATTCTTCCACAAGATCTTGGGTTCACGTACTACACTTGTAGACAGGACACCTGGACAATATACACGACACATTTAAAAAACAAAAGCAATAACAGAGCAAATGTCTTGAGAACACACGCACAGGGTCTATATTCCGTTAGAGCAGAGAGTTTTAAAATTTGAATATAATCTATGTTACGCGCACATAATACATTCACGCACATGAACGTGAACAGACAATCAATAGTATGTTATTTATATATATATATATATGTATGTGTTGTGTGTGTGTTTTGTGTGTGTGTGTGTGTGTGTGTGTGTGTGTGTGTGTGTGTGTGTGTGTGTGTGTGTGTGTGTGGTGTATGGGTGTGTGCATAAGAGTTCGTTTACAATATATATGAAATACATACACACAATATTATACAATATATATATATATATATATTCTGATTGTATATTCGCATTTAATGCCAGCAGATTAAATAGGTGTTTAATATACAATATATATATACATGACATAAATTATATGCATATTTAAATAACGACTGACTGATATTTACAATGACTGACAAACGAGTACACAGTGAGTTGTGTGTGCATTGAGCAAATTGTGAGTGTGCGTTTGCATTGGACGAGGGAGCGGATTAAGGTGTGCGGCGGCGGCTGAAGAGGCTTAGCAACTTCTAAGGATCTCATCAATGAGGAGACGCCGCCATATTATTATTAGTCATCTGTTGGTTAAAATATTGAGTCTAAATTTAATCTCCCTCGACATGAAGTTAATTAATTTACTGCATCTAGTGATTGCATAGACTCTATAGTCTACTCTAATCACATCAGACCGAATTTTATTTTATTTATAAATGTTATCAAGTCGACAGTTGGATGAAATGCCAAAACTCCCCACATGACTTCCTCTCTGCACGTGCACTCGAAGCAATGTTTAACAAACCCTTTTGACCTTTCCCCCCCATCGTCCGTTAAAGACTGAGATAAGACTGATTTAACGGGGGAGGGGGAAGGCGAACTCTAACACAGGAGACTACATATATAGTTCATAGTGCATGAATGATGAGAGGAAAGGCTGACTCACCACTCACGAGTCAAAGGACTTCCTCCTCCTCCTCCTCCTCCTCCTCCGTCTGATCAACTGCTGACTTTTCTTTCGACCGGTTTAAATTATAATCGTCAATCAAAAAAATAACCGTCTAAATTGCGGTCTAATCTCATCCCATTGCATTGCATTCCTCATCCTCATATACCATCGGATCAGATCCCATTAGGGTTGCCAGGTGGCCTTGAGGAAATTACCGGTAAATGGCTATCGCGTTACGGGGCCATACATTATGCGTGTATATGTATACAAATAATTATGTGTACCAAGGCCGTAGCTAGGGGGTGTTTTGGGTGTTTGAACACCTTTCTAAATGGAAAATGTGAAAAATAATATAATGCATTTACGAGCACATAATGTAAAAACCATGAAATAAAACCATGAAAATACCCCCCGAAATATGCCAGATGACTAAAAATGGTCATCTGTTTTTTAGGAAGGGAAATTGGTGAGGGAAACACCCCAGAAATCAAATCCTGGCAATGGCCTTGATGTGTACAATAATAGTTATGCATTATATATGTGTGTACCGTAACTGTATATATATGTGTGTGGGGCACGCTGGTGTAGACCGTGCAGTGGGTATGTTCGTCGCCTTGCAGCCGAAGAGTTGCAGGTTCGAATCGACCTCAAGTCGCCGCGTAGGGACCTTGGACAAGTCCTTCACTGCAGCAATTGCTCAGCGCCTCGGCGTGAAACTCCGATGCAGTGTACGCGCTGTAGTCGGGAGCGCCTCTGAGTAGTTAACTTGCTGGTGCGCTATAACAAGTGCACATACAAGCAAATATATGTAAGGCAGTAGCGGTGCCGGAGACTGTTTGAAAGTGGCAATTTGTGAGCCAAACCACGGACGCCTAGATAAACTGGCTTAATTTTAAATATAGACGTGCGTTTGGAAACTGAGCCAAATACAGGCCTTTATACCTATAGGGCGGATAAAATTATGCATAGGCTGATCTAGTGACTAATTTGAAATTTTGGCGCCGGGACGAACGACTGAAATCAGATATTAAACAATTTAAAAAAACCATTTAACGGTTTTATCACTCTGATCAGTTCCATTCTGTAGATAACCCCAGCTGACCCAGACTTGCAAGGCAAAAAGTGAACGCATCATTAGGGCGCAAGTCTTAGTACTCAGACAAATATTATCCCTACTCAGTAGGCCTACAGCCCTACACAGTGTGGGTTTTATGTGACAGGCTACAAAGGCCAGAGAGCTAGAGAGGCAGATTGACACGGACAGACAGGGACAGAGATATATATATATATATATATATATATATATATATAGAGGCAGATAAGTACAGACAAATTATAAGCGTCCCTGTTTAAGGGATAGGAGGAAGATAGATGGACAGAGGGGGAGTGGATCGAGTGTGCTGAGAGAGACGGATAGACAGACGAACAAACGGACAAAGATAGGCTATACATATGGAGATTTGGTTCAATTACAATTTGAACTCTGTATCAATCTTCCTGCTTTATGCACAAGGTGTAGGCTATATGATCCGTGCATCATATAATTGGCTATGTTATGATAAATTTTATTTAACGACGCTGTCATTTCGACGATGATTGGTGTGTATTTGGCTCTGTTTCACAATGCAATCAATTATACGTTGGAAAATCGTAAGCAGATATCTTTTCATGGCCCCAAGAAAATACACTCCAAAACTTGTTGCAAGTAATAATAATTTACCGGACACCTCCATGTCCGGTAATGTCTGAAATTTCTGACCGGACAGTTTGCGTAAATACCGGACTGTCCGGTTCATTACCGGACGCCTGGCAACCCTAGATCCCATATATCTTTCCATCCCTGCAGCCTATCCCATTCCAATTCCATCTAGTAGCCTACCTTTTTTGTATGATGTCCACTAGGGTATTATTTGTATACATGTCATGGGAAGAGGCTTCGGGGGGGGGTGTAGGGCTGTAGGCTAATGATAACACTGGCTAGTCTTTCTTCCTGTTGCCTCTCGTATCCAATTCTTTATCCTATAGAAAATCCAGTTTTTGACCAACGTTCGTTTTACGAACACATTGGTTGACGCCATCATTTAATCTTCTTCAGACTTCACATGTGTTCTTGAGTCAACAGGAAGTTTGATTTGTCGGATAGAACGCAAACAAATTTGTTTTAAAGTTTTGAACTGATTTTAACTAATGCCAAATACTGCAAAATCGTGTTTGTTACTCGTCAGTTGTTTACAAAGTTGTTATTTTGGTCTGATGTGTGATATTGCACAAGCTGATGGGCATTTGATAAGTGTACATACTTTGCACAAGGCACATGTCATTTGCATAATTTTACTATAATAAACGGAGTTGTAAAAATTTCATATCTGGGTCATGCGTGTTTCACGAACATTGGTCCAATATGATGTTATACTAATTCGTCAAGTCAAGTCAACGTGGATTTACAGACGCCTATATTAATTCTTTTAAATCCCGAGATACGTGTATCAAACAACACATGTGAAGACCTTTGCTAGTATTCATGTGCATGTATCCATGTATGTATTTATGTACGTATGTATTTATGTATATATGTATGTATGTATCATGTATGTGTGTATGCGTAATACATGCATGGATGTATGGATGTATGTTTGCATGTGGGTGTATGAACATTGCATTTCAGAAGATTTTTATAGCATTTATCCATTTTTATTTCGTTATTGTGCTGCAATATTATTTCGTACATGTTCGATATATTGCAGTTGTCGGTATCCTATTGATCCAATGTTCGTAAAAACGAACATAAGCAATTTGCATGTGATGTTTGCGATTAGCCCAAAAACATAATACATACGTTCAAACATTATTAATATTTATTAAGGTCGAAAATGTCAGCACAGTTCATAAAAAAATTGAAGTTTTGGTCCAAAGCTAAGAACTCAAAATGGAGAAAGCTCTTATAAATACTTGTTGACTTGATGCACAAACCCTTTCCGCAGTCTCTTCCCGCGTTTTCCTGTCCACGAACCTCCTTGATCTCCAAGTTTCCCGGGCAAGGATCACTATCATGGCCCAACACCGTATAGTTTTTCTATTGTGGACTCTTATATATGCGTAATGACCTCCCCCTCAATTATCAGTATATAAGACCTTAGTCGTGGTGCCATTCTTATCCATTTCGCTCGTGAAGACTTTCTTATTTCCTTGGCGCTGTGACGCCGTGAGGGCCTCCGAATAGCTAGTGCTGCAAGAGGTGCTTTATCAATTCCCGTATATATACACATGTATACAATGCGATATCATCATAATTAATTATTATCATTATTATAATAATTATTATATTTTGTAGGACTAGCGATGGGAAACAAGGTCGGGTCGCGACACAAATCGTCCTCACCGGACGGAGGAGGGTCAAAGAAGTCGGAGGTGAAACGTCGTCCGAAGAAGAACGGTTCCGCATCGTTGACGTCGAACTCGGCCACCCGTGAAAAGAAGGTCATCTCTTGTCCTGACCTATCTGGAGCCGTGCCATACAAGTTTGACGACTCCTGCGTCGATGTCACCATCTACCGTTCCTATTCCAATGTGGCCGAGTCCGGAGGCGACAGGAAGCGGGCAAACGTCCTCGCCGAGCCAGACCCAGACATTCGCGTCTACCGTCGAAGCACTGGAAGCCTGGCCAGACAGAAGAGAGAAGGGGCTGCGGATAAGTCGCAGACCCTGCCACGCAGCTTTGGACGGAACCGCCATTCGATGCCACTCCCTCAAGGGTCTCAGACGCCACAGAGCAATGGGACGCTGCCCAATGAGAGGACGTCAGACGGAATGACCTCTGGTGGTGGTGGGGTGGTTAGACGGAGGTCGACGCTTGGAGCAGGGTACGGTGGCGGTGGCGGTCTAGGAGGAGACGGAAAGGGATCGAAGAGAACGCTAAGTACGTCCAGTATGGCGAGCATCGGATACAAGGGTGAGCGCTGAACTCAGGCTTTCGGTCATTCATTCATTCATTCATCCATTCATTCATCCATTCATTCATCCTTGCATTCATTCCGTCATTCATTCATTCATTCATTCTTGCATTCATTCCATCATTCATTCATTCCATCATTCATTCATTCATTCATTCATTCATCCTTGCATTCATTCCATCATTCATTCATTCCATTATTCATTCATTCCATTATTCATTCATTCCATTATTCATTCATTCATTCATTCATTTACTCATCCTTGCATTCATTCCGTCATTCATTCAGTGTATATAGCGCCAATTTCCGATATCTGTTAAGAAACACTCGCAGGACACTCTGGACAGTTTCAGGTGTTGATGGTATTATATAGGCCTAATATAGATTCATGTATTTCGTCTCATTTGTTTCTTTTTACTCCACTGCTGCTCCTCTTCATTTGGCTTAAAGTCTTGAATCCACCTCGATTAATTATTGGCCAAGTGTTTGAAAATTGAAGGTTAACTCACCTCGGCACATAAACCTTGCCTTAATCTTTACCATATTTTTGCGTTAACTTTATCTTAACATTGCCTTCACCATAACTTATCGTTTTTCCCTGGCCTGGCGCTGTAATTGTTGATTTAACAGTTAATATATCGAAATCCAATTACAGTGAAAAGTAGGAAGAAGGCAATTAAAGTAATGGTCTTGTCTTGTTATTTTTATGTGGCAATTATCATTAGCTCTATGTTATAACCGCAACCATAACCATGATTATCAATTTACTGAGCCAAACGTATAGGGCCTACAGAGTAAAGCCTCGTCACAAGGCCGTATATATAGCCAGGATTTTATTGGGGGTATGATCAAGCCAACAAGCAACCGAATCAATGGATTAAGGGGTTTGGATGATGATTTAATCTATTGTAAAATGCCACATAGAAATAAGAGCTTCAAAATTAAACCCCCTCACCCCCTTAGTCCTTACGCCATGCGTGATTGTGCTAGTAAATGCATTATTTCATGGTAGCATTATGTCGTCTAAGCCTCTAAGGGTGTTCAAACACCCAAAACACCCCTAGCTATACCGCCTTGCCCCGTCATATTAAGAACAAGTAATCTGTTGATCAAAAGGGAACACATGTAGAAGAGATCATAAAGTTTCTCTGGTTAAGGCCACCTGTATAAATTGTCAGATGCTAGCTAGATCAGTGATTCCCAACTTTTTTGGCTTTAGGACCACTTTTTCTAAGTTGGAGGACACGAGGGCCACTTTTTCTTAGTTGAAGTACATGGGGGGGGGCACAAGGCCAACATTTAATAGACTAAAAGCATACAAAATTTATAATTGATTCAAAAAAGACGATTTTATGTTATTTATAGATGACAAAATAATTTATATTAGAAAATAGTTATGTGTTCTATCCAGTCCAAATTTTCAATTTGTTCATGTATTTTTGTTAATTCTTTGAGAGATGAGTGCCGTTTTCTTAGGCCTTGCGGGCGCGGGCCACGGGTTGGGAACCGCTGCACTAGATGGTTAACACAGGTTTATCTCTTCTACGTTCATATTTAACGTATCTTGCAACGGCTGCAATTATAATTATTAACATTCAGGTATAAAAAAATCAAGCATTAACTAGCGTAAAACATCAAACTCTCTGTCACCTGTTATTTATCATAGATTCATAATATATCTATCTAATTGTCTGTACAATTACATTGATTCATTTATTCATGATTCATTCATTTATTTGTTTATTTATTTTTTTATTTTTTTATTTATTTAGTTCATCCGGAGGATTTCCCAGATACATCGACCATAAAACGGAAACTGAATCTTTTCGAAACGACCTTTCTTCGTAACCTGACCGAATTGTTTGGTTCCGGTCTGACGGAATCCATTCAACTGTCTCTCCTCTCGATCGCCATTCGTCCGCATCGCGCCAATCAACAGGTGTCGCTTTGGCAGTACCTGCAGTCAGACGACGTTCCAGCGAACCTAGACGAAATATCCAGTGACGACCCCGTAGAATATGCCCTGACGATTCCTCGGGTTCTTTTCGACGAGGTCAAGCGCATCAGGTGCGAGAATATCACGGACAGTACGGCGCGAATCCAAGTTGCAAATCAGGTGCGTAATATTTAATTTATGCATATATGATCATAAATGTAAATAATTATATATGTATAAAAATGCATATAATTATATTAGACTTCTATGTGATTCTCTTTTAGAGCGCTACGTAATTTAGTCAAACAGTTCTATTGCATTTCTTTAAGAAAAATCCTGAAAATGTTGTCAACACGCGCCTACATTTGAATTGCGTAGATGGAAAAATTTGAATGGCAGTGTAAGAGTGATGTAGTTGAAGACTTGGAGTGGTGGTAAGTAGCTGTAGTATAGCTGTTACAGCTGAAAACAAAAGGACAGTAGGAAATCATTTCGTACAATGTGAAATTTATTGAAGTCCTCAAAAGAGCATCTCTCCTGAGTTTTCAGTGTGGAAAACCTATAGTATAAGAAGCATCCTTGAACCACTAAAAATATCTTTAAATGTTGCGAATTGATTCCAAAGAATTAGCTAAATAAGACAAATGTTGTAGAACTACTGAAAAGGTTAAAAAAATGAAAAGCTCTCGAGTTTATGGAAATATATTCTCTAAGTTTTTATGTGGAGTGAGAGAAGAAGGCATTGGCATAGATTTTAATGCACGTATATTCAGATAGGAGAGGCATAACCACTGCATCATCAGCATCAGCATCATGACGTTGGGTTGAGACATTTTTGAGCTATGAAGACCAGTTGAATGTAGCTATCAGCCATAGCAGCATTGGGGAGAATGATCAGAAGGAAGCTCAAGGAACGTATCTAAAGTTCATGAGATCGTCAACGGAAAGTAGGCTATACGCAATGCGCTTGGGATGTCCTTTTAAATAAAATAATGCAAATCGGGCACTCGAAGACACAAAGTGAACTAATGTTTTTAAAACGGAATGCTGAAACGAAGCTCCAGCCTCCGGAGCATGATTTCTTCAGTGCAAGAGTTGCATAACATTTATAACGAGGAATGATCTCAGCATAACAGATGCAAGTCAATTTGCGATGGTGATTCGTGCCTTACAAACAACTTAGAAACCTTGTTGTGTGTTGCTATGTTTGGGACGATAATGATGATTTTTGCCTTGCATAACTGAGGTTGCGTGCGGTACCATGCAATGATTAAAAGACAAGTGCGAATTGTAACAGATTAGATTAGATCAAAACTAATTAGAGTATATATAGGACAAAGATTTGGTAACATTGCATAATCCATATTTACGTTTAGGTACAGGATCTGGAAAATTAAGTAATGTATTATGGGAAGCTATGAAAATGACTAAATGACTACCTGAATCTGGTTGTCTTTTCTGTGTAGATACTGACTTGCCAGGCGATGGAAGCAGCCAACGAATTGTCTCGCTCTTTCGAATACCAGCTGGCTCTGATGCCTGAGGGTTTACCGATGGAGTTACTGGGGCGACACGGCGCTCAGTGCGTCTACGAGTACCTGAAGCGGAACAATAGGTTCCTTGATAGGAATACGATCGTCCAGGGGGTCGTTAGGGGCCACCTTAAGGCCCCATCGGTCTGCCCCAAGTTCTCAATCATCATTGGAGAACGGGAACTCAAGTGGAACCTTTTCGAGGTCTTCAAGAAACCAGGACTGCGCAAGGAGGTCTTCCTACTCAACTGCGACCTGCAGGTGACTGTACCAACCGAATCTAATCTAATCTAATCTAATCAATCTAATCTAATTTAATCTAATCTAATATAATCTAATCTAATTTAATCTAATATAATATAATCTAATCTAATCTAATATAATCTAATCTAGTACAGTACAACATGTAATCAAAAGAAAAGTAACACAGTCCACTGTAATGTAACCAAAATTAATATTATTAGGTCCTGTCAGACTTTGATCAAAATAATATTTCTAAGACTAATATAATTGGATAAAAAATGCTGTGAATGTCTTTATTAGCAGTTTTCTCGATTTTGATGCCAAATACTATTCTTTATCAGCCCCACCATTTAACTTTATCCACATCAACTTGCTTGATCATCAATTTTAGACTATTTGACTTGACCTAATAATTTTACTACCTCAATTTACTTTGCACTGCATGTATTTCCAAACTCTACCTGACTTCATATCATATCTCCATTAACTTAGTTTGCACATCTGCATTTCGACACCTCCCAAGCTCTTCTCAATTTCACAAACTGTTGAAGACTGTTTTTCTCGCTTGATCTCGCCTGAGAGCGTCTCTGAGTAGGTACTTTGAAGGGGCGCTATATAAATTGCGATATATATATAATTATATATATTTCTACAGGCCTATGCTAATCTATGTGACATCTTCTTTTATACTGCCTTCATTTGCTGTATATATATATATATATATATATATATATATACCTGCAGTCGGTATATTCGTTATATTGTACTTTGCAGGCGGACCCTGATCAGTCGCCATGGAACTTTTTCGCTTCGATCACCTCTGACCCGATGCTGTACGGCTACCGCGGTCTGCTCGTCGACTGGGACTTCGCCTCCGGATGTTACCGGTTGAACGGCGAGGACGAGGCGTCCTTCCCCGATGAAGTCGACTGGCGACCGGACGACTTTCACCGCGACTACTGTCCCTATCGTCGCCTCGTCGGCCTCGGAGTGATGCGCGACTTCTGCCGGGTCGTAGAGATGGCATCGGTCGGCGGTGCTAAGACACTCACCCTCGCCGACTACGTCAAGCAGATCCAAGGCCGGATCTTCACCAGGGACCGCATCCAGCCCGTCTATCGACCCATAGAGGAGGGAGGTGGTCTCCGTGACGAACTTCCCCTCGACAGGGTCAACCTTGGCAACGCCGATACGCTTCGTGTGCGACGGAGTTGTGCGAGATCAGAGAACGAGTCCGCAGTCGCTGATGCGCAGCGGGCAGCGGACCCTAACCGGAAGAGACAGTCAGATGGCGGGGACGTCGTCGCCATGGTAACCGTTGCTAGGCAGTCGGACAGATCGTCTGCTGGGAGCGTCGCGTCGCAGCCAGTGGCGCGCCCGAGGACGAAGAGTTCCCGGAGTCCGGTGAGTCCGAGACAGTCCAACTCCACCGGAAGTCCAGTATCGTCGACGTCGACGTCGGAGGCTTCACATCCTTCGTCGCCGCCGCCTAAAGCGATCTTCGTCCCTAAAACCACGAGACCCTCAAACACCGCCGCAGTCAGATCGCCGAACAGAGACGCCCAAATGAAGCCCAACGGCGCAAACGACTCACCCGTATACAGCAAAAACAATTCTGTTGCCGGACCGGATGTGAAGCGTCGCGTCGAGAACGACGTCACCATAGTCGAAACGAAGACGTCACCGGAAACTTCGTCGGACGGTATAGACGTCGACTGTGACGTCATTCAGACTGCGGTGAACACGACGACTTGCGTTTCGTCGTCGTTGGGGGTCGTTAGCCGTAGAAGCACAGTAACATCCGACGTGTAAAGCCCAAAACTCGTATACGATCAACGCTGCTTTTGTAGAAGTAGTCGTCTCTGCAGCTAACCGCGGATTCTCTGAGAAATCCCTTTTTCAATCATTGAAGATGAAAGGTGCTTTTCGAAAGTCACCCTCTCCTTTTGGGGGGGCGAATCTTGAGAAAGCTTTACGCGATTGATCCAGACGAGAGTCAGCTTTTCGTATGGCTCATTGTATACATAGAATCTCTTTGGACGTAGCCTAATAATTCTTTGAATTTTATATTTCGAACAGCGTCAGATGATTTCGGCCAATCAGTGGTCAGACTCGAATGGCGGTTGACGTGTTTAACCAAAACAAGAAGCAGCAACTGTTTCGTAACTGTATACTTGTTAACTGTTTAGATAGATCTGAGACGAGTTTGGTTTTGGAATCCATTTCCTCGTTGCTTATAATTATATTATTATTCGTTGCTAGATTTTATTTACACTCTCTCTATATATTTATAGGCTGATATAGCTGTAAGCTGCTTCCGTAGCTTACCTGGTGAATTGCTTAAATTTTCTTCGATGACCAGGAGTAATCAATTATTTATGTAGGCCTATTGACAGACTGGGTCATGATCTGAGTATAGTATGTAGCATATACGCGGGTAAAATGACTAACGGGAGCAGGCCAGTAATATGATGCACACAGCAGCGTATGGATTTCTTTCTTGCACGCTCAGGTATGCCTATAGGCCTATAGGCCTATGCATGTATACTCCATATTATTCTCTCGCATCAATCCCTGCAGCTGTTGAGCTGTAGACGAGAGAGAGACAACGCATTTCGATGATGCTGCGAACATCGTTGGTTCGGTCAATATGTCAATTACTTGTCGGTAACACATGTCGTCGATGTTGTTTAATAGGGCTAATAAATAGTGTCTGGCTGTTACGTGCATTGATGTTCAGCTATTGCGCTTGATGTATATGTCTGTATACGCGTACCATTATTTTACCCACCGAATTTTCCCCTTTCTGTCTAAGCCGTAGAGCAATTCCCTCTGTCGTATCTTCCATACTGACAGATTGGTTAGAGCACGGGCTCAATCCTTATCCGAGGCGGCTAATGTGCGCATGTATAGAGACATTCAACAAGTCACACACACACACACGCACGCACGCACGCACACACGCACACACACACACATGCACACACACACATACGCACGCGCGCGCGCGCACACAATGCTGTGCAATATGATTGCATGATTGCATATGCGCCGTCGAGGCGTGTGTAGGCTACACTTCTGAATTTTGTAAGAACTGCAATATTAAATTGCAATTGTATTGTATTGTATTGTATTGTATTGTGACAAGACGAGATCGAGTCTTTGTCGAAGAATATGGCCGAGACGAGAATACAGATGATCAATTTAAGTCTAAAGGCCATCTGGAGGCTGTCAGACGTATCAACGTCTAGACTGAAACATTGGGAGGGGAGAGGGGGGAAAGCAGGTCAGATCAATATTCGTTGATGCATTATTCTCATTAGACATCGTGTCGGAGATTTTTGTGTCCAAGACATCTGCGATATAGAAGTTAACGGATTTGCAGTTTGACTTTAGTATGCCAGGACATACCTATAAGTGGAATGAGTGACAAAGTGTTAGTCCAATAATAATAATAATAATAATAATAATAATAATAATAATAATAATAATAATAATAATAATAATAATAATAATAGCATAATAATAATAATAATAATAATAATAATAGCATAATAGCATAATAATAATAATAATAATAATAATAATAATAATAATAATAATAATAATAATAATAATAATAATAATAATAATAGCAATAATAGTAGTAGTAATAATAATAGTAATTATAACAATAATAATGATAATTTAAAAAAAAATAATAATAATGCATTATAATAATGCATTATAATTCATAATAATGGATTTAATGCAATAGCATTTAGAGGCACGTTCGCACAACGCACCGAGGACGAGGACCACTAACGTCATAGAATAGATTCATAAATCCTGAGGGATCATAAATACCTCGGGAAAAAAAAATTTAAAAAAACCAAAATAATAATAATAATAGCGATAATTAATATGGCGCCGTAGCACAGCCATGCCGTTACAAGGGCGCCTTACAAAGCAGCTGTCGTGCTGGATAATCCCTAGCGAACATGTATGTTTTTAGAACGTATAGGCTGCAAAAGGAGCTGATGACGGCATGCGGTAAGGGAAGGAGGAGACGCGGAAGACCAAGGAAGAGATGGTTGGATGAGGTACAGGAAAAGTCTTTCATGAGCCTGGAGGAGCTAAGAGAGGCGACAAGAGAGAGGAGACACTGGAGAGGACACATCACGACGGTCGCCAGAGCTCCAAGAGCTGACGGCACCAGGTGACCAGGTGATAGGCTGCATAGAAGTACGTACATTCTCTCTCGCAGCCTTTCCTCATCTTTCTCTCACCTCAAAACAACTGCCTTTTCTCTCGAAGTTACACGCACTGTGAGCGCTTCTGAAATTATCTTGCTGTGAGAAGCTCTTTATAATTGGCCACGTACAATACAATACATAACGGGGCAGAGAAGTACTGCGTTGTAGATATTTACAGACTGATCTTAATGCAGAACTAGAATGTTCCTTGATGTCCACTGTTCGTTTGTAGGTTGGTCGTAGATGTGGTGAGACATTTCGTTTGATGAACAATGCATATTCAAATCCAGATCATGACGAGCTCAAAGTGAACTCAATATCTAGACAGTTCTTTCGAAATTATTCTACCTTAATCTGCCACCATTGGTACCAGTAGTGTCTTGTGCGATACATTGTGTGTGTGTGTGTGTGTGTGTGTGTGTGTGTGTGTGTGTGTGTGTGTGGGGGGGGGGGGTTATCGACGTTAAATGTAATAATTATTTATCGGAAATTTATGAAGCGCTATCCAGATAGGTCAGTGGCGCTTCTGCGTGATTCGAGCCCGTGTTTTCACTGATGAATAGCGAAGTTTTGAATAGGGAAGTTTCAACGTTGGTGGAACTAAAGGGGACAACGAAGTCCAGAGGAAAACACGAGTCGAGGACTCGAGGTGGGTGGGTCAAGAAGAGCGAAACTCCTGCTGCTGATCCACGGATTGTGTCGAAACTTTGCGCATACGGGGCAGCATCAGGTTACCTGGACACTTGTGGCAGTTGACCGTTGGGCAGAGAACCAGAAGATCACAGAAGCAGCAGTCGTCTAAAAGGGAGGCGGGGCACAGTCGGCCACTGCAGATTGTTTAATCGCAAAACTGTATATAGGTGAGCAGTTCGGTCGCTTCGAGCAAATGGTGACAGATAGTTGTTAACTGTAGTAGGCCTACAGACAATTGTTAATTGTAGGCTACAGATAATTGTTAATTGTACAGATAATTGTTAATTGTGCAAATAATTGTTAACTGTGCAGATAATTGCTAGATGTACTGATGAATAATTCCGAATCTAACCTGAATGTCTCCGGTCATCGCGGCTAAGCTAGAATTTCAATAATTTAAAGTCGACAACTTAAGGTAAAAGTGATAAAACTGAGACACGCGGTTGACGAACGATCTGATGCATGGACCACATGGTGCTCGTGCTAAAAGAAAATCTTCTTTTAATTCGACTGTGCGTGGCCTTACAAGGTCGTTCTTCGTCCAGATAGAAAGTGTGAGCACAAGAGGAGGGGTCCTGGGGCAACACTGAATCACCCAGTCAAGGACTCAGCGAGACCCTCTTCATTGAAGTAGACGTCTATACATCCAGTCAGAGGTTGCTTATAATCTGATGGTAATAATAAACAGTCTACCTATAACTGGTTCAGGTATATGATTGTACGCAATATGATTAGTTTGTGTATGTGTGCAGTTTCTATGCAAGTATCCACGACCCAAGTCGCCCTCCTCCGTTTTACAGGCTTTCGACTGGCATTTCAAAAGGCAGTAGCGGAGTTGATTGGTCGAATATATAGATGCCATCTTTGATGACTGTATACTTGTAATAGATCTAGCCTAAGTATATTAAGTGACTGTAGGCTATATACTTGTAGCCTATTTGTAGACTAATGATCTTCTCACCTAATTCTTCGCGGCGTTTCATCTTTCTCTCAACTCAAATCTTGCAATTTTCTCAAGGTCTCGCAAACTGAAATATCTTCTGAATGCGCTACACTAGGACAAGAACAGGCCAAACACAATACAATACTTCGTGTTATGCACGTTATGAATGTTAGACAAAGTAATCGATATGTCGACGGCAAATCTTAGTCCATGAGATTTGTAGGCGTAATACAATTGAAGGACATTTTGACCGAAGAGAAGTTGAGACGACAAAAACGATCACAACAAAAAATGTCGAACAACTTTTGTTTTGCGAGTTAAATGGATGGACAGCGATTTGTCAATTTGAAGAAATTGAGAATTCAAACACAGAAGCGAATGGAAAGAATCAATATATCCACACTTGCCAATCAAATGCCAGCAAACACGAGATAAATTTATTCAAACATAAAAAAATGTTTTTTAAAAAGCGATTACATCAAAACTTCATTTTTGGCTTCGACGTCAAGTAATAAGGTGGCAACAGGAGAATTGGCTCTGAGTCGCCCTAAACATCATCGCCACCTTTGAGTCGTTCGATTCTGTCACAGAATACTTCTGATGCACTATATATATGTCCATGCAATAATCAGCTATTTTTTAATACGCAGTTTCTTTCCTACTCAGCGTAGAATGCTACCATCATCTACAAACTCATTCGGAGCATTTGAAACTGACGCTTGAAATCTTCCTGGGCCCGCGTCAGGAAGCTGAGGTCCGGCTCTTCTGAATCGCTGTATTCGCTCGAGCAGTTGCTGTCGCCCAAGGATCCATCGTGTGACCGGTTCGACTTTGGCCCCGATGCGGTGGGCGAGGGTGAAGCCCTGGTCATCCTCAGATCGAGCGGGGCCATCGCCGTGGAGGAGCAACGTCCACCACTACCACCACCTCTGTCATCACGGTTGCTGTCTGGCGTCAGTAGACGGGTTGCTTCTCTAAGCATCGAGTACATGTGAACGGGGGTCTTGGCTCCACCGTTCGGACAACAGTTGTTGTTGTCTTCAGTGCTGCTGATGTGTGGGACAGACGAGTCGCCAGTTCTCGATTGTGACTTCCGCTGCGGTGAGTCGATGCCAATCGGTGAGTTGACGGACTTCATGGTTCCGCTGCACGTGTTGCTGGTGACGGGTGTTTGACGACGAACAGCATTTGGTTCGGAGGAAGGTGTGGTGGTCCCCCGTTGGCGTTGCAGTGGAGATCCGAATGGAGCTGGTGGTGTACTGATGAAAGATGTGATAGGCGCGGCTACTGGTGAATCAACCGCATGTTTCGAATGAGTTGAATCGCAACGAATCGGTGTTCTCGTGGTTCTTCCAGGACAACCGTATCCACTGTGCGTGCTGCTGACCGACTTACATTGCTGAATGACAGTTGATTCTGTGGTTTCTGGCAGCGTCTGATGCACAGCTGATTTGTCGCTGATCGGTGTTGGATGGCCATCATCACTCTTCGTGTTGTTGCCAGAAGAGCCTGAAGAGATGCGACGATTAGGCGCGTCAACACTTTTGGGGCCCCGGTTATTTTCGTTGCATTCATTGATTATATGTTCCTGGTCGCAGGGCAACTGCGGTTTGGCACCTATGCCCTGTTCTATTGCTTTGTTACCGATGCCCTGCTCTATTGTTTTGTTACCGATGCCCTGTTCCATTGCTTTGTCATTGATGCCATGTTCAATTGCTTTGTTAATGTAAACATGGGCATCCGTTGCCGACGCTGTGGCCGCGTCGTTGGCAAGGCTAACTCTGGCATTCATATTGGGAAAGATCTGTAAACCTGTTGCCGACCCAACATCAATGACAGTGCTGATTAGTTTCTGCAAAGCAGCGTCGTTGTCGAAGTCGTTGTAGCGAGTGGGAGGTTGAGTTGGTGCGCAGCGGAACACTGGTGGCGAAGGCAGTGTTAGTGGTGGTGGTGTGGCAGGCGGTGATGGAATAGGAGAGAAAGTGGAGCGAGCTGGTGAGTACTTTCCACGACCTGGGGAGAGTGTGGCACAGGTGGTTCCATTGGCCTTAAGGCGAGTGTACTGCTGTTGATTACTTCCCGGTAGGTCTGTGAGCGGCATGGGATCTGGGTAGGGAGAGGACGTAGCGTGTCCTCTTTTGAAAACGAGACTGCCGTAGGGAATGCCGTCTTGTGTACCAGGCAGAGGCTCGTCCGCTTTCGAAGCAACCGGACCAGATTGTAGACTCGAGTCCTGGCGATCATTTTGAGTTCTTTCAGTGGACAGGATTTGCGCCGGTTGAGATGCGTAATTTTCCCTGGCATTCTCAGCACGACTATCATATCTGTTTGCTGGAGCTTTCTGAATCGATGCGAGATGAGACGCGTGGGGCAACGGCGACGAAGGATCGGGAGGCGGAGGCGGTGGTGAGATTGTGTCATCTCTGTCGCCGAAGAATGATTCGTAACTGTAGCAGGAATCAGAGGCCTTGCAATAGTCGGTCGGAGAGTTCGTGTAGTTGTCGTGCGCATTCCTGCTCATTAGCTCTTCCTTGGGGGCTTCACGCGTCTGCCGTGAATGCACGACGCTCGTCTGCGACGCTGGCGGCAAAGAAAACTTTGTGGCTGCATTGCTGGTCGTGGTGTCCTTGGTTTTAGGCGTGTTGTGGCTCTCTGGATTCGTATGGATTGATCGCGGATTTGGCGGAGGAGTCACCGGAGAAGGAGGAAAAGGAGGAGGAGGATCAATTGATCCTGCACTACTGAAACGATTTTGTCTCGGTAGATTGACGCAGGAAACGCCAGTGGTTTTTAAGTTAGGATAAGCTTTCGAAGCGGTTTGAAAGTCTCTGGGTGGTATGGCACTGGACACAGAAGTCTGGTAGGGAGTTGCAGGACCATAACCTCTTTTGACGACGAAATTACTTGCAGGGGTGTTGGCATATCTTTTAGGCGAGGCTGCCTCGTCTTCATTCAACGTAGCAGGACACTGCTCGAAGTCAGAGTCCTGATAGAATGCTTGGGATCTCGGGCGATAGACGACTGATCCTGGATTGGACGTGGTGGCGTTTGTTCTTGCGCTTTCTATGTAATATCCATCCTCGTCGACATAGTCTTCTTCAGTGTCTGCGAGATTCACATTCGACTGCGGCATGGCAGAGTACGGTTGGCTATTTGAAGTCGCATCTTCTTCAACGCTCTCGCTTGAAGCAGATCTTTCTGGAGATGAACTTAAGTCCGGGGCTTCGAAGTAGTAAAAGCCGTCTGATGCCTCTTCAGCAAACGACTCATTTTCAACCGACTGTGATCTTCGAGAATTCGCATTGAACCCAGGCGTTACGGAAAGTCTATTCGAAGATTCGTCGCCTTCTGAGAGATTTTCTCCGACGGCTTGGTATCTTCTGGGCGTATCAGAATAGAATCGCCTGCTTGAAGACTCTTCAGCGCCTGAGTGATGCTCGTAGTACTGCGTGTGTCGATTAGGCGTGACAGAAGATAGTTCCCTGTTAGAGGAGGATTCGTCATCGTCGGACTGATTTTCATCCGCCACAGATCTTCTCGGCGTCACAGAATGCATTTGTCTATATGTGGATTCGCCAGTTTCTGACAGATTTTCAAACGATTGGCGTCCTTCCGAGTTTGCGGAACGCAGTTGTCTAGGGTTCGATGAATCCTCATCATCCGAGTTGAGTTCAAATGTCACGGATCTCCTTGACGGACACTCGTCAATGTCTGAGGCAGGTCCAGACGACACGTATCTGTCTTGTGTGGCAGGGTACCAATGCCTACTTGAATACTTTTCCGATTCCGAGACAGGCTCAAACGCCACGGACCTCTTCGATGTGCCGGAATACGTTTGTCTATTTGTAGACACCTCAACGTCAGAGCATGGATGTTCGGATGACATGTATATCATTGGCGTAACGGAACATGGATGCCTACTCGAATCATCGTCCGCTTCTGACAGAGGTTCGAGTGCAGCGCATCTTCTTGGCGTGGCAGAATACGGTTGCCTGTAAACAGAGGAATCTTTGCCTGCTGAGTAACATTCTTGATGCATACTTGGTGTCCGACTTTGCCCTGACCTGACGGACGACGACCGATTCCACCGCTGCTCTCCTTCCTCGTCAATGGTTGTGTCGCAGTCGGTGGTGTAGAACTCCCGCTCGACGCGCTGCTGTGGGGTCACCGAAGTGGTCGCGGCGTATGCTTGGTTGCCATTCGAACTGTAGTTACCATCTTCAACGATAGGTTCCGTCGCTTTCCTGCCTGTGACGGCGGACGAGAATATCGGACTCGGCTTCACGGGATATGGTGTGACCGTCACTTCTGGTCGCGCGTCTTCGAACCGAGCGGTGGAACTGAGCGGTGTCATCGGGTTGTAGTAGGTGTTCGGAGAATCAGCAAACGAGTCCTGCTCGACTGCCATGGTCCTTCGGTGAGGTGGTACCATGTGGGAAGAAGTCGGTGTATCGCTTTCGGCAAAGTCGTCTTTAAAGAGAACTGCATTCGAAGTCTGGACTGACCTGCTAACCACGTTGCTTTGTGTACCATAGAAAGGCGTCACTGGCGGCGTTGCCATGGTTTTCGCTGGATGCAATTGCGGCGGCTCCCTCCTCATGTTTGAAGATCGACTTACGTCCTGGCGATCAGGAAGCGGTGGACTTTCATCTTCGGATTCCTCTTGAAGTTCGTATATTTCACTGTGCGCCCCACCTCCACGGTTTGTCACTTGCCGTCGTGAGCTCAGTACATGTGAACTGATCACGTCACGATAAACTTCATCAGCCAAAGTTTCGTAAAACGAAGGGTCCTCTAGCTGCGACTTTCGGCTGGTAAGAGAAGATCTGTCGATACTGTTTTGACAGTTAAGAATCTCATTAGGTTGCAACCTCATGCCCCCAGCGCTTGATCTATTGCTCATTTGGCAAGTACTCGACTGGTCCATCGAGACTGCTGTGGTCGCCTGCTGCACCTTATTCGCCATTGTGATCGGCGTCGCAACTTTGGCAGAAGGAGTACGTTCACGGCTTTCAGCAGTTGTTGCCTGAGAACGCTCCGTTAGGGTCTGCTGCTGCTGTTTGACAGTAGCCACAGAACTGCTGTTGCTATGACGAGACGGAAGAAGCTCTTCCCTGCCAGCTAAGTCATCAGAAACGACTTCAAGTGGGTCAGTGTCTGCAAAGGAACTGGAGGTTGCGTAGTAAGTCTCCTTCTTGCCGGCGACTACGGTGTTTGTTGTTTCTCCTGTGTCTCGACTTGGTAACCAACCTTTCGTGACGGCGTTTGAAGCGACACCTGGCGGATCAAGCGATCTCACAGTATGTGGACTAGGAATATACCGGACGACATTGTTCCTAGTGACATCAGTGTTAGTTTGATTGGCGTTCGGCCGATACGAACTGAATATGTTCGTTTTCTTCTCTACTGTAGTGTGGCTTGCGTTGCGGCTGTTGTAAATGTCTCTCTCACTGTCGCTACCCGTGAATGGGACATTCGTGTTTTCAATCGTATCGGCCCACACTGAGCCGCCATTCACTGCGACGTTGATCTCAGGAATTGGAAACAAAGTACGATTTCTTGCAAGACTCATTTGGCAACCGATCTCCCTTTCACCGTCGTCCCATCCGAGTCTCTTCCATCCAGTGGGTCTTGCGACTTCTGACCTGAAGTGTTGACCGAAATGCGGCTTTCCACTTGCGCCTATCGGTGGTCGCGTCGTAAGAGAGTCAACCTGCTTGTTCGACGCCAGACTTCTATCCGTGCAGGAGTTGGAAGACTGCCGGCTGTGAAGATTGAGGCGCAGCGGCTTCGCCAGCTCTGCCACGGTGCTGTTGATGACGGGTCCCATCAGTCGTTGGTCGTCACACACAAATGAACCACGAACGCTGTTGTCGTCATCGCCCTCTCTCATGTCCGAGACGACTGACCCTGGCCGGTCTGCAGCCGAATCGCCTTCGTCGCGTGTGTGAGCAGTGGCATTCGCCGCCGTCACCAGTGTCATCTTGGAAACGGATCGAGCCAGTCTCGTGTCTGAAGGGACCGCCGGGGGTGGACTCTGGGATGGAGCCTGTCCCGCGTCTGAAGGGACGGGGGGCGGAGGACCCTGGTCGTCCAATGGGTCGTCGTCCACATCGACCGGCGCAGCTTCCTTAGAGAACGACGTCGCAGGTGAACCTATAAGACCACGTGACGGAGGAGGAGCGGCCCTGAGACCAGATGAGAAGCGGTCCGTCCTAGATGGATTGCGGTCAAAGGATAGCAGTGAACTGGGTTTGGTTCGCGATGTTGTAGTACGAGTGCTCCACATCACTGGTCTAACTGTGTTGAAGGGAGTTTGCCTGTGAAGTGTTGTGAAGCGAGAGGTGGAGGACCTCATCGGCTGAGGCAGTGGACGCTGCTGCTGCTGCTGCTGCTGCTGCCTTGACGATGAACGATGCCCGAGCATGAGACGACTCATCGGACTGGTGGTGTTGCTAGTCTGCCAGGCAAATGTGGAGTTGCTGTTGTTGTTCGTCATGTTCGAGTTTCTGCCCGATCCCTCGATGGACATCGGATGCATGGGAAAAGGTGTCAACACGCTACTTGCCGTGGATATCCGACTGGTGGATCGCTTGCACTGCCGTTCTGGTTCCAGCAGGGGACCGCGGGAACCTGATATACGGTTCCAGGAAAGTCCGGTAATGATCGGCGTCGCCTTTGGCCTGGGAACATTCGTGCTCTTTGTGGAAAATATCCTACTTCTCCTCACGATATTCTCGGATTTTGTGGCGCTGCCATTTCGATTGTAGAATTCGACCTCAGAGTCGGAAGACATGTTGAACGCGTTGACTTTCGTTGCCTTGTCCGTGGTTATGGGACTCTGTGCAAGATCAAGCTTAAGAAGACTTGGCGAAATTCCATAACATCTGGGTGTTAACACTTCGCTTGAGTTTGGTATCGTTTTTGAATTGACTCCTTCCGGTTTCCGAAACTTGGGTGGAGAATCAGTCATTTCAAAAGATACATCACTCGACGAGAATTCCATCGGGTCATATCCTCGTTTTCCCTTGTCTCTGTAGTCAATCGTCACCGTTGGACTTTCAACCAGGTTCAGCCTCAGTGCACTGGGCGAAATGCTACAGGTGAAAGGTGCCTCTGCACCTGCAGGATCTTCTGAGCTGTAACCGCTTGCTCCTGTATTTGCTAACACAGATTTAGACGCTGCTTCTCCTGTTCCTCCTAGATGTTTTTGTTCGTTGCGTTCTCTTCCTCCTCCACGTCCTCTTCCTGCTCTTTTAATCTTGAGGAGGGGCACAGGTTTAAGTGGGTTTGTGTTCTCGGCTTCACAAAATCGCTTTCCGCGAATGACTCGTGTGTCGTAATCTGAGGACGCGTTGCTGTGGTGCGAATTGCGTTCATCGTGTCGTCCATCTTCATTGCTTCTCTTCACATCATCTTCGCATGACCTGCGACTTGCCCGAACGAATTCGTCATCGGAGTTACCTGCATTTAGACTCGTATTGTGTGCGTGTTCTTCTTGAGTGTCGTCCGCCTCTACGTACGCAGCTGCACTTAACCGAACCAACTCAGGTTCTTCTTCCGAACTACAGAACTCATCAACGAAACCATCATTGTCGAAGTCTGCCAGCGTCTGACTTTTACCATCCAGCATCGTATTTGCGTTGGTCGACATGTTTTTCTCCTCACACCCTTTCGCATCATGCATCGACTTCGATTTCGTTCTGTGCGGCTGACATCGGGCCTTCAGGTCAGCGCTGGACGCCATCGGGCTGCATACCTTCGGTTGTCGCACAACGTACGGTCCTGACGGAGAGCTCTTTAGGCCGTGCAGATGCCAGTTCTGTTCGGAATGAGCCTGGCTTGGCGTGTTCCTCAGGCATTGCGTTCGCGGTAAACTTCGCGTATTTATCTGAGTCGTCGAACACGAATTACTCTGAAAGCGTGTACGTAGCTGTGGTTGACTGTTCGTCTGAAATTGACCGATACACGAAAGCTTATCGGTCAGGTCGTGTTTGTTCAGTCGTGAAGGTCTCTCATCAAAACATTCTTCGACCATCAACCGCACACATTTCTTCTCTGCTCTACACGATGTATCGCGAAAGCTGGATTTCGACGGCATCAAGACGGACGGAGAATCTGGCACATCGTCAAGGGCATTCAGGTCAAGTTGAGGAAGAGAGACGGGTGCAGCATTAACAGACGTGTTTGTGATGCGATCCTTTGAACCGCCATCATTCGCGACGCTCTCTTTCGATACGGTTTTGGACAAGACGCTATCTTTTGAACCGCCAGCATTTGAGACTTTTTCTTTTGAACCGCCAGCATTTGAGACGTCATCTTTTGAACCGCCAGCATTTGAGACGTTATCTTTTGAACCGCCAGCGTTTGAGACGTTATCTTTTGAACCGCCAGCGTTTGAGACGCTCACGTTTGATCCGATTTTGATCAAGACGTCATTTTTTGAACCACCAGTATCTGAGACGTTTTCTTTCGAACCGCCAGCATTTGAGATGTTATCTTTCGGTTCTCCATCGTTCGCACCGCCTTTGTTCCAGCCGCATCCATTCGATCCACGAATCCCATAGTAATCTCTTGGATACATCTGATTGCCGGCCAGTGTGTTGCAGGATGAGAAGCAGCTCGCTTTGTAGCAGCTGCTTCTACTGACCGAACTGCAGAATCTGTCGCTGGGTGTAGCGTACGAAGAAGACCTGCATCTTCGGTCGCATAAGTGCGGCTGTCGACATCGAGATGCGATCCTGGGAGTTCGACACAGCGGACTGCGCATGTCCACGAGTCCGCTTGGACATCGCGGACTCGAGAACCGATCTTCCGGTGACTGGTATTGAGGACGGAACAACAAGGGACACGACTTGCGCGGCCGTTCGCAGTCACTCCGTTTTGGGACCTGGTAACAGCGGACAACTGGAGAACACGGATTTGAGCTGGAAGGAGCAGAAGCGCTTGTTGGTACTTTAGTGGAATTGGCGGCCGCCGAGTCAGTTGGCTTTGTGTTACGTATAGAGTGGACACTTGAGGTAAACGGAACTTGGTTGGAAAGAGCAGATGAACTTGTTGGTAGCTTAGTGGAATAGGCTGCCGTGTCACTTGGCTTTGCGCTTTTTAGAGACCGACCACTTGAGGTAAGCGGAACTGAGCTGGAAAGAGGAGGAGCGTTTGTTGGTAGTTTGGTGGAATAGGCGGCCGAGTCACTTGGTTTTGCGCTACTTAAAGACCGACCACTTGAGGCAAACGGAACTGAGCAGCAAGGATCATAATCGTCTGTGTGCAACGGAGTGTAACAGTCAACGGAGTCATATCGCTTTGCGCTAAGTGGAGACCGGCAACTGGAAGTGAACGGATTTGAGCCGCAAGGATCACAATCGTCCATGTGTAGTGGAGTGCAATAATCGATGGACTCGTAGCGCTTTGTGTCCCGCACAGAGAGGACACTTGGGGTAGGCGGAGTGTATCTGGTGGGAGAAGGCTGCTCATCCATGGGCTGTGGCGGCAAGGAGTAGGCGGAGGCGGCGGGCGATCTGCTTGGGCTGTAGCTAGAGCGACTACTGCATGGATAATGGCACATAGGTAACGGATCACATGGGGAACAGCCGAGGGAGTACGACGTCCGACGAGGTGAACGGCACGGCATAGGGCTGGGAGGATTGTAAGGCGGTGGATAGCGCGGAGATATAATGTCCATGTAATATGTAGAGACGCTGGTACTGCAGTAGGTTGCTGAGGGAATAATTGCCACCCCATAATCGCAGTAGCCCGTCACCGTGGGACCACAGTAACCGTATAACGAGGATCCTCCCCAGTCGTAGTCCGTCCCATACGAGCGGTAGCAGCTTGGATTGGGTTCACCTGACGACAGCTGTCCACTGCCCGCTCCTTCCGCCGTCGAGTCCGATGCTTTCTTCGCTTTGCTTTCGGAGTCGTCGTCTGTCGACTTTGAACACTTAATCGATCCCGTCTTTATTCCCCGCTCCTTACACTTCTTCTTCATCTGTCGATTCAGTCTTTCTATTTCACAAGCAAGCGCCTCTATTTCCTTGTCCTTCTCAGCATCCTTCTCCCTCTCCTCCTTGCTTTTCGCCGACGGTGTCAACTCGACCTGCTCCAGCTGTTGCTTGATCAGCGTCTCTTCAAACTCCTCTTCCCGCTCTCTCTGTTCTTTCAGTTTGCGTTGCTTCTCCATCTCGTCCTCCTTCTGCTGGTTGATCTGCTGCTTCCTTAACGTGTCATCAAACCCCTTTTCCAGCCGCTCCTGTTCTCGTTCCTGCTGTTTCTTAAGCCGTTCCTCCTCCTCGTCCGCTTTCCGTTCTGCGATCTGCTGCTTTAATAATTTCTCTTGAAACTCCTTCTCCGCCTCTGCTTGCTCTCGTTCGGCACGCAGCTTCTCTTTCTCCTCTTTCTCGTCCAGCTTCCGCTCTTCCACCTGTTGCCGAATTAGTTTGTCCTCAAATTTTTCTTCCAACTTCTGTTGTTCCTTTTCCGCCTCCCGTTTACGACGTTCTTCCTTCTTCAGGTCCTCCTCCTCCCACTTTCGCTCTACTACCTGCTGCTTTATTAGTTTGTCCTCAAATGATACTTCCCGCTGCTGTTGTTCTTTCTGTTCTTTTTCCTCCTGACGCTTTTGTTGCTCCTCTTTCTTTATATCCTCCAGCTGCCACTTTCTCTCTACTACTTCTTGTTTCACTAGTTTATCTTCAAATGATACTTCCCGCTGCTTTTGTTCTTTCTCCTCCTGACGCTTTTGTTGCTCCTCTTTCCTTATATCCTCCTCCTGCCACTTTCGCTCCACTACTTCTTGTTTCACTAATTTATCTTGAAATTCTTTTTCCAGCTGTTTTTTCTCGCGCTCTTCCTGCCTCTTACGCCTTTCCTCTTTCCTCTGCTCCTCCTCTTCCTGCTTCCGCGCTTCCACTTCCTGTCTCATCAGCGTCTCTTCGAAGTCATGCTCCAGCTTCTGTTGCTGCGCATCCTCCCTGTCCGATCCTGGATTGTTGCTGCTGTAGTTGCTGCGTCCGGAGGTCGAATCCGCGTCACTTTCCGCTTCCTCCTCTGGAACAGTGGGAAGGTGGCCGACTCCAACCAACGGAGACATGTAGTGGATCGTTGGCGCTGCGTTGTGAACGCGTGTCACTCCGGCGGGGACGGGGACGGCGGCGGGGACGGGGACGGGGACGGAGACGGGGACGGCGGGGTATTGACGTACAGCGGGGTGTGGTGCACCGTGTGGCGGCATCATACGGGGGTCTGGTATCGTCACGTGGTGCGTGATGCTCTCCGTGTATTCTTCGTCTTCATCATCATCATCGTCGTCGTCATCTTCTTCTTCTTCTGCGTTGGAGTTGCTTCCGGCTTCATCGGAATAGCCGGCCTCGTCGGCCACTTCGATGTTCGATCTCGTTGCGAAAGGTTGACTTGGACGTTGAGCTGAAAGAGAATCCGGCGAATAAGGTGGCCCCTCTGGCTTCCAGGTCTCTTGATGATAACCGTGTCCATACATGTAGCCCGGACTCAGATGATGCATGAAGACTGGATTGTAGCCAGTTTTACTGCAATGGCAATTCAGCGCAGCGTAAGCGTAATCTGCAGATTTATAAAGCGCTACTAGAAAGCCAAGCGAGGGCACCAGCTTATTCACGAGCGATCCGTTGGATTGGAAGGTAGATGGTTCGATGAGACAGGGCAAGAGTTGGGCGGTATGCAAACAAACCACTGGTTAATGTATGAGAGCACTCTAAGATTTGGACTATTTCAGCTTCAGAATGAATTAAGCACGAAATCAACAATACCGCCCAACTCCTACATTCTTAAAACCTCTAAATATATATATATATACTACTGTATCTTATTTACTAGAAATAAGAGTAAAATTGAATCTAAATAGGCCTACTTATAATCCATACAGACGATACTCTGTATTATATTATTTCAATTAGCGGGGAAAACTTTCACATGCGTTTATTCAAAGGCGATGTATAATAGAATAGGCTATTATGGTTCGGTTGCAAGTTTTAGGCCTACTCCAGGGATCAACAATTTGACAGGCAGACGGATATGTGGATACAAACATTTTCAAATAATTGCTGACATGAGATAGTATCTGCAAGATATCGAGAGGAACAGGAACCCGAATAGGAGTTCCAAAAGTTAACACCGCATTGTTTCAACTTCTGAAAGAAATTGCAAGAGGTACTATTCGTGAGCAGATGGCAGTGTAAAACAGTACTTGATCAATCTGTTACTTGCACTCATATTGCCCCGTTTTATTAAGACACATGTCATAATGCTGCGCTTCCTAATGTAGTACCTTCCAATCTTTTTGACTGAGGAACCTTTTAATCCAAAATTTTCCGGACGGAAATCAAACAAGCATTTTGCTATAGCCTACGCAGCGCCTGTGAACTTTAAGTTACAACAATGATGGTATCATGTGCAGTTCTCATCCATAAGAATCAGTTTGTAAAATTTTCTTACGGAGTCCTGTCATAATCATGGAGTCTGATACATAATGTACCGATGGCAATAAGCTCGTTCAATCAATATTTTATGCAATTTTCTTGCGACACCCACATCTTCCCTCGTCGAACCCTAAGGCTGCAAAAATTTTGGGAAGGCGACCCTAATGCATGAGGAGCCGTTTTGAAGTCAGAAAGACCATGCTTCCATTTTCCCCATTCGAAAACTCGAACACAGCGCACCCTTTCTTATCTGTCTTTCTGGATAAAAAAAGTCCGCTTAATATCCAAACAGTGTGGTTTCAGCCGATATACAGCAATATTTTAGCTGATTAATTTTGTGAAAATGTATTTTCTAAAATCTGTCATATATAGCCTATAATTATAATTTTATAATATGCCACGGCTATCGACCGGGATTCTTAAACGGTGCGATGCATATATTCAGGTACACAGGTAGAACCATGCCACTTAGGCTACAGAGTAACAGAGACCAGTCAGTGATAACTGAGCTCATCACTTCTTTTGGAGCGCTGTATAAAAGTCTGTTTTATTCGACTTGCCATCATCTAACATGCAGACTTGTACTCAAACAGTCGTTAGGTGGATGTCTGGTGCTATAGAAGTTCTTCTCGTCTGCTTATAAACCTATCATCAGTACCGGTAGACTTAATACTACGTACCGTCTCTTCCAGATACAGCAGCAGCAGATTGCACAGAGCAGGATGATGGCAGAGATGATGACGAACAGACCTCCGAACGTTGCCACCAGTTTACTCACTTCCTCTGCGATCAAAAAGACACAAGTTGGTAGGTAAGTTGGCAAGCAAGTGAATGAGTAGCAAAGCACTTCATTATTATGATCATAAGCCGGACTTGGGAAGACAGATAGCCTTAAGGTAAGAACTTGGAATTATCTGTGTGCGACTGGCAGTCTGTTTGCTGAGTTACTAAAATTAATACTGTAGAAAGGAAAAGTAAAGAAACGATTGAGGACTAGACTCTAGATGATTCCTTAGCGTCTGACACATTGTAGCATTCGACTCAGCTTGGAGTCACAGCCGTCCTAAACCACATTACTGTATTTATTTTTAACAAGACACACACGACCTCCGACCTAACAACTATCGGTGTGCCCATCTTCGTGATAAATGATGATCCAACGATGGGATTTCTCGGTGGTAGGCCCTCCATTTCGAATTATCTTTCGTTGGAGCTGCGCTTGCTACTCCCGGCCAGTTCAACTGGCTTTTATAAAAAATAACATAGGCTAATAGTCTTTTTCTAGTCGCCACTGGGTTGAGAGCGATCCTAAACGGAGTCCTATGTGCATGGGCGGAATTTATCAGGGGTTAGGGGGGCAAAAGAAGACCTAATGCAAAAAGTAATGAGGAGGAAACTCAGCCTATTCGGACATATATGTAGAATGGAGGATGACAGAAAGATAAAAAGTGCGATGCTGGGAATTATGGATGGTAATGGAAGAAGAGGACGACCAAACAGAGAATGGATAGACGACATCAAAGAGTGGTGTAATCAAGACATTTACAGCTTTTAAGCAGATCTGCTCAGGACCGCGGACTTTGGAAGAGAACGATAAAGTGTGCATTGGACACCTACGGGTTGTTAACCCATGGATAATGATGATGATGAGGGGGGCTAAGCCCCCCAAAGAAGACCCCAAAGAAGACCCAGAGTCATTTTTTACCGTGTAAATTGTATCTTATCTCGGGCCTAGCCCCGCCCCTCCCGCACGCGAAACATATGAATGACTAAAAAAAGGTCATCAACTTTTTGGCCGGGAAAATTTTTCTCCTTTTCTGGACCGAGTCTCAGCCCCCAAAAATTCAGCCCCGCCAAGAACGGAAACCAAACTCCGCCCATGCCTATGTGAGACCATAGAATGAATGAGTGCATGAGTTATTAGATGGAAACTGGCGAAATCTTCAGCCTCTGACGAAGCTGATGCATAGATAAGAGAATAGTAATTGTCGTATGACATAATGACGCCATCCTGTTCAAGAAATAACGTCAACTGAATTAAATTAAAAAATAAAAATATATAGGCGCTATATAAAACTAGTTCTTTAGAATAGCATCAACCAGAACTGACTTTCTTCGCAGACTCTTCCTTTGAAGCCGGACAGACATGCGCAGTGTACGAAGTAGGTCCTCTCAACGACAGCCACGTGTCTCCCTGAGCGGCGATGGTGATGAGGATGGCTGCCCGAAGGAGGATGACCGGAAGTGTTCTTCGGGGGCGGACTCTGTGGTGGGGCTGGACTCTCCTCGATGTCTCTCTCCTGCTTCGTCTCGTAGCACTCGCCTCCGTTCTGACACGGATTTGAATCCTCACACGTCGATACACCTGCAACGCATTTACATTTAGTAACGTAAAGCAGTAACGTAAAGCAGCGCAACAGAAATAGTATGTAACAATAGCAACATAAACTATCGCGAAGGTAAAACAAAGTGAAGCAAATGCAATGCGGAGCAACGCAGTTCAAACGAATACAATGATTATAGCCATTTAAATTAACTGCAAGCAACCCAAAGACAATAAAATGGTTAAAATGGTTGAGGCAGTCGATGGAAAGTTTATTAAACGTAGGCCCTAATCATCAGTGCTGTCAAACCTTTTTGGCACCATGGGCCTCAGAAGCAACAATTCTTAGGCCTAAAGCCGAGGGCCGCAGTGCAGTAAACTCAAAGCAGCGGCTAAGATTTTTTGATAATAATTAACTCTTATGTAGTCGTATAATGAATAAAGAAATTATCAATAGCATGTTTACACAAGCCATGTTTGACATGCTCCGTAATATTTAGCACCAAAAAGTATTTAAGAGGACTTTTGGGCCCATTCCTGGCTTGCACTCAGTTTTTCAGTTAAAAATGAGAGAAAGTCTCTTACGAAGACTGATTTCTCCGATGTCTGTGTCTCCTTCTAATCTCTCCACAATGCATTGATATTTCCCGGCGTCTCTTGGCTCCGTCTGATGAATGAACAACATATTTCCGAGGATCTTGTACCTGAAATTGCCATGAAAATAGATCTATCAGTCAATGTTTTCATTAAAACCATTTTAAGACATTGAACTCTTAATTATAGCATTAGAACAATAAGAAATGGTAACAAAAGGGAGACCAAGAAGGGATAGAATACACCGTTGCTTATGTTCATCCATTTAACACAAATCATGTAATGAAGATATGATTTATATTTACAATTTGTTCAAAGTTATTAGTCTACTCGATAAAGTAAAACTGTAAAACCAATTTCGAAACAAACGTGAACAGTATAATTAAAGGTAAAAAACAAAGAGCAAAAGAAGGATTAGTTAAATTTGTGACCACATAGTAAGAGTTTGCTCAAAGATTTCTTTTAAATGATTGCAAGTTAGAAGCCTGGAATCCCCTGGATATCATATTGTCCAGACAGTATAGGCTAGAGCTAGTAAATTATATTGGGAACCAAAGGGAGTTGGAGTGACCAAATATAGGGCGATAGGGTCCAGCATTTGATGTTTACAGACAGTGCAAGTGGTTATTTGATCCTAATTGAAAGTGATCGTTATGTAAAAATTCCAAGGGATAGATGTCTATACGATTGTGCCCTAGTGTTTGGGCTTTTAAGAAGAAATTTAGCGCCTTTCTCATAGAAGGTACCTAATAAAGGTAGAGCGCTGTTCGCTCATTGTATGCATTGCGGTGTGTCTTTGTTCTGTAGTTAAGCTTTTGTTCTTTTTTATTTTTCATTATTGTTTATGTCTCAACAGCGTTGAGCTTTTCAGTTTACATTTACTTTGTGTGTTTTCTTCTCTTCCGTCTCTTAGCATAGGTTGCTTGATTGTGTTTTGTCACTGTGTTGATTTTTTGCACGGTTTCGTCATGGCCACCTCACATCGTCAACTCAATGTATTAGTTGGTTTCCCTAGGCAGCGGTGTTATTTTATCCCTTTAGGGCCTCCCTTTTTTAACCAATGTTCAAGATATGTAAGCCTGTCATGTATACTTCGGTTGCAAATAAAACATTTGATTGATTGATTGATTGATTGATAGTAAGCCTTTCTTATAGGTAAACGATTATTGACCAGACGATACATAAAACTACCAATTAAAAATTGAAATAAACAATCTGCATAATGAGCAGAAAATATTGCAATTAGCATTTGCACCAGTGAGCCCAGCGAAGTAATAAATTATTTCGCATGAAAAAGTTTAATATAGAATCAGACGATGTAGGACTAAATTAAATAAAGGTGACACAGGATAAGATATGATATCTCAATTATTAGTTAACGCAATGGATTCGTTGTACAGCTAAGATCTAGTGTAGTTTATGAACGACCAATAATTCGGTTCTTAGTTCATACCGTGGACGTGAGCTTAGCGTCGTGACCTTGAAGCCACGCGGTGTCATCCAATACAAGGCGGTGGCAGGCGGTTGGTAAACATTCAGCGGACAATGCAGGTTGACCGATTCTCCCGACAGAACGGCTACAGGCTTTCCAACGTTCGCTGAAAGGTAAGGAACATCATGGTAAAGTAAGTTGAGGTCATTCGTAATGTAAAAGGATGGTAACGAACCAAGTAATATTATAAGGTAGTATATTTTGTTAGAGGAAATAACGTCACGCAGAATAATGTAAGGCAACACACGAGGCCAGATCGGGTAAGACATGCTTGGAAAACGTTAGATTAGTAGGGTAGAAAATGAGTGTGTGTTGGAGCATGTACAATGTAGCAACTTATATAGCGCTTCTTTCACAATGTTACGATAGGCAAGATAAGGGGCGCGGTGGTGTAGTGGTGGCGTCGTTGCCTTGGAGCCAGAAGGTTCGAGGGTCGAATCCACCTCAAGTCGCCTCGTAAGGACCTTGGGCGAATCCTTCACTCGCAAATTCGCAATGGCTCAGCGCTTCGGCGTGAAACTCCGATGCAGTGTCCGCGCTGCATTCGGGAGCGCCTCTGAGTAGAAAGAGCTTGAAGGGGCGCTATGACAAGTGCACATACATACATACATAAAGTACGATAAAGTATGGTATGGTAAGGCAAGTAAGCAAGTGAATTCAATTTTAATCTGATTTTTTAGCAATTGCATGCTGACCTTCCGTGCAGACCGGTCCTCGGCAGTTCCTCTTCATGAAGGCGTTTTGATGGCATGGGTCGTTCAAATTGATCCCTGTATCCGGACAGAGTCTGAGCCGCGTCTCCTCACCCACTCCACAAGTCACGGAGCAGGCCGACCACTCACTCCACGGAGGAAGACTGGGTCCCTTCACTGGCGCTTCCGGGTGGTTCTTCGCACGAATCATTAGACGATCGATTGAAGAGAAGGTCGTCGGCTCTAGACAGGGTCACAGATCATACCACTTCCTTTTCTTATTTTATTCATCATTTATTCACTTATTCGTTGCACTTGCAAAATTAAACTTGAAGCATTCGACATAGGCCTATGTTTGAAAGAATTCTATATCAGTGGCGTAGCCAGGAATTTTTGATGGGGTGGGTTTGGGGGTTTTATGGCCTGGCCGGATGCCCTTCCTGACACCAACCCAACAGCATTAGGGCCTACATCAAATAAAAAGGGAATAAAGTAACAAAGGGAATAAAGTATGAAAAGCAATTGTTACTACAAGCAATTGCCTTGTTTTTCTTTTTTAAATGGATAAATAACCTTTAAAAAAACTTTTTTCCTAAACCAATGGGGGGTTTTAACCCCCGAACTCCCCTGGCTACGCCACTGCCTTATACCGCGTAAACTTGTTCATTTGATGATTAATACGGTGATGATGACGACGATGATGATGAGTGGCGGCAATAACAACAACAACAGCGATGAGCTTAATAAGATAAGTTGATGATTCCATTTTAATTATTCACCTTGTGTGGCAACCTGTTGAGTGAAATCCAGCGACAGCGCACTTAGCAGATTCTTTAAGTCAAATCGTGCTCTGGGCTCTAAAGTTATAAACATGTACACTATTTTAGCAATAAATTAAAAATATTTTAAAACCTTAATTACAATGAGGATGTAAATTGAATGTGTGCATAATAATTTATATGGAAACTGAACGGTTCAAGGACTTGACGATGGCATGTCGGGATAGGAATCTGATTGGTTGCTTCAGTGATTAGTTGAGTTTTAAGACTGTGCATGTTTTGGACCCTTAGTTGAATGAGTCATCGTTGGAATTTGACTTGATGACGCAATTAATTATAATTATCAATATTAACAAGGGTGGCGAAGATGGAATTTGATGATTTGATTGATGATTAGATTGAATTGAGAAATGTAAGTGATATTATGAGTGGAATATAGAATGCTGTTGATGATTGAATCCAATTTGATTCAATGTTGTATCTGTAATAAATTGCAATTTTAATGAAGCATTTATAAAACGCCCCTTCTTAATCCAGTGCCACACCGTGGTAGCGCGCTTCGCATGTAGTCTACTGGTTGCAGTCCGAGCCTTCTGAATGGATATTACATTACGGCCTTGGACACAACGCCTGTCCCTGACGCCAAACATTAGAATTTGATGCTGGTGTCACGATATATAGTCTCCCCAAAATAGAGTCTCCTCTGGCTGAAATAATGTCTCCCGGAGACCCTGTTTTGGAACAAGGCTATCCTATAATTAAAACATTGAATTATTTGGGAACGTATTTTCTTGTTACAGTTCAACATGGTTGGCTATAAATATAGATCAAGTCTCCTGGGATACTTTCTTTCAGCGATGAATAAAATATTCTTCCCCCGGAGACTTCATTTCAGAATACGGTTTACGGGGGCGATTTCATACTGAGACAGATCCATCGAGGGAGACTATGTTTCGAAATAGAGTCTACGAGAAAAGAGACTTTTCGTGGGGCATGCACTCTGTAACTGGACACTGGCGCAGTTTTGGTAAAAATAAACGTCAAGCCCCGTCATGCATTGACCACTTGTCATGGTCATATTGTGTCAATATATCTTCCCGTTACAATTTACATTGCAATTCAACAAATATCGGTAAAAAATGCTGAAGAGCTGGACTTAGCGACTCGTCTACATTGAACTAGGGTCGTGTGGTTGGGATCTCTAGTAATCTGAACCTATGACAGGGCTGTTTTAAAGGAATTTTTAGAACTGCACAACTCCTTCTTTCCTTTCCATCATCTATGGTAAATTACTTCCAATCGGAGGACAATGGCCTTTTTTGCTAGTTTTAGCTGTCCATAAGTGCTTCTACAGTAATAATATTATTGCACATTTTGTGTGCAACTGCACGGTAAAAAAGTCCTGCTGTCTGATCTACCAACCTGCGGAGTCTTCATCGTCTGTCGGGGCCGTCGCTGTTTCTGGGCAATTCTTCGAGCACTGATGAAACTCCTGTCTCTGTTCCTCGCAGTTATTCCGCAGCCACGTGACACAGACCCTTCTCCTCACCTTGTATCCCCTTCCGCAGGTCACCGTGCACGCCGTCCACGGACTCCACGTCGTCCATTCCGTCTGCAGCATGGAACCGTCGGCGAGCAGCTTCGTCGTCAGCTGATAAACCTCGTTGGCCGTCTTCGGAGCAAAGCCGAAGAGACGGCCGATCAGCCTCGGCCAGCTGCTGTCGATCGTGGTCGCTCCTCGCGGCGTCAGATAGTCCATGATCGGGACGCTGAACTCAACGACGTCCTCGGGATTCGGATGACGAATCTCCGTCAGGTTCAGGGACGCATCCGGCTTGAGCATGCTGAGCGTCAAATTGTACCCGTCGCGCTGGACGTAGAGAGCACCGCGTAGGTCGTACTGCTTCCGGGTAGGCAGCTCGTGCTCGTGGTCGATCGGCTTCCTGTGGTGCTTCTTGTGGACGTGGGTGACTGTGGACGGTGGCGCGGTGCTCGTCTCGGAGACAGGTTCGAAATCATCGTCGTCGTCGTCTGAACCAGAACCGACATCGGAACTCTGATCATCTTGCTTGATCTCTGAATCGTACGCGTAATCGGATTCGTAATTCGAGTCACCGACGACGTCCGAATTGCGCCTCGAAAGAGGTTGATCTGGTAAGGCGATGTTGTTCTGCACAAACGGTGGTGCTAACGGTCTAATGGCCACCGGTCTGAAACCCACGCCACCGTAGGCGCCGCCATTGTAGCCACCGCTGTAGCCGACCCCGTAGCCGTAGCCCTTCATCATTTGCTGGAGTCTTCCGACCAACGCATGGCTCCCACCTTGACCCTTTTGAAGGTTGTGCGTTGCCATTAGCAACGTCTTATCCTCAACCGGTCCCAGCCTTTCCAGGATCATGGCGATCCGGTCGAGTCCGTCGGATTTAGAGCTTTGCGGTTCAATCTTCCCTTCCAGTTCGACGACCTTGGCGAGGATCATTGCCGCCGCTTGCTCCGTCTTTTCCCTCAGCATCTTGTCGCCTTTGAAGGCCGTTTCCAGCTCGCTCAGCTTCTTCAGCAGTCGATCCTGAAGCATCGTCAGCTGGGCAAGGGGATTTCTGGAGAGACCAAGCATCGGGTCCAACACCGAATCAATCGTTTCCGACGAAGGGCTGTCCTGGGTTTTATCAAATGCCGATTCATTGTCAGACTTTAATGCACCCGTGTCATTCTTCAGCTCAGGACCCGCAGTAGCCGTAGGCCCTTCCATGTCCTCACCAGGAGGTGAACCAGCCTCACCAGGAGGCAGGCCTTCCCCACCAGTAGGTGAGCCTTCCCCACCAGTAGGCGAACCTTCCCCGCCAGTGGGCGAACCTTCCCCACCAGTAGGCGAACCTTCCCCACCAGTAGGCGAACCTTCCCCACCAAGTGGTAGACCAGCCCCACCAAGAGACGGACCAGCCCCACCAGACTTCTTATGAGGCATAGCTGGGGTTGCGTCAATACCCGATGGTTCTCCAGCCTTCCCCGGAGGTGGACCAGCGCCAAGTCCCGCACTTAGACCACCTTTATTCTTTTTAGGAGTGGCTGGGGTAGCATCAATTCCGATTCCTCCACCTGGCAGACCGCCCTTATCACCCATACCACCCTTAGGCGCTTTCTTCATACCCTTAGCGGGAGACGAAGTAGCGTCACCACCTTCTGAAAAAGGTGGACCAAGGTCAGGGGCTTTATTCTTATCAGGAGCAGCAGTAGCGGACCGCGGACCAGCTTCAAACTTCGATTTCTCAACGGTGTCCGTGTCGTCAGTTTGGTCCGTTTGGTCCGATTGGTCCGATTGGTACGTCTGGTCCGTCTCGTCATCAGGTAGACTGAGAATTATATGACTCATGATCGGTTCGTCAACTTTCATCTGTTGCTGTTGTTGTTCTTGTTGCTCTTGTCGTTCTTGCTGCTGTTCTTGTGTAGTAGTAGAAACTGTAGAGACGATATCATCTTGGAAAGTGGTTATAATATCCCTCCGAATGCGTCTTTCGTGGTCGTACCTTCTTTGCAATAAACTACGTCCGGTCTTGACTTGATGAGTCCTCACCGATGACTCCAAGAGGGTCTTCTGCCTTTTCTCAGCTAATCGGAAAAATCAATTGAAGATGCACAGAATAAGCCGCTTAGACGCACATCATGTATAGGCTAATATAAGTTTATGTAGTGATAATTATTTTATGTAGTGATATTTTATGTAGTGATAATTATTTTATGTAGTGATAATTTATGTAGTGATAATTATTTTATGTAGTGATAATTATTTTATGTAGTGATAATTTATGCAGTGATAATTATTTATGTAGTGATAATTTAATGTAGCGATAGTTTTATGTAGTGATAATTTTATGTAGTGATAATTTTGTGTAGTGGTAATTTTATGTGTAGGCCATCAGTTTCGACAGCAACACATCGTGTTGAACATAGTAGAGACTGTTTTCATGACATGCATCTATAATGAGAAACAGAGGAAAAGAGAGATGGAGATATGGAGAGATAGACAGCTGGAAAGATTTAGAGATAGATAGATGGAGAGATGGAAAATGGAAAGATGGAGAGATAGGAACAAATCGAAACAGCAATGTTCTTAGAAGGGACAAATTGCCAAATAACCCCGCATTCACGTTTTCGTGAATCGAGATCGTGGCTATTACTATCTCAGTCGCATTCTTCTACATTCTTCTTCATTGTCATCATTTCAATCATCACCGCTATCGTCATCGTTATCATCATCATCATCAACATCATCATCATCATCGTCATCGTCATCGTCATCGTCATCGTCATCGTCTTCGTCATCGTCATCGTCATTGTCATCGTCATCGTCATCGTCTTCGTCATCGTCATCGTCATCGTCATCGTCATCGTCATCGTCATCGTCATCGTCATCGTCATCGTCATCGTCATCATCATCATCATCATCATCATCATCATCATCATCATCATCATCATCATCATCATCATCATCATCATCATCATCATCATCATCATCATCATCATCATCAACAACAACAACAACAACAACAGCGTCATCAACAACGACAACGTGATCATCATCGTCGTCATCGACACATTCCAGAGACTCAGTGTGCACCTCAGACAGAAGCAACGTACTGACCAAAATTTCTCGGCCAAAAGGCTGCACAAAATGTGTACCAACCATCTCTGACTTTATATCTGGGTTTAGCCGTCCTTTCATTGTGAGCGTTGCGATCCCAGTTAAGACCTGATAAATATCCAAACACCGCCAACGTTGCTAGACACAGTGCAAACGCTGATATTCGTCTAAAAACGAGTCTGCGCATTTTAAGCATTTAATAAATTACTGCAATGTAAGTCCAGAAACGAAACATGACTTCTAAATGGTTTCGCATCTTTCTCAAATGCATTTCCATGGCAACAGCCAAAATGACGACAAGATGATGACGCCATGATTGTTACAGTTACTGTTAATACTATTTTAAATTATCTTTATTGAATGAATTTGTAACGCGCGCAAGGTCACACTGAAATGTGAATCTGAGTCGCAGATATAATTATGGGCCTAGTCAGCAGCCAGAATATGCAGTTAGAGATCCATGTGCTTGAAAGCCAAGGAGAAGTAGTGAGTTTTGAGCCGTTTTTGAGGGAAGCAGGTGAATTTGAGCTACGAAGCGAGAACGGAAGTCTATTCCATTCCCTGTTTGCAGAGTCATGTATTGTATTGTATTGTATTGTGTTTAAGCATTTATAGAGCGCCTCTAGTAGAGTGACCCGTTCAGAGGCGCTCCCAGTGCGCAAGACCCCATGAGAAGAAGCAGGTTTTAAGAAGAAACAAAGCAGAGGAGAGACTGCCGGACAGAATTGTAGAGTGAACATAAGGGGAAAGATCATTCCAAAGAGAAGGACCAATTGAGGCAAATGATCGAGACTGAGCCATAGCAGTTCTAAACCTTGGAACCAAGAGGTCGAGTCTGTTGGATGAACGAAGTGGACGATGGTAGGAAGCTGAGTGAGGACGCAGTATAACATTAGTCAGTTATTTTGGAGCCTTTAGGATCAGAGTGAGGACCTTAAATAATTGTGTACGATGACGGAGAGGAAGCCAATGAAATTCATCAAACATGAAGGTAGAAATGTGAGAGTACTTGGGAAGGCGGGCAATCAGTCTAGCAGCTGAATCATGTCTATCACCTTGACTGCTGTAGCGCCCCCATGCGGGTGACGGGTCTTCCGACGATTCGGGTAACGGGTTCGGTGTCTGGGTCGGATCTTGCGCATAACGGCACGTCTTATTGGTCGCGTACTGAGATTCAGCCATGTCACTGAATACATGTGTATGCATGATGTCTTGCACTGGCTCCCTTTCCCACAGAGGATGCACGCGAGGACTTCTTTTTAATAACTGATCTGCATCGTAGCCCAGCTTCATTTCATAGCCACCCCTCTAGGGCTGGGTCGGTATGGCAGACACGGGGTAGGTAGGTTAAGGTCTAGACTTACATGTACTTAGGCACGGCATAGGCCCACTTAGATCCATTTATTTATTTCTCGCATTTGCTATAGCGAATGTGTCATAGAATGTGTCGGTGTCCTAGAAATCAGTATTTAAAGATGTAAAGACATTGAAAACGGTGGCGAAAGCCGCGAAATTAACAGCAACCGTAAGTATAATTGAATGATAAATAGATAAAATAGCAGTTAAACATCAGATAGGAATTTTTGTAGCCTAATTTGACGAGAATGAATTGATTAACATTGTCATCTATGTAGTGATAATTTTATTTCATATCGTAGAGTAGGCCTACGGTAGCCTATAGCGTAAAATAATCGTACCTCGTTGCAACGTACTCTAGAGTCAACAGTGCCTACAGGTAGGCTATCAATGAATTATAGAGTAGAAAGTATGCATAGAGTCCACCCTGTCTCCTCCACCGTCGCAATTTGCAGTCAATTAGTCAGTTACAGTTACTATAATTGATAATTATGGGTAGTCCTCGTTTTCCGTTTCAGATCGAAATGCATTAGGACGCTCTGGACGACTTTCTAGGCAAGCAAATAATGAGTCTGCAGTCGTCACAAACATTCGATCTTCTGTTATTATAGGCTGGATTTATATATATATATATATATATATATATATATGGGTGTGGGTGTGTGTGTGTGTGTTTGTGGGACTGTGTGTGTAAAATTCTGTATGTATATTAAAGTCTATATACATATACAATATGGGTCTACATACATGTAGGCTATGTTATGCACAATTGATTGATGTTTCAGCATTGTTGCAGGGGTTTAGTAAGTTATAGCACTAGAGTGACTATAGACAAAATTGAAATGTAGCGAGCACACAGAGATAGTGGCTCCTGCCTGCAACGACAAACATTGCATTGGATTTGGACAACATCTGAGGACCAGATGACCCTGTGTCTCAATACAGAGACTAGGCCTATAGCTGACACGCAGTGCGTCCTGGTGCGGTGTACTGTGTACTGTCCGTTTGGAAAAAAATCTGGCACGATGCATGGATAATTTTATCTAAACTCGTCGACACAATGACAACAATTCTATAAGCTTCTATAGTTAGTTAAATTTTAGCATTGTGGCCCCCTAATGTCCTTCGACTAAGAAAAAGTGACCCTCGTGTTCTCCAACTTAGAAAAAGTGGCCCTAAAGGCAAAAAAGATTGGGAACCACTGCACTAGAGTGACTATATAGACACAATTGAAATGTAGCGAGCACACAGAGATAGTGGCTGCTGCCTGCAACGAAAAACACATTGCATTGGATTTGGACAACATCTGAGGACCAGATGACCCTGTGTCAGAGTGTCTCAGTACAGAGACGAGCTAACACGCAGTGCGACCTGGTGCAGTGTACTGTCCTGTTCGTCTGGAAAATCTGGCACGATGGATAATTTTATCTAAAGTCACGGACAACACGCATGCAGCTAAAGAAATATCAAGAAACATTCTCAACTAATTTCAAACAGAATCGCTTTAACATTAATATTTGATTAGATTTATTACATTGCGTTTGACGGTTTCGATATTGGACCAAATAAATGATTGCAAATATACAGAGTTTCATACCGACTTACTTCTATACATAGATCTAGCTCTGCTTATATGTGTATTTTTACATATATTATATTATACATATAGGCCTACATGCATACATGTATGTATTTGAATAATTATGTAAGGAATATTATGTGCTCGTATACAGAACTAGACATACATAGGGACAGACCCAGATGGACAGACAGAGAAAGAGAGGGCACTAGTGTAGGCGCTTCGCTAGAGAATAATTATATACTGTCCAATTAATCATGCATTCAAATTGAAAGCCGGACATGCCATGCTTTCCATTGACGGAAAGAACATTAATTTTACTCTGCGCTAGTCTGCGGAAAACTTTCGTCGGTGTCAAGCAGCACACTATAGATTACGTAATGCATATTATTAGCTGCTATTGAATAGAGTCTGAGAAGCCTGATCTAAAATCTCATCTGTCTATGGTAGTAACAATAGCATGATGCAGTATTTTTTCTGATTTATTGCACTCGCTTTGCGTTTAGTCTCCACGTTTGTCGCTCAGATATATAAAGGATTTGCATTGCATTAGGTTCATTTCGATTCCTACCGTGAGGTACAAAAATGTTATTCGAAAAGGTTTGTCCGCAACACTCGCAAGCAGGCCATTAATTAATTTTGATTTGTTCTAAGTAACGGAAAGTTGATGTTAATACAACATTCAACAAGTCAAACAAGTTAAAGTTTTTGTTCCATGTTTCTGACTTGATATTTAATACTTAATAGGCTACTTAATACTTAGCCTACACTAGCCTGATACCTAATGCGATCTTGAGGAGCGCCACATGTGGCTGCTCACGGATGTTGTCTAGTTCTTTATAGATTCTTCTCTAAGGTTCAACCTGCTCGTTAGCTGTTTTTATATATAAAACTCCCTTGTAACGACATGGCCATGTTATGGCGCCTTATAAATTGTCGTAGTAACTATCATTATTATTATTATTATTATTATTATTATTATTATTATTATTATTATTATTATATTATTATTATTATTATTATTATTATTATTATTATTATTATTATTATTATTATTATTATTATCATAATCATTTATTTCCGTTTCAAACTGTGCAAACAAATGTGCAGATGTGCAAACGCCTGACAAACACAGGCACAATGTGCTAATTGTTTTATTATTATTATTATTATTATTATTATTATTATTATTATTATTATTATTATTATACATTTTATTCAAGACAAAGTTTTTTTGTCCATTACATTCGAACAACCCTAATGTCTAGGCTACTATCGACATATTAATGTGCCACACAGTCTCATCTGCTGCAGGTCGCTTCCATCTGTCGTTATTATTATTATTATTATTATTATTATTATTATTATTATTATTATTATTATTATTATTATTATTATTATTGTTAGTAGTAGTAGTAGTAGTAGTAGTAGTAGTAGTAGTAGTAGTAGTAGTAGTAGTAGTAGTAGCAGCAGTATTAGTAGTAGTAGCAGTAGCAGTAGCAGTAGCAGTAGCAGCAGCAGCAGTAGTAGTAGTAGTAGTAGAAGTAGTAGTAGCAGCAGCAGCAGCAGCAGCAGCAGCAGCAGCAGCAGCAGCAGCAGTAGTAGTAGTAGTAGTAATGCATTATTATAGTTCATCTTTTTAAACGATGCTTCTATATATAGGCTACCAAGAGCGCCATTCGTTGGAAGAGGATTAATACAACGGATCAGTCACAATGTTATGTCTCATCTGCTCTGATCAGCCAGGCGCCATCCGCTTAACGATAGAAGCGCCACATCAATGATCTGAGACAAACAAGAGGCTACCGTCTATAAATTAATTATTCATGTGTTGAATAGTTTCTTATAGAATACTCGGGTTTAAGCTGGGGCGTAGAGCAGGCCTAAGTTCATACGCTCTACGTCCTCTGTACGTTATTGAATACATCTGATGAATGAATGTCCTACGTCCATTGTCTTTGCCTTTGATCGATGATACTGCTAAGTTGTCCGATTGTTCGCTGCCGTCAACATCCGATCAAGTCCAGTACGTAACAGTTGCTTACAAATAATGCCTTTACGTTGCTACACTATGCTACAGTATTGAATCTATAAAGGCAAACGTGAGCAGGAAACGGCGCAACGGCATAACTTCTGTCTGTGATTTCTCCGCTGATGTCTAGCAAGAAGACAGAACCGACCATTGTTCCTAACGGAGAGAGCATCACCGCACTGGCAGGCTGCAGCCTTATAGAGCTTCGAATATATCAAATGCAACCGTTAGATCAATGTGTTCAGCTCTAGCTTTACACGAAGCTAGTCAAAGCAGAGTCTCCGAGAGTCGCAGTCAGTATGGACGCAGGAAAGTCGCTGCTTGTGGTTCTATTGCTCTTCATCGCCCAAGTGGATCGACTGAATGGTAGGTTGTCACGTAAGCTTATATATATAGCCTACGCTATTTAATCAAGCTTAAGCTTACTGATTATATTTTGCTTTTCTCGCGGCTCTCCTTTCCAGGTTTCCAATATATTACTTTACTTTGCTTTATTCTGTTGCACCTTTGTTTAGTATAGGACCTACTTTACATTACCTTGCTACGTTATCTTGCCAAACTACACTCTGCCATACTTTACTTTTATTTACTTCACTTCACTTCGCTGAACCTTCTCAGTTCTCACAATAACTTATTTCAATTTTCTTTGCTTAAATTCATTCGCTTTGCGTTGATCTGTCTTAATTCAGTTTAACTCATTTTTCTATTATTTTTCAGTGAATATAATTTATAGGCCTAATCACAAAGCCTCAGAGCTTCGGGGCTCATAGGCGCAACCGCCTATGGGACCCAACGGGACGCGTCTCCCAACTTTTGAGAGACTTGGAACGGTCCCACCAACTTTCGACGAACGGTTCTCCCCAACTTTCGACGAGAGGTCTGGGACGGTCTCCCCCAACTTTTGCCACCGACTGCTGCTAATAGTCATTTCAATATAGATTGGCATATTAAGAACGTAGCTTCTCAGCATTAAGGCTGAATCAAGAGCGTTTTATCCTGCCTGTAGGGCAGTGTAGGCCTGCATCTTACCCGGCAATTCGAAAAGACGCTTTTGTAGTTTTAAACCAAGACTATCAACACTGAAATGACAAGCAATTTCGTAAAAACGACGGCCTAAAATGCTGCCATTGCAGAGTGGAAATTCAAACAATTTCGAGATTGGGATGGGGCACATCCCCGCCCCAGACCCCGAAAGCTCCCCGCTTACGACGCTCCTCCATAACCCCTAATCGTTAGAGACTTCTTGACTTCGGCAATCGCGGCTTCGCGCGTCTCGCGCTCACTATTGTTTGTCACTCCTATATTAATAATAATTCCATTTGTCTCCCCACCCAACTTTTAGGACGTGGTTGCGCCTATGTCGGGGCAACTCTACGGTTTCTGTTGGTAGAGAATTTGTTTAATACCGTAATTTTGGACTATCGGAGAGTTCTTTTGGCAATGAAAAGTAGGGTTCTTTGGTCCAAACTGCAGGAAGCAAGGGCAGTTGCAAGTTAGACTATAATTATACTATAGGTCAGTTTGATGCAAGTCAAGTCAGATTCACGAATATTCTAATTTACATATTGTTGTTTTAAATTAATCAATGAAGGACTCTCTCTCTCTCTCTCTCTCTCTCTCTCTCTCTCTCTCTCTCTCTCTCTCTCTCTCTCTCTCTCTCTCTCTCTCTCTACCCATCTCCATCAGATCCTCCTTGAGCGTGCTTCTCCAGGTCTTTCTCGGGCGTCCTCTGCTCCTCTTTCCTCCTTCCGGTAAAATATGCCCGTCCAGCAGTGTGTCTTCGCTTCTTCGCCTTTGTGTACCGGATTGGCAGCCTCTTGTCGTTTCTGTAGCGGTAGTTGGGTTTTACAGGGATGGAGTTGCTAACCCCATGCCCTAACCCTCCTCCTTTTCCAACCGGGCTTGGAACCGGCTTTGGCGAGTTAATGAAGGACACGACGTGTCGAAATATATTTCCAAATTGCTTCAGCATCTGGGACGATCCATCTAGTTGTGAATTAATGTAATTGAAGAGAAAAGTGATCCGATCAAAAGTTTGTAACTTCATATTTGTGCCTTAGAGAAAAACCCATTCAACTTAGACTTATCATGTAGGCTTTTTTACGACATTTCTATTATTAGCTGGGTTAACGTGCCGCTTACAGCACCTGCTATGAATTCTATTTCTTACAAGACTGAGTTCCATTAAAATCTTCACCGAGACCTTGGTTATTATTTTTGATATGGTGAGAAACTTTCCCGAGACTTTCTGTTCAGCATTCTCCAGTGTTTAATCTAGACGTCTCTGGGAGGAACTTCCTCCCCCAGGATTGACATTTCCCCCCCAGAAAAATTTGACGAAATGATATTGGTTTTTAGTTACTGTTTTCATCATTGTTTTATATGAAGTGTTATAATATACCGTGATATTATTTATTATTATTATATGATCATTATGACATTATTTACTACTATAATATATGATACTATCATGTTAAGATGACACCTTAAAACGCTGCCATTGCAATGTGGAAATTCAAAAAGTTTCTAATGGGTCACTGAAAAAGTACAGCTATTTTGTTAAGATGACCCCTTAAAATGCTGCTATTGCAATGTGGAAATTCAAAAATTTTCTAATGGGCCACTGAAAAAGTACAGCTATTTTGTTAAGATGACCCCTTAAAATACTGCCATTGCAATGTGGAAATTCAAAAAGTTTCTAATGGATCACAGAAAAAGTACAGCTATTTTGTAAACATGACCCCTCAAAATGCTGCTATTACAATGTGGAAAATCAAAAATGTTCTAATGTGTCACTGAAAAAGTAGGCCTACAGCTATTTTGTTAAGACGACACCTTAAAATGCTGCCATTGCATTGTGGAAATTCAAAAATTTTCTAATGGGCCACTGAAAAAGTACAGCTATTTTGTTAAGACGACACCTTAAAATGCTGCCATTGCAAAATGGTAATTCAAAAATTTTCTAATTGGCCACTGAAAAAGTACAGCTATTTTCGACACCTTAAAATGCTGCCACTGCAATGTGGAAATTAAAATTTTTTCTAATGGGTCACTGAAATAGTACAGCTATTTTGTACGGACGACACCTTAAAATGTTGCCATTGCAATGTGGAAATTCAAAATTTTTCTAATGGGTCACTGAAAAAGTACAGCTATTTTGTTAAGACGACACCTTAAAATGCTGCCATTGCAATGTGGAAATTCAAAAATTTTCTAATGGGTCACTGAAAAAGTACAGCTATTATTTTTTTAAGACGACACCTTAAAATGCTGCCATTGCAATGTGGAAATTCAAAAAGTTTCTGATGGGTAGGGGCACATCCCTTTCCCATACCCCTCCCCCTCCCCTCCCAGTCTCGGTGCTATGCGCATCACGAGCGTCCTTCGGACGTTCAATTGTCTCCCCCCAGAAACCTCAATTCCTCCCCTCCCAGAGGAGGGGGACTAGATTAAAAACTGAGCATTCTCACGAAACCAGGTCTCCCACGCCCTTCTCTATGAGCTGGTTCCCGTGATTTGGCTTTCGTGGGCGCTGTAGAAGTCTCGAGATTACAATTGCGATTGCGATTCTCTTAGTAATTATAACACTGTTTCAAATATCTCGTTACATTAATGTAATGTAATGTAAATCTTCGAGAATTTCTCAGCGCCCACAAAAGCCACGTCAGGGAGGCCAGCTTATTCACCGGCGCTAACCGACATTAACTTACCTATAGCCTCGTAAACTTTACATAAACTGGTTACTTTTCAGCGACACGTCAGAACCTGGCCTATAATCAGTCGACTTGTCAGATATCGACATATTACTCCGTCAACCAAGTGCCATGTTCATCGGACAAAGCCGTTGATGGCCTCCTCCTACCGGTCAATCAGCCCAACTTATGTTCAGCGAGCCGAGCACTCACACAGCACGCTGAGAATCCTTGGTGGGCCGTTGATCTCGGCCAGGATTATCAGATTGAACTGGTCAACATCACCACCGACCATTTGACCAGCGACTATCGTATGTACAAGCCTTAGTCTTTGGCCGTCGTCCGCTCAAAAATAACTTAGCGAAATGATCGTAGATGATAATGCACCGTCAAGAATGTAAGGGAAAGTGTGGAAAGTGAAGTAAGACGAGGAAAGTTGAGGAAGGTTAATTATTGTAAAGTAGAGACCTAATAGTATGTAGTTTTATCTTTTCCCGCTCTCTATCTCTTCTTCCGTTTCTCTTTGTCTCGCTCTTTCTCGCTTTTCCTCCCTCTATCTATTTCTTTCTCTCGCTCACTCCCTCTTTTTCTCGATGAATGCATCTTACGTAATTGCACAGTCTGCAAAGGCTCAAAAGTACTTTTGTGTTGGAAGTGTCCATGACGTCATCACGCATTTTTTCACGTTGTCGTCACGCAAAAAAATTGGTCACGTGCATCTAGCAAACAGATGGATGAACTATTGGCCAAAGAGAGTGGCTGAGTGGATTGTTGTTGGCTTAAGCGATTTATCGCTTTGGTTCGAGGGTGAGAAGAATAGGGTAAGGTTGCCATGAGTCACGTTGGTCCTATCTTCTACAGTGGCGGCGCCAGGATTTCAGTTTCGGGGGGCTGAAGCCTCGCGGCGAAAATTTCACATTTTCATCCGCAAAAATTTCTGACGGCCTTTTTTTTAGCCATCGACAGAAATCTCGTGAAAATGTTCCATATTCGCCGCCAAAATTTCTGAAGACCTTTTTTTAGTCATCGACAGAAATCTCGTGAAAATTGTCCATATTCGCCGCCAAAATTTCTGACGACTTTTTTTAGTCGTCAGAGCCGAAAATCGTGGATATTTCAATGTAAAAATTCGGATGGCCCTTTTTTAGGGGGGTTGAGCCTCTTGTAGGGGGCTTAGCCCCCAGCCCCCTAGCGCCGCCACTGATCTTCTAAACCGGTCCGGAAATTATCTGCGGCCTTACTCCTTAGCGAGATGGCATTATGCTTTGCTAATAGAGCCCAATGCAGATTTTAAGCGGTACAACTATTATATCTTACGCTAATTTAATTAGAAAATACGGCATTGAAAGATTCGTCCATCAATTGTTAATCAATTGGTCATGAACCGTTGTCGATTTACAGTTTCTCAATGAACATAGTTTACACTGATTAGCCTGCAGGATTATAGATCTAGGCCTATATTTAACACCGCATTTTCATTCGGGTTATTTACCTCTCTTTCACGCCGTGATGATGAGCTAGCGGTCAATCGGTGCACCTAGTTGACATGCAGTGATTACGTTCATTGACTGCTGCTAATGTGACAGTGGCAATCACCGACACTTGTCACATCGTCCTGGTGGAGTCAACAAGGGGGAAATAGGCCTATTGACGCCGTAAACACACAACGGAAAGTTGAAAAACATTACAAAACTGAAAAACACAAAGGACTCACGATTTCCCAACTTAAATCAATTTTGAATTTTTATCGCATCAACACTTTCTGATATCACATCATGATGATCCGTCCTTTTGGTTCTATTTGTAGGTCCGATCTATGTGCACGACCTCTTAGTTGGAATATCAAATGCCACTCCGTGCAGCGCTCCGATTCCAAAGCTGCCGAGCAGCTATTCCAAATGCACATACCGGCAGGAGAACTTGCCTTTACGGGAAACCACTTCCATCTACTGCGAAGCCGACACACTATCGGGAAGATATCTCTTCTTGCAAATGCAAGACACGCAAGGATATCTGGTACTAGCAGAAGTTGAAGTCTATGCATTGCAGCCAGGTAAATTACCAATAATAATAAGAAGAATGAAAGTAGGCCTATATTGCGCCGCAAGATGGATTCAAATCCGGACATAATACATTCAGACTAACAGTCGTGAACCCGTCCTGCATTGCGCTGTTATTTTCATACTCACTCAAGCTATTATAAAGACGTCTAAGATGCACGGGTGATAATAGAGGCAAATATAGCGGACCAAGGGATGGTAAGAATGAGGTATGTCAATGAAGTTTAATCTTCGTTGGCTACCGTCAAGAGTAGCCTATATATTAATATCATTGTTATTATTTTTGCAACTGCCATATATTCATCAAAATTATAAACGACAGCAATTATTATTAATTTGCATATAATTTTATTATTATCTTTTATACTTTACTCAGGCAGCCTATTTGTAATCCCTCAGGTGTTCCAGACTATATCCAGAAACTGGAATAGTACTACTATGGAACGATTTTCTTCAGCATTTGATATAGTAGACCATGATATTCTACTACATCGTCTTGAAACTTCTTTTGGTCTTAGTGGCCTTCCTCTTCTTTGGTTTTGTTCATATCTTACTGACCGTACCCAAATGGTTATACTAGATGACTCTCGCACCTCATGGGTTCCTGTTAAATTTGGAGTTCCTCAAGGATCCGTACTAGGTCCACTTCTTTATATCTTGTTTACAGCTGATATCCCTCTTCTCTTTGCTAAACACTCAGCCTCTGGTCACCTCTATGCTGATGATGTCCAAACTTTTGTTCATGGTTCCTCTTCCCAGCAACTTGATCTTTGTCAGTCTATTGAATCTCTTTCTGCTGATCTCAATTGTTGGATGTCCTCAAATCGTCTTTCGCTCAACTCTTCCAAGACTCAGTTGATCTGGTTGGGCACTCGTCAACAGCTTAACAAGCTTGATTACGTTTTACTTGCCAAGCACTTTCCTCAATTTACTTTTGTGACAACTGTCCGTGACCTGGGTGTTACTATTGACAATACTCTTTCCTTCTCTACACATATTGCTAATATTTCTCGGTCCAGTTTCTATCATCTGCGACGTTTACGTGCCATTCCATTAGACGATCTGTCTCTTCAGCGATTTTTTCTTCTATGGTCCATGCCTTCATCTGTTCCCGCATTGACTATTGTAACTCGTTACTCATTGGTCTACCTAAAATCCGTCTGGCTCCTCTTCAATCGGTACTTAATGCATCTGCACGTTTGATTGCCCGCCTTCCTCGTTTCTCTCACATTTCGACTTTCATGACTGAACACCTTCACTGGCTTCCTTTGACTGCCCGGATTCATATAAAATTCTTTTTCTTACCTATAAGATGTTTTTGGGTCAAGCGCCTCGCTACCTTTGTGATCTTATTAGGAAGCCTTTCTCTGCTACCACTGGACGTCCTCTCCGCTCTTTAGACCGTCATGATCTTCTTGTACCACGATCTCGGACTGCCACAGCCCAACATCGCGTCTTTGCCTCTGTCTGCCCTTTACTGTGGAATGGCGTTCCTCCTAGTATTCGTTCCCAGATTTTATCTGGAGGCTTTACTTTTTCTGCCCGTTGTCTTAAGACTTTTCTTTTTCCAGGAGTTCTTCGCACTGGGAGCACCTCTGATTAGGTTGTACTGTGAGAGGCGCTTTATAAATCCCAAAATAGAATAGAATAGAATAGAATAGAATTTCTCCTTCGTAAAGATTTTATATATAATTGCATATGCTAGTATTATTATTATTATTATTATTATCATTATTATTATTATTATTATTATTATTATCATTATTATTGACATGTTATTGTTATTGAATGGCTACCCCTTTTCCAAAGCGGGCATCGAGTTAACGAAAGAGCCCGTGAAGGCCACAGCGTTAAAGCGCTGAATAGTAATTGAGAGTCTTTGGAAGAGGAAGGACGTCTCCCTCAGATCGTCTGACGCCTGCGACAGGTGACGACCTAAATCAGTTAACAAATCAATTCCTCTAGAATTGATGGGACCTAGGGTCTCCAGGGCCAACGGAATGAAGACATGTGTAGCTGTAAACGCCAAATATTTTTGTTCCTTTCTACTATCTGCTAGTTCTGCTGCTGCTCCTGCAGTGACAGCCGTTGCCTGCAGATAGGAGGGCGCAAGGGTGTCGACCACAGTGGCATCCCATACAAGACTTCGGCTCGCTTTCCAAGGGATAAGGGTGGTGCCGTCCGGTCTCCTCCCGTCCGAACGTAGCATGCCCCGTGGTTCTTTGACCGATGGAAAAAAGGCTCTGATGAGGCTCCGTTGGATTACATCGTTGATGGCAGCGTGCCTGGCGACGCGACCAAAGCCCAGAGCACAGGAGAGGCCGTGTGTCCCTCTAGCGGTGACCGGCGTGCCACAAGCGCAGACGTGAGGTTGACAGATATTGGCTCCTAGACGAAGTCCAACTGCCACTCTGATGGCCTCGTCGCTGAGTCTAAGGCCACAGGAGGTAATCGGCAGGCAATGTAGCCAGTCGCTGGCGTGCTGGAAAGACACGGCTTTCATGGATGCAATATCACACGGTAGGATGACTCGTGACAGCACCTTCAAACTTATCATTATTATTATTATTATTATTATTATTATTATTATTATTATTATTATTATTATTATTATTATTATTATTATTATTATTATTATTATTATTATTATTATGTGATCTGCGTTCTGGAGAATTGTTTCAACTGCATAATTGCACACTGTAACCGGTTGCGGTCTGTCAACTGGATTGTTGAATAAAGGAAAATTATTTTTATTATTATTATTATTATTATTATTATTATTATTATTATTATTATTTTATTTTTTTATTTTTTTAATTATTTTTATTATTATAACACATTTATTTCTTCAAAAACTAATACAATCACATGCAGACAAGTAAAAATAATCGTTTTCAACGTTAGGCCTTAGGCCTCTCAATGTCTAGGCTGTTAAGTTCCGTCGTGCCCAACACTGACAACGAATTTCCTCTTTGAAGCGCGACTGATATGCGCTGAAGCAGATGGTTAGTTTCTCGCTGGTCACCAGTCGCCGCAGAAATCCTCCTTCCTAGCTCCTAAGCAAATTCCAGAGACTCGGTGTGCCAGCTTCCTCCGGTTTCGATGGCCACAGGAACGAAATGATGCGACTGCGAGATGGCAGCATATTTAGTGGTCTTATTTCTTGCTGCTTTTTCCGCTGCTGCACTTGCGTTTTGCGATGTAAGATGTTCGTACGAGGCTGCAAATATGTCCGGCACGGTGACGTCCCAAGCCAGGCAGCGACCGCTGGACCAGGGTATTATAGTAACTCCGTCTGGTCTTTTGCCATCGGTTCTGGAAAGACCATTGGGTTCTTTGATGGCGGGTATTTTGGCTCTCGTGAACGCCCGCCAAATCACGTCGTTTATCATAGCATGCCGTTGTTGTCTTCCTGCACCTTTCGGACAAGAGAATCCGTGATGGCCTAAGGGTTCTACCACGGCACCACATTTACACGTATGTTTTTCACACAACACAGTACCCAGACGAATGCCTACTGCAACTCTCAACACCTCTCCCGTCATCCGTAATCCAGCTGTTGTAATGGGAAGTGCATGGAGCCAGTCTCCTGAATGTGACGATTGTACGGCTAGCAATCGTGATTGAGATGCTGAATCTGCAGCTCTTTCTTTATTATTATTATTATTATTATTATTATTATTATTATTATTATTATTATTATTATTATTATTATTATTATTATTATTATTATTATTATTTTATTTATTTATTTTTTTTGCCCCGAGGTATACAGGATCCCTCAGGGACTTCACTACCGCCTAATATAAAATCACAGTCTGGAACTATTCATTATTATTATTATTATTATTATTATTATTATTATTATTATTATTATTATTATTATTATTATTATTATTATTATTATTATTATTATTATTATTATTATTATTATTATTAATAATAATATTAATATTATTACTATTATTATTATTATTACTGTTATTATTATTATTATTACTATTATTATTATTATTACTACAGTACTACTATAGTCACAATAATAATAACAATGATAATATTAATCATTGGAACCTTGACGAATAGGGTCAACTCCAGAAGACAAATCTGATTTTATCAATCGTGTTGAAGTCCCTGAAGGATCATGTGGACCTAAAAAATGTAAAAACAAAAACAAAAATTAATAATTATTATTATTAGCAGTAGTATTCATGATGATGATGATGATGATGATGATGATGATGATGATGATGATGATGATGATGATGATGATGATGATGATGATGATGATGATGATGATGATGATGATGATGATGATGATGATGATGATGATGATGATGATGATGATGATGAAGATGATGATGATGATGATGATGATGATGATGATGATGATGATGATGATGATGATGGTGAAAAAGATGGCGACGACGTCGAAGGTTTTTATTACTGCAGAGACGATGATGGTTGTGGATGATCTTGATGATATGCCAACAACAAAATTCATGCCACCCTTTACATATAATGAAACTGGTGATCCCAATAACAAACAATTTATTAAATTATTTAATCGGAGTCGTTTTATCTTTCTGCTTCAATTAATCTAGTTTATTTTTGAAGAAACCGCGACGTCACGAATAGCTGACACAACGAGATCGCATCTAACTACCATTACAACAGTGGTTCGAAGTAGGTCTAGGTCTTCTGGGAACCTCGAACAAGGAACGACCACCACTCCAGCAAAACAGACAACATACTCTGATAAATCTGTCAAGGTTGGCGCTTCGTCTTTCTTCTCAACATCCAGCCTCTCGACGTTGTCGTCCTCCATCTTCTCGTTGTCCAACTCCATCGCTGAAACTACGAACACAAATCCATTCTATGCAACAACAACTGAGACGTCTATCAATGTCCAAACCATTGACAACAAGAAAAGTATATCCTCGACGATTGGGCCTACTGAGACAACATTTGCAACAGCTGAGACTGGTACAATGTCGTCCTCCATCTTCTCGTTGTCCAACTCCATCGCTGAAACTACGAACACAAATCCATTCTATGCAACAACAACTGAGACGTCTATCAATGTCCAAACCATTGACAACAAGAAAAGTATATCCTCGACGATTGGGCCTACTGAGACAACATTTGCAACAGCTGAGACTGGTACAATGTCGTCCTCCATCTTCTCGTTGTCCAACTCCATCGCTGAAACTACGAACACAAATCCATTCTATGCAACAACAACTGAGACGTCTATCAATGTCCAAACCATTGATAACAAGAAAAGTATATCCTCGACGATTAGGCCTACTGAGACAACATTTGCAACAGCTGAGACTGGTACAATGTCGTCCTCCATCTTCTCGTTGTCCAACTCCATCGCTGAAACTGCGAACACAAATCCATTCTATACAACAGCGACAACTGAGACGTCTATCAATGTCCAAACCATTGACAACAAGAAAAGTATATCCTCGACGATTAGGCCTACTGAGACAACATTTGCAACAGCTGAGACTGGTACAATGTCGTCCTCCATCTTCTCGTTGTCCAACTCCATCGCTGAAACTGCGAACACAAATCCATTCTATACAACAGCAACAACTGAGACGTCTATCAATGTCCAAACCATTGACAACAAGAAAAGTATATCCTCGACGATTAGGCCTACTGAGACAACATTTGCAACAGCTGAGACTGGTACAATGTCGTCCTCCATCTTCTCGTTGTCCAACTCCATCGCTGAAACTACGAACACAAATCCATTCTATGCAACAACAACTGAGACGTTTATCAATGTCCAAACCATTGACAACAAGAAAAGTATATCCTCGACGATTGGGCCTACTGAGACAACATTTGCAACAGCTGAGACTGGTACAATGTCGTCCTCCATCTTCTCGTTGTCCAACTCCATCGCTGAAACTACGAACACAAATCCATTCTATGCAACAACAACTGAGACGTCTATCAATGTCCAAACCATTGACAACAAGAAAAGTATATCCTCGACGATTGGGCCTACTGAGACAACATTTGCAACAGCTGAGACTGGTACAATGTCGTCCTCCATCTTCTCGTTGTCCAACTCCATCGCTGAAACTGCGAACACAAATCCATTCTATGCAACAACAACAACTGAGACGTCTATCAATGTCCAAACCATTGACAACAAGAAAAGTATATCCTCGACGATTAGGCCTACTGAGACAACATTTGCAACAGCTGAGACTGGTACAATGTCGTCCTCCATCTTCTCGTTGTCCAACTCCATCGCTGAAACTACGAACACAAATCCATTCTATGCAACAACAACTGAGACGTCTATCAATGTCCAAACCATTGACAACAAGAAAAGTATATCCTCGACGATTGGGCCTACTGAGACAACATTTGCAACAGCTGAGACTGGTACAATGTCGTCCTCCATCTTCTCGTTGTCCAACTCCATCGCTGAAACTACGAACACAAATCCATTCTATGCAACAACAACTGAGACGTCTATCAATGTCCAAACCATTGACAACAAGAAAAGTATATCCTCGACGATTGGGCCTACTGAGACAACATTTGCAACAGCTGAGACTGGTACAATGTCGTCCTCCATCTTCTCGTTGTCCAACTCCATCGCTGAAACTGCGAACACAAATCCATTCTATGCAACAACAACAACTGAGACGTCTATCAATGTCCAAACCATTGACAACAAGAAAAGTATATCCTCGACGATTAGGCCTACTGAGACAACATTTGCAACAGCTGAGACTGGTACAATGTCGTCCTCCATCTTCTCGTTGTCCAACTCCATCGCTGAAACTACGAACACAAATCCATTCTATGCAACAACAACTGAGACGTCTATCAATGTCCAAACCATTGACAACAAGAAAAGTATATCCTCGACGATTGGGCCTACTGAGACAACATTTGCAACAGCTGAGACTGGTACAATGTCGTCCTCCATCTTCTCGTTGTCCAACTCCATCGCTGAAACTACGAACACAAATCCATTCTATGCAACAACAACTGAGACGTCTATCAATGTCCAAACCATTGACAACAAGAAAAGTATATCCTCGACGATTAGGCCTACTGAGACAACATTTGCAACAGCTGAGACTGGTACAATGTCGTCCTCCATCTTCTCGTTGTCCAACTCCATCGCTGAAACTACGAACACAAATCCATTCTATGCAACAACAACAACAACTGAGACGTCTATCAATGTCCAAACCATTGACAACAAGAAAAGTATATCCTCGACGATTAGGCCTACTGAGACAACATTTGCAACAGCTGAGACTGGTACAATGTCGTCCTCCATCTTCTCGTTGTCCAGCTCCATCGCTGAAACTACGAACACAAATCCATTCTATACAACAGCAACAACTGAGACGTCTATCAATGTCCAAACCGTTGACAACAAGAAAAGTATATCCTCGACGATTAGGCCTACTGAGACAACATTTGCAACAGCTGAGACTGGTACAATGTCGTCCTCCATCTTCTCGTTGTCCAGCTCCATCGCTGAAACTACGAACACAAATCCATTCTATACAACAGCAACAACTGAGACGTCTATCAATGTCCAAACCGTTGACAACAAGAAAAGTATATCCTCGACGATTAGGCCTACTGAGACAACATTTGCAACAGCTGAGACTGGTACAATGTCGTCCTCCATCTTCTCGTTGTCCAACTCCATCGCTGAAACTACGAACACAAATCCATTCTATGCAACAACAACTGAGACGTCTATCAATGTCCAAACCATTGACAACAAGAAAAGTATATCCTCGACGATTGGGCCTACTGAGACAACATTTGCAACAGCTGAGACTGGTACAATGTCGTCCTCCATCTTCTCGTTGTCCAACTCCATCGCTGAAACTACGAACACAAATCCATTCTATGCAACAACAACTGAGACGTCTATCAATGTCCAAACCATTGATAACAAGAAAAGTATATCCTCGACGATTAGGCCTACTGAGACAACATTTGCAACAGCTGAGACTGGTACAATGTCGTCCTCCATCTTCTCGTTGTCCAACTCCATCGCTGAAACTGCGAACACAAATCCATTCTATACAACAGCGACAACTGAGACGTCTATCAATGTCCAAACCATTGACAACAAGAAAAGTATATCCTGGACGATTAGGCCTACTGAGACAACATTTGCAACAGCTGAGACTGGTACAATGTCGTCCTCCATCTTCTCGTTGTCCAACTCCATCGCTGAAACTGCGAACACAAATCCATTCTATACAACAGCAACAACTGAGACGTCTATCAATGTCCAAACCATTGACAACAAGAAAAGTATATCCTCGACGATTAGGCCTACTGAGACAACATTTGCAACAGCTGAGACTGGTACAATGTCGTCCTCCATCTTCTCGTTGTCCAACTCCATCGCTGAAACTACGAACACAAATCCATTCTATGCAACAACAACTGAGACGTCTATCAATGTCCAAACCATTGACAACAAGAAAAGTATATCCTCGACGATTGGGCCTACTGAGACAACATTTGCAACAGCTGAGACTGGTACAATGTCGTCCTCCATCTTCTCGTTGTCCAACTCCATCGCTGAAACTACGAACACAAATCCATTCTATGCAACAACAACTGAGACGTCTATCAATGTCCAAACCATTGACAACAAGAAAAGTATATCCTCGACGATTGAGCCTACTGAGACAACATTTGCAACAGCTGAGACTGGTACAATGTCGTCCTCCATCTTCTCGTTGTCCAACTCCATCGCTGAAACTGCGAACACAAATCCATTCTATGCAACAACAACAACTGAGACGTCTATCAATGTCCAAACCATTGACAACAAGAAAAGTATATCCTCGACGATTAGGCCTACTGAGACAACATTTGCAACAGCTGAGACTGGTACAATGTCGTCCTCCATCTTCTCGTTGTCCAACTCCATCGCTGAAACTACGAACACAAATCCATTCTATGCAACAACAACTGAGACGTCTATCAATGTCCAAACCATTGACAACAAGAAAAGTATATCCTCGACGATTAGGCCTACTGAGACAACATTTGCAACAGCTGAGACTGGTACAATGTCGTCCTCCATCTTCTCGTTGTCCAACTCCATCGCTGAAACTACGAACACAAATCCATTCTATGCAACAACAACTGAGACGTCTATCAATGTCCAAACCATTGACAACAAGAAAAGTATATCCTCGACGATTGGGCCTACTGAGACAACATTTGCAACAGCTGAGACTGGTACAATGTCGTCCTCCATCTTCTCGTTGTCCAACTCCATCGCTGAAACTACGAACACAAATCCATTCTATGCAACAACAACTGAGACGTCTATCAATGTCCAAACCATTGACAACAAGAAAAGTATATCCTCGACGATTAGGCCTACTGAGACAACATTTGCAACAGCTGAGACTGGTACAATGTCGTCCTCCATCTTCTCGTTGTCCAACTCCATCGCTGAAACTACGAACACAAATCCATTCTATGCAACAACAACAACTGAGACGTCTATCAATGTCCAAACCATTGACAACAAGAAAAGTATATCCTCGACGATTAGGCCTACTGAGACAACATTTGCAACAGCTGAGACTGGTACAATGTCGTCCTCCATCTTCTCGTTGTCCAGCTCCATCGCTGAAACTACGAACACAAATCCATTCTATACAACAGCAACAACTGAGACGTCTATCAATGTCCAAACCGTTGACAACAAGAAAAGTATATCCTCGACGATTAGGCCTACTGAGACAACATTTGCAACAGCTGAGACTGGTACAATGTCGTCCTCCATCTTCTCGTTGTCCAGCTCCATCGCTGAAACTACGAACACAAATCCATTCTATACAACAGCAACAACTGAGACGTCTATCAATGTCCAAACCGTTGACAACAAGAAAAGTATATCCTCGACGATTAGGCCTACTGAGACAACATTTGCAACAGCTGAGACTGGTACAATGTCGTCCTCCATCTTCTCGTTGTCCAACTCCATCGCTGAAACTACGAACACAAATCCATTCTATGCAACAACAACTGAGACGTCTATCAATGTCCAAACCATTGACAACAAGAAAAGTATATCCTCGACGATTGGGCCTACTGAGACAACATTTGCAACAGCTGAGACTGGTACAATGTCGTCCTCCATCTTCTCGTTGTCCAACTCCATCGCTGAAACTACGAACACAAATCCATTCTATGCAACAACAACTGAGACGTCTATCAATGTCCAAACCATTGACAACAAGAAAAGTATATCCTCAACGATTAAACCTACTGAGACAACTTTGGCAACAGCTGAGACTGGTACAATGTTCGCAAATCTCCATAGCAACCCCTCAACGGATTCAACGGATGGCGTTTCATCAACATATCCTATTGACACATCTACAGAAAAGTTTCGTAGTCATTCATCCTTAATAATAACCAACTCTTCATCATCAGGTCTCTCCGGAGCCCAATCTACGAACTCAGTACCCGACGCTTTCAGAACTTCCATCCCTACTACTTCACGGTATGATGGAAACAGTCATTCGACAGGAAATAAAGAATCGTTTGTATCGCTGTGGTCTCAAGCGAGGGCAGGATCTTCCACCAGTGGAACAGTGCTGGAGAGAAGACCTACTTCAAGGCCTGCTTCAAATCCTGCAACATCTATTACTGGTCTGAAAGTCTTCACCGGGTATGACAAAGCACTGACTAGTGCAAAGAAACGGACAACCAAGAGAGTACAAGGTATGACAATAGCATTTCCTACCATAATATCACGCATTGTAGCCAACTATTATAATGCGTGAAACGAAACAAACATTTTATGCATTTGCACGAGAGGAGCAGCTCTTAGAAATGCACTGGACGAATGAACATCATTTCGAATATTTATACACTTTTGTCCGACGCATATTTATTTATTCATTTGATTCTTTTCATAAATATAGGGTGTCTCGATAGGTCGTGAACGATTTTGAATGCAGAAATATATATGTTATACACAACATAATGTGGAAAGTTTTATACTGGCGGATAGGTTGTTCAAATGAAAATGTTATGCAAAACAAATTAGATCACTAGCTCAATTATTCAAATTTTAGCGCCAATATCCGTGACGTCATCAATTTCGTGCCTTATAAACGCCCAGTTAGGCCGAAAACCATATTGTACGACCATCATTGTTAATCCACACATAATTAATTAATACAAATGATCATTTAGTATTTAATAATGTTTCCTTTACTCTATGTTAAAGCCTCAAGTCGATTAGACATGGAGCCAATTAGATTTTTCAGAGTTGTCAGAGGTATCGATGTCCATGCCTTACGAAAACGGTGTTTTAAGGTGTTCAATGTCTGGGATTCGGGATCGACGTAAACAGTCGTCGCCATAATACTCCTCCAAACATTTTCTATTGGTGACAAATCCGGCAAATTAGGCAGCCATCCCCGGTGAGGTGTATCCATTGAAAAATTTTTTTCAACCATTTGACTGAGGTTTTTGATGTGTGTGCACCTGCACCGTCTTGTAAAAATAATCCTTTGCCGTTATTATGAAACTTTTTTGTGACTGTTAACTGAGCAAAGACTGCGGTTCACTGGAATGCGAGTTCGACCTCTTTCTCCAGTAGACTGGCCGCCTAATTCGCCGGATACATACATACATACAATACACCAATAGAAAATGTTTGGAGTATTATGGCGACGACTGTTTATGCCGATCCCGAACCCAGACATTGAACACCTTAAAACGTCGGCTTCGTAAGGCATGGACATCGATACCTCTGGTAACTCTGAAAAGTCTAATTGGCTCCATGTCAAATCGACTTGAGGCTTTAACAAAGAGTAAAGGAAACATTATTAAATACTAAATGATCATTTGTATTAATTAATTATGTGTGGATTAACAATGATAGTCGTACAATATGGTTTTCGGCCTAACTGGACGTTTATTTGGCACGAATTTGATGACGTCACGGATATTGGCGCTAAAAATTTGAATAATTGAGCTATTGATCTAATTTTTTTTGCGTAACATTTTCATTTGAACAACCTATCCGCCAGTATAAAACTTTCCACATTATGTTGTGTATAACATATATTTTTCTGCATTCAAAATCGTTCACGACCTATCGAGACACCCTATAGTTATTCAGCTGTCGTGAGGCTTCTATTTATTATAAGGCGAATTAATTGGAAAAGACGGATAGCGCAGACAACGTCAATATCATCTACAGCATGCACCACATGTAGTTAGTGCCAGTGAAAAGCAGAGAGCAAAAGAAACAACGATCTTAAATAAAGGTCTAGAAAGGATCCTCTCCTCACTGTATAGGGATAGGATCTGTCCAAACTGCAGAGCACAACAAATTGTCTGAATTACAATTACAATTGCACAATACCTCATTTCAATATCACTGCGGCTCTCTGTATACAGAATGTTTTTCTGCCATTACTATATTGCAATTCGGCGATTTCCATTTCAGATTTAGAATCCTTCGATTATCGCTTCTGTTCCGATCCCACGTTTCTCCTCCTCCTCCCACCAAAGACATCTCTCCAGATGTTTTCAGATCGGTTCGGAAGAGCTGCAGTGTTCACTTGTCTTCCGGGTCACGTGTTCAGCGAGGGAGGAACTGCAAGAACCTCTGTGTGCGTCAACGGACAATGGACCGCTATAAAAGGATGCCAAGGTACAGTTACTGTAGACTAGACTCCGTCACTGCCTGCACTTTGGCCGTGCCAGTCTCAAGTCTGGGTAAAGGAGGAGGGACATTAATCGTCTATGATATGAAACAGCGTCGCTGAACAGCGACAAGTAGGCCTAGTAATCAGTCAGCCATAGTCTAGTGAGTCCTGTAATGTAATGTAATGTAATGTAATTAGAAATTTCTATAGCGCCGCTCACAACCAAGGCCATTCAGTAGCGCTCCCTGTAATATGCTCTGAACACAGGATTCGACTGTGCGTAAGATTTCCAATAGCGGATCTGTGTATCCGGATAGAATGTCCGAACGTTGTAACTACCATCATTCTTTCATTTTCTTCATCGTCGCCACTGTTGGACTTTCTGGTCTCAAAGTCAATGGGTTTACTGCTCGTCTGCTCAATAGATGTAGGCCTATTATAAATGGTAATAATTATTCATTCATTCATTCATTCGGACATTTATATAGCGCTCCTTCAAGAAAAACTACTCAGAGGCGCTCCAACTACTCAGAGGCGCTCCAAATTCGTGCAATGTCTATTTAGCAATTACAATTAAGATAACACTTATTTCACGTGCATGCGTTTTTCAGCAAACAATTTACCTCAGCACAGGACAATGAATGAGAGAAGTGCAAAATCTACAAGTGATTGCAAACTTTTGCACACTACTGCATATAATTATGTTGCGCTGTTGTACGATTTTGCCCATGTGCTGTGCTATGCCGTCGACAAAATAATTTTGTCGACAGCAACGGTCTTTGTTGTCGTTAAGCTGTCGTAAACCATGGATCCGTTGAGCTATAATTTTGGCATGGTGCTATGTTATTGTGCTATGGTATGGTATTGTGGTATGGTGTTACGGTACGGTGTTGCGGTGTTAGGGCATGGTGTTATGTACGATGTTATAGCATTGGTATGGTATCATGGTATGGTGCTATGGTACGGTGTTATGGTACAATGTTATGTCATGGCGTTATGGTATGGTGCTATGGTACGGTGTCATGGTATGGTGCTGTTATATGTTGCGCTATAATATGTTGCATTAATTATGGTATGGCGTTTTTATTATTCATGTTTTGTTCACGCCTAATTGCAGCCTTGCCCTGTTCCGTTGGTCGAAGGCGCTTCGAGGAAGGTCCTATGAACGCGCATACCTGTAGAGCATACCGCCAACGTTCTGCTGACAGAATCAGAGACAAAGTCAAATTCTGCATGAGAAATGCTAGTCAATCCACAGACACGAATGACAATGGCCGTCTGGTGCATACGAGGACGTCTAATTGCTCAGGTGGGTTGGGAAATAGAAGTGATGGATTTGTAGAGTAGGGGCAAGAGACAAAATTATTATTATTATTATTATTATTATTATTATTATTATTATTATTATTATTATTATTATTATTATTATTATTATTACTATTATTATTATTATTAATATTATTATTATTATTATTATTATTATTATTATTATTATTATTATTATTATTATTATTATTGTCTTTTATAGAGCGCACCTACAAGGTAATCTACTCAGAAGCGTTCCCAGTTCAACAACGGCTAAAAAGAGCAGTTTTTAAGTGAGTAAGAAACACAGTGGTGCGACCTCTAGACACCAGGCGGAGAGCAGCAGGGAGCCCATTCCAGGTTTTAGGACCAGCGACTGAGAAAGAGCGTCGCTGCATTATAGCAGTTCGAGAACGAGGGGTCAAGAGTTCAGCATGATCAGCTGATCGGAGGTCAGATCGCCGCTGGACACCAGAGGTGGGACAGCAGAGTTCTTGTAGGTAGGGCCTACATGGGAGCAAGACCCTCCATGCAGCGCCAGACTAGTGCAGAAACCCTAGAAGTCATCCGCTGTGTAATTGGAAGCCAGTGGAGGACATTCCGCATGTACTCCTTGACATATATTGACGAAACAAATAAAAATAAAATTATTTCATAATAAGTAATGGATAAATAAATAAATACATAAATAAATAAATAAGCGGTTGCTTAATAAAGAGCGAATTAATGATGAATAATTTTAGACGCATAAGTCTGCCTATAGTGTGATGTGGTGGTGATGATGATGGTGATGGTGATGACAGACGATGAACATTGAAAAGCTAAAAGAATCCAGCAAACAAGAAACAATAATATATAATCGAAGACAATGGCGTTGGTTACAATGGCGTTGGTTGCGCCATTGTCGCTTTCACGCTGACAATTTCAGAGTCCATTAACAGTTGGCTCTACCTATTATTTTGCGCGAAAAATTTATTTCGTCTGCCAAGTCTGTATACTGAAGTAATTTATCTCAGAGACGTCTGTGCATTGCGTGAATGCAGCCTATTACACGCGGCTATCAACAACAACGTACTATGTAATGGAAATTCAAATTCAGCCGGTGACACGAAACGGAGTATCCCCCTGAAAGCTATCCAGGGGGATGAATTAGTCTATCCTCCCGGATGGAATTAACCGGTCTATACTATCCGGGGGGATAAACCATTCTATCCCCTTTTTCGAAAAATGCGCATAATAAAAAAATTGTGCTGTAATAAAAATTTAAAGTGACTGTAATTGTTTTAAGTGTCCTAAGCAATGCTCAGATAAAGGCAAATCGAATTTATTTAGTGACTCTGAGTGTTCTTAAGTGTTTTAAATGTTTTAAGTGCTCTAAAAACAGTTCAAAACAAATTATCTAGTAGGAATAAACATACCTGTTGGTGTCATTGTTCAAAACAAAGCAGATGAAAATTAATTTGCAAAAAAATACACGAGTAAGCGGTTTTCGACTTTTTTTAATTTGGGGGGATACAATTAATACGGGGGATACTCTATTTCGTGACACCGGCGCTGTGCAATAGGCTTGTCGACTGCGCACCTATAGATAATTATTTATTTTGGCAAATCAAATTTCCGGTATATCGGGTTTAAATTAATGGCTTGCTCTTTTACATCTGATAATTTGTTCTTTATTATCCCAATAATTATTCTGTATTCTTTGCTTTGAACTCTTTTTCAGTCAGAAATACATATGCGAAGATTCGTAAACTTATTGTATACTCACCGAACAAAATCTTGGCGTCCTCATTCAGATGCTTTATCGGATCTGAAAGAGTGCATTAAATTGATTCACTCCGAGAATTTACATAGCTCCCTTTCAAGAAACCTGCTCTTATGTAAGCAGGGCTGTACACGAGGATATACGCGGGTATACAGCGTATAAGAAGATAAAAAAGTTTGCTGCCGATGTAAGAAAGTTTTGGTAGAAGTTGAACCATGTTTTAGGTCAAATGAGCTCGGGTGCTACACTTCCTACTACTCGTATACTCACCTCCGGGGGAAAACGGCAGCGTATACTCACCTCCCGAAAAGTAGGGTGTAGCCTAGGCGGGTAAAAAGCAGGGTACTCCGTATTCGCTAGTAAATCAGGCGCACGCGGGCTGTTCAAGGTGTTTTGGGGTCGGATGACTAAAAAAAAGGTCATCAGATTTTTCGGACGGGAAAATGGACGAAATTTTCCCGAGATCAGGTTGTCGGAAAATTTTCTCCCGGTCGGCGTGTACTCACCTCAAAATTTACCAGTAACCTACAGCTCTGTATGTAAGTCATGTCTTGAGTTCAATAATTACTACATCAATCGCCAGAGTGGATTTCTCGTTGCTAAGGTGGCCATTTTTCTTAAGCAATCTCAAATAAAACTTGCACTTCGATAATATCCCTGTCATGCTGCGTCTCTGCCGATCTTTCACTACGTCTGCATGTATTTCAACCTCCCATCATCTCCTGATTTTAACTCACTTCTCGGGTTTTTCCTCTCTGCCTGGGTCGCGTTTGTCTCTTGCTAAAACCAGCTCGCCATTATAATTATTATGTGAATTAATTCTTTAACTTTCTGGTCATCCATTGTAAATTGCTTGCTTATTCTCTTTGTTTTAACTTACGTTACTTTCTATTGACCAATAGAATAAATCAAACTTTGATGCAATTCCGCTAAATAATCGTTTGCAAACATTGCAGAGATGCATTGCAAGGCAGTTCCTCTTGTGCATAATGCCACCATGGTGATGAACCATTCGCTGAGGTCAGCAACGTTCACGTGTTGGCCAGGACACAGGTTTTCGGATGGAGGTCGAGTGAAGGTCATCGAATGTAACCATGACAACAGCTGGAATTACAGTATCGGACACTGTCGAGGTATTCACACTTGCAAACACGAATGGACTGCCTCTGCTAGGGATCATGCAATACAATACAATGCAACAGTATACAATGCAATATAGTGCAACAGTATACAATGCAATACAATACAATGCAACAGTATACAATGCAATACAATGCAGCAGTATACATTATACAATGCAATACAATACAATACAATGCAACAGTATACAATGCAAAACAATACAATGCAACAGTATACAATGCAACACAATGCAACAGTATACAATGCAAAACAATACAATGCAACTTTATACAATGCAATACAATGCAACAGTATACAATACAATGCAACAGTATACAATACAATAGGCCTACGACTCAAGGAAGGTCATTCAATTTAATTTACTCTAATATTATATTTCTGCGAAATGTCAATCGATCGACCTTCGCACTCTCGCCTAAGATGTGGCGTAGCGTCAACTCTAAAATGTGGCGTAGCGTCAACTCTAAGATGTGGCGTAGCGTCAACTCTAAAATGTGGCGTAGCGTCAACTCTAAGATGTGGCGTAGCGTCAACTCTAAGATGTGGCGTTGCGTCAACTCTACGGTGTGGCGTAACGTCAACTCTAAGATGTGGCGTAGCGTCAACTCTAAGATGCGGCGTAACGTCAACTCTAAGATGTGGCGCAACATATTATATGTATATATACTTTAGTATTACTTCAGTCCATGTATGAAGGTATAAGACTCCCCGGGTGTGACCTTTATATTGAGACACTGCAAGTATACTATAGTAGGTAACCCAACTAGAATGCGAGACCTGCATCTTTTACTCGCATCATCATCAACTTTCTCTGATCATCTGTTCAATGCAATGCAGAGTCGGTCTTTTGTCTGGATCCGCCTTCCATCTCGAACGCCACTTGTACGTCTGCAGGACTGAAATCTCAGTTGACCATCAACCGGTTCCCCATCGATGCCAACATATCCTGCGTCTGCTTCGATGGACTGAAGTTCCCAGATGGAAAGAAGCGATGGACGATTTCCTGCGGGAAAACTGGAACCTGGAACGCAACGGAGACGTCGTCCTGCGAATGTGAGAGTCCATGGATTCTGATCCTGCAGTTTGTCTCCTTCACTGATCCTTATTTTTTACATGATAATCACTTCTAGAAATGGTCATTTTATTTAAGTTTTAATCTGAAGTATTATTTTACCAAGAAATCACATGCGTCAGCTTCTTGCACTGCATGATTCTGTGAATATGCATCAATGGCATGAAGAAATCACTATAGCCTACAGTATTTAGATGCTTTGTCATCCAATTTAGATACCATACGAGATTAATTTGAGAGTTTTTATGTAACCTGCCTGAAAACTGTAGCTTTTAGAAGAGGGTAGCACTCGATCAAATAATCAAAGTGTTAATATTTGAAATGAAAGACGGTAGTAGTGAAGGAGTACGGCTGACAGGACTGATTGCTTTTTAATTGCTTTTTAATTGTTTTATGACTACCACTGACAGGACTAATTGCTTTTTAATTACCCCGCTGACGGGACTAATTGATTTTTTATTGCTTTTACGACGACCACTGACGGGACTAATTGCTTTTTAATTACCCCACTGACGGGACTAATTGCTTTTTAATTGCTTTATGACTACTACTGACGGGACTAATTGCTTTTTATTACCCACTGACGGGACTAATTGCTTTTTAATTACCACTGACGGGACTAATTGCTTTTTATTGCTGACTAATGACTTCTTTGATGTGCTGACTAATGACTTTTTATGATCGGCTGTCCCAGGAACGGGCTCCTTTGATGTGCTGACTAATGACTTCTTTGATGTGCTTACTAATGACTTTTTATGATCGGCTGGTCCAGAAACGAAGTCCTTTGATGTATAATAGCTAATGACTTTATTTACATCCAACGGAGCCCTTTGATGTCCAATTTCCGCCATCCTTTGTAAATGAAATTTATAATATTCTTTAAAATATAGCAGTCTTAGTAAACGGCACACAACGATAATATTATAACGTTTATATCCTACTCCAATCCAATCTCTCACACAGGAAAAAATCTTTATGTAATAGCTAACACATGATTTTGATCTACAGGGGTCTCCTTTAATGAATTCTTTTGGCATAACGGATTTCCTGCTCACCCTTCCATTCTCTAATTGGAAATAATTTCTTATATTTAAAGCTTGTAGAACTTAGAAACATGCGAGCTGCTCATCCTTCCATTCTCTAGGTGGAGACAATTCCTTATATTTTAGACTTGTAGAAATTAGAAACACACAATATGTAGTAACATTTCGAACTTTCCTGCACACAAACTCAAAAATCGCCGAATAGGCCTACTTCAACCTTCCACTCCCAATATGGTACCATTTCTAACTTTCTTGCACACACGAACTCAAAAACCGACGAATACTTCAACCTTCTAACTTTCTTGCACACACGAACTCAAAAATCGACGGATACTTCAACCTTCCACTCCCAAGATGGTGCCATTTCTAAATTTCTTGCACACACGAACTCAAAAACCGACGAATACTTCAACCTTCTAACTTTCTTGCACACACGAACTCAAAAACCGACGAATACTTCAGCCTTCCAATCCCATGATGGTGCCATTTCTAAATTTCTTGCACACACGAACTCAAAAACCGACGAATACTTCAACCTTCCACTCCCAAGATGGTACCATCTCTAACTTTCTTGCACACACGAACTCAAAAACCGACGAATACTTCAACCTTCTAACTTTCTTGCACACACGAACTCAAAAATCGACGGATACTTCAACCTTCCACTCCCAATATGGTACCATTTCTAACTTTCTTGCACACACGAACTCAAAAACCGACGAATACTTCAACCTTCTAACTTTCTTGCACACACGAACTCAAAAATCGACGGATACTTCAACCTTCCACTCCCAAGATGGTGCCATTTCTAAATTTCTTGCACACACGAACTCAAAAACCGACGAATACTTCAACCTTCTAACTTTCTTGCACACACGAACTCAAAAACCGACGAATACTTCAGCCTTCCAATCCCATGATGGTGCCATTTCTAAATTTCTTGCACACACGAACTCAAAAACCGACGAATACTTCAACCTTCCACTCCCAAGATGGTACCATCTCTAACTTTCTTGCACACACGATGTCAAAAACCGACGAATACCTCAACCTTCTAACTTTCTTGCACACACGAACTCAAAAACCGACGAATACTTCAGCCTTCCAATCCCATGATGGGACCATTTCTAACTTTCTTATACCAACGAACCCAAAAACCGACGAATACTTCAACCTTCCAATCCCAAGATGGGACCATTTCTAACTTTCTTATACCAACGAACTCAAAAACCGGCGAAATCCTCAACCTTCCACGCCAAGATGGTACCAGTTCTAACTTTCATATACACAGAAACTCAAAAATCGAACAGCAGCACTATCAGCCGTTTGCAACATGGTCCCTTTCTACATCACACACACATACACAAACACACGCACACACAATCATCCTTTCTCGCAAGGCTATGTGCAAATATCCCATGTATGAATCTTTCAATTCACAAGGTGTCGCATCTTCAGACTTTCACACACACACAAATCCAAAAGACATGGAAACATACAATCTTCAAATCTCTAGGTGGCGCATTTGCAGCATTTATCAATAGCTTAAGATCACAAATAAAATGAACAAAGTTCTGCTCCCAAGATTGTGCCCAAGCAACTTTTCCTGCCCAGACATGACCAAATATCGAACACATGCAGCATTTCTCATACACATAAGATCATCTAGCACACACAGGCAACTTTGCCACTACAAGGGAATACATAGTCAATATTTTACACACACACACACACACACACACACACACACGAGAACTTTTAAAATTTATAAGTTACAGATATATACTTTGACCAATTTTTTCTAAATTAAGGTAACAAGGATACACGAAACTGTGAAGAACGTAATATACATAAGAGAAAGACTTGAACTTCATAGTTGCAAAGTAGCAGTAATGAACATTGACACAGTCAAAATGATAAGTATGGTAGTTGTGCGAGCGAATAGGACTTGTACTTTTCGAACTATTTCAAAGTAAGGCATGAGATATTACCAATGTACAAAGTCAAACTTCTAAATTTGCTAAGTATGAGATGTAGATATTGAATGGCGAACGAAGTACTAAGCATGAAATGCAGGGACTGCATTGATAAGTATGATAGTTGTGCAAGCGAATAAGACTTGTACTTTTCGAATTATTACAAAGTAAGGCATGAGATATGACCAATGTGCAAAGTCAAACTTGTAAATTTGCTAAGTATGAAATGTAGATATTGCATGGCGAACGAAGTACTAAGTATGAAATGCACGGATTGCATGGGGAACGATGTAAGATGCGAAGTGTGAGGTGTAGAGAGGAGCACATTCTTCAATTTGTGGAAACAAAGATGTTCATAGTTTGCAATATGTCAATAATTTTTACAAAGTTAGGTTTGCAGACTGTGCATTACACGGCTGTTTAGGTTTGAGTATGTTAAGTTGGTGAAATGTTGGGTGGGGGAGAGGGTGCAGTCTTAAGTTTGTGCAAATTATGACTATCATTGGTTGATATATGGCAACAATTTTGACAAATTTAGAACTGCAGGCTATGAATTACATGGCTTTTTAGGGTTGGGTGTGTTAAGTTGTCGAAATATTGGGGTGGGGGAGGAGTGTACATTCTTAGGATTTGTGCAAACAAAAAGGTGTGCCGCATTTGTGATGCGTTACCAATTTTGACAGAGTACGAATATAACAAGCGAAGAATACAAGTTAGGGTTGCTGACAGATAATTACATGCGGATTTATGTGTAGCACACACAGGCAAATTGGCCGAAACCTGCGTTCGGCACATCGAAAATTCTAAGTCCAGACATTTTGGCGGCGCAAATTCGTGCGGCGATGACACCTTCGTGCAGTGCGGCGGTGGCAGCGGCGTGGCGCTCCGACCCACTCGTGCGAATTCGACACCATCGACGTGACGGCGACGGCGTGACATGCGTTCGCAATCGATCGTGCTTTGACTCGTATGAATTTAAAGCCTCATGCGTGTTGCGGGTGAAGGAAATTATTGAAAGAGCTGTGCCGGGGCGTATTCGACTTTAACTTCTACAAGACAAAGCTTGATCTAATTGCGAACGCATTTCTCGCCATTGCCGCCTCGCCGATGGAGTTGAATTCGCACGATTGGGACGGAGAGCCGCGCCACAGCCGCCGCCGCACTGCTCGAAGGTGCCATCGCCGCACGAATTTGCGCAGCAAAAATTTCTGGACTTAGAATTTTCGATGTGCCGAACGCAGGTTTCGGCCAATTTGCCTGTGTGTGCTACACATAAATCCGCATGTAATTATCTGTCAGCAACCCTAACTTGTATTCTTCGCTTGTTATATTCGTACTCTGTCAAAATTGGTAACGCATCACAAATGCGGCACACCTTTTTGTTTGCACAAATCCTAAGAATGTACACTCCTCCCCCACCCCAATATTTCGACAACTTAACACACCCAACCCTAAAAAGCCATGTAATTCATAGCCTGCAGTTCTAAATTTGTCAAAATTGTTGCCATATATCAACCAATGATAGTCATAATTTGCACAAACTTAAGACTGCACCCTCTCCCCCACCCAACATTTCACCAACTTAACATACTCAAACCTAAACAGCCGTGTAATGCACAGTCTGCAAACCTAACTTTGTAAAAATTATTGACATATTGCAAACTATGAACATCTTTGTTTCCACAAATTGAAGAATGTGCTCCTCTCTACACCTCACACTTCGCATCTTACATCGTTCCCCATGCAATCCGTGCATTTCATACTTAGTACTTCGTTCGCCATGCAATATCTACATTTCATACTTAGCAAATTTACAAGTTTGACTTTGCACATTGGTCATATCTCATGCCTTACTTTGTAATAATTCGAAAAGTACAAGTCTTATTCGCTTGCACAACTATCATACTTATCAATGCAGTCCCTGCATTTCATGCTTAGTACTTCGTTCGCCATTCAATATCTACATCTCATACTTAGCAAATTTAGAAGTTTGACTTTGTACATTGGTAATATCTCATGCCTTACTTTGAAATAGTTCGAAAAGTACAAGTCCTATTCGCTCGCACAACTACCATACTTATCATTTTGACTGTGTCAATGTTCATTACTGCTACTTTGCAACTATGAAGTTCAAGTCTTTCTCTTATGTATATTACGTTCTTCACAGTTTCGTGTATCCTTGTTACCTTAATTTAGAAAAAATTGGTCAAAGTATATATCTGTAACTTATAAATTTTAAAAGTTCTCGTGTGTGTGTGTGTGTGTGTGTGTGTAAAATATTGACTATGTATTCCCTTGTAGTGGCAAAGTTGCCTGTGTGTGCTAGATGATCTTATGTGTATGAGAAATGCTGCATGTGTTCGATATTTGGTCATGTCTGGGCAGGAAAAGTTGCTTGGGCACAATCTTGGGAGCAGAACTTTGTTCATTTTATTTGTGATCTTAAGCTATTGATAAATGCTGCAAATGCGCCACCTAGAGATTTGAAGATTGTATGTTTCCATGTCTTTTGGATTTGTGTGTGTGTGAAAGTCTGAAGATGCGACACCTTGTGAATTGAAAGATTCATACATGGGATATTTGCACATAGCCTTGCGAGAAAGGATGATTGTGTGTGCGTGTGTTTGTGTATGTGTGTGTGATGTAGAAAGGGACCATGTTGCAAACGGCTGATAGTGCTGCTGTTCGATTTTTGAGTTTCTGTGTATATGAAAGTTAGAACTGGTACCATCTTGGCGTGGAAGGTTGAGGATTTCGCCGGTTTTTGAGTTCGTTGGTATAAGAAAGTTAGAAATGGTCCCATCTTGGGATTGGAAGGTTGAAGTATTCGTCGGTTTTTGGGTTCGTTGGTATAAGAAAGTTAGAAATGGTCCCATCATGGGATTGGAAGGCTGAAGTATTCGTCGGTTTTTGAGTTCGTGTGTGCAAGAAAGTTAGAAGGTTGAGGTATTCGTCGGTTTTTGACATCGTGTGTGCAAGAAAGTTAGAGATGGTACCATCTTGGGAGTGGAAGGTTGAAGTATTCGTCGGTTTTTGAGTTCGTGTGTGCAAGAAATTTAGAAATGGCACCATCATGGGATTGGAAGGCTGAAGTATTCGTCGGTTTTTGAGTTCGTGTGTGCAAGAAAGTTAGAAGGTTGAAGTATTCGTCGGTTTTTGAGTTCGTGTGTGCAAGAAATTTAGAAATGGCACCATCTTGGGAGTGGAAGGTTGAAGTATCCGTCGATTTTTGAGTTCGTGTGTGCAAGAAAGTTAGAAGGTTGAAGTATTCGTCGGTTTTTGAGTTCGTGTGTGCAAGAAAGTTAGAAATGGTACCATATTGGGAGTGGAAGGTTGAAGTATCCGTCGATTTTTGAGTTCGTGTGTGCAAGAAAGTTAGAAGGTTGAAGTATTCGTCGGTTTTTGAGTTCGTGTGTGCAAGAAAGTTAGAGATGGTACCATCTTGGGAGTGGAAGGTTGAAGTATTCGTCGGTTTTTGAGTTCGTGTGTGCAAGAAATTTAGAAATGGCACCATCATGGGATTGGAAGGCTGAAGTATTCGTCGGTTTTTGAGTTCGTGTGTGCAAGAAAGTTAGAAGGTTGAAGTATTCGTCGGTTTTTGAGTTCGTGTGTGCAAGAAATTTAGAAATGGCACCATCTTGGGAGTGGAAGGTTGAAGTATCCGTCGATTTTTGAGTTCGTGTGTGCAAGAAAGTTAGAAGGTTGAAGTATTCGTCGGTTTTTGAGTTCGTGTGTGCAAGAAAGTTAGAAATGGTACCATATTGGGAGTGGAAGGTTGAAGTAGGCCTATTCGGCGATTTTTGAGTTTGTGTGCAGGAAAGTTCGAAATGTTACTACATATTGTGTGTTTCTAATTTCTACAAGTCTAAAATATAAGGAATTGTCTCCACCTAGAGAATGGAAGGATGAGCAGCTCGCATGTTTCTAAGTTCTACAAGCTTTAAATATAAGAAATTATTTCCAATTAGAGAATGGAAGGGTGAGCAGGAAATCCGTTATGCCAAAAGAATTCATTAAAGGAGACCCCTGTAGATCAAAATCATGTGTTAGCTATTACATAAAGATTTTTTTCTGTGTGAGAGATTGGATTGGAGTAGGATATAAACGTTATAATATTATCGTTGTGTGCCGTTTACTAAGACTGCTATATTTTAAAGAATATTATAAATTTCATTTACAAAGGATGGCGGAAATTGGACATCAAAGGGCTCCGTTGGATGTAAATAAAGTCATTAGCTATTATACATCAAAGGACTTCGTTTCTGGACCAGCCGATCATAAAAAGTCATTAGTAAGCACATCAAAGAAGTCATTAGTCAGCACATCAAAGGAGCCCGTTCCTGGGACAGCCGATCATAAAAAGTCATTAGTCAGCACATCAAAGAAGTCATTAGTCAGCAATAAAAAGCAATTAGTCCCGTCAGTGGTAATTAAAAAGCAATTAGTCCCGTCAGTGGGTAATAAAAAGCAATTAGTCCCGTCAGTAGTAGTCATAAAGCAATTAAAAAGCAATTAGTCCCGTCAGTGGGGTAATTAAAAAGCAATTAGTCCCGTCAGTGGTCGTCGTAAAAGCAATAAAAAATCAATTAGTCCCGTCAGCGGGGTAATTAAAAAGCAATTAGTCCCGTCAGTGGTAGTCATAAAACAATTAAAAAGCAATTAAAAAGCAATCAGTCCTGTCAGCCGTACTCCTTCACTACTGACGGTAGCTGATAAATGTGAATAAAAATTAAATATTGAAATGAAACCCATTATGCACATACTTAGAGAGAAGTATAGTATCATCATCATCATCATGAAGCATGCCCTCCTGGGGCGTTGCATGATGTCATCATTTTCGTAGGCTGAAAGTATAGTATACTCATAAGGAATTCACGTAAAATGACAATTAGCGATGCCACGCAGCACTCTTAGTGGACCAACCCGAATTCATACCTCGCCTCTCCGGATTTATAAAGGTCATCGGCGCTTGGGTCGGTCGTGTGGTACACCCAGACCACAAAACTCGGGGTGTGATCTGGCAGATCCGGCGGATATGGTCCGGACCTCAAGGACCTGTCTGGAAGACAGATTGGTTCAGTCGAAAATGTCAATGACTCTATGTGATAATTATATGACAAATCCATTGATTGATTGCTTGATTGACTGATTGATCGACTGATTGATTGATTGACTGACTGATTGATCGACTGAGTGATTGATTGATCGACTGATTGATCGACTGAGTGATTGATCAATTGTCAAATACAGACGAAAGATGTGATCCGGTCCCTATCTTGGACCATGGCACCGCAACTTCGTCTTCCGCAGAAGCTGACAGCATCGTTGGCTACACGTGTGATGCTGGATATCGATTCTCAAACTCTCACCAAACTACCATTTACTGCGATGGAACTAGATGGACTGAACTGCTCACTAACTGCACAGGTACTGGGTTGGTCTAATGCTGCTCTTAGGCTTGATCATAATTATATGATTGTGATCATCTGTATGTGACCTTATAATTATCACCGCACAATCAATGTTGCAATTAATTTATTTATTTTTATTTATTTATTTATTTCTCCATTTCTATAGCGCCCCTTCAAGCTCCCTACTCAGAGGCGCTCCTGACTACAGTGCGGACACTGCATCGGAGTTTCACGCCGAAGCGCCCAAGCAATTGCGAGTGAAGGACTTGCCAAAGGTCCCTACTTGGCGACTTGAGGTAGACTCTAACCTCGAGGCTCCAAGGCAACGATGCCACCACTACACCACCGCGCCCCACGATATTTCATTGTCTTCATCATTATCATCACTGTAGTCTTAGCTGCCGTCGTTGTCGACAACATGTCACAATTATTGTCATCATCAGCATCTGCTCATATAATGAACATCATTCAAGTTGAAGTCAGTAATATGAATGTAAACAGAAGCACAATAGAGTGTGGGGTTGCTAGCACCTCTAAGAGGCAATGAATTGGCAAAAACAATAAATTTTAATGAGGAATTATTTTATTGGTGAGTTCTGTGTTGATATGCATAGACATAAAATATAAAAACTTTAAGTGTAAACTTCAACCTTCTCAGTAAACTGTGTATTTAATTCAACAAGAAGCAAAAAGAGACTGCAGCGTGTCATGCGTGTCATGCGTGTCATGTGTGACTTGCGCAAAGCTACAGTTCAAGTGAGTTGAAGGCTCGTAACCGGATCGCGTGAGAACTTTAGAAACATGATGGCAAAGTGTTCTATGAAAGTTATCCCAGGGTGCATTTACATGCAGACATATCCACGCATCGCCATCGCCACAATAATTATTATATCTTTGCTAGTATCATCATCATGAGCAGCATTATTATCAGTGACCCATATTGAAAATTTCAGCAGTTTATGGAACACATTTTAGAAATCATCTGTCCTCCGCCAGTGCTAATTAATGGCCGGACAAATTCTTCAGCAAATATCTACGGAAAGCAACTGCTGGTCAGCTGTTTTGAAGGATACGTCATTGATGGAGGACTGACTTCGATGGTCATCAGTTGTACAGAAACTGGACAGTGGTCAACTGATGTCGTCTGTTCAAGTAATTATCTGCAGAGTATCAAATATAATGTCTTCGGTGCACGTGCACCAGTCAGTGGCGACGCTGGGGGGAGGCTAGAGGGCTAGGGGGCTAAGGCCCCGTATCAGAAGCTAAGCCCCCTAAAAAGGCCATCCGGGGCTTTTTAACATGCAAAACTTAAATATTTCCACGATTTTCGACCGGCTGACTAGAAAAAGGTCGTCACAAATTTTGGCGGATGAAAAATGACAATGGAAAATTTCCTCCTGTAGGCTTCAGCACCCCCACCCCCAACTGAAATCCAGGCGCCGCCACTGGCACCAGTCCTGCCAATATCCTGATTCCGTTCTTCAGCGCCCTCTGAAATTAGCACAGGCGCTTTCAAAATTAAACTTAATAATTATATGTTATTACCCAACTTTAATTTGTCTTGGAATATTATAAATTAACTTATAGCCTAGACTGTCTCATTGTCGTATACTTCAACATGAAAACTCGATTCTTATAAACCCACTAATTCTTCTAGATTTAATTTTTATTCATGACATACGGTATAAGCTTAGTTTTAGTCACCACAAATATCTTCACTATTATGACTTTCGTAAGTTAAAATTGTGAAACTGAGCAAAAAGGGGAATTAACCATAAATAGAAAGGGTTTAATTAATTTCCGGTTTAGAATGTAATAAAGGGTCAGTATTGAGATAGGGATTAAAATAGACAAATGACTAACTAATCAGATCTACATGAAAATGAAAATGGAAAAGAACTCAATAATGAGAGATATTGAAATGAATTATAAAGTACAAATTAAATTATGAAGTTATAGATTAGAATGGAATGATACTCAGTTATGGTTGAGAATTCAGACAAAACAATATCAAAAATAATGGGACCAGCGACTGTCATAATGCTGATAATCGGAATGAATATAAAACGATGATTAAATCGGCATATTCTAAGACAATATCCTTTACTTCAATTTTCAAATCCAATTAACTGAATTGGGTAGTAATTTTAATCTAATGTGATTGAAATCCAGTATAGTTTAATCATCCATCCAGATGTGGTGGATCTACGAATTTGAGAATTACCTAAAGCCTAGGACTAACCGACGAAACTATAAACGATACTTGCTACCCGATATTTGTGAAACATGAAAAATACCTGAATCAGGAATAATAATGGTCGATCTGTTGACAGAAGTAGGCTACATTTAGGTTACTGGTCACCTATTTTCCGTCGCGAATATCACATCCTATGAGCCAGATCTCAGACCCAGACGAATTAACCACTGTGCAAATGCTAGAGGATGCAACTTTAAAAAATTCAATATGGAGGCCTATTCTACACACGGCTCCCTCGTCTTCTCCATCGTCTCTGTGACTTTGAACATCACATACATCACGATTTGTCACATTTCAGCAGCATTACTAAATGCGGTCATGGTTGCAGTTGAGCAAACCCAAAAACAAATGTTGAAATACCAAAATTCGCCAAACGAATCTTAAAAACTGAAGGACAATTTCTGTAGTGTATAATTTTAATTGAATAGGCTATTCTTTTACTTTCTAGGCGATAATACGCAAATTAGCAATTGCATTGGCAAGAATTATAAGTAACAATATTTTTTTATTTAGGTTGTCCTATTCGAAAGCTAGCTTGATTAACTGCTGTTTTATTCAATATTTTAGCAATTAATTTAATACTTTTAATGCTTATTTCTGGCGACAATGCGATGAATTCCGATATGTGATCATTGTAAATACCAAGAAATCTACAAACTTAGCAGAATGGCGCTGGAGAGAGACAAATGGAGACGAATTGTGAAACATGCGATTGACACCAACGGGCACTGAGCCCATGGGCCGCAATGATGATGATGATCATTGTAAAGCAATTAATTTAATTCAAATTCAAACTAATATTTTAACAAACATAAAGATGATTGATGAATGATCATTGATTTGATTGATATAGCAATCGAATGTGGTCCGGTTCCGTTGGTGATGAATTCTCAGATGGTCAGTTCCGATCCAATGACCTACGGAACAAACGTCACACTCACATGCCTCCATGGATACTGGTTTGCCAGAGATATCGTTACCATGACAATATCCTGCGGAGGTGATGGAAATTGGGTCGACATCAGCTACAGCAGCTGCACACGTAGGCCTACGCACAAAATCTGCCATTTGGGACATAAGAGAAAGATTCATTTAGCGCTGTGGTATAGAAATATGTTCGGTGCTTTGAAACCGGAAGTTGCGGGTTCGAATCTGCCTCAATCCGCCTCGTAGGGACCTGAGCAAGTCCTTCACTCGCAAATGCTCCTGCATTTCGGCGTCAAACTCCGATTCAGCGTCCGCGCAGTAGTCGGGAGCGCTTCTGAGTAGATATCTTGAATGGGCTCTATTACAAGGGCTTAGTGCATATACAGGGTGGGCCATAAAAAAAGACCCCCCTGGGTTTTTTGCTAATATCTTGACCAAAAGTAAGAATTTAGACATGGAATTTTACAGTCTTAAAAACAATTCATATTTACATTTGATGGCCAGATTTCATCAAAATATTTCAAACAGAGCAAAAGTTATGCCACTATTATGGAGGCCACCCACCGTTTTTTGATGATTCAAAAACGTAACACAACAAAAAGTAGATTTTTGCCAATATCTTGGCCAAAAGTAAGAATTTCGAAATGAAATTTTACAGGTTTATAGACAATTCATATTTACATATGATGGCCAGATTTCATAAAAATATTTCAAACAGAACAAAAGTTATATCACATTTAGTGAGGCAACCCTACATTTTTTGATGATTCAAAAAAGTCAAAAAACGGTGGGTGACCTCACTAAAAGTGATATAACTTTTGTTCTGTTTGAAATATTTTTATGAAATCGGGCCATCATATGTAAATATGAATTGTCTATAAACCTGTAAAATTTCATTTCGAAATTCTTACTTTTGGCCAAGAAATGGGCAAAAACCTACTTTTTGTTGCGTTACGTTTTTGAATCGTCAAAAAATGGTGGGTGGCCTTCCTAAAAGTGGCATAACTTTTGGTTTGTTTGAAATATTTTTATGAACTCTGGCCATCAAATGTAAATATGAATTGTCTTTAAGACTGTAAAATTTCATGTCGAAATTCTTACTTTTGGTGAAGATATTGGCAAAAAACCTAGGGGGGTCTTTTTTTATGGCCCACCCTGTATATGTATACATGCAATAACCCGATCATTATGCACCAGTAAATAATGTCACCAACGCTACAATATATGCGGAATGAAGATTTGAAAGCCTCCTCTATGAATAGCGCTATATAAGCATGTGACTATAATAACAGCACATCTGAGTAATTTAAAACTTCTTTCGTGTATGCCCCATCAAAAACGACGAAACATGGTCACTGGGTTTCTATAAACTGCTACTTCTGATAAGCCGAAAATGTTTCCATAATTATTATTATGGTCCCCTTTGTTCAGGACGGTTCTCTCTTACAATTACAATTTCCTAACAATGCATCGCCGAGTATAAGTGCGCTCTTTTAAGCTAGGGTCTACTTAGCGCTGTCACGAAGACAATATTCCGTCTATTAATACTATAAACTTTATGACTAACGACTTATAAAAAAGACAATATCGTCAATAAGTAATGCTACGATAGCTTTTAAGCATGGACGAAACTCCAATGCGATTGCTGACAATGGAGTAGGCCTACAGACCAACCCAACAGTGATTAAATTGACAAAAAGTGACGAGATTGATTAAACCATATATCGTTTTAGCACTGCATAGTGCTTTACACTGCATCATTATGTGCAAGAGTTCTATTTCCTAAATCAATCGATACGTAGGCCTACATCTAGCCAAACTAAATTGCAGCAATTACAATACTTCGCTGTAGTTTTAGTTAAATTATACCTTGACGTTCTTTGTCGCTTCCGCAGCTGTCTTGTGTCCACCTTTGGCTCTTCGCATCCTCTCGACTACCAACACCAGCGTCAGCACGGTGGTCAACGTGTCCTGTCCAGATGGCCAGCGGCTGACCGCTGCAGGAAAGATGACCGCAGTGACCACTTGTGGCACCATGGGGCGCTGGACCCCAGATGTGCCCAACTGCATCGGTAGGCCTACAAAGCCTTCAACATCTTTCGGAGCTTTTGCTCATTTTCCATACATGAGAAAAACATTTGATTCTCTGATATATTTATACTAGCTGAATTACCCGGCGTTGCCCGGGAAATTTCGGTTTTTAGTTCCCACTTCCCAGTCAGGCCGCTCCCACGCCCGGGAAAATTCTGTTTTCGTCCCCCGCCACGCCTGACCCCACTCCCACGCCGCCCTTCTCACCTCGCCTTCTTCCATCGGCCCCAGCCCAGTCTAACCACCTTTGGTGCCCGGCGTTGCCCGTGAAATTTAGGTTTTCGTTTCAACCCAACTTCCACCCGTCCATGTTTACGCTATAGTCAGCATTTTTGCCAAACCGCGTGCCAAAAGATCTGACCTCGGCGAAAAGTGAGGTTAAAAATCTATTTTTTCGTTGAAAATCGATCGGCGAAAATTATTGCGTCTTAAATAGGCTACTGATACATAGGCTACGACACGATATAGATATTAATTAACGGAATAACGCGCTATAGGTTAATTTTAAAATCGGCCATGACGTCATTAATGTACTGGGTTCAATCACCAATATATCATCGATGGTCTCAATGTTTGCTGAAGATGATGGTTGAAAGCAAAATTTAATGGCGTCTTAACAGTGCTAGGATTCGGTTAGAACAAATAAATTTTCAAGCTCGGCAAAAGGTAATATTTTTGGATCGCGAATCCCGATAGTGTTGTCATGGGGCGGTTAGAAGTTGTTTTGTAATTATTTGGGAAAATCGGTCGCGTGGATGAGGAGATTTTTTATCAAGCTCACATTACAAACTGTGTTTTATAGTTTTAGATATTGCATTCATTCATTCATGAAGCATGTCTTCCTGGGGCGTTGCATGTATGTCAACAATTCTTCTCTACCGGTTGCGGTCTTCTGCAAAGCCGTTGACCTCAGGGACGTCAATGTGCAGTAGCGGCGCTAGAGGGGCTAAGGGGGCTAAGCCCTCCCTAAAAAAGCCATCCATTTTTTTTCTTATGCAAAAATAAAATATTTGCACGATTAACCCCATTTAACCCCTCCCCAAAATAACCGTAATGGTGCGCACGAGGTTTGACAGACAGTTTGGCGAATTATGAAGAAGGACCATTTTCGAAGATTTCGATCAAATGACAAAAAAAAGGTCGTCAGAAATTTTGGCGACTGAAAACGGATAATTTTTCCCGAAAATCCAACCCCCAAAACGAAAATCCTGGCGCCACCACTGTCAATGTGCCGTAGATCCCTTGAGACGTAAGACAGCCAAGTATCTCGCAGTCTCCCACAAGTCCTCTTCCGCTGAGGGGTTAACCAACGATTAATATAAATTATTATAAATATCGCCACTTAAAAAATTACGCAATTCGATGATGTTACGTAATGTTATTAAAGTGCATCATGACGAAATAATCAACGATTAACGTGTTCACTCAAATAAGCTTAGCCAATCACATCACAAAATAGCCTATAGGAAATTCACAATGCATTGAGAATAAGAAGTCACCATGGCAATTTTTAAACTCTATGAACTAAATCACAATGCAATTATTGTAAGAGGTTACTATGGCAATCTGCAGCCTCTGTGACATCACAATGCAATGCATAAGAGGTTACTATGGCAATTTATAGCAAATGAAATCACAATGGAATTATCCTAGGATGTTACAATGGCATTTACAAACTCTATGAAATCACAATGGAATTACTATGAGCGGCTACCATGACAATTTATACAGGCTATACAAAATTACAATGCATATATAGTCATCACTGGAAGCATAGGCTAACTATGCAACCTATAGACCCTAAGTCACAGCGCAATTATTATAAACGGTTACCATGGAAATTTATAGCCTCAATGAGATAACAATGTAATTATTTTAAGAGGCCTCATCTTTTGGTTCTACAACTTTGCATTTATACTGCACCCTTACAGCGCTTCTTTTTTTAGCATAGGTCTAACTTTTCCTACTGACGAAATATACGCAGATGACATTTATTGTTGAACTAACCCAAGTGTTGTATTTGAACAGATCAACACCACAGAACCTTCCCGCATTCCCAAGTGGAAGCCAAGTACTCAAGTGCAGTCGGAGGATCAGCCGTTGTTCTATTTGTCGGATTATGTCTGCTTGTTGTTGCATTTGACTTAAAACGCTGGACATCAGCCATTCGTGCATTCCGAAGAAACTTTCGTAGAACATTTCTATCCAGTTGACTGACGAATGTTCATAAACATTATTCAAAGAAGAAAATTTCGTTGAGAATCGTGTAATCTGAACTTAACTAAAAGTCCGGACGAAATTAAATAGGGAATAACAAATTTGAAGCAATATGAACTGATGTGATCTTTGCTTCATTCGTTTAACCATTCATTCATGAATTCATCCAGTCTTTCCTTTATCTCTCTTTTCTTTCATACTTCTTTCCCATAAGTAAGCAAGTAAGTATGTACTTTATAGACTATAATATCTTCTTTCCTCTCTACCCAAGTTTCTTCGGATTCCGCTTAGGCAACTCTCATCATTTCGTCGTTATTTGTCTGTTTGCAATGCTCTTCAGTTCGCCCGTCCGTCCACCAGGTCCGACGTACAGTACCTCTCCCTCTGCTGAATACGGGGCTAGGATCAGCAAATGCCTTGCTTGATTAACTTGATAAAGGCATTTAGTAGGCCAATATGCTCGTTAATTATAGGCAGCGTTTGGTTTAATGACGTTGTAGCCTGTAGGCCTATAAGCCCCATAATTTTTAGATATAGATTAATATTTTCTACGTGAGATTAATCATCAAGCGGCAAGTAGGCTAGTCTAACTGCATGACAAACTAAGTATTGAAAATAGGTTAACAAGTTGTCATGGCAACTGGATACTCCAGCCAATGAAATCACTTGAAACGCCATCTTTGACAAAGTAAGTTTCACAGTCGACAAGATACGGTCGTGGTGTTAAGACGCTTTTAGACGCACGAACTGGTGGATCGATAGTTTCCAATAAATCCTCTGATTTTAGCATCAGGTGTAGGCCCATGATATCTTAGCAGCACATGACTTACTTGACTTATGGCCCTGGCGAAGTTTCCGCCCGCATCAGCCGCTCCTTTATGGACAGCCTCCAGTCTAGGCTGTGCTATCCATATTGAAGTTTCTTGGTCAATCGGATTGTAGGGCGACTGATCAGGTCTCTCCCTCTTCCTTGGTTCAGATTTAGCCAGGACCGAGTCCTGTTGCCCGGGAGAGACGACGAGGACGTACTGAACCTCCTCCCCTTAGCAGCTCATTCGTAAGAGAAAACTTGCGACCATTCGCAAACGAAACGAGTAGGACTGACGATGATGTTGAAGAAATAATTCTGTGTGTTGATAATGATTTCGATTTCACGGATAAACTCTGCTTATATGAATGGGACGAACATTGGAACTGTCTGAAAGACGAGAGAGATTTGTCCAATTAAGTAACAACGTGTTCGTGTGTAAGTTCGCAATCCGTTTATATTACACGTCAAATGAAAGATTGCTTGCTATCGACATATTAGGAAAGTGCGAGAAAAGGAGAATACCATTCTACAGATTTCATTCAATGACGGGAAAAATTTCCTGTCCCACTTCAAAACCAGACAAGATAACAAAATTAATTGCCTGCAGTTAGCTTAACAACATAGTTCTTAGTTAGATAAGTTCGAAGATATAGGCCTAACCGAGGAGTGATTATTAACTTAATAATAGGTCAAAATCTGTAACATTAGCCTATGTCTATAGGCTACGTTTATCTGATGCAGTTTACACGATGACAATTCCTTTCAGCCAAGTAACGACGAGGCTATTGAATTTAAGCCCTGCACGTCCATCCATCCAACCATCCCCGATCTATCCATCCATCCATCCATCCATCCATATATTCGCCATTCAACTATCCATCCATCCATCCATGCATATATCCGCCATTCAACTATCCATCCATCCATCCATATATCCGCCATTCAACTATCCATCCATCCATCCATCCATCCGCCATTCAACTATCCATCGTCCATAAATCCATCTGTTGTTCCATTCATCGATCCATCCATTGTTTTATAATTCGGTGTTCTGGTTCCACCCATTGTGTGGGGCACGATTGTGTAGTCGTGTCGTCGATGCCCTGGGGCCGGAGGGTTACGGGTTCGAATCCACCTCAAGCCACCGCGTAAGGACTTTGAGCAAGGCCTTCACTCGCAATTGCTCGAGCGCTTCGGCGTGAAACTACGATGCCGTGTCCGCTCTGTAGTCGGGAGCGCCTCTGAGTAAATAGTGTGAAGGGGCGCTATAAAAATGGAGAAATAAATATATAAATAGTTGTTCGTTCATCATTCACAGGTGCCATCTATAGCGTCACAATCTCAATACCTATTTGCATTTTAATCACGTGCAACTGGCATGTATACTTTTGCTTTGCTGTGTCATTTAATTATTTCTTTTAATTCGCGGAAACCAACAATAGCCTACGTGGAACAATTCCATGTAAAATTTAAACATACAGGCCAATAGCTGATGAGCTCCCTAGACGACTTCTATTACTTTCCCCCGGTTATATTCATTAGGTCTAATCATAGTTTTCTATTCACCTTTTGTCTGACCTACAACGTTCTTTGAATTATGTACCATTGTACCTAGGTCTACACTTTGCATTCTCCGATAGACTTCCAGATCCATACAAGTCGCCAGCACCGAATCACCCATGAGTAAAGGTCATCAATTCGAGAAGGCGAGTCGCTCACATTTATAATTACTTTACGTTACATTTATAATATTACTCTACGTTGTAAAATCAATAGACGACTCCTGTTACAATAGATCTCGAACAAGTGAACAATCGGATCATTCTCTCGCATTCTCCATTCATTCCTATCGCAGACAATGCCGTCTAATGAATTTTCATCAGTAATTGAATGTAGACCTATAAACTTAGTCGAAATGTTTCTACCGTGGCCAGGCTATGCGACACATCGACGCAAGCGCATAAATCCTGAATACGACGCGTTTGCTACATTCGCAATCAGACAGATTACCGTACGACAAAAACCAATCGCAAAACAAAAGTCCCAGTTTGACACAAAGCTACGGGATTCAGAATTCATTTGCTACTGATTTAGTTCATATGGAAACTGCTGTGATTAATTGTTTCGGTCTACAGAGAAATTAAAAGGTGGTTCATATCAATGGCCAAACGTTTGTCAAAGCACACAATTGTAGACGTCTGAAACGACTGACCGATGCATCCGTGATGATAAAACTGAAAAGAACAGAAACAGACGTTCATTGGACGACATACTACACCGGGATCAACAAGTTGTAACTGCAGGATTGGAAGTCGGCCGCCTGGTGTTCGACAGTGTCATCGTCAAAGGTTCCTAGGATGCGGTGGAACATGGATGCTGCCGTAGTGATCGCAACGTTAATTTTGGTGTGCGATGTACTTGGTCAGACTGATTATGGTAAGTTGTCACGAATTGAAATCTAGGCTTAATTTGCGAGATACTAAAATGAGCATGACTGAGTGTTTATATACAATAATTCATACATTCATACATGCTTACACACAAATATACACATTCATACATACATACATACATACGTACATACATAAGTACACATGCATACATACATACATACATACAGACATACATACATACATACATACATACATACCGGTACATAAATTCATTCACTTATTTATTTAGAATTTTTTATTTCGCCTCTTCAGATAGGCCACTCAGAAGCGCTCCCAACCAACCACGGCTATGTGATACAGTTTTGCGGTTCTTAAAACGAACAGAGCGGAGGGTACATTGGGAACTTAGAGCAGTGTAACAGGGATGCCATTCCAGACTGTAGGATCTGCGAAATCGAAATACCTACATTCATACATAATACATACATTTATACATACATAAATACATACATACATACATACATACATACATACATACATACATACATACATACATACATACATACATACATACATACATTACATACATACATGTACATACATACATTCATACATACATACATACATACATACATACTTACATACATACATAGGCCTACCTACATACATACATACATACATAATTGTAAATGTAATTGTAATCATACATTTATATAGCGCCACTTCAAGAGAACTCCTCAGAGGCGCTCCCGACCTGACACCTAACCACAATCAAAGAGAATGGTTTTCAAACGCTTGCGGAAAAGGGGCAAAGAAATACAAAGAAGTTCATTGCGGAGACTAATAGGTAACTTATTCCAGAAAGACGGACCAACCATAGCAAAGCTTCTACGTAGCACTGTAGAAGATCGAGCCCTAGGGACAACAGGTCTCCATGCGTAGCAGAGCGAAGGAATCTACGGCCTGGGATGGACAGCATTAACAAATAAGCATTAATACATACATACATACATACATACATACATACATACATACATACATACATACATACATACATACATACATACATACATACATACATACATACATACATACATACATACATACATACATACATACATACATACATACATACATACATACATACATACATACATACATACATACATACATACATACATACATACATACATACATACATACATACATATATGCATTCCAACATGTAAAAGATAGGAAATAATTGTTTGCAACAATTGCTGTTCTTCAAAGCTGATGTTAAAAATGTCCTCCATTAGCTCGAAGACGCTTTGGCCATTCATTGATTGCATTGTCAATAATCCCTTGATCAAAACGATCCCATTCTTCCACAATTCGCTGTTTGAGGTGGTCAACGTCACGTACGCGAGTTTGATAAACGCGTTCTTGAAGGACGTCCCATATCTTGTAGGTTCTAGGACGATTGATCACCGGACGGTTGATCACCGGACGATTGATCACTGCGGACGTTTGATCATCGACCGATTGACGATTGATCACCGGTCTAGTGGTCACCGCAATTTATTAACTGATGATGAAAGAGAAATGTCGTAATTACCGCTAGTGAAGATAAACATCGTCGACTTCTGTTAATTCTTAAATATACACACAGCAAATATAGCCATCAGAATATTAAGTACACATCCAAATAAACGTCCTTTGTTTTTTCAAATTAAAGGCCTGTCGCAGTCCATCAAAGTGCTACGTCAAATTAGGCCTGATTGGCTTGTCTTATGCTTCACCCAAAACCCTCAGTTCTTGTTGTTGTATAAAAAAGGTTTTGTAAAAAGGGTACACAAATGCTCTTACTTAGCCTACTTGCGCGTAGTTGCAGATTTATCTGATTTGTCACCAGTTTAATAACGCTTGCCGTTTCAGTATATTTTCATATTTCACTTCTTATAATTCATCACAAATTTAATACATTACCGTATGTGGTAGATTGAGTCTGTGTGATATTTTTTATATAGATCTAAATGTTTATCTTTGCTAGCGGTAATTACGACATTTCTCTTTCATCCTTAGTTAATAAATTGCAATGACCACTAGACCGGTGATCAATCGGTCGATGATCAAACGTCCGCGCACCATCTTGTAATCCAGTGGAGTAAGATCAGGGCTGTTGGGGGCCAATGAGCAGTGTTTAATCTAAACGTCTCTGGGGGGGGGAAGTTCCCCCCAGGATTGACATTTCCCCCAGAAAAATTTGACGAAATGATATTGGTTTTTAGTTAGGCCTACTGTTTTCATCATTGTTTTCATCATCATCATCATCAATATCCTTAGGCTCAGTGCCCGTAGGAGTCCGACGCCACTCTCTGTCTGAGTCTGTCTCGCGTCGGTGTACGGACCATTCCTCATAGGCTGATTGCTCATAGGCTGATTGGTCATAGGCTTATCGCTCATACGGCTGATTGCTCATAGGGCCTTTTGCTCATAGGTCTTTTTGCTCATACGGCTCATTGCTCATAGGGCTTATTGCTCATATGGCTTATTGCTCATAGGCTTATTGCACGTAGGCTTTTCATTCATATGCTGTCATATGCAATACAATAATAGTAGAGATAACAACTGATTTAAATGAAAACATTTACTAGCTTGTGTAATTGTTAAAATGTAAAAAACAGTTTAACTACAACAGTGTTCATCACGCTTTTAAACATTTTAACTACAAGAGTGTTCATTACTAAAGATCTCGAATAGAGAAAGTTGAATATGCTGTCACAAACAGTAGAGATAACAAATGATTTAAATGTTAAATGTCCGATACAGAATAGTTCAGTGTCTTACATGTTAACTACTTCAGTGTTAACTACTACAGATGTGCAGACTACTTAAAGGATAAGTACGACACGGCACGAAGATAGGTGAGGATGTCGGTTTTTCTACCACCCACACGGTTTTATGGACTTCATAATTGAGCATTGTGTTAGTCTACCAATGCTAATTGTCCCTAATTGATTAGCACTAGCTAAGGCGTGAAGAAGGGCATCGATATAGCAAACGGTATATTTGTTTTGGACCTAGGACAAAGTTCGTGTATTTAGAGATATGAGCAACGAGCCTATGAGCAATAGACCCTATGAGCAATCAGCCGTATGAGCAATAAGCCTATGACCAATCAGCCTATGAGCAATCAGCCTATGAGGAATGGTCCTAGAGCCCTCGCGTCATGTTGCCCAGCTTCAACCGGTCCGGTCAGCAGGTCTGCTCCATACCATTAACATCTTGGAGCAGCTAGACCACCTTGTCTGAATGAAGAGAATATTGGGGGAGAGAGGCATGAAGGACAACTTGGGTCAAAGCCCGTATGTGTCCCATGCTCTCTCCTCCGACTCTCTCCACGGGTCTGTCCTGACCGGCCTGTGCATGTCTGCTCCACATCATGACACCTTGAGGCATCTGGGTTGCTATGACACTTATGTCGTGGTTTTTGCGGATTTCAATCGTCTTTGTCTTTTACTGCCAGTGTATCGCCACCCATCTGGCAAACCTTCCTCATTTTGTCCGGGCTTAGGACCGGCACAGGGACGTTGTTGGTTCCCTGTGGCAGAGGATGGATGCAGTTTAACGTCATGCCCAGGACCAACATGAAGTGTTATTATATACCGTGATATTATTTATTATTATATGATCATAATGACATTATTTACGACCATAATACATGATACTATCATGTTAAGATGACTCCTAAAATGCTGCCATTGCAATGTGGAAATTCAAAAAGTTTCTAATGGGTCACTCAAGACATGAAGCTATTTTGTTAAGATGACACCTTAAAATGCAGCCATTGTAATGTGGAAATTCAAAAAGTTTCTAATTGGTCACTGAAAAAGTACAGCTATTTTGTTAAGATGACCCCTTAAAATGCTGCCATTGCAATGTGGAAATTCAAAAATTTTCTAATGGGTCACTGAAAAAGTACAGTTATTTTGTTAAGACGACACCTTAAAATGCTGCCATTGTAATGTGGAAATTCAAAAAGTTTCTAATGGGTCACTGAAAAAGTACAGCTATTTTGTTAAGATGACCCCTTAAAATGCTGCCATTGCAATGTGGAAATTCAAAAAGTTTCTAATGGGTCACTGAAAAGTACAGCTATTTTGTTAAGACGACACCTTAAAATGCTGCCATTGCAATAGGGAAATTCAAAAAATTTCTGATGGGGAGGGCACATACCCTCCCCATACTCCTCCCTCCCAGTCTCGGTGCTACGCGCATCACGAGCGTCCATCGGACCCTCAATTGTCTCCCCCCCCAGAAACCTCAATTCCCCCCCCCAGAGGAGGGGGACTAGATTAAACACTGGCCAATGAGTTGGTGAAATTAACTCTGGAGTTTCTATTGAAAGCATACCAACAATTCCTTTGGCTCAATGAGCAGGAGCATTGTACGTCCTGCTGGAATACATGTATGAAAATATTTGCAATCATTCGATTCAAGGTTGCGATGCACCAGTTTCTGTTATAGAAAATTTCCTTTAAAAACCTTTTTGCTACGTAATGTTTTTCTTCTCTTAAATTTTTTTATTAAACTCAAGTCATCTTTGCTGAAAACCATTTTTATTATTGTCCCGTATATGGAAATGACGGAAATATGACGTCATATTTGTTAATTTAGAAAGTAAGGTTCGCAGTTGCAAACAATAATTTCCTATCTTTTACATGTTGGAAACTTAAAATATTCTTTGCCCAAATTTGAATGTGCATAACTTCGGACTCTGTTCGTAGAATTCAGGAAACATTGGTAAATTATCCCTCTTACACTCTGTGAAATTCTATAGAGTTTCATTTAGAATTGACAAGTATATCGCCAAAACAAAAAGGGTATCAGTTGAATTGGGACACCGTGTGAATACAGTTAATGACACTTCATTCACTTCCTCTGTCGCAAACAATCTCTCAATACCAGAAATAATGCGGACTGATTAGACCGACACTGACTAACATTTATTTCCAGAGGCGTAGCGACCGCCCTCCGTACCCTCCGACCGGAGGGGGCCCCCGCAAAAAAGGGGGCCCCGAAAGTGGCTAAATATGTAAGGTGTAACTCTATGTATACGTGACATTTATTGACGCTGTTGCACAATCCATGTTGGAAAGCACTGTTAGCAAGACTTCAGCAGCAGTAAGTACAGAGTACATGTACAATTTGTACACTGTAGCCTGTAGGCCTATGTAGGCTATGCGGTACATAATGAACCACATTATAATTTTATTGTATAGAGTTTAATACCGCATTCCAATTTCTGCAGTGTAAGGGCCCTAAGAGCAAAAATTTTGATCGCTGAAAATGCAACGGAGTTTTCAGATGAGCAGTAGTCCTATACTGGATCATACAAGGCACTTAGCTGCCGATTCTAGAAAAGTTCATAGAGTATAATAATATCAGATTTTGAGCTTCCTAATAGGCTAATAATAATTTATTATGAAACGAAATTACTTACAATAAGCGCGTTACAGAATTGCGTATAGGCCTACCGCGTATAGGCCTACCAGTTTCTGCATTGTAAAGGGGCCCGTCGCCCCGACATATGTTCGGAGTGGGCCACGTTTATTTTTGCTGCGGCCCTGTTTATTTCCTTTTCTATTTCGGATCAATTAATAAGTTAATTTGTAATATCTTATTTTTGACTTTCGTAGGCCCCCTGTGAAGTTCTTACTGCCTAGGTAAAGTGCCTACTGTGCCTACAGCGCCTAATTGATAAGACGGTCCTGCGTAGAATAGCCTGCTGTTCGTTGGAAGGCGGTCTAGCGATCTTTGAAGCGAGTGCATCTAGAACCAGCGCATCTCGTAGCGATTCGGTCCATGAATGGGCGCCCACAGATGTTTTGCAGTTTTGCAGGAAGAGCAAACACACATTGGTCAAGGCTAAATGTTTTTAGCTAGAGCTTGAAAACTTCACTGCAGGGAATTGAGAACATGACCATGGATGTGTAAAAATTCACAGTTCTACTTCGTGTATCATTAGCGCGAAGAAAACAATTTTAGCCTAAACCAAAAAGTAGCAAGCCTACATGTGTAAATGAAATATCGATGCGAATTTTCCAAGGCGATGCATTGCATTAAGTCTATATGAGAGTGCCATGATTGGTCTATATTAAAATTCATAGGCGTAGGGGACATTTCGGCAAAGGGGGGCAAAGATGTTTACTTTTGCCCGAAAAGTATACTTAAAATTTATTGGCGGACCGCGATATGCCGACATTTATTTCATCGACCAAATTTCTTATGACCTTTTTTAGTCATTCATTTCGATTTCCCACCGAAAAATATCTGATGAACTTTTTTAATAGCCATTTCGTAGAAATCTTCCGAAAATATAGCTATTTTACTCATGTGTGGCCGAAAAATGCCTGTTTGCCGGAAAAGTTCGTCCGCCCATGCCTGTTTTGCCCAAAAAACACATTTGCCCAAAATGGGGGGGGGGGCATTTGCCCCCTGGGCCCCGCCTCCTGCGCCTACGTTAAAATTAGACCGAATTAAGAAAGGTTGGACTGAATTGGATAAAAATCCATTGTTTCTGAATTCTGATGTGTGATCAGGAAATCAGCTTGGCAGTTTTTCTCAAATCGCTTGTTTAAGAGTATAGGCTAATATTCTCTACATTTTCAGGTAAAAATGTGGCATTAAAAAGGACTACTTGTCAGAGTTCTACTTCGTGTTGGTCTGGCAATGCTGTGGATGACGATACTGGATGCTACTACTGTTACAGCTCATGTCAAAATTCTAACTTCAACTGCAGAGGTGCTTCGGCCACACGGTATGAGTCTGCACCCTGGTGGGCGGTCGATCTCGAAAGTCCGCTTTCGATCAGCATGGTGACAATCATAACCGCAAAAAACTGCGACACGTCGAGTGAGAAATTCTTTTTGTATCCGAATCCGTTTATAGACGGATCTTTTAAAATATTTTGCTTCGTGACATTGCTTAAGGGGCCGTCCATAAAGTACGTCACGCTATTTTTGACCATTTTTGACCCCCCTCCCCCTGTCACAAACTGTCACAAATCTCGAAACCCCCCCCTAAAGTACGTCACACTTTCGAACAAAAAATTTAAAAACAACCATTTACCTAACCCTCTAAACCCTAGGATACTATCCCTAATCCCTCTGATAGTGACGTGTGTCCCTAAACGCTTTGATAGTGACGGGAAATAAACTGTTATCCCGCCAGGCCGGGTTTTAGATACGCCTGGCCGGGTCGGATTTTAGGTACTAAAAACAAACGAAATATAAAAGAATTTAAAAAATAAATGTGTGACGTCACACATGGCCTGACCCCTCCCCCTGTCACAAACTGTCACACTTTCTTACGCCCCCTCCCCCCTGGAGTGTGACGTACTTTATGGACGGCCCCTAATAGGCCTACCTTAAATAATTAATTTATGTAGGCCTATCGTTCTGCTGCGTGAAAGAGCATTTTCCCTCTGGTGCCCGAAAATATCGATACAACCCAAGTTGCCATACATTATAACACATCCATAAGTCACTGCAATTCTCAATATTGTGTTCGGGTTGTTTTATTATAGTTAGCGATAGCAACTTCTACCTGTACAACTTCGTAATTGGACTGACCAATGCGACACTGTGTTCTGGTGGTGACTTGACATCAACCGATACGACGATATGTGCATCCGATCCTTCGACACTTCTTCAGGCACAGACATATACCTATTTCTGTTCATCTGACACGAAATCTGGCAGATATCTGTTCATACAAATGAAGGATACAGACAGATTGATTCTGGCAGAAGTCAGAGCCTATCAATCGATTCCAGGTACGTTTCAGGCAACCTATACTTTGCAGGTACATAGTCTAGCGTTGTAAAGGTGGCTGATAACGAACCTTTATAACCAAACACAACCCACAATAAGGTCCCACATATTCTTCAAACAAACTCTCTCTCTTTCTTGTATATAGAACAATTGCCCACTCTGTTAGCAATGTGAACAGTGAGTATTCCTTGACTACGAATACACGACACCTTTTGTGTATTACAAAGACAGCAAACAACGATAGCAACCAATATAATTTGTCGCTCTTTTAGGCTAACTTGTCGCTCTTTTGTTTTGCCGCTCATTTGTTTTGTCGCTCGATTTAACCATTTGAGTCATGCAGCTTTCCAAAATGAAGAAGTAGGCCTAGTATAATTAAATAGGACCTTTTAGAAAGTTGTAACCAGATTTTATTTTACAACTGAAGCTAACTTCACTTTTGCATATAATTTAATATAACAATAATAATAATTTCCTTTATTGAACAATCCTGTTGACAGACCCCAACCGGTTACATTCTATACAGTTATGCAAATGAAACAATTCACAAGAACAGAAATCACAAATCTCAACTACTAGCAGAACAGACAGCCTGCAACACAAAAGGCGCTAAGAGAGGCTCCCGGACAATTCGTCGCCGGACAATTCGGGGAGGACAGTTCGGACCGGACAATTCGGAACCGGAGAATTCGGAGCGGACAATTCGGAGACGGACAATTCGGAGAAAATTCTGACGAGGACAATTCGGACCCAGACAATTTGGAGCGCACAATTCGGAGTGGACAATTCGGAGCGGACAATTCGGAACCGGACAATTCGGACCGGATAATTCGGACCGGACATTTTGGAATTTTTGGGTTGGGCAATGCATAGCAGTCAAAATTATTGTTGGAACTCAGATATTTGTATCCATCTCCATCACCCATATAGACCTACATATGTTGACCGGATAGGATACTCAGCCGCTACTGGACATCAAAGTCAATTCTAAATAAATTGAACACCCCCTTTTCTCAGTCTGCTTTATGTCTGTTCGCTCGTATGTTTTTTGCCCGTTTGTCTGTCTGTGTCTATACGTAATATGTCTTGCAATCCATAAATTGTGATCTACATGTACGTCAGCCGACTCAGCACACTCACTTTGAACTTGTTTTGGAAACTATAGGATGCTGCGTTTTGACCTTTTAAATCTTTTATAAAATATTATTTCTGGCAATAAGTAAGTCCAAAATAGCTCCAAAGCAACACTATAGGTTATATCTGTTCTCATAATATTTATATGAATCGGCATAATCTGTTCTCATAAATGAATTAGTGTTAATCTGGTCTCATATTGGGAGTGGTGTGAATCTGGCCTAAAAGTAGGAGCGGTGTAAATCTAGCTAAAAGCAGGAGTTCTATAACTACTGCCAACTCTTTGAAGGCAATCAAGCGAATGATTACATTTTATTGAAAGTAACATGACTAATAATGTGAAAGGCATAAAAAGTCAAATATTACTTAGGTCAAGATGTTCTCAAAGCTAGGCCGACGAACTTAAGTTGAATTAAAATATAATAATGTTTTAACTAATGATCTGAAACATGACTATCTGGCTTAAAAGAATAGGACTATATATATGTTGGTAAGAAAACTGCAATGATTTAATTGAGCTGCCTATAAATTGGTAATTTAGTGCATGTAACTATTAATTTCAGTTACTTAGTTTAATTTTTGGAATTCATGGTCTCGAAGATCAGAGAATGTTTGTTTGATGCCGTATAATTATTTTATTGCCACACTGTTTACAAACCATCACAGGCCTACGACAAGCGTCGCAGGCTTGTGATGGTTCTGATGTTTCTATTCAACACGATTGTTTGTTACTCAGGAAATAATAAATATATGAAAGTTTGATCTCCGAAAGCGCCTCTTAAGAGTTCATGACTTTATATGCACTCTGAATTGTCCGGGTCCGAATTGTCCGTCTCCGAATTGTCCGTCTCCGAATTGTCCGGTCCGAATTGTCCGCTCCGAATTGTTCGGGTCCGAATTGTCCGGGTCCTAATTGTCCGCTCCCAATTGTCCGCTCCCAATTGTCCGTCTCCGAATTGTCCGCTCCCAATTGTCCGTCTCCGAATTGTCCGCTCCCAATTGTCCGTCTCCGAATTTTCCGGTCCGAATTGTCCGGACACCCTAATAGCAACCTAAAAATCACGTCGATATATCCATATAATAGCACCAAATAAGTGTTAGTGAATTCATACATCAACTCGCTTCATTAAAGATGCTAGGATCATTAAATAAATTCATGTGCTATTTGTTAATAGTTGATGAACCGTACTAACATTGGTTCTTTTTTTACCGACAGAAAGCACTTCAAATGAAATTGTAACAACCTTCCCTACTGCCGCCTTTACAACTACTAACACCTCTATGACCACGGTAATTGAGAGATCTACATCACAGGCTACTACCAAACCCATGGAGACCACTTCACAATCTACCAGTAATACTGTAAATTACCCACTCTCTACGCCAGAGACTACTACTACACCCATGGAGACCACATCTAAATCTACCAGTATTACTGTAAATTACCCACTCTCTACGCCAGATACTACTAGTAATTCTATTACAACCACTTCCAAATCTACCAGCAATACTGTCAATTATCCGCTTTCAACATATTTTCGAAGTCTTACAAGCGATATGACTACGACTCATAAAATATCAGTTATCACAGCAGCATCGAAACTAACAGCGACAAACTCACAATCAGCACAAATAACAGCAGATGTAATTAAAGCTACATCACCACTTACACAAACAATAACAACTGAAGCAACAGAAATAGCAACGGAAAAAGCACTATTGACTACAGAGACAAACGTGACACCATCACAGACAACAGTTGCATTGCTATCACAAACAACAGCTATGTTAGCAGGCTCGACAGCACTAAGCGTTACCGATAGCAGTTTGAGAATAGGTGATAATTTAATTTCAACTTTTTCAAACGATCCGACATCTATCACTTTGAAAACACTCTTCACCACTCCTGAAGCCCATATTTCGCTCACTTCAAAGTCTCCCACCTTATCAACTTTCCATTTCTCGTCGAATACTATTGAAAGTGAAACAACATTGCTATCCACGACCCGGTTCTCCAGTATGGCCAGTATCTCCAGTCACACATCCAATCAGGTATCAACTGCTTCTGATTGGCTTTCTGTGGAAACAACCGAATACATGGATTCCACGACTGAAGAGGAAAACATGGAGAATGTGGCCACTTCCATAATAGGTAAAATATCCTTTTTGGTATTAGCTGTTTAAAGTACTCCCTTGGAGTAGATTCATTTCAACTCCTATAGCGCCGTTGAAACTGCTCAAGGCATCAACGCACGACTCACCAAAAACCATGGACGGAGTTTATCAGGGGGTAGGGGGCTAATCCCTCCCAAGAAGCCCATAGTCACGTTTTTTACCGTGTAAATGGCCTATTTGTAAAAAATGCCATCAACTTTTCGCCGGGAAATACATAGTGATTTTCATGAGATTTGAACTTGACGACTAAAAAAGGTCATCAACTTTAAATTTTCCGGCGAAACAATAAAATAATTATTTGGGCGCCGCACCTTCTGGACCAAGTTTTTAGCCCCCCCCCCAAAAAAAAACGGAACCCAAACTCCACCCATGCCAAAAACCAAACCGTAATTAGTTCAATACTCAGAATATCATTCAGCCTCTGGCTGTTCTCCTCGCATTTCTTATTGCCACGAAATTTAAATTCTGTATTTATGCATCAGGGTGTCATACCATAAATAACTAAAATATTAATTTATGACTAGCCTATTTATGACGAAGCATTTATCAATTTCGCGAAGGAATGGAGCATTTAGAGTACCGTAGGTGAATTAAGAGTTTATGGATTTACTATATTACATGCAGGCGATGTGACTCTTCCTGCTCGGTGTCCTCTTCTTCAAGATCCTTCGAACGCTGCTTCAACAATGTTTGTGGATCGCTATGGTGTTGTAGCGGTCTTCACCTGTGCAGTGGGTCACGCATTCAAAGAGGGAGGGACATCACGAACGTCAGTCTGCATTGCCGGGCATTGGCAGGGGCTTCTATCCCTATACATGGCGGGCGCAGCTTGCGCCCAGTGAAAAATAGGGGGGGAATCAGAAGACAGTCAAAATTCACGTCGGTTGGGGGGGAAGGTCGGACATAGAGGGCAGCGTTCAATCTAGGCATCACTAAAGGAAGATAGTAAAGGAAGATCGCCCCCCAGAAAATACCTCCCCTCCATATAAATTTGGACAAAGTGGTAGGCCTAATAGTTTTTAGCAAAATGTATACACTTTATACACAGCTATAATATACTATAAAATTTTTCTATTACATGATCATAATTATGTTTTTACTATTTTAATAAATAATACAATCATATTATAATTGAAAAAAATAATGATAATACAAATACTACTTTGCACAACTAAATGGCTTCTCTCCAATGTTATCTTTCAAATTTCAGACAGTCAAATTTGGTCTTTGAACACTTAGTAAAGCAACATAGTTATTACTTGGGCCTACAATGTAGGACCTTCATTGTAATTTATTGTATTGCATTGTGCTCTAAAAATTTATGCAACGCCTCTCGAGTGCACACTGATCAGAGGCGCAAAACATATGACTGCCCAATTTTGGCAGCAATTCCTCCACTGAAACAGTAGAGTAATTTTGCTAAGAGGACAGCTTAAAATGCTATAATTGCAATGAGAAAATCGCAAAAATTTCTTTTGGGGAGGGGCACATTCCCTCCCCATACCAGGTCCCTTCTCGGCGCCACAAATGCTTCGGCGATCGTCTGCTGGATGCTCGTTTGTCCCTCTCCAAACAAACCTTCATTCCCACACTAGAGGAGGGCATGCGCTAGATTGCATTAGGTTATATTGCATAGCCTATATAGAGGAAGGCCGGCCCAGGAGGGGGGGGAAAGAAAATGGATTGCGCCCGGTTGCTTAGGGGGGATAGAAGCCCCTGGGCATTGGAAAGACATAACTGGATGTCAAGGTTCATTCAACATGATAGACTAAATTCTTCCTTAAATGCGCTTTAATAGGATTACGGTATCACTTCTTACATTAAGTCTCTGGGTTTTTTTCGTATAGGATCACCTTCTAGTAAAATGCCAATATACAGGGTGGTCCAGCATAAATGAACCAACTTTGAATGCATACAACTTCGCCAATTGTTGGAATTTATTTATACTTTATGCGTCAAATTAAAGATATTTCACTCCAGTATAGGCCTATGCACTGAGAAAATGGAACTGGTACAAGTTTAGGTTTTATTTATATGCTCGGAACAGCGCTGCCTACCATATTTTGTTGTCATTTGTGACGAAATCTAGCGCCATTGACAGACGATGATCGCGTTTTCGAACTGATAAGGGATATAATTCGGTGGAAATGATTTACAAATTTTCTAACAGTGGATGGAATAAACATTACCTTGAATTATCTGCTACTAAAAATTGATAAAACAGGACTTTCTAATCGTAAACCATGGGAATTACGGCGCGCATATCCGCTAACAATGCTCCTGTGTCCGAGTAAATTGGCCGTCAAGACAACGACCCGGATAGGCTCTACAGGCAAATCTCCCCAGGTGACGTCATTCAGCGCGAAACACGTAGTCCTAGAAACACCGTACAACATATTCTAAAAGATGATCTAAAGTTATTTGTCGACGTGATGTCCAACAGCACTCCGACACTGACGCAAAGAAACGACTAGCGAAACAGCTGCCGTGCAGCCAGCCGTTTCTTTGCGTCTAAAGCAGCGCGTGGCAGCGCGCATGGCTGTTGATAAAATTGAAAAAAAATGGTTTTGCGACGAGAAGATATTCATGATAGATACTTCTAAAAACACCCAAAATGATCGTGTTTATGCACGTGCTAGCGAAAAACGATTTGTGAATATCCCGGCGAAACGGCGCCTCATTACGTCACAAATGACAACAAAATATGGTAGCTCGCGCTGTTCCGATCATATAAGTAAAATCGAAACCTGTACTAGTACCATTTTTCAGTACATGTACTTGAGTGAAATATCTTTAATTTGACGCATAAAGTATAAATAAATTCCAAAAATTGGCGGAGTTATATGCATTCAAAGTTGGTTCATTTATGCTGGACCACCCTGTACATAATGCAAAAACTGGAATTATAAATTCATTGATGTTTAATGGAATCGAAGAGGCTGGATTGAGAAGTTTTCAGACAATTTTACAGTAAATGTGCTTGATGATTTGTCATGTACCTGACATTGTATTAAAGTTTCCATATTAGGTAAGTCATGAGTTTGTTCTTAATGCGTGTAGGGAAGCAAGCCTAGAGCCCTAGAGGCTACGTAGTTTAAGTAGGTAAGTGGAGATAGCGTAAACATCCGACAAAGTATAACGTAATCTGTGGCTTGGTAGGCATGGGCGGAGACCTAGGAAGGGACAGGGAGACGGTCCCCCCCATGGAGGTTGGAGGTGTTGGGGGGGGGGACGGCCCATGCATTTGCCCCCCAATCGTTGAGCGTCAAGACTAAAAAAAGGTCATCAACTTTTTTGGCGGCGAAAATATAATTTTTTTTCGAGATTTCGCCGGTCGTCAGAAATTTTTGCCGGGAAAAGATGGAAATTTTTCTGCGACACTCAGCCATTCGTCCATCAGAAAATTTCGCGTCTTTCCGTCCCCCCAAGTCTCGGCCCAGGTCTCCGCCTATGTTGGTAGGTCAACATGTTTGAGTTTGCACTTATGAATTACATCTTAAAACTGGTCAAATGTCTATAGTCTATTCTATTTTAAATTGCTAATTAAACTGCAATTGGGTTTTAATTCAGTCGTCACGTGCGCCATGGAAAGCGATCAGTCGGAGGAGGCCAGTCTGTTGCTGAGGATTGGTCAAGGTCAAACTCGAACCTGTCAGCTTGGAGAACGATTTTCTGATGGAATGACATCGGAAAGCGTCAAATGCATTCAGAAACGAGGAGTGGAAGTAACTGGTCAACCCCACAAACAAATCTCCAACTGTTCTGGTACGAAGAACAGTCTATATGCAGAAGTCTAGCAATTTTTCCTGGTGCTTTATAGAATTAGTGCAACGTGCAATTTGGCCAAGAACAAAGTTTTAAGAAATAGCATGAGACAAAATGCAAGCGGATTAACAGCCCCAAGGAATGATTAAAGTTGCGCACATATGTGTTTTACAGGCATGAGTATGCGGGAAGTAAAGTAGGGATAGGCATTAAGGAAATTTTTACACATCTATGTATATTACAGGCATATGTAATTAGTAAAGTTTCACGCATCTATGTATTGCAGGCAAAGGTAGGCCTAATAAGTAATGTATTTATGATTCATGTATCTGTATGTATTACAAGCATAATATGTAATCAGTAAAGTTTCACACATCCCTTTTGCTACTGATATCCCATTATTCCCGAGTAGGCCTACATTTGTCTGTCTGTTGATTCAGGCGAAACACAATAACGAAAATAGGAAGTCCAGTGAATGGACGCCTTCTACACATCATGTCTGTATGATAATTATTCATTGAACGGCCACTAGCTGCATGTAAGCCTACCAGTATCTGAGGCATGATACACGCGACATTTATACTCCGTTCTTGGATTCGATGGAACAAATAGTTATACAAATGGAAATTACCTAAAAGTACACGAAACGAATCTCCTTAGAAAATATGCCCCCGGTTAAATATGTTTTTACTTCGTCCCTTGCTCTGAATTCCTACCACAGTCAGTTCAGTTTATGGATTATGGATCCAATAAAGCAAGTGTAGACATGAATGATTATGAGTATGGCCTAAAGTCTGTTAATTTAGTCTCGTTCAGGGTGTCCGGACAATTCGTCGACGGACAATTCGTCGACGGACAATTCGTCGACGGACAATTCGGACCGAACAATTCTTTGCAGCCAAAATCCGTGATATGACTTCCATTTTTAGGTCAGATTTTCCTAGCCTACCCATCTCCATGACCCAAAATGTATTACTGTCCAAACTAATAATAATCTGACACCTGACTAGCGGGCATAAAAACCATAGAAAAATTACATTGATTTAAATGAACTGCCTATAAGTTGATAATTTACTGCATTTACCTACTAATTTCATTTTCTTATTTTGAGTTATTGGGCCAATTTTTAGTAGATCAGACAGCATTTGCTTGGTGCCATATAATTATTTTATGCCAATGATAAATAAATGTTTCATCCCCGTAAGTGTCTCTTAGCAGAGAAAGATTTGTATATGCACTCCGAATTGTCTGTCTCCGAATTGTCCGGGTCCAAATTGTCCGTCTCCGAATTGTCCTGTCCAAATTGTCCGTCTCCGAATTGTCCGGTCCGTCTCCGAATTGTCCGTCTCCGAATTGTCCGGGAACCCTTTCAGGATCGACAGCCATGTAGTTTCCTCGAATTTAGCTCGAAATATTAGTGTACGATTTCTAGAGACTGGACTACGAAAATGAAGACGGTCTGAAATTGCCTTTCGAAGTGAGGAATATCGCGGAAATCGTGTACCAGTGACTACAGTTCCCCAGTCATATGTATTCCACTTAGCCGGGTTCAGTTTCAATCAATTGAATACACCCAGCTTTAAACTTGCATGGAAATAGAGAATATGCAAGATGAAACTATTCTATACTTATTGAAGGGACTCCTGTCACCCAAGTAGCATCCACAAAATATTTGGGCGTATATATACGGTACATTGACCAGCATCTAAATTGGAAGAAGCACATCAAAAATATTTCTAGCAAAATTGCTAAGACTATTGGTGTCCTATTTCGCTCATCTAAACTAATTCCTATCTCTATCCGGTCTATGCTATACTATTCTCTTATTTATCTTTATTTGACCTACTGTAATTTAATTTGGATGTTTACTTACAAATCTAATCTTGTCATATCTTCATTTCCAACCTAACACTAGATTATTTAAACATAAACTTCGCCTGCATCTACTAGTCACCGTTCAAAAATATGCAATCCGATTTACAGCTAATATTCCTCGCCGAACCACACCGCTCTGTACTTTCAGGAATTTGGATTATTAAAAATTGATCAAATTAGGCACTTGCAAATAGGAGAATTTATGAGCCGCTATAACCATGGCCTTTTACCACTTATATTTAATTATTTATGTAACCTGATGTAACCACTCTTGTCCAACTAGAGAATTAACTGTTTATGACCCTCGCTACTCACATACCAACGCTCGTCTATTCTCTACACCATATACTAGCTCCCAATGGCTATATTGGAACTCTCTTCCTACATATCTTAATTCCCAACCTAACACTTGCTTATTTAAACATAAACTTCGCCTATATCTACCTAAAACACTTCCCTATACTTAATAGTTATGGTTTCTGCTCAGTGGTTTCGACAAGCCCATAGTTAAGTCTTTAGTTAATAGCCTAGTTGTTTTTCTTATTGATTTAGCTGCATTGTAGGCCTACTCTATTTGTCGTTTGCATATTAATAGGTTTTTTCCTTTCCCTAATGATCTTTATATTCCTGCAATTGAATGTGCTGTCATGTGCTATTATGTTTTTAAAAATATATTTTACATGATTAATGAGTGGCCCTAATAGCGAGATTACCCATCCCTTCTAGGTCTCCCCTTCTTAACCATTCTTGTTAAAGTATTATGTTCACTCCCATAATTGTATTATGTTTGTCTGGTTCATGAAAAATAAATAAATAAATAAAAACAATTATTAGTCTGATCTATTGGCTATTATCTAAATGGAGGCACTTGAAAACATCGCTTTCCTCAAAATTGCAACTGCTCATTGTAAATTTCAAAGTGTTTATTAGTAGAAGAATTTTTATAACTGATAAAAGTATGCACCTAACCAGCTTTTCGAGTGAAAGCGCTTTCAAGCTGTCTATTGTGTATAATGATTATGCATGCAAGAGTAAAGATTTATTTTTCTGGATGTTTGTGAAAACATCAGAGACGCACTGCAGCGCAGCTCCTGTTGTACTGAATGCTACGGTCATGGTGATGAACCCTTCGCAGAGGTCAGCGATATTCACATGTTGGCCAGGGCATAGGTTTTCGGACGGAAGTCACGTGAAGGAAATTGAATGCAACCATGACAACGGCTGGGATTACTCCATCGGACATTGTGGCGGTAAATAAATTTCAGTCAAACATTAATTTTTGCGGCAACACAGCAGATTTTATGAAGTTCGTAAGGCAGAGTGATGTGGTGGACTGGTGGTGCACCTACAGATCTATTCACTTCATGTGACATAAGTCTTATGTGAAACACTTTGCTCTGTTGTTCATAGAATCACGATCACTAAGATAATTTGCATTGCGTGAAGCGGAACGGACTAGAATCTTTCAGCCTAAAACAAGCATACTTATATACATGGCTAATGGCTATAGATGGTAGGCTTATATCCAGATCGTAAATTTCAAAACCAAGCTGTAGCCTATATCTTCTTATGCTACCTATTCATGTAATCCTATTGCATAGAATATTAATTTTCATCTGAATGAAGTTCGCTTAGACTTTGAACCCGCTTGAATTTCTTCACTATTTGTTTAAATATAGGCACTACGCTGTGCATTTATTTAGCGCATAAAGTCTGATCGAGCTGTTGTACAGCTTGATTCTCCCTTTTGCTGAGCTCAACTCAGATATATCGCTACAGCATAATGTTATAGCTCCTATAACCTACCCTGGAGTTCTTTACGGCGCCATAGAAATCGTCATTGTTATTACTAGTGAGCGTCTGTGAGAAACTGGTTCCTCCACCGAACGCTACGCTGGATATGGGTGCAGCCATCTACAACTCCATCGCTAGAATTCAATGTCAAGAAGGATTTGCATTTGATGACGGAGACCTTGTGAAGACCTTGTGTTGCCTCGAATCCGGTAAATGGAATGATACAATCGTCTCCGATTGTAAACGTAAGTGTGTCTATGATTATATGCATGAGACTATTGTGCTTTTAAAGTGTTTCTGAGACAAACGGCTGTTTAAAATGTTTCGAAAAACTCTAGACCTATTTAGAAACTGACAAGGTGAACTGAATGCAAACATACGATGGGTGAGCGATTCCAATATGACGATGTGAAGAATAGATGCAACTATGCATCCAAATGTAGGGTCTACATTTTTTCGCACATATGATGCTATATGTAATACTCTGTGTAATTTGGACGTAAATGCATTATCGGAAACCGTGAGTGTCGGTTAGGGTCAGGTTAGGCGTCGTGATGGTCGGTTATACGGGTTAGTGTTAGGATTAGTGCCGTCAATAGATACTGTCCAAACATACTGCATGTATTTCGGTCATCCCCGATACTGCAATTACGCCGTAATTTGAATCAATAGGAGAAATACCGATTGACTCGACTTGCAAGTCAATCAAATATACGATTTTTCTACCTACTCCACTTGATCGGGTTAAGATCGACTTGCTTAACTCATTTTATTGATCACGGTGGTGCAATTTGAAGGCGACTGTTAATCGCTGGAGCGGATTACTGGCCTATCTCTTATCACTTACCGCTGAAGACATCTTTCCTTATAGACTCCTCAAATGTGTCCCTTCCACAACATGCCACGCACCTACAATCTGTATCATTTAACTTTGATTTCACTAGTTTGATTATGAAGTGTCACTGATGAGTTTACTCTCTCAGTGGCGATTAATAAAATGTCATGAAACAATTACAGTTGAATAATCAATCTGTAAAACTTATTTGCTTTTTTATTTTCCTGTGATGCATAGCTGTGTTCTGCCCGCCTCCGCCTCTGATGTCGAACGCCAGTTACACTGCTGGACTGGACGCTCAGCTGACGAATTCTCTGTTTCCCTACGGAGCCACAGTATCCAGTGAATGCTTCGATGGACTCAAATTCCCAGATGGATGGAAGCAATGGACGATATTATGCGGTGGAATAGGAACATGGAATGCAACGGATTCTTCTTGCGAATGTAGGTTTCAGTGAAATTCGCTACTGCAATTGTAATAAATTACTAATAATTTATTGTCGCAACGCATATTAGTTTAGCCTAGAGAGTCCAGTCATCATGCAAAGCACAACGGCAAAAACAATCGATCGAACAACGTTATATAAGCCGACAGCAGCGTGTAACCGATTCTTTCGCATAATTAATTGACGTTTCATGCAACTGACTTACTTACTCCTATAACTGACTTTTTCTTGACTGATCTTTCCAGCTGGAAGATGTGATCCGGTACCAACAGTGGATCACGCTGTGGCTAATTCCTCGTCAGCAAACGCTGGTACTGTCGTCGGCTACACGTGTGAATATGGATATAAAATCGACGACCAAGAAAGTTCAGTCATCTCTTGTGACGGAATCAGCTGGATGGGCTCGCCATTTCAGTGTACAGGCAAGTGCTGTCATCTCTAAGGAAACACATCAGATTATCAATCTATGGCCTAGATAAGCATTTTGGTTTTCCATGCAAAGTTTTACGTCGCCTAAAACTTCAGAGACGAGCTGCTGCATTGGTCACTCATGCGCTTTATTGTGTTGCCCTCCTCCTTTGTCCAGAGTTGGGACTGGCACTACCAAAGTGAAACCAGTGGCGAAGTTAAAGTGTTATATGAGTATTATCTAATCTGATCCATTCCGCTCTATAATCAGACATGAGTTAAACCGTTCTGATCTGATCTTCATCTGAATAGTTGAATAGAATGGCTGCGAATGTCATTTAATTTAATAATTTGTGTTAAATTGTACTATTCTGCATGCAACCATTAAATGTTATACTTATCTATTCTTGCGACGGAATCAGCTGGATGGATTATCCAGTTTAGTCTACAGGCAAGTGCTGACATGCATCTCTAACGAAACACGTCAGATTATCATTCTATGGCCTACATAAGCATTTTGGTTTTCCATGCCAATTTTACGTCGCCTAAACACTTCAGATACGTGCTGCATTGGTCACTCATGCGCTTTATTACACTCTCGTTGTAGTAAAAGTGTTAAATGCCTTGTTGCTGTTTAACGATATTGTCTGTGATATATCAGGGATAGTTAGTGTCGGCCCCCTCCTTAACGCAGTCTTGGGACTGGTACTGGGGACGTGCGAGCAATGGCGGAGTTAAAGTCTTAAATAAAATTCTTTTCAATATGCAGCAATTCTAATCTCATCCGTTTCGTTCCATAATCGACTTGAACGTTTATGATCTTATATTTAGTTCAATAGTTGAACAGAATAGCAGCGAATGTTAGGCGTATGTTATTTAATGCAATATTTTGTGTTAATTTGTATTACACTGCATTCAGCCATAAAATGCCAGAGCAGATATCTTTCCCATTCATTTTGATGCAGCCAGCCTACACACATTATTATCATAGTGGCTACATCTGCATTTGTTAGAGATTCGCTGTCCATACATGATTCAACCGAATGGACTTTTGAACACTACGAACAATCTCCACGGAACTCGGCTTTTGGTCAGTTGTTACCATGGCTACCAGATTAACGGTCAGCCAATGTTAGTCGCCACTTGCATGGAAAGTGGGAAATGGTCACCGGAAGATACTTGTACAGGTGGATATAATTAAATAAAGTTATAATATCAAAGCGAAATAACGCCCAGCAATAGGTAGCAGCATCTTGTTTTGGAAGCCAGTCAAGATTTCTCTGGGGTTTCTGCACTGAATAGGCTAGATCATACTACGAGAGGCGCTTTAAGATACGATACGATGCTTGCCATTCTAAAAGAGCTAGGCCTAGCCTACATGTATTATGTATATATGAACTTAGGCTATAACATGCGAATTGAAATTTGAATAGTGGCTCCAGAAGAACAGTGAACGTTTGAAGGGAATGACATCGATATCGGCTTAGAGCCTGGGAGATGGATTGCGGGAGTTTACAGACCCGGCCTTAGGACAAGGCGGCCACACTCTAGAGCTGGGCGTGGGTGTCCGCTTTCTTTGAACCTGTAAAGGTCATTATTCGCTTCGCCCGTAAACTCGCTCTCGTTGGAAGATGGTCAGATGAAGTTGTGGATCATTTGACAATGTGCATGAGTAATTTCTTATCCAATCATTCTACGTTAGAGCGGAAACCTTGTGTCGCACGCAGTAGGAGCATATAGGTTTGAGTCTGTAGTGAAGGATTTTTGTAGTTTTGTCCATTGTTCTAGTCCTAGTTTTTTTTAAATCTACCTACTCTACTTTGTACAAAAAGAAGATATTACGTATATGATTATGTAATGCAATTTATTTTTAAAAAATATATATTAATAGAAATAAATGTTTGCTGGTTCGCCAGAGATGTCGTTGCCATGACGATATCCTGCGAGGCTGATGGAAAATGGACTGACCTCAGCATCCCCATCTGCAGAGGTACATACGGTTGCTTCAATAAAAACTCGTTTAAAGGTCGAACCGTAATACAAATTGGAAATAGAATGACACAATGCAATATAAACCAGTGCCATACAGCATAGAACTTCTCTAATTGATAAGTAAAGGACTAAGTAAGAACCATCTTTGCGACTCTTAGACACTAAAATGCTAAAGAAGGTAGGCCTATACATGTGTCTTAGAAAAGTTCGTGAATAAGCTGGTGCCCTGCGCTTGGCCTCCAAGTGGCGCTATAGAAATTTGTACATTTCTATTGCAATTACGTATAATTATCAGACGCCAAAATCACGAATTTGTCAAAACTGAGTCTAAACTTTGCTGAATTGCAATAGCGCAGCATAATTGACTAACTCAAAGTCATCCGTATAAGATTGTACGTATCCTCTGTTGCGTGACCTGTGACACATCTAACTTACTAAATTTCAACCATGCATGATTCTCAAAGAAACAATTTCATCTGAAGTAGTAATTCCTATATACAGTGGTTAACAACATCTTCTCTTTACACCTACAAATATTATGATCTCGCAGAACTTTTTATGTGGCTGCTTAATGACTCGAATCAACTGCGCCATCAGAGTTTGCAGATGGCTTCATACCAGCGAATAAACTTAACAGATTGTTGTCACTGACCCTTTGAACTCGTTCGAGCGTGAAGAAGACGCTATTTCCCACCTTAATATAATTAGTTCCATTGAAATTAGATATCCTTGTTCATAAAAATTATGTCTGATTAATTATCGTTAACATTTAACATGCTGTCCTTTCGTCTGCAGCTGTCTCCTGTCCATCTTTGGCTCCTCGCATCCTCTCCACGACCAACACAGAGGTCGAAACGGTGGTCAATGTGTCCTGTTCAGCTGACCAGATCCTGACCACTGGACAGATGACCGCGGTGTCCACTTGCGACGCCTTAGGCCACTGGACACCTGATGTGCCTGACTGCATTGGTAAGTGTCGACAAAGTCAAGTTGATTTTCAATAGAAGCTGCATATGCTGCAGCCATAGGTGTAGAGGAGATTTCAGCAGTCGGGGGGGGGCACGATTTTACTTCTGCCCGAAGAATAAATCCGGAGTAAATGACGCTGCGCACTTATAGGCTTATGCAGTGATGGATCCGGAAAGTTTCGAAGAGGGAGGGTGGCAAGTTGGCGGGAAATCAAGGTAATGGCTTTGACCGGACATTTTTCTGACGACATTTTTAGTCTTTCTTTGCAAATTTATGAAAAAACGAGCCAACTGCGTTAATTTCAAATCTGATAACTTTTTAAAGTCACATTCAGTTATTGGGGCCACATTCTGTGTAAATGTCAAATGGGGAATTGCCGGACTGCCCACCCTGAATCCACTGGGCCTAAATCCTTGTACAAATGCAGAGTTTCTGTTCTTACGCCCGCAACCGGAGAGAAGGATCAAAGGGACAAATTCCTGGGCCCTGCTATTTTAAGCTCTGGCTGTGTAATGTTAGACTTATATGCAAATTACGAAGTTTGTGATGTAGGCCTAAGCCTATCCATTTACTACAATCAGTTTAAACTTCAAATGAACAACAGTATAAATTCGTAATTGTATATTGTTTTGTATCGTACCGGAACCGTATTCAATCATCTATAAAGCACCTCTTATAGGGTGAACCGTTCAGAGGCGCTCCCGTCGTGCCAGAACTTTTATTATTAGAATTTGTTTTTACATTTCGCCCCATATAGTCCTAGCCTTAAGATAGTTTAGGGTCGCGTGAAAGCTCTGACTAGGGACCAGGAATTTATCTCATCAATCCTGCTTGAGCCCGCACGAATTGTCGCGATTTTCGGACAAATTTCGGCTTTGAATTTGCTTAAATTTTCTGCATTATTTAACAAAACGCTATCGTGATTTCCGGACTTTTTAACGAATTTTTTATCCATGATGGTTGTGAGCTAGTAGGCCTATCTCACTCGATTCGGGCAAATTGGAACTGAGAGATAATGTGGTGTAGGCTAAATGGGCGTTGAACTTCAAGTACGGTACAGTTTGTTTAATATTTTTCGGGTCTGCTAGCCCGAAAAAACAGACTCGCCAGAAACTTCGACCCCCCGTCTCCAACGCCTATGGGCTATGGCTGCAACGTTTCTACTACGGAGTGAACTTTAAGTATGAAATTGTAGATCAGAGCTGTCCTCAATGTTAAAAATACTCAAAATTCATATCATATCGGATGTAGTAGCACGATTTTCAAACCCGGCTCATGAAACAAGGAATCGACTCTGACGTAAGTTGCAATCACAGCCGTAGGATATAATGTTTCTTTTGATGTAGCATTATAATTTGATATTTTCCGGAGGGAGCCCAAGGTCATGGTGCTCTGCAGGGGACGAAGAGCGTGCGGATGCGGGTTCACTTCCCGCTACACTCCCAAAATCCACCGAACCTTCCAATCGGCAGGTGCCGTTCATAAAATTAGTAGTAGGACGTGATGGGTGCCCTGTTGGCTGCCTACAGTTAAATTCAACTCATGTAATAACCTTTGACTGATCATCCGCCATGCAATGAATTACAATCATTACGCGTTGTGTCAGTGTGAAATTAAACGAAGATAATGTGATTATGAAATAATATAAAAATAATATAATATAATATGATACGATATAATATAATATAATGTAATGTAATATAATATAATTTTATAATATAATATAATATGAACTAATATAATAATAATATAATATAATCATTATAGGGTAATATATAATGATATAAATCCGTTTTCCGTACAGGTCAGAAATCGATGCACCTAACAGATCCTCCGGTGGAATCGAGTAACTCCAACGTCGTTGGTGGAATAGCGATATTCGCCATTTCGATGCTCTGTGTGGCTATCGTCGTTGTTGACATTCCACGATTAAGAAATGCTGTCAAAATGTTTAAACGACGCTATGTCAGAGCTTTCCATCCTGAATCCAATTCGAGCAGCAGATAACAATTCTTGATTTCCAAAATGATGAGGGTTTTTAAATTATGTAGCTTAGAGCATAATTATATATGCACTGCACAGGACCCATATGAAATCTCTTGATTGCTTCTAATCCAATAGGTTCGCTGTGAGTCTGGCAGCAGATTGTTGACTCTTCAATAGACATGCCGGTGTCGCGGAATCGACCTATAAAGCTATCCGGAGGATGGAATATCGACTACCGGGTATAGAGTACCGGGCATAGAGTACCCGGGGGATAATCAATTTGTCCCAATTATTGAAAAATGTGCAGGCCTATAATTGATACACTTATGGCATGATCAAAATTTAAAGTGGCTCCAATTGTTTTAAGTGTCCTAAGCAATGTTCAAAGCAAGTAAAGTGGAATTTTGCTAGTGACTCTAACTGTTCCTAAGTGTTCTAAAAGCAAATGAAACAAAATTATCTACAGGTAGTAGAAATAAACATAGCCTACCTGTTAAACGGCAATGTTCAAAACAAAGCAAATTTTATGAAAGTGAAGTAGCTTTCAACTTCTCTTCATCTGGGTGGCATACGATTATTATTGGGGATACCGGTACTCTATATCGTGACACCGTACCTACCATTTAGCCTCGGCATTACATGTCATTTTTTAATCGACTGATGGAATGAATGTCTAATTTAATAAAATTGAGTAATGTGAGATGATCGTAGCTGCATTGGCATGCGGATTACCGCTTTCTGTTTTCACGGAGGAAAGAAGAAAACGAACTAGATGCCCTTAACAGTTTACAGGAATTTTGTCAAAGCTTAAACTAATCGCACTGAAGTTCATCTAGCAATCATCAATCATGCAGGCAGATGTCTATGGACGACGCAGTCGGGGACGACAAAAGAAGAGATGGGAGGATGCGATACGGGAGGACATGAAACATCTCAAACTGAAAAATGAAGACACCAAAGACAGAAGAAAGTGAAAGAGGAGGATCCGAGTGGCTGACCCCTGCGTAGAGAGGGATTAATTCAAACCTGAAGGAAAAGAAGAAGATTGAAGTTCGTCTAGGAGGCCAGGACACGTCAGTAGGCCATAAAATAACGAATTAACGATCTAGATTTTTTATACTAGTTTGCTGTGGACAAAGTAGTTTTGCTATTCTGCGGTGTGTTTTGTATAATAGTCCACTATATACTTTGTAAAAAGTTTCATGAGCGTATCAAAAGGTTCTCATTTACTTGTAAATGGTCAATTGCGCATGCGGTGAGAGAGAAAGAGAAAGTTAGAGACAGACAGACAGACAGACAGACAGACAGATAGACAGATAATTTGATGCTGTTACGTTATTAAAGTGCATCCAGACGAAATAAGTTTGAGGTTATATCAACGATCGCCGTGTATTGAGAACAAAAAGTTAACATGGCGATTTATAGACTCCATGAAATCACCATGCAATTATTATAAAATGTTAGCCTACTATCGTAATTTTTCTCAGTTTCCTATTAAACCAAATTTAGGCCTGTAGGAAAGAAAAAAAATTGCTGCTGTATGTGGATTCTGTAGAATGTCAATAAGGCTATATAAGTAATCTTGGCTTAGGCCCAGGCTACTAATAAAGTAGCTTTATGCCCCGATTAAGGTAAAATTGAATAAACAACGTTTTAAAGTTTAAAATGCAGTTAAAGATGTAGCAAAGTCAAATAATTTTCCGTTTTCTATTTTTCGCCGTTTCCCGTTTTTATTTTTTCGAAAACAACGTTTCTCGGTTTTTATTCTGTTTCCATCGGGGTTTTTTTTACATCTAGAGGGTCTATGTGGCTAACTAAGTATTGAAAATAGGTGAACAAGATGTCATGGTAATTGGACACCCCAGTCAATGAAATCTCTAGAAACGCCATCTTTGACAAAGTACGTTTCACAGTCGAAAAAACACGGTCGCCATGTTAAGACGATATTGGACGCACGAACCGGTGGACCGATAGTTTCCAACAAATCCTCTGATTAATTTTGAGCATCAGGTCACATGTAGGCTATGCTTTAGCAGTTCATACGTAAGAGAAAGTTTGTGAACATTCGCAAACGAAACGAATAGGACTGGCGAAGATGTTGAACAAATAATTCTGTGAGTTGATAATGATTTCGATTTCACGTATAAACTCTGCTTATATGAATGGGACGAACTTTGGAACTGTCTGCAGTCAAACTATGGCCACCGTAGGACTATAATCATGGGCGGAGACCTATGGGGGACAGAGGGACGGTCCCCCCCAATGAAAGTGTTGGGGGGGGACGGCCCATGCATTTGTCCCCCGCCCCAATCGTTGAGCGTCAAGACTAAAAAAAGGTCATCAACTTTTTTGGCGGCGAAAAATAATTTTTTTCGAGATTTCGCCGGTCGTTCGGAAATGTTTCGGAAATCTCGCGTCTTTCCGTCCCCCCCAATTCTCGACCCAGGTCTCCGCCTATGACTATAATACAGTTGTGGTCCGTTTAGAAAGACGAGACAAGTTCACAATCCGTTTATATTACACGTCAAAGGAAAGATTTCTTGCCATCGACATATTAAGAAAGACAAGCGAAGCGCGAGAGAATTACATTCCAAGGAGAATACCATTCTACAGATTTCCTTCAACGACGGGCAGGGGCTTCTATCCCCCTAAGCAGCCGGGCGCAATCCATCTTCTTCCCCCCCCCTATTCCTGGGTCGGTCTTCCCTCTCGGCAATATGTTATCGAGTCAATTCCTCTGGTGAATGAAGGTTTCTGTGATGTGGGACGGTTTGGGAGAGGGATGGTCTCCTCCCAGTAAGAATTTTTTCAATTTCCGCATTGCAATTTCCGCATTTTAGGATATCATTTTTACAACCTACTAGCCTATTATTTCAGTGGAGGATTGCTAAAAAGAGTGGTCTATGACTTGACAAATGGCCCTATACTTAACAATCATATTTTTGGGAGTTTCCACATTGTAGGCCTAGACCTGTATGGTACTAGCAGTTTACGATGTCATTCTAACAAAATTATTCTAACACTTCAGTGCTGGTAAAAGTGGCTTGAGATTTCGATAAATATACAGTAAATACAATAATTTCTCTATTTATCAAGTTCAGCAACTCAGTTCTGCTGGTGATGGACTACCTGGTAGGCCTATATACGATAACGAATAATTGCTGACGAGAGTAAATTTAGGCCCATAAAAAATTATAGCGGCTTGTAGCCTATTTGTTCCAATTCAATCAGCTTAATTAATGCCTGTCTCTTTTGCCCAAGACGGTCGTGAATAATTATTGCTGACCAAGATACAGTTAGCAGAAATTGTTACACATGGTACACAAACCATGGCAGGAACTACCAAACTGCCAAAATTGGGTAGCCAATGCCATGAATTGTGTTTAGCGACTCTGATTAGTGTGCACTGCGAGAGGCGTTATATAAATTTATGGATATAGTACAATGCAATAGAATGAAAATACAATATATATAATAGACCTTCGTAATAATGATGCTGTTTTACTAAGAGTTCAAGGAACACAATATTTTGAAATTTGAGTCCGAAATTTGAAATATAACACTGGAGAGAAGCCATTTAGTTTGTACAAAAAATGGTAGCCTATTTGTACAAGTAGACCTATATAATATTAAATAATATTCATTATTTTAATTATGATTGTGTCAATATTTATTAAAATAGCAAATAATATCATCATAACCACATAATCGTAAATATTATAGCAGTTCATGTGATGCAAAAAGTAGGCCTAGATAGTAGGCTATATAGTTAGGCTAAAAACTATTACCACTCTGCCAACATTTTCTGTGGGGAAGTAATTTTTTGAGAACTTCCCTAGAGATGTCTATAGATTGAACACTGTCCTCCATGGCCGCTTTCCCTCCAACAGACGAGTTTTGGCTCTTTTCTGATTCCCTCCGATTTTTCACTGGGTGCAAGCTGCGCCCGCCATGTATAGGAATAGAAGCCCCTCGTTGTAACCCGCAAAAAGTGCAATTGTATTGTATATTCGTTTAGTCCAATAGACAACAAACAAGGTTTACATTGCTAAAAAATGGGAAAAAATTTCCGTTTCCCCCCCTGTTTTTCACTGGGCGCAAGCTGCGCCCGGCATGTATAGGGATAGAAGCCCCTGACGACGGGGACAATTTCCTGTCCCACTTCAAAACCTTCATAAGATAACAAAATTAATTGCCTGCAGTTAGCTTAACTACGCCGTTCTTAGACTCTTAGTTAGATAAGTTCGAAGATATAGGCTAGACTTAACTGAGGAGTGGTTGTGGTATTTGCAGTTTAACGTCACTGTGTGGTAGGGTGGTCGTTAAAAATGAAAGTTTGAATCGACTGTTCTCCAAGGCGCCGTTTGGTTCCATTCTCCCCAGAAACATCACACAAAAAGTTGTAAGAAAAAATAAAAATATTTAGGACTAGCACAACGCCATCAAAGTTTTACCCTTATAATAGCAAGACTGCTAATGCTCAAAAGTAGCTATATGGCTGTAGTCAACCAGGAATCTTCAAGCCAGGAATCAATTCAACAACCTGTAGTTGGTCCACACTTAAACATGATGATGCTACTGTTATCGTAATCATAATCATCAATTTATATAGCGCCATTTCAAGAAAAATTTCTCAAAGGCTAGAAAACCTGTATAACACACCGCATCACAGATAACATCTATCATATCTTATTTCTTCACAAATAATACCTGTTTTAGCTTGTTTTGATTGATTATAATAGCTTATTGTTCTTAGACTGTTACAGGAAGGGAACAGTAATAGTATATAATTATTATGGATAAATATAAAATTTGTGCGGTTTCATCTGTGTCCTACATAATTAATTTATTCTGCAAAATCCCCAAAATTCTTAATGAGGTCTGATTTCTGAGAAATATTTCTTTTTCTACCGTCATTGTTCATGGGGTTACTGGGTACAAGGAACTGGTGTAATATTAAAAAGTAGAAATCCATCATTTTTAGATGCGAATTTTTATCTCAAATTTAGGCTAAAATGTTTTCAACCTGAGGCATTATTACACTGTCTCACAATTCAAATTGCATTTGGTCTTTGCATGGCTTTGAGCTATGGTGTGGTTTTCACGACACACTTCCCTCAAAGTGAAATCTTTGGCATGTTGCCTAAGGAAGGTGTTCATCTGCCACCAAGAGTGTAGCAATGGGTGTTGTCTTGAGGGTGCTATACTTGTACCCTTGAATTGGTTGGTCGTCTAGTGGCTACTGTAATTTCAGCTGGATCCATTGCTGAGCACGATGTAGAGATTTTGAGTTGCACATAGCTTGCGTGTTTGACGCTATCGCCTTTCATGCCAATTTCTAATAGGTAGCTAATTTACAATAGCTAATAAAGGCAGTGTAATTTGTTTCCACTCTTGACAGCACTTTCTGTGTCAATTGTTTGACTCTGTGTTCATGTTTTCAACTCTAAATGTAAGCTTATACTTTTAATGGGATAACTTCTATATTATGAAATAGACAACAATGCGAGTAGGCTTCACCAGGCACTCAATTATGATGCTCTCTTTGGAAGTTGTTTAAAAGCTGCTCTTTGACACTTATGTGGTAGATCTAATAAGTAATTTCTTAGATTTATAAAAATTATGATCTCAATAATTTCAACATCTATTTTAATTCATTTGTTTACAGCAGCTTGTTGATAAATTTTATCTGTGATGCGCTGTGTCATTCTGCTCTGATTGCCACAATAAACGAAAATACATGGGTCATCAGTAGTTTTCTCTAGTTCAACTATTATTGAGGTCCTTGTCCGTATTATATCAGAATTTGTATTAAAGTTAAGCATGTAATAAAGAGCCTTTAGTGTAACAAAGGATTCATGTAGATAGAAATCAGGCCTATCAAAAGAACATAGCAATGTGTTGGCTTTCTAGTAGAGGTTTATGGTCATCGATCTCAGGGACTCACGAGTCAAATACTATTGAGATGGTCAATTGTTCATAAAAATATAGAGCAAACCATTATCATCATTGTAGAAGTCAGGCATACTTGTCAGTCGTGCTTGAGTAAAAGAAAGCAGCATTTCTGTTAAAACTAGTCATAGGTCCAAAAATGTAGCTAAATTATCATTATACTCAAAAAGACGATGATATTTCGTAAAATCCAAAACTTCAAACACGTTGTGCTAGTCCTAAATATTTTTCTATCGGGATAATTTTTGGGCTGCATCAGTCTTTTACCAAGTGGCACCAAATGGTGGGTTGGAGAAAGAATAAAAATGAAGTTGAAAATTTGCCATTACAGATGCGACCACCCTACTGTGTGGTAATAAATACCACAAGAGAAGCCCTCCTCCTTTATCCAGGCTTGGAATTGGCATTGGCAGAGTGCGACCAGTAGTAGAGTGCTTATTAACTTAATAATATGGCCAAATCTGTAACATCAGCCTATGTCTAACGTTTATTTGACCAGTTTACTCGATGTAATGATACACAATTTCTTTCAGCCAAGCAACGACGATTCTATTGAATTTTAGCACTGAACGTCCATCCATGCATCCATCCGCGATTCAACTAACCACCCATCGTCCATAAATCCATGTACTGTTCCACTCTTCGATCCATCCATTGTTTTTAATTCGGTGTTCTAGTTCCACCCATTGTGTGTGGCGTGATTGTGTGGCCGTGTCGTCGATGCCCTGGGGCCGGAGGGTTACAGATTCGAATCCACCTCAAGCCACCGCGTCGGGACCTTGAGCAAGGCCTTCACTCGCAATTGCTCGAGCGCTTCGGCGTGAAACTCCGATGCCGTGTATACGCGCTGTAGTCGGGAGCGCCTCTGAGTAAATAGCTCAAAGGGCGCTATAAAAATGGAGAAATAAATAAATATTCGTTCGTCATTCATATGTGCCATCAAAAGCGTCACAATCTCAATACCTACCCTACAAGTCGCCAGCGATGAATCACTCATGCGTAAAGGTCATCCATGCGTGAAGGCGAATCGCTCACATTTATAATTACTTTACGTTATAAAATCGATAGACGACTCCTGTTACAATAAATCTCGAACAAGTGAACAATCGGATCATTCTCTCGCATTCTCCGTTCATTCCTAGCGCAGACAATGCCGTCCAAAGAATTTTCATCAGTAATTGAATGTAGACCTATAAACTTAGTCGAAATGTTTCTACCGTGGCCAGCCTATATGCGACACAACGACGCAATCCCATAAATCCAGAATATATACGACGCGTTTGCTACAATCGCAATCAGACAGATTGCGACAAAACCAATCGCAAAACAAAAGTCCCAGTTTGACACAAAGCTACGTGATTCGGTATAGCCTACATTTGCTACTGATTTAGTTCATATGGAAACTGCAGTGATTAATTATTTCGGTCGACTGAGAAGTTACAAGGTGGTCCATATAAACGGCTAAACGTTTGTCAAAGCGCACCATTGTAAACATCTGAAACAACTGAACCAGTCAGCCGCGAAAAGACTGAAAAGAACAGGAACAGACGTTTATTGGACGATGTATCACACCGGAATCGACGAGTCGTCATTGCAGGATTGGAAGTCGGCCGCCTGGTGTTCGACAGTGTCATCGGCAAAGGTTCCGAGGATGCGGTGGAACATGGACGCTACTTTAGTGATCGCAATGTTAATTTTGGTGCGCGATGTACTTGGCCAGACTAATTATGGTAAGTTGTCACGAATTGAAATCTAAACATAATTTTGCGAGATATTAAAATGAGCATGACTAATTGTTTATATACATTAATTCAAACATTCATACATACAAACAAATACATACATGCATACATGCATACGTACATGCACAAATGCATACACGCATGCATACATACATACATACATACATACATACATACATACATTCATACATACATACATACATACAATCATACATACATACATACATACATACATACATACGTACGTACATACATACATACATTTAATTATTTATTTAGAAAATTATATATAGCGCCTCTTCAGATAGGCCACTCGAAAGCACTTACACCCCAACCACGGATATAGCCTATGAGATAGTTTTGAGATTCTTAAAAGGAACAGAGCCGAGTGCCATAATTATTGGGAACTAAGAGCAGTGTCACAGGGAGGCCATTCCAGACAGTAGGGCCAGCGAAACACCTACATACATACATACATACATACATACATACGTACGTACATACATACATACGTACGTACATACATACATACATACATACATACATACATACATACATACATACATACATACATATATGCGTGGAGCGCGGTGGTGTAGTGGTGGCGTCGATGCCTTGAAGCCGGATGTTTCGAATCCACCTCAAGTCGCCGCGTAGGGACCTTCACTCGCAATTGCTCAGTGCATTGGCGTGAAACTCCGATGCAGTGTCAGCTCTGTATTCGGGAGCGCCTCTGAGTAGAGAGAGATTGAATGGGCGCTATAACAAGTGCACATACAAACAAACATACACACATACCTACATACATGCATACATACATACATACATACATACATACATACATACATACATACATACATACATACATACATACAAAAATACATTAAATACATACATACATGCATGTACACACATATACATACATACATACATACATACATACATACATACATACATACATATATACATACATACATACATACATACATCCATACATATATTCATACATTCATTTACTTATTTATTCAGAAAATTTTATATAGCGCCTCTTCAGATAGGCCACTCAGAAGCGCTTACAGCAAAAACCACGGCTATATGAGATAGTTTTGAGGTTCTTAAAAGGAACAGAGCGAAGTGACCATTGCGAATTAAGAGCAGTGTAACAGGGAGGCCATTCCAGACTATAAGACTTGCAAAATACCTACATTTATACATACATACATACATACATACATACATACATACATACATACATACATACATACATACATACATGCATACACTACATACATACACGCATGTATAAATACGCGCATATAATTATACATACATACATACATATATACATACAGACATACATATATAAATACATACATATATACATAGCCTACATGTATGCATACATATATACATACATTGCTATGCAAAATTATACATACATACATACATACACACATACATACATACATACATACATACATACATACATACATACATACATACACATATTCACTCGATCACACATACGCTTCTTCTGTCTTCACCATCAAAAACATGCAAGCTTGACCCCATACCGGCTTTTCTCCTGAAGGAGTTTATAGATGAGCTGCTACCATTCCTGGCTCAGCTCTGCAATGCCTCATTAGCGGAGGGATGCCTACCGGAGAGTCAAAAACGCGCCATCATACGGCCAGAGATCAAAAGCCTGGACTCGATCCGGATAACATCAATAACTACCGTCCAATTTCCAACCTGACGTTCCTCTCTAAGATCATCGAGAAGGTAGTAGTTAGACAATTGGTGCCATACTTGGAATCGAGTAACCTCATGCCTAAGTTACAATCAGGGTTCAGGAAGGGTCATTCAACCGAAACCGTTCTCCTTCGGCTCATTTCTGATGTCTGTGATGCCATCGACGTTGGACATGTCACGCTGATTGCGCTCCTTGATGTCAGCGCAGCGTTCGACACCGTAGATCATGGCATCTTGCTAACGAGATTGCGAACATCATTCGGAGTCGTCGGACATGCCCTTCAGTGGGTTCATTCCTTTCTCAGTGGACGTCAAATGATGGTGGCCGTCGGCTCTGGAAATTCATCATGGGCCCCTGTAACATTCGGTGTCCCTCAGGGCTCAGTCCTTGGGCCGCTGCTATACGTGCTATACACAGCCGATTTGACAAGGATCATCTCTGCTCTTGGAGCCCGGGTCCACCAATATGCCGATGACGCTCAACTGTACTTAACATGCCACCCGTCTGATGCACTGGCCTGTGTGTCAAAAATGCGGGAAATTGTTAAAGAAGTACAGACCTGGATGTCCTCCAACCGGCTGAGGCTGAACCCGGACAAAACGGAATTCATATGGCTGGGCACAGGTCGGGCACGCTCAAGGATTGATGCTCAGGCGATTGAGGCGGTGTTCCCAAACTGGAAGACCAAGCGTATTGTTCGGGACTTGGGAGTACTGCTGGATGAAAGACCTATCCATGGATCAGCATGTCGGATCGCTCTGCAGGTCTTGCTTCTACCAACTGCGCCAGATCAGAGTCATTCGGCACAATCTATCACATGAAGCCGCTGCCACTCTTGTCCACTCGTTTGTGCTGAACCGACTGGATTTCTGCAATGCCGTCCTCGCTGGTCTCCCAAACTACCGGATACGCCAGCTTCAGTCTGTCCTCAACTGCGCCGCCCGAGTCGTCGCTAATTTGCCCAAATTCTCGCATATATCAGCATATATGCGTGACACGCTGCACTGGCTTCCGGTCGAGGACAGAACAACATTCAAGATCATCGTTATGGGACGAGCGTCAGTGGTTGACCTGGCGCCAGAATACATTAGGGAACTTTGTATTCCCGTCTCCAATCAACCAGGTCGTCGGTCTCTGCGCTCCGCGACTCGTGGGGACTTGATAGTCCCACGCTCCCGTACAGTGATGCGGACACGCCGCGCCTTCTCGTGTATTGGACCTTCATTCTGGAACAGTCTTCCATTGGCAATCCGTGATGCTGCGTTGTGTGTTTCTCATGAAACATTCTCAAAGTTAATTAAGTCGCACTTGTTCAGAACTGCCCGGTAGCTGCGTTAAGCGCCTTCGTGAGGTTATTGTAAGGCGCTATATAAATGTTCATATACATACATACATACATACATACATACATACATACATACAGGCAGACATGAATACATATGCAATTATACATTACATACACAATTAATGCGCATTATCGGGTCATGAACCAGACTTTGAAAATTCTTGGGACTTGGATTTCGTCGCATCGCTAGCAGCACCACCCATCCCATGCTCAATTCGCTTAGCTTGTTGCGCGCGAACACCTTACCTTGCCAAGATTGATCTAGCTACCTCTTAGTTCCCCAGTTCGCTTTTCTACCTCTGTTCCAGACATTTTGTGTTATTCTTGATCAGAAGCTTTCATTTGCGCATCGCATTCACGCACACACACACACACACACACCCACACACACACACACACACACACACACACACACACACACACACACACACACACACACTCACACAGACTCACACACACACACACGCACACACACATACACACACACACTCACACACACACACACACACACTGATCGTAACTGTTATAATTATCACCTTGGGAGTTCAGCGTCGATCCACCCTACGATCGGCGAACCCCGCTCACGGACTGTTTGCTATCCGACAGCGTTGTTCATTCTCTGCTGCTGGTCCTACAACTTGGAATTGTAACCCTTTAACACTGCGCTTAATTCCAAGGGATCGCTCCACTCTGTTCCTTAAGAACCTACAAAGTGTTTTATTTAGCCGTGGTTGGGCCGGGAGCGCTTCTGAGTAGCCTTCCTTGAAGAGACGCTACATAAATTTCTGAAATAAATAAAATAAATAAATATCGCGCTCTTCATGTTTTCATTTAAGTCTTCTAATGGCAGTTCGGCGTTCTGTTTCGTCTGCTGTTTTTAGCACTTTGGTCCATGATTTAATTTGCTCCAGAATTGGCTACTGTAGGCCTAATACTCTTCGAATTGGTCTGCCCAAGGTTCGACTTTCACCTTTACAGTCGGTCCTTAACGCTGCCGCCAGATTAATTGCACGCCTTCCACGCTACTCTCATATCTCTACTTTCATGTTTGAGCAGCTCCGTTGGCTTTCTCTAACTGCGCGCATTAAGTTCAAAATCCTCATCTTGGTCTCAAAAGCTCAACGGGGTCATGCCTTAAAATATTTAGTCAATGGAATTCACAGGCCAGTTTCAGTCTCCTCGCATCGTCCACTCGGCTCTTTAAACAGATTTGATCTTCTAGTACCTCCTTCTAGAACGGCTTGTGGGGCGCGGTGGTATAGTGGTGGCGTCGTTGCCTTGAATCCGGAAGGTTCGAGGTTCGAATCTACATCGCCGCGTAGGGACCTTGGGCAAGTCCTTCATTTGCAATAGCTCAGCGCTTCGGCGTGAAACTCCGATGCAGTGTCCGCTCTGCATTCGGGAGCGCCTCTGAGTGAACAGAGCTTGAAGGGGCGCTATAACAAGTGCACATACAAAATACAAGGCTATGGCTCAGTCCCGTTCCATTACATCAATTGCTCTCTATTATACTCTCATTGGAATACGCTGTCTCCTTCTACTCGATCTCAACTTCTGACTGGTAATCCATCATCCTCATTTTCTCTTCTCAAAACCTATTTTTCTCTCGTGGCCTTGCGCACTGGGAGCGCCTCTGAAAGGTTCACTCTAGTAGAAGCGCTTTATAAATGTTTTTATACAATACAATACAATATCAGTTGAGCCAGCTGAGAATTTCACGCATTCTTAACTTTCATGCTGCCACTACTTCTATCCATGATTTTGTTGTCAGCCGCCTTGACTACTGCTATGCGCTCTATGCTGGTCTCGATACTATGCGGTTATAAGGTGCTTCCAGCGAGTCCTGCTCACAGCAACCTTATAAGATGTATTCCAAAATTGTATCATGTTTTCATTTTTAAGTTCAATTGTTTTATTGTAACCATCAACAATAATTGTTACCGTCCTGTTATAGTTTTTTATGAATCATGCCGCTATAACTTATAGTGACATGATTCATAAAAAATTATAACAGGACGGTAACAAGAAAGGCCCTTAGAAATGAAAATCCCGCTAAAAGTGACACCTATTTACTTGCATTACTTTAGCGAGTGGCTAGACGGCTAACGGTTGAGTTGAACAGCATAAACAGCATGAAAGAACAAATCAAATAGTCTATTGAACTTAAACAGTAAGAACAAGACAAACAAAAACAAATCAGTGCATGCAAGGTTGAATATTTTTTAGTCATGAATCGATATAGGCGCAAAGAAATGTTTTAACCTTTGCAAACTGGACACCTGTTGGATATGAATAGGAATTGAGTCCTATACATCTGGCCCAGCGAATTTAATATGAATCTTCGTGAGTTTCATCGAACGAATAATTATGGCTCGATAGCGGGAAGAGTTCCTATAGTAAAGCACTGTTGTATATCAGATCTGTGAGCTAATTTTGTATAGCGTATAGTGATCAGCTAATTGTTGAGCGTACGGATGGGCCAGCTCAAGGTCAGCTAATTGTTGAGTGTACAGACAGACAGGCCAGCTGGCTGAGTGGCGGGAAAACGCCGCTGCGCGTCGTCGCCAGAGAGAGAGAGAGACAGACAGACAGACAGACAGAGAGAGGCAGAGAGAAGGACAGTGCGACCGAAGAGAGAGTGTACGCTGAGAGTGAGATAAGTTGTAGAAGGAGTGCTAGTCGTGTGTAGAAGACGTTAGAGTAATAATATAATAAGATGGCGTTTCTGTCGTGCAATTGAATTGTCTATCGTCGTTGATGCATTGTTGTGTTGTTTGTGAATATTGGAAATCGAAGAAGAAAATACAAGAAACTGATCTTTGTTGTAAGAGAACAAGTTTAAGAACTTTAGACACTTATACACTAGCCATAGCTACCGCAGTACAGTGAATAGGTTAGGCCTAGGTTGCGCTACAGAACAAAGAAGAGACTGGAAAAATCGTGGGTGATTGTGGAAGATCACATTTGGTGATAGCGGTGGGATATCGTATCCAAGTTACGGACGTTGGGATAGTCAATCCAAGTCACGGACGTTGGGATATTGTCAATCCAAGTTACGGACGGTGGATTGTCAATCCAAGTTTACGGACGGAGGAATATTTACGAACGGTGGATTTTTAGTCCAAGCTACGGACAGTGGATTTCAAATCATTACGAGAAGCCGACCACACGGGAGAAGGAGAATGAGCATTTGATCAACCGGAGAAGCATTCCGAGCATCCGAACAACTGGTGAGAAGATACAACGGGCATACGAACGACATTACGACAACGCAACGCCAGAGAGAGGTATACAAAACTCGCTCCTTGAATAAACAAGCAATAAGAATTAAAGTCAACCAATCACAGCAATTATAGCCACTCCCTCGATTTCTTCACGGAAATCATTTGAAGTAAAGAAGTAAGATGGAGAAACTTACAGAACAAAAACAAGCTAGTATAAAAAAGATGTCTTCTGATCGAATAATAAAATTATTAATCGAAGCTGGTCTAGACGTCGAAGAAGTCGAAGAGATGTCAAGGGAAAATTTGATGAGAGCTTTAGCAGAGGATTGGCTAAAAAAGGAAGCTGAGGAGAAACCACAGGCTATGTCTATGGAGGCGTTGATGCAATTTATGATGATGAGGGAGGAGCAACGGAGACAAGAAGATAAAGAGAAAGAGGAGAAACGGAGACAGGAAGAGAAAGAGAAAGAGGAGCAACGGAGACAAGAAGAGAAAGAACGGAAACAAGAAGATAAAGAGAAAGAGGAGAAACGGAGACAGGAGGAGAAAGAGAAAGAGGAGCAGCGGAGACAAGAAGAGAAAGAACGGAGACAAGAGGAGAAAGAGAAAGAGGAGCAACGGAGACAAGAAGAGAAAGAGAAAGAGGAGAAACGTAAACAAGAAGAGAACGAAAGAGCGGCAAAAGCAGAAAAGATGAGACAAGAAGGGATTGAACGAGCAGAAAAGATTCGACTAGAGGAAAAAGTAAGAGCAGAACAAGCAGAAAGGATGAGACAAGAAGAGATAGAGATGCAGAAGCAGCAGTTCCAGCTTCAGTTAGAACAACTGAAAAGAGATCGTGACGAAGCTGAACGAAGAAGAATGGAATTGATGATAGAATACGAGAGGGCAAGGAAAAGTGATGAAGAAATACGGAAACAACAGATTGAAGAGCAAAAGGCTCGCGAGGAAGCCAAAGAAGCCATGCGTTTGGCAGAATTACAAAGAGCCGAAGAGATTCGACAGGAAGAATTGAATATGGAGAAAGAAAATTTGGAAAAAGCGGAACGAGAAAGGGAAGAACAAGTACATTTAGAACAAAAGAAACTCGCTCTTAAGGAAGCTCAGCTCCGAGAAATGGCTATTGAAAAGGAGGAACGCAGAAAGCAGTTAGAATTGTTGCAGCAGAAGATAGAACAAGAAGAACTGCGTAGGGAAGAAGATCAAAATAGACTGAGGGAACGAAATGAAGACGAAAGAAGAAGCCGAGAAGAGTCAGAACGAAATAGGATCCGAGAAAGTGAGACAATGGTGTCTAAGATTAAGAAGATAGGTGATGCAATGAAACACGTGTTACCTAAGATGCCATATGATATGATGGAGGTGCCATTATATTTTGAGACAGTTGAGAATGCATTCAACAGTTTTACGGTGGAAAAGCAGTTTTGGGTCAAATTGCTGTTGCCACTAATGACACCAAGAGCGAGAACGGTGTTAAACCGATTGTCTTTTGATGATCTAGACAATTACGACATAGTGAAAGAACATTTACTGAAAGAATTCAAATTGACAGCGAGAGAATATCGATCACGATTTGTAGATGCGAAGAAAACGGCAGAAGAGACATACACTATGTTTACAGCAAGATTGAAGAATCTGTTGAACTATTATGTCAGAAGTAGGCGAGTGGGCAAAGACTATGAGAAGTTATTTGATCTGTTGGTGGCGGATAAGTTGAAAGAATGTCTACCACCGGGTCCACTACAGTTTGTACTAGCAAAGGAGGGTACTGAATGCTTGGAAGCTAGTAATGTTGCAGATCTCGCAGACATACATGTGAACAATCGAATTGGTCTAATGTTTCAAGACAAACCGAAATATGAAGCATGGGGTAATAGTTCGAAGCAAACCAGGTGGAATAGTAGTAACAAAGAAACGGGAAGCCAAGCCAGAAGTAATGAAGTAAGGAAAGATAGTGCTCCTGGAAGACAGTTTGGTCAAGATAGAAGAGAAGCAACGGGTGACAGACAAATATATAGTCGAATTCCAGTGATGGGACGCCAAAGAGAAAGCAATGCAGCATATACTCCGTGCAATTACAGACGGGAGAGCACTGAACAGAGAGGTATTGTGAGGAAACGTTGCCATAATTGTCAGTCAGACCGACATTTGATAAAGGATTGTCAAGCACCACCAAGAATGACAAATCTGAGAAATAGATTTACTCGAAGTGCAGAAAATCTCAGAGTAAATCAGATCCAAGTAATGAATGCACCTAATCAGCTGGAAGGACAAGACAACCGCGAAACGGAAGTGAAGTCAGTAATGAAGTGTACGCCTCAGTTTACTATACAGAGAGAAGTAGTAAAATCTGCTCCCATTACGGATACTTGTCGAGAAACAGAAAGTAAAGATCAGTGTCAACGTACGAAGAAGTCCTTACTACAGCATGTAGAGGTAGAGATACGTGGAAATGATGACAGTTGTCGTCCCGTGCAAGTCAAAGCGCTGATTGACTCTGGTACTGAGATTCCAGTAATAAATGAGGAATTATTGAAAGGAGCGACAGTAGAAGAAATTGGCAGAGTACATTTGCAATGTGTGGCTGGAGAACCCATTCCAGCTAAGTTGGTGAAAATAGAAGTGCGGATGAGTGGTCATAACGTACACGAAGGAGGAGATTTGAAGGACAAGGGAGTAAATATCGCGCCATATTTAACCTTGGTATGTGCCAGCATTCCAGCAGTCTTGTGCAAAGATAACAAAGAAAAGTTCTTGCTGCATCCAGAAATAATTGCAGAACTGAAAGAGGTTCCACCAGTGAGTATATTGCAAGGAGAATTGCAAGCGAATGTGACTACGAGAGCACAAAGTCGGAGAAGAGAAGTGGAAGAAGGAGAAGAGGAACAGCTAAATGAAAGTTTGCTAGACGATGACACAGAAAGCGATGATGAACAAAGCGTTCAAGAAGAAGAAGAAGGAGTAACATCCGGGAGCAATGAAATTGAAAAAGAGATGGTTGCATGTGAACGTGATGATTATGATGATTCTGGAAGTGATAGTGAAATGGACACGAGTATGAGAGATTTGTTTGCCGAGAATACGAGTGATGAAAGACAATTGGCAGACGCAAAGAAATTTGAAGAGCAGCAGAGAAATGACGAGTCACTGAAGTCGTGGTGGAAGATAGCTGAAGACAAAGGATCTGAGTTTAGTGTGGTGAATGGGTTGATGTATAAGAAACATCAAATGTTGGACCAGTTGGTGTATCAGTTGGTGTTGCCGAAGGAAAGAAGAATTCAGGTGATGGAATTGGCGCACGAGTCAGTATTTGGCGGACACTTGGGAGAAGAGAAGACAAGAGAACGTATCAAATTGTCCTTTGTGTGGCCAAGGATGCGTAGAGATGTGGTGAAGTTCTGCAAGTCTTGTGAGAAGTGTCAGTTGAAAGCACGAAGTTTGGTGATGGATCGAGTACCGATTACGCCAATACCAAGGGAGGATGTGCCGTTCAGAAGAATGACAATGGACGTCGTAGGACCAATCGAACCGACGTCAGCAGCAGGGCATAAGTATTGCTTGTGCATCGTAGACTCATGTACAAGATGGCCGACAATCTTTTTGATGAAGTCATTGACTGCTAAGGCTGTATGCGAAGCTCTGATGAAGTTGTTCATGGATGTGGGAGTTCCGTCAGTGATAACGAGTGATAGAGGAACGAATTTTACAGCCAGTCTAACGAGAGAATTTCTGAAATTGATGGGGTGTTGTCCTCGATTCGATTCGCCAGGACATCCAGAAGCGGCCGGATTAGTAGAGAGATGGAATCAAACGTTCAAGAAGATGGTTCATCATGTCATTGTGGAAAATCCGAGACAGTGGCATAAAATCATCCCATTTACGGTCTGGGCATTGAGAGAAGTGCCTAATGCAACTACAGGAGTGGCACCGTATCTGCTGGTCTATGGAAAATTGCCGAGAGGGCCACTAACCATTCTTAAAGAAAGCTGGACCAAAGAGATAAATCTACCACCGAACATTGGAGTACAACTGGCAAAATACTTGAAGAATTTAAGAGCAGACATGGAAAAGGCCTTGACATTCGCCGAGAGCTGTGCTGAAGAAAAGCAAAAACAATACGCCAGTCAATATAACAAAAGAGCAAAAGATAAAGAATTCGAACCAGGAGAAAACGTCATCGTGCTGTATCCAACGTCAACCAATAAATTAATCTCACGATGGCATGGTCCATGCACTGTTTTGCAAAGAAGATCCAAATATTCGTATCTCGTGGACATGAATGAAAACGGTCGACGGATTATTCATGCCAACAAGATGAGGAAGTTCATTACGAGAACATTGTCTTGTGGTCTGATCGTGGAAGAGGATGACGAATTTGGATCAGTGGTAGAAATACCGCTGAAGGAAGACTATTCAGAGACAAAACAGAAATCACTCCAATTGGATTATGAACAAATTGGACATCTTACGAGCGAACAGCAGAAACAATTACTTGATGTACTGAATCGTTATGCAGACAGATTTTCGGACAAACCGGGGCTATGTACATTAGTAGAACATGAAGTGGTGTTGAAACCAGACTTTCGAGAAAAAGAATTCATGGCATATCGAATACCACTAATATACCGGGCAGAAGTGGAAAGACAAATACAAGAGATGCTGAAAGAAAACATCATTCAACCATCGTCAAGCAGAATGGCAAGTCCACTTGTCATTGTCAAAAAGAAGGATGGATCCTTGAGATTGGCTTGTGACTACAGATACATTAACTCTTTTACTGAGAACTGCAGATATCCTATGCCAATCGTCAGTGATGTCTTGAGCAAAGTCGGAAAATCCAAGTTTATTTCCGTTATGGACTGTCGCAGTGCCTATTGGACTTGTCCTGTGAAAAAGAGTGATCAATGGAAGACTGCGTTTGTTACACATAATGGACTGTACGAATTTACGCGTGTTCCTTTTGGAATGATTAACTCTGGACGGACTTTTGTAAAAGCGATAAATATGATTTTGCAACCGATACATGATTTCACTGAACCTTATGTTGATGACATTGCAGTGCATTCTAATGATTGGGACATTCATTTAAGGCATTTGGAATTATTTTTGAAACAAATTAGACTGCATAATGTAACGTTGAACTTGAAGAAATGTGTGTTTGGTAAGAGTGAGGTGAAGTTCATCGGTCACCTTATAGGATCAGGGAAGAAGATGATGAATCCAGATAGGATTGACAGTTTGATTAATTTGAAGAAACCTGAAACCAGGAAGGAAGTGAAACAGGTCTTAGGATTTTTTGGGTTTTACAGACAGTTTATTTGTAATTTTGCTGAAATTGCTAAACCATTGACAGACTTAACCAGCAAGAAAGTACCTGAGAACATTGTTTGGACTGATGCACATCAGAAATCCTTTGATTCACTTAAACAGATTGTCTTGTCAAATGTGGTTTTATATATGTTTGAGGTTGGTAAACCTTTTAATTTGTACTGTGATAGCAGTGATTTTGCTGTGGGAGCTGTCCTATCACAGGTGGACAATGAAGGGATAGAACGTCCCGTTTCCTTTATAAGTCAGAAGCTGACAGATACCCAGAGGAGATGGGCGACGATTGAGAAGGAAGCCTATGCAATCATATGGGCTTTAAATAAGTTGAAAGAAATTCTTATTGGTTCTAAAATCAATGTGTTTACAGACCATAATCCTTTAGTTTACTTGACTGAATCAATGTCGAAATCTGCTAAGTTAGTCAGATGGTCATTATCATTGCAAAATTTTGACATTCTGTTGAACTACAAGAAAGGTAAATTGAATGTAGTAGCTGATTGTTTATCTAGATTGTAGTGTAAGATATTTTATGATGTTATAATTATATTATGGACTGTTTGCATTGTTTAGTTAAGGTACGTTCGCTAATTTTTAAAGATAATTAGCTCTCTTTAAAAGAAAGGAAAGAGGTAATGTGAGCTAATTTTGTATAGCGTATAGTGATCAGCTAATTGTTGAGCGTACGGATGGGCCAGCTCAAGGTCAGCTAATTGTTGAGTGTACAGACAGACAGGCCAGCTGGCTGAGTGGCGGGAAAACGCCGCTGCGCGTCGTCGCCAGAGAGAGAGAGAGAGAGAGAGAGAGAGAGAGAGAGAGAGAGAGAGAGAGAGAGAGAGACAGACAGACAGACAGACAGACAGACAGAGAGAGGCAGAGAGAAGGACAGTGCGACCGAAGAGAGAGTGTACGCTGAGAGTGAGATAAGTTGTAGAAGGAGTGCTAGTCGTGTGTAGAAGACGTTAGAGTAATAATATAATAAGATGGCGTTTCTGTCGTGCAATTGAATTGTCTATCGTCGTTGATGCATTGTTGTGTTGTTTGTGAATATTGGAAATCGAAGAAGAAAATACAAGAAACTGATCTTTGTTGTAAGAGAACAAGTTTAAGAACTTTAGACACTTATACACTAGCCATAGCTACCGCAGTACAGTGAATAGGTTAGGCCTAGGTTGCGCTACAGAACAAAGAAGAGACTGGAAAAATCGTGGGTGATTGTGGAAGATCACAAGATCCTTGTTGGAAGTATCCTGTAGCCTAAAGTGTATGAGTAGTCTGTTGCGAGGATCCTCTATTAGCAACGACAGAACTAAACTAGAACGAATGTTGAACCGGATGCGACGACTGGGATTCCTCTCCACGATGTTCCCGAACATTGAGAAATTAGTTGCCGGTGACACGAAACGGAGTATCCCCCTGAAAGCTATCCGGGGGGATGAATTAATCTATCCCCCGGATGGAATTAACCGGTCTATACTATCCGGTGGGATAAACCATTCTATCCCCTTTTTTGAAAAATGAGCACAATAAAAACATTTATGCTGTAATCAAAATTTAAAGTGACTCTAATTGTTTTAAGTGTCCTAAGGCTTAAGCAATGCTCAGATAAAGGCAACTCGAATTTATTTAGTGACTCTGAGTGTTCTTAAGTGTTTTAAATGTTTTAAGTGCTCTAAAAACAGGGCAAAACAAGTTATCTAGTAGGAATAAACATACCTGTTAGTGTCATTGTTCAAAACAAAGCAGATGAAAATTAATTTGCAAAACAAATACACGCGGAAGCGGTTTTTTCGACTTTTTTAAATTTGGGAGGATAAAATTAATACGGGGGATACTCTATTTCGTGACACCGGATCTATTCTATTCTATTCTATTTTGGGATTTATAAAGCGCCTCTCACAGTACAACCTAATCAGAGGCGCTCGATCTGATGCTGGGCTTCTTCGTAATGTAATGCAAAATGTGAATCATGTCCTGAGGAACCTTTTTCCACCTCTAGCAAAAACCACCTATAACTTGCGACCTAGACCGCATCCTTTTGTTCTACCAGGTAAAGATGCTAGAAACTTTATTCCGAGGGTTCTCTTTGACACCCATTAATGACATTGCTATCTTCACATTATTTTGTTGTTTGTTTTTAAAGAGCATTGACATGTAAGTGGGTGCGGTGTGTCACCCTGATTTGTCTCATTAAACGAAGATCAATAGTAGAAGATCACGGGTGAACCATACATAAAAATACCTATCTGGAAAGTCATTATTTGGTGAAAAGTAAGGAAATTAAATTTTTGAAAGAAATGTCGCTGTTTATTTGCGGGCCGTCATATATTGACTCCCTATCTTGCAGCATATTATATTCCGTGTCTCGGCTTTGGTGTGGTGGTACCTTGAGGTGCAGCTCTTGCTTATTTGCAAGAACTCTGTCGTTCCACTCTGGATGTGCAAGGACGTCGTATACTCCCCGCTCATCCACACAGCGTAAGCTCATCGTTCCCTGAGCACTGAGCAGTGGGCATGTTCTAGTCTTAGACATCTGTTAGACAACACCGTGCTCTCTGTTGTTGGGCACGCTTGATGGTGATTGAAGCGCTGGAAAAGATAGCATGTTTTCTTTTATGAACTCCAGTCCGTTGACGTTGATGGGACCCATGGTCTCGAAAGCGAGTGGGACAAACAAATGAGTAGTGGACAGTTGATTGCATTTGGCGACCTTTTTGGTGGCTGCCAGCTCAGCCGCGGCTCCTGCTGCGCCCGACGTTGAATTCCAATACGATGGAGCAACGTTGATCGTCACTACAACGTCCCAAACAAGATTTCGACCTCCGCGCCATGGAATCAGTCAGCTCATTATTAATTAATTAGCTTAAAGGCCGAGGTTGACATTCCAGATTCTCTCTGTAAACCAGACACCAGTGGTTTCAGATGAACTTGAAGCAGAGGTTGATTGGTCAGCAGGTCTCTATTTAGTCACGCCTACTGAAGGCGTCGTCACTGACCACTGCTATAGATTGCTAGGCTGTTTAAACTAGACTGTGAAATTGTCGAGAACTCTATACTCCCCTGAGTGGGCATCTGTATGCAGATTACCTTGGCTCTGTCTTTATCTCAGCGTATAGAGGGGGGAATCTAGGTCGACTGTACGCCAACCTATATGTGCACGTGTTTGTACGTATTCTTCACATGTGCCTCGGCCTTTAAAAACAAAAATGGTGGCTTAATATATCGTTTCAGCGTTCTAGTTTATTCGCCAGATGCAACATAATTTTTTTATCAATCCGACTTCTACGTTGGCATGAATCTTTTTCATCAATAGACCTATACCGTAGCTTTCATTTAGGCATTTAGACGAGACTTCCTTTCATCGACCCGGTTTCTATAGTCTATATTATGAACAACAACTAATTTTTCAATCAAACTTCTGTTTAATTAAATGAGAATTATTTTTAATCATTGCATTTTCAATTTAAGCAATAGTCTTTTCAAAGATCCCACTTCTATTGTAACGGACTGGCCTTTCCGCCGGGAGTCACGTGTCGGCCTACCTCCCAACTCACTATCACTTACCAGGGCCGAGGGAGAAACAGCCTCAGTGACCCCCCTTCGAAAACCTCCGCACTGTTGTGTGGGCTCTACCCTATGGTCTAATGGATAAGAGGTATCATAGTTAAAGGGCCTTGCTCGGTTCAGCAGGGATTCGGTTTCGCCATAGCTCTCTGTCGTCAGGTATTTCTGTCCTTCTCTCACTTCTACCAGAGCCGAGTCAGGACATATGTCAGCGGTTCCCGTTAGGGAAGCAACAGTACTAATATTCTGGTACTCATTAGGGTTCGACTCCCACACAACAGGTTTGTCAGGCGAAATACCTACGGTGAGCTCTGCTATCTTATCCCCTAATTGTCTTATCTGTCTGGACTGCTGCTCTAATACTCTCTCGGTATTATCCTCCAATTCCGCATATCGCTTCTGGTTTAGTTCAATAATATTCAAGAGCCTTTCTACCACATTAGGCGGTGCTACTGAGCAATCAATTGCCTCACTCTCAGACTCTACTAGTAAGGGATTTCTATCCTCATCTAGCTGGGACATTTCCCTCACCTCCTCGGATTCGGGTGCAAACATATTCGTTGTATTTAAATTACGAGATTGTTTCGTTATGCAATTTTATTATATAAAAACCAACGGCCTTAGGGGCCGTCCATACAGTACGTCACGCTCCAGGGGGGCAGGGGGTGTAAGAAAGTGTGACAGTTTGTGACAGGGGGAGGGGGTCAGGCCATGTGTGACGTCACACATTTATTTTTAAATTCTTTTTTATTTTTGTTGTTCTTAGTACCTAAGCTTGCTCACCCATGCATCCAAAATCATGGTAAGAATACTGGCAAAGAGAGTGCTGGGGAAAACAGAGTCAATTGGAGGACTAGGAGATGACCAATTCGGTTTCAGGAAGGGGGTGGGAACAAGAGACGCTATCGGAACATTGCGAATACTAACAGAAAGGAGCTGTCAGAATGGACAGGACGTATATATATATGTTTTGTGGATTATGAGAAGGCATTCGATAGAGTCAACTGGAGAAAGCTACTACATGTACTGAGGAGAATGGGAATAGACTGGAGAGACAGAAGATTGATAGGAAATTTATACATGGGGCAGAAAGTAAAAATAAGAATCGACGGGGAGTACTCAGAACCAGGAAAGGTGGGCAGAGGAGTAAGACAGGGCTGCCCTCTTTCACCTCTTTTATTCAACATATATATAGAAGAACTGGTTAGAGAAGCACTAGATGACCTGGAAGAAGGCATAAAGGTGGGAGGAAGATGGATTAAGGCACTGAGGTTTGCGGATGATCAGGCAATGCTGGCAAGAAGCCAGAAGGGGCTTCAGGAAGTGATGGATAGATTGAACAGAACGTCCAATGAATATGGCATGAGGATTAACATAAAGAAGACAAAAGTAATGAAGATCAGCAAGGGAGAAGAAAATACAGTCAACATCAAAATAGAAGGAAAGGAGATAGAACAGGTGAAGGAATTTTGCTACCTGGGAAGCTTGATAACAACGGACGTTAATGTCATAAGGAAATCAGAAGAAGGATTGCAATGGGAAAGGAAGCGTTTACGAAAAGAGGAGAACTACTACGAGGAAAGCTAAACAGAAGCCTCAAGAAAAGAATGATAAAAACACTGGTGTGGAGTGTGGTGCTGTATGGTTCCGAAACCTGGACCATTAGAAAAGAAGACATAAAGAAAATCGAAGCGTTTGAAATGTGGACATGGAGGAAAATGGAGAAGATCAGCTGGACGGAACACAAAACAAACGAGGAAGTTCTGGAAAGGATTGGAGAGGAAAGAGCAATGATAAAAACAATCAGAGAAAGACAAAAGAAATGGATAGGGCATATGCTAAGAGGAGACAACCTGGTAAAAACGGTGATAGAAGGAAAAATGGAGGGGAAAAGAACAAGAGGAAGACCACGACAGATGTTGTTGGACACGATGATGACAAGGATTGGATACCAAAAACTAAAAGAGAAGGCCCAGCGGAGGGAGGAGTGGCGACATTGGACAGCCGAACCTGCCTAGTGGCAGAGAACCAGAAGAAGAAGAGTACCTAAAATCCGACCAGGCCCGGCCAGGCGTGTCTAAAACCCGGCCTGGCGGGATAAAAGTTGATTTCCCGTCACTATCAAAGCGTTCAGGGACACACGTCACTATCAGAGGGATTAGGGATAGTATCCTAGGGTTTAGAGGGTTAGGTAAATGGTTATGTTTTTAAATTTTTTGTTCGAAAGTGTGACGTACTTTAGGGGGGGTCCGAGATTTGTGACAGTTTGTGACAGGGAGGAGTCAAAAATGGTCAAAAATAGCGTGACGTACTTTATGGACGGCCTCTTATCTAAAATACAAATTATCACAATTAACCAAAATACTTCACTGACGAAGGAGAACACTCTCCTGAATTAAGGTTAACCGCTTTCAATTTACCCTTAGAGTCATTCGCATTTGACACATAGCCAATAATTATCAGTGTTCGACTTCTGCCCTATTTCCGATCATCGAATGAACACAATACATAGCATCTATCGCATTTCAATAATCGTCATTATTAGATTCGATCCGATATCAGTGTAAGTTAATACTTCCCTGTCTTAAGGATGGCGGATCCTCCCTTGGGATAATTTTTGCCCAATGTATTTCTGACAATTTCTTGCTCCGGAAATATTGGTCACCAAATAGACATCAAATGCACGTTTCTCGGGCGAAACGGCGACACAGATTATAGCGATGGTTTGCCCAATTATCGAAGAATCAATTCCTCTCATAAATTCGATCAGAAAGTCTGAATTTCTCGAATATTTCTACATTTGAAACCATCACCTTCACTACACGGCTGCCGACAGGTCCTTCTATACGTCCAAATCTAAGCGGCAACTGTCGATCGGCAGCAGCAGTGTTGCCACTGAGGTTTCTGAAATAAACCCAGATTTTCTTCCGAAAAAACCCAGAAAAACCCAGACTATTCATATAAGCTATTTTAGACCCCCTTTGTTCAAATTAAGTTTGTTTTTCGCTTGTTCGAAAGAGGATTAGCAAAATTTTCGTAAAAAGAGTCGAATAAAATGTAATTACAACTTTAAAAGTATCAATTGTCAAAGTTGTCAGACTCGGGATCCATACTGACAATAAGTTTAATCGATATATTCGTGTGCACATGCGCAGCGGGTTGAGTCTACCAGAATTGTAGCCTAAGCACATAACACACGTGGCTTAAGTTTACAAAGTTTTAAAGTTGTCCGAGGTTTCCAGCCAAATTTTCTTAATACACCAACAATCCAACGTTTTAAACACCTAGAACATTAATACTCTGCAACAACTTGGCTATTATACCACTATAGGATTGACCTGACCTACAGTGTATAACAGTTACTGTATATGCATTTTTATGCACATGTTTGTTCAGTGGCGTAGCCAGGAATTTTTCATGGGGGGGGTTTTATGGCCGGAAACCCTGTTTTTTGCTATTTTTTCTTACTTAAACGGAAAAAATAACCTTAAAAAACCTTTTTTCGGAGCCAATGGGGGGGTTTTAACCCCCGAAACCCCCCCCTTGCCTACGCCACTGTGTTTGTTATTGATGTAATGCGGTTTTACAAGGAAAGAGACGAGTGACCTGACCTATTTTGAAATGTCAAAATGGTTTATTTCTGTGCAGAACTATTCTTCAGGTTATAAATTATTTGTGAATTGGCAACATGAGATCTTGATTGTGGAGTTAAAATTAAAATTTGTGGAAAAATTATGTATCACAACCATTTTACATTGAATTTCACAGAATATTCATGTGTTGTAAGTACAAAATGTCAACTCACCAAAATAAACCCAGATCTTGCCCAGAAAAACCCAGAAACCCAGACGAAGGCCAAAAAACCCAGATCTAGTGGAAAAAACCCAGCTGTGGCATCACTGGACAGCAGTGTTGCCACTGAGGTTTCTGAAATAAACCCAGATTTCCTTCCAAAAACCCCCAGAAAACCCCAGAATATTCATATAAGCTATTTTAGACCACCTTTGTTCAAATTAAGTTGGTTTATTGCTTGTTCGCATGATGATTAACTAAATGTTCGTCAAAAGAGTCGAATAAAATGTAATTACAATTTTAAAAATATCAATTGATAAAGTTGTCAGAGACTCGGGATCCATACTGACAATAATATTAAGCCTAATCGATACATTCGTATGCGCAGCGGGTCGAGTCTACCAGAATTGTAAGCATCTAAAACATATATGGCTTAAGTTTACAAAGTTTTAAAGTTGTCCCAGGTTTCCAGCCAAATTTTCTTAGCACATCAACAATCAACAGCTAAGCTATATAATACCACTAGAGGATGACCTGACCGACAATGTATACATGTTACAGATGCTTAACAAGGAGAGAGGAGTGACCTGACCTATTTTTAAATATCATATGGTTTATTTCTGTGCAGAACTATTCTTCAGGTTATAAATTATTTGTGAATTGACAACGTGAGATCTTGATTGTGGAGTTTAAAATTAAAATTAATGGACAAAATTATGTATCACAACCATTTTACATTGAATTTCACAGAATATTCATGTGTTGTAAGTGCAAAATGTCAACTCACCAAAATAAACCCAGATTTTGCCCCAAAAAAACCAGAAACCCAGACGAAGGCAAAAAACCCAGATCTAGTGGAAAAAACCCAGCTGTGGTATCACTGATCGACAGCTAAATTTGCGCCAAGAGAATTTCTGTAGCCAATCACAGGCCACCTACTAGGCGCTAAAACCGCGTGGGGCAATTTAGAACCAATCAAAAGCCCTCGCGTGCCGATACTGCGGAATACTACGCATTTGCATAGGGTAATTTGCGACGTAGAAGCTATTAATAGCACGTTGCAGCCTGCATTGCTAAAAATGACTACCACGATCTAGCTATAGCAAAAGATGCGGCACGTAAGTGAGTAAGTAGGAACAAATAGCGATTTCCTAAATCGCTACACTATTTAAGTAAAATTTATTTTAATCAATTCGCCGTCTATTAAGTGAACTCTCTTCGTCAATTCAACTTGTAGGCCTATGCAGCGAAAGCAATGACGAATAGTAAAAACCAAAAACTCAAGTATGATGGATACAAGAGGAGGTACAAGTCTGGATTTATGAAATGTAAAAAGGACAGCGACAGAAGAAGCATCAAAAAGAATGATGAAGCGACCTCTGTTCAAATTTCAAGTTATGAATATAGACACTAGACCCTATTATAGGCCTATATACATTAATGACACTTCAATAACTTCCTCTGTTGCAAACAATCTTTCAATACCAGAAAATGGCAGACATAATTCGGGCTGATTATACCGACACTGACTAACATTTATTTCCATTTCTATTTCGGATCAATTAATAAACTAATTCTTTTGATATCTTATTTTTGACTTTCGTAGGCCTCCTATGAAGTTCTTACTGCCTAGGTAAAGTGCCTACTGTGCATACAGTGCCTAATTGATGTTTTATTTTTGTTTACTTATTTTTATTGATTTACTTAAGCTATTTATTTCGCTTTATTTACTCAGATTTACATTTCGGTGTGACCATGCGCGCGTTAAAAATTTATTTAATCTATATTATAATTCCGAAACACTTTCCATATGTTTGTTTATTTGTTTGTACGCTTTTGACTCTCCCCTGCAGAATAGGCTCGGAAGTGAAACAGCGTCGGTTTAAAAAACAATTTGAAATTGATTCTTACCCAAATTATAAGGTCAGCGCAACTATTTTCAGGTTTAATTCAGTTTAAAACAAAAGTTATTAGCGTTTTAAGACAGATTTCATCAGTAATTGATCGCTTTAGTCGAGTCTACACCGCATGACGTCATACCCACCCAGTAATAATTTCCGTAGCGCCCCGCAGGGGTGGGTCAAGTTTGACTTTTTGGGGAAGCTAGGTGGGGTGGAGGGTTGGCGAAAACCCGAAATTTAGCAGTCAACAATGGGTACCAGAGTGGAGTAGTGTTTAAAAACCTAAATTTCACTTTAGAACTCGAGTTATTAGCGTTTTAAGACAGAAGCGTTTTAAGACAGATTTAATCGCTCACGCTTTGGTAAGCAGTATCGAGCTTTAGTAAAGGAGTCTACAGCCCGAATGACGTCATACCAGCCCAGTAATAATTTCCGTAGCGCCCTGCAGGGGCGGGTTACGTTTGGCTTTTTGGAGAAGCAGGGGTGGGGTAGAGGGTTGGCGAAAACCCTAAATTTAGCAGTCAACGTTGGGTACCACAGTGGAGTAGTGTTTAAAACCCTAAATTTCCCGGGCAACGCCGGGTTACACATCTAGTAATTTATAAGACGGTCTTGCGTAGAATAGCCTGCTGTTCGTTGGAAGGCGGTCTAGTGATCTTTGTAGCGAGTGCATCTAGAACCAGAGCATCTCTTAGCGATACGTCCATGCATGGTCGCCCACAGATGTTTTGCAGGAGGGGCAAACACACGATGGTCAAGGCTAAATGTTTTTAGCTAGAGCTTGAAAACTTCACTGCAGGGAATTGAGAACATGACCATGGATGCTGTAAGTGTAATTTAAATTCACAGTTCTACTTCGTGTATCATTGGCGCGAGGAAAACAATTTTAGCCTAAGCCAAAAACTAGCAGGTCTATAATTGAAAAATCGATGTGAATTTTTCCATGGCAGTGCCCTGCTGCAATGCATTGCCCTATGTGAGATTGCCATGATTGGTCTATATTAAAATTAGATCGAATTAAGTCAGGTTGGACTGAATTGGGTCAAAATCCATTGTTTCTGAATTCTGATGTGTGGCCAGGAAATCAGCTTGGCAGTTTTTCTTAGATCGCTTGTTTAAAAGTGATATTCTCTACATTTCAGGTGAAAATGTGGCATTAGGAAGGATTACTTGTCAGAGTTCACGTTCTGATGACTCATGTTCGTCTCGCAATGCTGTGGATGACGATGATACTGGATGCTACTGTTACAGCTCATGTTATAGTAACTTCGACTGCAACGATGCTTCGGCCACATGGTATGAGTATAAACCCTGGTGGGCGGTCGATCTCGGAAGACCAATTTCGATCAGCATGGTGACAATCACAATCGCAAAAAGATGCGACACGTCGAGTGAGAAATTCTTTTTTTATCCGAATCCATTTATTGACGGTTCTAACTGTTTTCAAATATTTTGCTTCGTGGCATTGCCTAATACCTTAAATAATTTCTGTATTGTTCTGCTGTCTGAAACAGCATACAGTTTCCATTGTTTTAAAATATTCATAATTAATTAAGTTGCATTTTATTACATTAGGCCTATATGGGTGTATCAGGATCTTTAAAGGAATTCTTTTTAGAACTGCACAACCCCTTTTCCCCCTTCTCATCCTCCATGGCCAATTACTCCCAATCGTAAGACAATTAACTTTTTACAATTTGCAACTGCACATAAGTGCTTCGAAAACTGCACAAATCCATTGAGAACTGCGCATTTGTGTAGAATTGCAATCTAAAAAGCCTTGGATGTATAATCATGGAATTTGGCCCTTGGTCATTTTCCCTCTGGTGCCCGAAAATATCGATGCAACTGAAGTTGCCATGCATTATAACACATCCGTAAGTCACTGCAATACTCAATATTGTGTTTGGCTATGGTCTTGTATATAATAGATAGCAATATCAACATCTACAACTTCGACATTGGATTGACCAATGCGACACTGTGTTCTGGTGATGCATCGACTTCCTCCAATATGACGATATGTACCACCGTGTCTTCGCAGCTCGGTCAGGCACAGACATATAACTATTCGTGTTCATCTGGCACGAAATCTGGCAGCTATCTGTTCATACAAATGCAGGATAAAAACAGATTGATTCTGGCAGAAGTCAGAGCCTATCAATCGATTCCAGGTACGTTTCAGGCAACCTATACTTTGCAGGTACATGGTCTAGCGTTGTAAAGGTGGCTGATAACGAACCTTTTAAACCAGATACAATCCACAATCAGGTCCCACATGTTCTTCAAACAAACTCTTTCTTATATAATGTATATAGAACAAATGCCTCCTTTATTAACAATATGAACAGTGAGTATTCCTTGACTACGAAAATACGACACCTCTTGTATATTACAAATACAGCAAACAACGATATCAACCAATATAACTTGTCGCTCTTTTAGGCTACTATGTCACTCTTTTGTTTTTTCCGCTCATTAATTTTGTTTTGTCGCTCGATTTAACAATTTGAGTCATGCAGCTTTCCAAAATGAAGAAGTAGTATAAATAAATAGGACTTTATAGAAAATTGTAACCAGATTTGACTTTTACGATTGAAGCTAACTTCCCTTTTGCATATAATTAAAATTATTATGAGAATAATAATAATTTTCTTTTTTGAACAATCCGGTTGACAGACCGCAACCGGTTGCATTCTATACAGTTATGCAATTGAAGCAATTCACAAAGAACAGAAATCACAAATCTCAATTAATATCAGCCTGCAACACAAAGACGCTAATAGTAACCTACAAATCACGTCTACATATATATCCATATAATAGCACCGAATAAGTGTTTGTGAACTCATACATCAACTCGCTTCATTGAGGATGCTGTAATGATCCTGGGGTTGCCCGTGTTCCTAGGACTCGACGGCGATGTAGGTGCCCTTGCAGCAGAGCCCTGCGCCGACTTAAGAGTGTCGGCGGCGGCGCGCCGGTCATTTTTGATCGGCGGCGGCGGCGCGCCGACAAACAAAAATCGGCGGCGGCGGAGCCCCAAAAATATCGGCGGCGGCGGCGCAGCGCGGCGTCGTGAAGTTACTGCTCCAGCGTCGCATACTTATTTTGAATGTTGTTACACAAGAACTCTATATTATCAAGAGAATAGTGTTCAGCCATTGTTTTGGCAATTATCTTGTCTTTAGTCAATATTGATTAGAAACAATTATTCCCTGAATTAACGTTCAATTTCAAAATTCTTCAAAGGCTTGATTAAGAAAAACACATGACAACGTTTTCAAATTCAGGCCTCCAGCTTACGTAACCTACTAATAGCACTTAAAGGACTGTTTGCGCAGTGGCGGCGCTACCTGGCTATTTTACTCTTGACATGCCTTATGACCCGTCAAAAATTCTAGAGGCTCATTTTTCTTGACGCGACCGGCTGAAATTGCATATCTGCATGCATGCATGCAAACATGCATACTTACATGCACACATACATGCATACGTACATACATAGATTATGCATACATACATACGCATGTACGTACTGTGTTTGCGTAGAAATATTTGTCTGCCACAAAGTGGGAGTTATCATGAAATCTTATCAATAGATGAGGGTGTAATTTAATTTTCCCTTGTCAAAGCACACTGAGTAGTAAACTTGATCAGAATTCACCACCTTTTTGATTTATCAGCCAATAATCCCAACGACTTCCACGCGAAACTCTTAACATCTTCTTTAAATCCAATTGCTATTTACAAGTCTTTTGATCTAAGCAAGCCAAGTCACCCTAAGTTACACTTGTTTTGTGCGGAAAATGTTTTATTTTCCTAATCTGATCCCATTTGTGAGACGTTGCTCAAATTGTTGACAAAATAGGATATATTGTCCAATTGCCTAACATTACTCCACTGTGCATATAGACAAGCCTATTAATGTTCGAAAGCTTAATTAATCACCAATTTTACATAGGTCACGTACAGCGTAGGAGTTTGATACTGGTGAGAAAAATTGGAATTAGGTTAACTGGCCGGCAATGGAGAATGACAAGCCTGTAGACTCGACCAATCGCCTGCATAAAATTGCAGAGCGCCACCTCTTTGCAACGTAATAGTAACGTCTATCCTAATACGAGAGGGCAGACGGTTCTGTTCCATTCTAGCGGACTATCAGGCAGGAACGCACACACGGCATAGCATTAACTTAGACATACCTGGAGTTCTTTTTGCCTTTGTTGATGCCATAATTCAAATCAAATCCCAACATCCTCAAAAGTTTAAACGTTCCAAAATTCAAAACGAATAGGCGACATCATAGGTTTCATAGCATTGATGCAAAAACGGTGTTGCCAGGAAAAATCGAAGTATATAAGAAAAAGATTCTATTTTCATTGGCGCAGGAATTTTTTCGCGAAATTATGCAAGAGATGAAAAATGCAACGAAAATAAGTAGCCGAATCCACGTGGCATCGGCGGCGCGCCGACGAATTTCCGGCGTCGGCGGCGTCGGCGCGCCGACTCAAAAAAATCGGCGGCGGCGGCGCCCACAAAGTGTCAGCGGCGGCGGCGCGGCGCGGCCGGCGCAGGGCTCTGCCTTGCAGCCTGCCTTCACTAGCCGTTAGTTCTGTCGCCGTCGCCCGTTGTTCCCCACCCGTATTCTCTTAGAGCGGCCCGTGTTCCCAGGACTCGACGGCGATGTAGGTGCCCTTGCAGCCTGCCTTCACTAGTCGTTAGTTCTGTCGCCGTCGCCCCTTGTTACCCACCCGTATTCTCTTAGAGCGGCCCGTGTTTCCAGGACTCGACGGCGATGTAGGTGCCCTTGCAGCCTGCCTTCACTAGCCGTTAGTTCTGTCGCCGTCGCCCCTTGTTACCCACCCGTATTCTCTTAGAGCGGCCCGTGTTTCCAGGACTCGACGGCGATGTAGGTGCCCTTGCAGCCTGCCTTCACTAGCCGTTAGTTCTGTCGCCGTCGCCCCTTGTTCCCCACCCGTATTCTCTTAGAGCGGCCCGTGTTCCCAGGACTCGACGGCGATGTAGGTGTCCTTGCAGCCTGCCTTCACTAGCCGTTAGTTCTGTCGCCGTCGCCCCTTGTTCCCCGCTCGTGTTCCCTTAGAGTTACCCGTGTTCCAAGAACTCGACGGCAATGTAGGTGCCCTTGCAGACTGCCTTCACCGGTCGATAGTTCTACCGCTGTCACCCCTTGTTCCCTACCCGTGTTCCCTTAGGCCACGCCCCTTAGGCCATGTTCCCTAGGCCATGTTCCCTCAATGATATAAATAGAGCCGTCGTCTGTGGTAGTGAGCTCAGTCCGCAGGAAGAGGTAGAGTAGCTTAGTGAGCGCTCTCTCGTTAGTTTAGCTCAGTCGTTTAGTGCAGTCAGTCGAGTAGTAAGAGCTCAGTCCAGTGCAGTCCGCCAGTGCTAGACGATCGTTGTTGGGGACGTTAAGTGGAGGTCAGTGCCTAGTTTATGTTCCAAACTGTGCTGTGATCGTGGCGATTTAATAAATACTGTCGAAAATAGAGAATTTGAGTCGTCAGTTGATTTCCGGGCTGTCGTCGGGGAAGAACACACATTAAGCCCTTTAAAAGACCAGTAAGGCCGAACTTACGCACACGACGTACGACACGCGTTTTAGATCACCGGTGCATCCTGGGTTCAACTTTTCCTTACACTGATATCAGCAGAAGTGAGGTGTGCAGTGTTTTCCTGCCGAACGACGACAGCCAGAATCAACCGAAAATGCTGACAGAGGACGAGGAGATCACGATCCGGTATCCGATGGCCGGGGACAATCGCACACCTTCCGACCGTGCCACAGCAGCTGCTGGGAGAGCAACGACAGAAAGATCGCCGGACCGGAACGTCTTGATAAAAGAATTCGGATCGGAGGATGACGAGAGACCGGGGAGGACGAGCTACCGTGAAAGGACGGACCGACCGGTTTTGATGTCAGATCTGCTGGAGAACGTCGATAGCCTGCTGCGAAGCCGATCAACGCCAATGAAACCCGCCCGGTTCAATGGAACAGGTTCTTTGGAGTCCTTCCTGGCACAATTCGAGGTGTGCGCCTGCCACAACAAATGAACAGCAGCGGACAAGGTCGACCATTTGCGGTGTGCGTTGGAAAAAGCGGCGACACAATCTCTTTGGGACTTCGGCGCGCAGCCAAACGTGAGTTATGAGGAACTGGTGGAACGCCTCCGACAAAGATACGGGACGGAAGGTCAGGCAGAAACTTTCCGAGCACAGTTATATTACCGACGTCAACGAGCGGAAGAAAGTCTGAGCGACCTGTTGCACGAGATTCGTCGGCTCGTAGTGTTAGCGTATCCCGTCCCATCCAATGAGACGACCCAGATCATCGCGAGAAACTCTTTCCTGGAGGCCATGCGAGATCGTGAGCTTTCACTGAAAGTACGGGAGCGGGAGCGGGAGCCGAAGACTCTCGATGAAGCTTACCGCACAGCCCTGCGTCTGGAGGCCTATCAACGAGCATCCGAGAGTGACGACCGAAGGAGACCGCCGAATCAGGTTCGAGGGACTCAGGAAACCGATCTGAGTACCCAGCTTCAGTCGACGCCGGACCGATTCCTGACGACGCAACGAGATGACCAACGCCGATGGCAACGCGAGATGGAAGAACGGATCGACCGACAACTTCGGGAGCTGCGTAGCCAAGCTCCGATCGATCACGAACTGGGACGAGACAGTCGCCCCGGAAATCGCAGCACCGGAGACCGACACCAGGAGACTACGAGACGGGCGGTGACCTGTTTTCACTGTGGCCGAAACTTTCACATCGCCCGCGACTGCCGTCAAGCTCGCCGTTTCCGGAACCGACAGAACGACCGCCGGAACGAGTGGAACCGAGGAATTGACGCCACCAGAACCTGTCGACCTTACTTGAACTGTGTATCTTGAACCAGCGCACCTCGTAGCGATACGGTCCATGCATGGGCGCCCACAGATATCTTGCAGTTTTGCTGGAGGAGCAAACACACATTGGTCACGGTCAAATGTTTTTAGCTAGAGCTTGAAAACTTCACTGCAGGGAATTGAGAACATGACCATGGATGCTCTTAGTGTACAAATTCACAGTTCTACTTCGTGTATCATTAGAGCGAAGAAAACAATTTTAGCCTAAGCCAAAAATAGCAGGCCTATAATTGAAAAATCGACGTGAATTTTCCATGGCAGTGCCATGCATTGCCCCTATGTGAGTGTGCCATGGTTGGTCTATATTAAATTAGACCGGATTAAGTCAGGTTGGACTGAATTGGATCAAAATCCATTGAATCTGAATTCTGATGTGTGGTCAGGAAATCAGCTTGGCAGCTTTTCTTAAACCGCTTGTTTAAAAGTAGGCTAATATTCTCTACATTTCAGGTGAAAATGTGGCATTAGGAAGGATTACTTGTCAGAGTTCACGTTCTGATGACTCATGTTCGTCTCGCAATGCTGTGGATGACGATGATACTGGATGCTACTGTTACAACTCATGTTATTACAACTTCGACTGCTATGATGCTTCGGCCACATGGTATGAGTATAAACCCTGGTGGGCGGTCGATCTCGGAAGACCAATTTCGATCAGCATGGTGACAATCACAATCGCAAAAAGATGCGACACGTCGAGTGAGAAATTCTTTTTTTATCCGAATCCATTTATTGACGGTTCTAACTGTTTTCAAATATTTTGCTTCGTGGCATTGCCTAATACCTTAAATAATTTCTGTATTGTTCTGCTGTCTGAAACAGCATACAGTTTCCATTGTTTTAAAATATTCATAATTAATTAAGTTGCATTTTTATTACATTATGCCTATATGGGTGAATCAGGATCTTCAAAGGAATTCTTTTTAGAGCTGCACAACCCCTTTTCTTCGTCCCATCCTCCATGGCAAATTACTCCCAATCGTAAGACAATTAACTTTTTACAATTTGCAACTGCACATAAGTGCTTCGACAACCGCACAAATCCATTGAGAACTGCGCATTTGTGTAGAATTGCAATCTAAAAAAGCCTTGGGTGTATAATGATGTAATTTGGCCCTTGGTCATTTTCCCTCTGGTGCCCGAAAATATCGATACAACCCATGTTGCCATACATTATAACACATTCACTGCAATTCTCAATATTGTGTTCGGCTGTGGTCTTGTTTATAATAGCTAGCGATAGCAACTTATACCTGAGCAACTTCGTAATTGGACTAACCAATGCGACACTATGTCCTGGTGGTGACTTGAAATCAGTCGATACGAGTAATACGACGATATGTACCACCGTGTCTTCGCAGCTTGGTCAGACACAGACATCTATCTATTCGTGTTTATCTGACACGAAATCTGGCAAATATCTGTTCATACAAATGAAGGATACAGACAGATTGATTCTGGCAAAAGTCAGAGCGTATCAATCGTTTTCAGGTACGTTCTAGGCAAATGTGCTTTGCAGATCGCATAGGGATTTTCTCGCCTCGTTGGACTCAACTGACGATGTTTGGACAAAACCACCTCAGACAGTGGCGTTGCCAAAGGGGCCTGGAGGGGGGTTTAAACACCCAACATAGAAAAAGGTTTTTAAAGGTTATTTATCCACTTAAATAAGAAAAACAAAACATTTGCTTGCATTAGCAATTGTTTTTCTTACTTTATTCCACTTGTTACTTTATTCCCCTTTTTATGTACTGTAATACTGTTGGGTTGGGGTCAGGAACGGCATCTGGCCAGGGCATAAAACCTACAAACCCCCCCCCCCCATCATAAATTCATGGCTACGCGACCGCAGATCTATTCTCTCACAAACTCCTTTAAATATTAGTCCAATTGGCGCAATATAGGCCCTATAAAATGTGTCGAATCAATAAAGAATATTAGCATAGCATTTTATCTGTCATTAGAGCAGGTTTTAGAAATAACTTTTGGTTTGAGGAGGTGCAGAACACTTTCTTCAAACTCTTTATTTTATTATAGCACAACCTCAATGCTCCTTAGTAAACAATGTGAGTAATCAGTAATAGACTACTTGACCACGAATGCGCAACCCATCTTGTAGGCTAGGCCCCATAATCCCAAAGACAGCAGGCCTACACTAGCAACAAATTATTTGTCACTCTTTTGTCATTTCGCTCTTCTGTTATGTCGCTCTTTCAAATCGGCAGTATTAGCCTACTGTCGCTCTTTTAAAACTGATCTCCGATTGTCGCTGTTTTGTTGTGTCGCTTCTCCAATATTAACCATTTTGGACTTAGTCATGCAGCTTTCCAATTTAATTAGTCGTATAATAAATGGGACATATTAGAAAAATGTGACGAGATTTGACTTTTATGACAGAAGATATCGTCGCGTTTACATATAATTTAAATTAATATAACCGAATGAGTTAACAAGTTCAATTGAGGTCATACATTGCACACACACAGTTAAGGATGTTAAGATTCTCAGATAAATTCATGCGCTGTTTTTGATAGTTAATTAACCAACTGTAATAACAGCAATTTACTTTTCTTACCGACAGCAAGCACTTCAAAGGAAATTGCAACAGCCGTCCAAACTGCCGCCCTTACAACCACTACCACCTCCATAAACACGGTCATTACGCAATCGACACCAAGGGCTACTACTGATTCGATAAAGACCACTTCAAAATCCATCAGTAATACTGTAAATTATCCACTTCCTTCATCTCTTAGAAGCCTTACAAGCGATTTAACCACGCCTCTTGTGACATCAGTTATGACAACAGCATCAAAATTAACACCAGTAAACTCACAATCAATGCCAATAGCAACAGATACAATGCAAGCTAGGCCTACAGCACGACTCACAAAAACAATAACAACTGAAGCAACAGAATTAGCAACAACAACAACACTACTAGCAACAGATATAGATCTAGACTTAGCCACGCCTCAAGTGGTATCAGTTATCACAGCAGCATCGAAATCAACACCAGTAAGATCACAATCAATGTCAGTAGCAACAGGTACAATGCAGGCTACAAACACAAACACAATAACAACTGAAGCAACAGAATTAGCCACAACAAAAACACTACTAGCAACAGCTGTAGAAACCCAAACGCCGCCATCACAAACATCAATCGCATTGCCATCACAAGAAACATCTGCATTAGCAGACTCTACAGCGATAAACATTGCCACTAGCAGTTTAGGACTCGATAATTTAGATTCAACTTCTTCCAACGAGCCGATATCTAGCACATTTGAACTACTCTACACCACTCCTGAAGCCCATATTTCGCTCCCTTCAAAGTCTCTCACCTTATCAGCTTTCCAAGTCACGTCGAATACTATTGAAAGTGAAACAAAATCACTATCCACGACTCGGTTCCCCATTATGGCCAGTTCTTCCAGCCACACATCCAGTCACGGATCAACTGCTTCCGATTGGCTTTCTGTGGAAACAACCGAATACATGGAATCTACAACGGAGGCACTAACCATAGAGACCAGTGCCACTTCCGCATCAAGTAAGCAAATTTATTATTTTTTAGCTGCATAAAGTAGAGTCTACTCGATTGGCATAGCCTACATTCATTTTGGTATCGCCCTTAATTACCAACTATTATTGCGCCATTGCATTCTAATTAAAGCATCAAACAATGGCGCTCCTAAACAAACCTTAATTAGCACAACAACCCAGATTGTCAATCAGCTTCTGGCTGTTCAAATCCGTGTTTGTGTGTTTTTGTTGTCACAAAAATGTAAATCCTATTCATGCATCTAAGTGACATGAAAATTAATTGTTAATTTCTGACTAGTGTGCTCAGCCTCGTTTTTTATATCACGCAATGTTATCGATCAGTAGTAGATTCGCAGATACAAAAGATCGTGAAAAGTTGAAAACCATCCGGTGTGATGACTAATGACCAGACAGAAGCTAAGACATGTCATATAAATTAATGCATTTATTTATTGCGCCGAAGAATGGACATCAAAAGTAGCGAAACTGAGAGTTTACGGATTTGTTATTACATGTAGATGCAGGTGATGCGACGCTTCCTCCTCGATGTCCTCTTCTTCAAGATCCTTCGAACGCTGCTCCAACGATGTTTGCGGATCGCTATGGTGCTGTAGCGGTCTTCACCTGTGCAGTGGGTCATGCATTCAAAGAGGGAGGGACATCACGAACGTCAGTCTGCATTGCTGGACATTGGACAGACATAACTGGATGTGAAGGTTTATTTAACATTTAGACTGAATTCTCTCTTAAATGCTCTTCAATAATAGATTATGGTATCACTTCGTATTTTAAGTCACAGGTTTTCTTATTGTAAGATCACCTATCGTAAAATGCCGCTATGAAAAATATACGGTACATAGGTTAAATGCAAAAACAGGAATTATGAACTCATTGATTTTTAATGAAAAGGATGAGGTTGGATTGAAAATTTATCAGAAAATGTTACAGTAAATGTGCTTGATGAATGGTTATGTAGCTGACATTGCATTAAAGTCCCGCACTATATGTAAGTCATGAGTTTGTTCTTGCCTACAGGCAACGCAGTCTAAGTACCAGTAGGTAAGCAGAGATAGCGTAAAACGTCCGACAAAGTACAAAGTTATCTGCGGTTTGGTAGGTCAACTTGTTTGAGCATGTGAACTTTTAAATTGTAATTTCAAACTGGTCAAATGTCTATAGTCTATTCTATTTTAAATTGCTAATTAAACTGCAATTGGGTTTTAATTCAGTCGTCACGTGCGCCATGGAAAGCGATCAGTCGGAGGAGGCTAATCTGCTGCTGGGGATTGGTCAAGGTCGAACTCGAACCTGTCCGCTTGGAGAACGATTTTCTGATGGAATGACATCGGAAAGAGGAGTGGAAGTAACTGGGCAACCCCACACTCAAATATCTAACTGTTCTGGTACGAAGATCATATATTATACGATTACACAAGCCAGAGGCTATCCATATTCCTGGTGCCTTTTAGAATGTAGCAGCCAATTTGGTAAAGAACAGGTGTTTTTAAGAAACAGCACAATCACAAAAATGAAAGCAGATTAACATCCTCCGGTGATAAATACATTTCTACTCGTATGCGTGTTACTCGTATTGCAGACATAGGTATTAAGTAAAGTTTTACACATGTAACAAGTAAAGTGTTACACATGTAATAAATAAAGTTTTACACAGGTAACAAGTAAAGTGTTACACATGTAATAAGTCAAGTATTACACTGGTAACAAGTAAAGTGTTACACAGGTAGTAAGTAAATTTTTTCACAGGTAATAAGTATAGGCTTAGTTATACACAGGCAATGAGTAGAGTTTTACACAGGTAATAAGTAAAGTTTTACACAGGTAATAACTAGAGTTTCACACATCCCTGTTGCTATTGATATCTAATTGTTCCCGAGTTGGCCTATAGTATACATGTGTCTGTCGATTGACTCAGATGAAACAGAATAACAAAAACAGGAAGTCCAGTGAAAAGACGCCTGCTACACATCATGACTGTATGACAATTGACAATTACTCGTTGAAAGGCCACTAGCTGCATGTATCTGAGGCATGACGCAAGCGTGACGCGTCATTCATGCTTTGTCTCGTGTTCGATGGAACAAATAGTTATACAAATGGAAATTGCTTAAAAATAATCGAAATGAATCTCCTTAGAAAATATGCGCCGGTTAAATATATTTTTGGTACCACAGTCATTCCAGCTTCCTTATGGATTATGGGTCCAATTCAGCAAGCGTAAACATGAATAATTATGAATATGGCCTAAAGTCTGTTAATTTAGTCTCGTTTAGGACCGGAAGTCATGCGGTTTCCTCACATTTAGCTAGAAATATTAATGAACAATTTCTGGAGACTGGACAATGAAAATGAAGATGGACTGAAGCCGACGTAACGAAGCTTTAGCACGTTTGCAGGTTTTGGGCTAGACGATGCCCTTCTCAATTGAGGCATACCGCAGTCACTACCAGTGACTACAGTTTTCTCAGCTATTTGTCTTCCATTTAGTCGTGTTCAGTTACAATCAGTTGAAAATACCCAGCTTAAAACTTGCATGGAAATCAAAATAAGTAAGATAAACAATAATAATTAGTCTGCCTTTATAATAGGCTACTTACGCTACTACCTAATTAGAAAATTTCTAGTTAGATAGATCCTCATTTAATGAGGATTCGAAGATGTCACTAGATTAGATGTTTGCCCAAAATTGCAACTGCTCATTGCAAATTTAAAAGTGTTTATCAGTAATTATATATAATTGATAAAAGTATGCACCTAACCAGCTCTTCGAGTGAAAGCGCTTTCAAGTTGATTATTGTGTATCATTATTATGCATGCATGAGTTTTCTGGCTGTTTGTGAAAATATCAGAGACGCACTACAGCGCAGCTCCTCTCGTACTGAATGCTACCATGGTGATGAACCCTTCGCAGAGGTCAGCGATATTCACATGTTGGCCAGGGCATAGGTTTTCGGACGGAAGTCGCGTGAGGGAAATTGAATGCAAACATGACAACGGCTGGGATTACTCCATCGGACATTGTTGCGGTAAATATATTTCAGCCTAAAACCAGTGAACTTATATACATGGTAAGGTGGTAGGTCTGTAACCCAGATCGTAAAGCTGTCCACATCTTCTTATGCCACCTATTCAAGTAATCGTATTGCACAGAATATTAATTTTCTTTTAAATGAAGTTCGCTTAGACTTTGAAACAGCTTGAATATCTTCACTAACTTCTTTTTAGATATACGCCGTGCATTTATTTACTGAATAAACACTGATCAAGCTGCTGTACAGCTGAGTCAAGGCCGTCGCTAGGGGGGTGTTTTGGGTGTTTGAACACCCCTCCCCCCCCCCAAATGAAATAATGTAAAAACTAACTAATGAATTTACTAGCACATAATGTAAAGACTGCAGTGTGTAACGTAATTTCGAACAGAAAATAGTCGAAAATCGCAGAAAATAGTGTTTTTTGCATCGCCGTGAACGTATTACGAGCCAAAAAAGTTAGAAAAGCAGGCGCTGACTAAAAAAAGGTCTTCAGGAAATTTCGCCCAATAGAAAAAAGTTGGAAAATACCCCCTGAAATAAAATCCTGGCTACGGCCGTGAGCTGAGTTCTCCCTTTTGATGAGCTCTACTCAAATATATCGCTACGGTATAATGTTATAGCTCATATAGACTAGCCTACACTGCAAAACTAAGCTGTTGCCTATATCTTCATATGGTAACTATTCATGTAATCTTCATTCATTCATTCATTCGGACATTTATATAGCGCTCCTTCAAGAAAAAACTACTCAGAGGCGCTCCCGACTCCAGCGCGCCCAAAAAGAACAGTTTTTAGTTTAGTAAGGAAGGATCCTGGTAGAGTCCCAGGGTGTAGGCGTAGCTCAAAAGGAAGGCCATTCCAGACCACTGGTCCAACCACAGAAAAGGCTCGATTCTTCATGGTAGTAGTACGAGCAAAAGGAACTAAGAGGACTCTCTTATCAGCAGAGCGTAGCTGACGACGTCCTTGGTTACCCAATGTAAAGCTGCACAGTTCTCGGAGGTAAATTGGGGCAAGACCCTGGCAACATCGCCATACCAATGCAGCTACCCTGAACTCAATACGCTGGCGAATAGGGAGCCAGTGAAGTTACAGTACCTCAAGCACGTAGTTTGAGACATGACCATATAAATTTTAGGGATTTGCCCAATTAGGCGCGCAGCAGAGCGCAACACCCGGTCAAGACAAGTCAATCTGCTGGATGGGAGGCCAATGTAGAGCGAAGAGCAATAGTCGATGCGAGATGTAACGAAGGCATGCACTAAAGTAAGAGTAGCAGCAGACGTAAGAGAACGGATGACAGTGCGAAGCTGGCGCAGCTGATAATAGCAGTCTCGAGCAAGACGGTGAAGTTGAGGAGCAAAAGTGAGTTCTTGTTCTTAATGCATAGAGTATTAACTTTCTTCTAAATGAAGTTCGCTTAGACTTTGAACCCGCTTGAATTTCTTCACTATTAATTTTATTTAAATATACGCTGTGCATTTATTTAGCGCATAAAGGCTGATCGAGCAGCTGTACAGCTGAACTTTCCCTTTTGCTGAGTTCAAACACAGAATAGATAAAGCTACGCATTATCTATTATGTGGTTCAACCTGGATACATCGCTACGGTATAATGTCATAGCTCATATAGCCTACCCTGCAGTTCTTTACGGCGCCATATAAATCGTCATTGTTATTATTAGTGATCGTCTGTGAGGAACTGGTTCCTCCACCGAACGCTACGCTGGATATGGGTGAGGCCATCTACAACTCCATCGCTAGAATTCAATGTCAAGAAGGATTTGTTTTTGATGACGGTGACCTTGTGAAGACCTTGTGTTGCCTCGAATCTCGAAAATGGAATGATACAATCGTCTCCGATTGTAAACGTAAGTGTGTCTATGATTAAATGCATGAGACTATAGTGCTTTTAAAGTGATTCTGAGACAAACGGTTGTTTAAAATGTTTCGGAAAACTCTAGTCCTATTTAGAAACTGATAAAATGAACGGAATGCAAACATGCTATGGGCGAGCGATTCCAATAATTATGTAAAGAACAGATGCAATTGTTCATCCAATCATTGTGCCGCACATCTGTGGATGATATTTGATATTCTGTGTAATTTGAGCGCAACTGTATCAACTTTTAAAAACAATCGAAGCTGCACTTGCTCTCAAGCTCATGACATTTACTCTGACAGTTGACAATATGCGTGTAAATCATCCTAGAAGTGACTTGCTACTGACGATGCTAAATTGTCTGAATTACTATTACAATTATAACTACTGCAATTACGCCGTCGAATCAATGGAAGAAACAACGATTGACTCGACTTGCAAGTCAATCGAGTGGACGATTTTCTACCTACTCGATTTGACTTAGTTACGATCGACTTGCTTAACTTGATTGATTAATCAAGGGGTGCGATTTGAAGGCGACTGTTAAGCAGATTACTAACCTCTCTCTTATCACTTACCACTTCCGAAATCGTTCCTTAGGCCTATAGACTCCTCAAGTGTGTCCCTTGCACAACATCCAAAGCGTCTAGGGTCTATACTCTAAGCTCTATACCATTATTTTGACATTGATTTCATTAGTTCAATTATGGAACTTCACCGATGAGTTTATATTCTGGAGTTGCTATTAATAAATGTCTTGCAACAGCAACAACATTATCATTTGCATTATCAGTTGTAAAACTTAAAGGATTTTTCCTGTGATGCATAGCTGTGTTCTGCCCACCTCCGCCTCTGATGTTGAACGCCAGTTACACCGCTGGACTGGACGCTCAGCTGACAAACGACCAGTTTCCCTACGGAGCCACAGTATCCAGCGAATGCTTCGATGGACTAAAATTCCCAGATGGAAGGAAGCAATGGACGATATCCTGCGGTGGAATAGGAACATGGAATGCAACGGATTCTTCTTGCGAATGTAGGTCTCATTGTTAACTAATTATTATTTGCGTTCTGCAATTGTGATAATTTATTGTTGCAGCGCATTTTTTTTGGCCAAGCGCAGCGGTAAAAGGAATGCCGAACAGCGTTCTCTAAGTCGACTGCAGTCTGGAACACATTGTGTCACCCCTCGAGAAAGAGTGCTTGACTAATTGCATTCCTGTGACTGACTGACTTTTCCAGTAGCCGATTCTTTCACATAACTGACTTTCCTGCAACTGACTAACTTACTCCTCTAACTGACTTTTTTTAAATTGGCCTTTCCAGCTGGAAGATGTGATCCGGTGCCGACAGTGGATCACGCTGTGGCCAATTCCACGTCAGCAAACGCTGGTACTGTCGTGGGCTACACGTGTGAATATGGATATAAAATCGACGACCAAGAAAGTTCAACCATTTATTGCGACGGAATCAGCTGGATGGACTCTCCAGTTCAGTGTACAGGCAAGTGCTGTCGTCTTCAAGGAAACACAAAATAGACCTTTGAGCATTTAGTTTTTCCATGCAAAGTTTGACGTCGCCTATTATACACTCTGATTTGGTCACTCAGGCCGCCAGGCGCTTCATTTACACTCTCGTTATAGCAAAAGTGTTAAATGTCAGTAGCGACCCTAGGGGGGCTAGGGGGTCAAACCGCCCCCTAAAAAAGGCCATCCATTTTTTCCCATGTAAAAATTAAATATTTGCTCAATTAACACCTTTTAGCCCTCCCAAAAATAACCGTGAAGGTACGCACGAGGTTTGACACACAGTTTGGCGGATTACGAAAAGGACCATTTTCGAAGATTTCGATCACATGTCTAAAAACAAAGAAGAAAAAGGTCGTCAGAAATTTTTACGGCGGAAATGGAAAATTTTCTACAGATTTTGGTCGACAACTAAAGAAAAGTCGTCAGAAATTTTGGCCGCTGAAAACTGAAAATTTTTCTCGAAAATCCAGCCTCCCCCAAACGAAAATCCTGGCGCCGCCACTGTTAAATGTCTTGTTGTTGTTTAACGACACTGTGTCATAATTATCAATGATGATTAGTGTTTGCCCTCCTCCTTTGTCCAGAGTTGGGACTGGCACTACCAAAATGCAACCAGTGGCGAAGTTAAAGTGCTATATGAGTATTAGCAAACTCTGTTCAATATGCAGCTGTTCTAATCTGATCCATTCCACTCTATAATCTGACCTGACTTGAATCGCTCTGATCTTATCTTTATCTGAATAGTTGAATAGAATGGCTGCGAATGTTATTTAATTCATAATTTCTATTAAATAGTCCTATTCTGCATTCAACCATTAAATGTTATATTTATCTATTCTAGTTTATTAATCACGTTCTATTCTATGCTATGATCTGATCTGATCTGACTTGAACTTTTTATGATCTTATTTTCATTTGAATAGTTGAATAGAATAAGAGCAAATGTTAGACTTTTTATGCAGCCAGCGTATATATATACATTGTTATCATACAGTAGCTTATAATTCGTGTTCGTTAGAGATTCGCTGTCCATACATGATTCAACCGAATGGACTTTTGAACACTACGAACAATCTCCACGGAACTCGGCTATTGGTCAGTTGTCACCATGGCTACCAAGTCAACGGACAGCCGTTGTTAGTCGCCACCTGCATGGAAAGTGGGAAATGGTCACCGGAAGATACTTGCACAGGTGGATATAAATAAACATTAAAATATCACAGTGAAATAACACTATAGGCTGTAGGACAGTGTAGGTAGTAGCATCTTGTTGGAAAGCGGGTCGAGCTTTGTTTGGAGTCTCCTTCTCGTCTAGTCGTTGCCTTTCCACAGGGTTTCTGCGTTGAGAGCGCCTCTGAATAGGCTAGTTCATACTACGAGAGGCGTTTTATAAATGTCCAGATACGATACTAGTTTACGATTACTATGCGATGTTTGTTTGTATGTGCACTTGTTATAGCGCCCCTTCAAGCTCGCTACTCAGAGGCGCTCCCGACTACAGAGCGGACACTGCATCGGAGTTTCACGCCGAAGCGCTGAGCAATTGCGAGTGAAGGACTTGCCCAAGGTCCCTACGCGGCGACTTGAGGTGGATTCGAACCTCGAACCTTCCGGCTTCGGCAACGACGCCACCACTACACCACCGCGCCCCACTGTGTCATTCTAAATGAGTGTATAACTGTACATGTGTGTACACACGTATAATATAAGTACGTAGGCTATAATGTGGATATGTGAAATGGAATTGACTAGTGGCTTCAGAAAAAGAGTGAACGTTTGAAGGCAAGGACATCGATATCGGCTGAGAGCCTGGTAGATGGATTGCGAGAGTAGACAGGTGTCCGCATGCAGGCCGGGCCTAAGGGTAAGGCGACCGAGGCAGCCGCTTTGGGCTCCGCACACCCTAGGGCTGGGCCTGGGTGTCCGCTTTCTTTGAACCTGTAAAGGTCATTATTCGCCACGCCTGTAAACTCGCTCTCGTTGGAAGATGGTCAGATGAAGTTGTAGATCATTTGACAATGTGTCTGAGTAATTTCTTATCCAATCATTCTACGTTAGAGCGGAAACCTTGTGTCGCACGCAGTAGGAGCATATAGGTTTGAGTTGTCATCCGGTCTGTAGTGAAGGATTTTTTCAGTTTTGTCCATTGTTCTAGACTTGGTTTTTCCTACCTATTCTGATTTGTACAAAAGCAGATATTATGTATATTATTATGTAATGCAACTTTTGTTTTAAAAAGATATATAATTAAAATAGAAATAAATGTTTACCTTGTGAGCGATGTCAAAGATGTTCGTGCTCTTTTGCATTAAGCCGTTGAATGCGGTCCCGTTCCGGTGGTGATGAATTCTCAGATGGTCAGTTCCGGTCCAATGACTTACGGAACAAACGTCACGATCACATGTCTCCATGGATACTGTTTCGTCAGAAATGTCGTTGCCATGACGATATCCTGCGGGGCTGATGGAAAATGGACTGACCTCAGCTTCACCATCTGCACAGGTATACGGTTGCTTCAATAAAAACTCGTTTCAAGGTTAAACCGTATACAAATTGAAAATAGAGTGACACATTGCAATATAAACCAGTGCCCCACAGCATAGAACTTCTCTAATTGATTAGTAAAGGACTAAATACTAGTAAATAGGCCTAAGGACCAGCTATGCGACCCTTTGAAAGTAAACTAATAAAGAATTATCCCGGTGTCTTAGAAGGGCTCGTGAATAAGCTGGTGCCCTGCGCTTGGTCCTCGAGTGGCGCTATAGAAATTTGGAGATTGGGCTGCTATTGCATTTACTAATAATTAGTAGGCGCTAAAATCATGAATTTTTCAATATGAGTCGAACCTTTGATGTATTGTAATAGCACAGCATATTTGACTAACTCAAACTCATCGGTATAAGATTATACGTATCCTCTTTTACGTGACCTTTGGTCCTCTGATTTATAGAATACCAATCAGGATTCTACAAGAAACCTCTGACAGAGCAATTTCATCTGAAATAGTTATTCCTGTATATAGTCACAGTGGTTAACAACATTTTCTCTTTACACCTACAAATATGATCTCGCAGTCGCAGAACTGATTTTATTATGTGGTTATTTAATGACTCGAATCAACTGCGACTGGCATCAGAGTTTGCAGAGAGCTTCGTACCAGTAAATAAACCCGACGGATAGAATTAGACGGACTTACGGAACACTTGCCCTTTGAATTCGTTCAAGCATGAATGATTATTGTTTAGTGTTTAACACGCTGTCCTTTCGTCTGCAGCTGTCTCCTGCCCATCTTTGGCTCCTCGCATCCTCTCCACGACCAACACAGAGGTCGAAACGGTGGTCAATGTGTCCTGTCCAGCTGACCAGATCCTGACCACTGGACAGATGACCGCGGTGTCCACTTGCGACGCCTTAGGCCACTGGACACCTGATGTGCCTGACTGCATTGGTAAGCGTCGATAAAACCAATTTCATTTAAAAAGTCATGATTACCAAGATAATATTGATAATTATTATTATTAGAAGCTGCATGTGTTGCAACATTTCCACTACGGAATGGACATTAAATATAAAATCGTAGATCTGTAGTGCCCAATTTAAACATAATAAAACTTCATATCATATCGGATGCAGTACCACGATTTCCAAACCGGCCTGATCAACAAGGAATCGACTCTGACGTAAGTTTCAATCACAACAGTAGGCTATATGTTTCTTTTTATGTGGCATTATAATTTAATATTTTCCGGAGAGAGTCCAGGGTAATGGCTAACACTATATGGCACGAAGAGCTTACGTCTGCAGGATCGGTTCCCGCAACCGTCCCCAAGGACTACAGAACCTTCCAATCGGCAGATGCCGTTGGTAAACGTAGTAGTAGGACGTGATGGGCGCCCTGTTGGCTGCCGACAGTTACTGTTAATTTCGACCCATGTAATAACCTGTGATTGATCATCCGCCATACTATGAGTTGCAATCATTTCGCGTTGTGTCAGTTTGATATAAAACGAAGATAATGTGATTGTCAAATAATATAATCTAATAATAATATAAGTCTGAAAGTTTGTCCTTCTGTTTGTATGGATGTATTTTGAATTTCGTCCCAGAGCCCGCTCGGAAATGACAGCGATTCGTTTTACCAAAATTTTTGCAATTGATTCTTACCCAAATTTGTTGTTCAACGCGACTATTTTCAGCTCTCAGTTCACTTTATAAGTTATAACCCGAGATGTCAACATTTTAACTTCCACGCGATAAGCGATTCAAAAGCCAGTCACGTTGATCGCCTCCATTGCGGCTAGCAGAGTCCTACAGCCAATGGCATGACGGTTTGAGGTCGCGTGATATTTACTTCCATCGAAAATATTTGTGACGATTATTCTGGGCTTATTTCTTCTGATCCACCCGAGAAAAACATAAAGATCGCGATCCAAAAATCTTTCATATTTTAAATTTCGCTGTTATAAAATCGATATATGATTAGAGACGGTGTATGTTCACTAAACTCATGACGTCATTATTTTGAGCTCAAATCTTTACGTCACATCTGGCCGAAACGCGGTTCCCGGACAATTCGTCGCCGGACAATTCGGAGAGGACAATTCGGACCGGACAATTCGGAGAGGACAATTCGGATCCGGACAATTCGGAGCGGACAATTCGGAGCGGACAATTCGGAGACGGACAATTTGGATAAAATTTTGTTGAGGACAATTCGGACCCAGACAATTTGGAGCGGACAATTCGGAGCGGAAAATTCGGAGCGGACAATTCGGAGACGGACAATTTGGGCCGGACAATTCGGAAAGGGCAATGCTTAGCAATCAAAATTAGTGATGGAATTAAGATATTCATACCCATCTCCATCACCCAAATAGACCTACATATTAGGTTGACCGGATAGGCTAATGTACATCAAAATAAATACTAGGTCAACTTAGCACTCGACTGTCTCTATCAGTCTGCGTGTGAGCTTATGTCTGTTTATTCGTACGTCTCTTTGCCCGTTTGTCTGTCTGTGTCAATACGTATGTCTGCCAATCCATTTGTGATCTACGGCAGCCCACTCACTATGAGCTTGTTGTGGAGGCCATAGGGTGCTGCGTTTTGACCTTTTGAATCTTTCATAGGCCTATTTATGACAATAAGTAAGTCCAAAATGGCTTCAATGCAATACTATAGGTTATATCTGTTCTCATAATGTTTATATGAATCGACTTGATCTGTTCTCATAAATAAATTAGTGTTAACCTGATCTCCTAATATTATTGGGACCGGTAAATATCTGGTCTATAAATCGGAGCGGTGTAAATCTAGCTTAAAGCAGGAGCCCGATCACTATCAGGTATTTGCTAGATCATCGAAGACAATCAGCGAATGATTACATGTTTTATTGAAAGTAACATAACTAATAATGTGAAACTAGACTGACAGGCATACAAGGTGAGAGATCACTTAGCTGAAAAATTTCTCAAAGCTAGGCCTACAAACTTAAGTAACAGTAAAATATAATAACGTTTTGACCGAATTGTCCGAGTCCAAGTTGTCCGGATCCGAATTGTCCGGTCCGAATTGTCCGTCTCCGAATTGTCCACTTCGAATTGTCCACTCCGAATTGTTGGCTCCAAATTGTCCTGGTCCGAATTGTCCGGGTCCGAATTGTCCGCTCCAAATTGTCCGCTCCAAATTGTCCGTCTCCAAATTGTCCGCTTCGAATTTTCCGTCTCCGAATTGTCCACTCCGAATTGTCCGCTCCAAATTGTCCGGGTCCGAATTGTCCGGTCCGAAATGTAAGTCTCCGAATTGTCCGGTCCGAATTGTCCGCTACGAATTGTCCGGCGACGAATTGTCCGGACACCCCGAAACGCGTAGCAAAAAATGTTATGGACGTAAATAATGCGAATATAACTGCAAATAATTGGAATAAAGAAGCGTAGATTTCAAAAACTTCTTTTATCTAAGTAGCAAAGAACAATTTATGAAAAAAGCACGTTGCGGTGAATGGCAGTGACTTTTCAGAAAAAGTCGTGCGGGCAAAATACCGAAATTTCGGGGTCGATGGTAGGCGGGGTCAGAATGGCGAAGTCGGATCGGGGTCAGGCGTGGCTGGGGACAAAAACTTATATTTCCCGGGCAACGCCGGGTAATTCAGCTAGTAATAATATAATATAATGTAACGGGTTGTAATATAACATAATGTAATATAAGGTGATATTTATAAAATGCGTTTTCTGTGCAGGTCAGAAATCGATGCACCTAACACATCCTCCGGTGGAATCGAGTTATTCGAACGTCTTTGGTGGAATAGCGATCTTTGCCATTTCGATGCTCTGTGTGGCTATCGTCGTTTTTGACATTCCACGATTAAGAAAGGCTGTCAAAATATTTAAACGACGCTATGTCAGAGCTTTCCATCCTGAATACAATTCGAGCAGCAGATAACTTTTCTTGATTTCCAAAATGATCAGTTTTTTAAATTGTGTTGCATTGAACATAATAATTATATGCACTGCACAGGATCCATATGAAATCTCTTGCTTGCTTCTTAGCCATTAAGTCCGCTGTGAGTCTGGCTGCAGATTGTTGACTCTTCAATAGACATGCCGGTGTCGCGGAATATTCTATCGACCTATCAAGCTATCCGGAGGATGGAATATCGACTGCCGGGTTTCTAGAGTACCCGGGGTATGATCAATTTGTCCCAATTATTGAAAAATGCGTATAATTGATACATTTATGGCATGATCAAAATTTCAAGTGTTTTATATGTCCTAAGCAATGCTCAAAGCAAGTAAACTGGAATTTTGTTAGTGACTCTAAACGTTCTTAAGTGTTCTAAAAGCAAATGAAACAAAATTATCTATACATGTAATTGAAATAAACATACCTGTTAGTGGCAATGGTCAAAACAAAGAAAATTAATTTCATGAAAGTTAAGTAGCTTTCAACTTCTCTTCATCTGGGTGGAATACGGTTATTATTGGGGATACCGGTACTCTATTTCGTGACACCGGACCTGCCATCTAGCCTCGGCATTACATGTTATTTTTTAATCGACTGATGGAATGACTGTCTAATTTAATAAAATTGAGTAATGTGGGAGGATCGTAGCTGCATTGGCATGCGGATTACCGCTTTCTGTTTTCACGGAAGAAAGATGAAAACGAACTAGATGCAGCAATTTACATGAACTCTGTCAAAGCTTCGATTAAACTAATCGCAATGAAGTTCATCTAGGAGGCCAGGACACGTCAGTAGGTCATAAACTAACATTCTAGCTGTTTTATACTAGTTTGCTGTGGACAAAGTAGTTTTGCTATTCTGCTGTGTGTTCTGTATATAGTCTACTACTTTGTACAAAGTTTCATGAGCGTGTCAAAAGGTAAATGGTCAAGTGCGCCTGCGGTGAGAGAGAGAAAGAGAAATTTAGAGAGAGTATCAGAGAGAGACAGAGACAGACAGACAGATAATTCGATGTTGTTACGTTATTAAAGTGTATCTTGACGAAATAAATTTTTATCAACGATCGCCGTGTTCACTTAAATAAGCTTGGCCAATCGCATTAGAAAAGAGCCTACATGAAATTCACAATGCATTGAGAATTAAAAGTTACCATGGCGACTTATAGACTCCATGAGATCACAAAGCAATTATTATAAAATGTTACTATCGTAATTTTTCCCAGTTTCTTATTAAACCAAATTTAGGCCTATAGGAAAGAAAAAAAATTGTTCCAGAATGTGGATTCTGTAGAAGTCACTAATAAAAAAGTTATAATTAATTTTGACTTAGGACTAGGCTACTAATAAAGTAGTTTTATGCCCCGATTAAGATAAAATTGAACAAACAAGGTTTTAAAGTTTAAAACACAGTTGGAGATGTAACAGAGTCAAATAATTTTCCGTTTTTAATTTCTCGTCGTTTTTCCGTTTTTTTATTTTTTCGAATACAACATCGTTTTCCCGTTTTTATTCTGTTTCCATCGGTTTTTTACATCTGTGTGGCTAACTAAGTATTGAAAATAGGTGAACACGTTGTCATGGTAATTGGAGACTCCAGTCAATGAAATCACTTGAAACGCCATCTTTGACGAAGTAAGTTTCACAGTCGACAAGACACGGTCGTCATGTTAAGACGATATTGTACACACGAACCGGTGGACCGATAGTTTTGCAATAAATCCTCTGATTTGAACATCAGGTGTAGACCCATGATACCCTAGCAGCTTATAGCCTACGTAAGAGAAAGCTTGCGAACATTCGCAAACGAAACGAATAGGACTGACGAAGATGTTGAACAAATAATTCTGTGAGTTGATAATGATTTCGATTTCACGGATAAATTCTGCTTATATGAATGGGACGAACTTTGGAACTGTCTGCAGTCGAACAATAGGCACCGTAGGCTATATAGGACTATAATACAGTTGTGGTCCGTTCAGAAAGACGAGACAGATTTGTCCAGTAAAGTAACAACGTGTTCGTGTGTAAGTTCACAATCCGTTTATATTTCACGTCAAAGGAAAGATTGCTTGCTATCGACATCAGCCTATGCATAACGTTTATTTGATACAGTTTACACGATGACAATTGCTTTCAGTCACCTCAAGCCACCGCGTAAGGACCTTGAGCAAGTCTTTCACTCGCAATTGCTATAATATAGAGCTCTTCGGCGTGAAACTCCGATGCAGTGTCCGCGCTGTAGTCGGGAGCGCCTCTGAGTAAATAGCTTGAAGGGGCGCTATAAAAATGGAGAAATAAATAAATAAATATTCGTTCGTCATTCACAGGTGCCATCTTTAGCGTTGCAATCTCAATACCTATTTGCACTATAATCACGTGCAACTGGCATGTATACTTTTGCTTTGCGGTGTCATTTAATTATTTCTTTTAATTCGCAGAAACCAACATTACGTGAAACAATTCCATGCAAAATTTAAAGATGGGCCAAAAGCTGATGATCTCCATAGACTTCTATTACTTTACCCTGGTTATATTCATTAATCATAGTTTTCTATTCACCTTTTGTCTGACCTACATCGTTCTTTGAATTATGTACCTAGGTCTACACTTTGCTATCTCCGATAGATTTCCAGAATTTTTCACAATTCATATTCCTACAAGTCCCCATTGCTGAATCACGCATGCGCAAAGGTCAACCATGATCCATGCGTGAAGGCGAATCGCTCACATTTATAATTACTTTACGTTATAAATCAATAAACGACTCCTGTTACAATAAATCTCGAGCAAGTGAACAATCGGATCATTCTCTCGCATTCGCCATTCATTCCTAGCGCAGACAATGTCGTCCAATGAATTTTCATTAGTAATTCAAAGTAGGCCTATACTATTAGGCCTATAGTCGAAATGTTTGTACCTTGGCACAGACTATGCGACACAACAACGCAAGCCCATAAAGCCAGAATACGACGCGTTTGCTACATTCGCAATCAGACAGATTACGACAAAACCAATCGCAAAAACAAAGACCCCGGTTTGACACAAAGCTACGGGATTCTGAATTCATTTGCTACTGATTTAATTCATATGGAAACTGAAGTGATTGATTATTTCGGTCGACTGAGAAATTAATAGGCGTTTCATATAAACGGCCAAACGTTTGTCAAAGCACACCATTGTTGACGTCTGAAACGACTGACCGACGCATCTGCGAAAAGACTGAAAAGAACAGGAACAGACGTTCATTGGATGATGTATTTTACCGGAATCGACGAGACGTCATTGCAGGATTGGAAGTCGGCCGACTGGTGTTTGACAGTATCGTCGGCAAAGGTTCCGAGGATGCGGTGGAACATGGATGCTGCCGTAGTGATCGCATCGTTAATTTTGGTGCGCGATGTACTTGGCCAGACTGATTATGGTAAGTTGTCACGAATTGAAATCTAAACATCATCTGAGAGGTACGAAAAGCGCATGATTAGACTAAGAGCCAAAGTGCTTGCATATTGTGCAACATTGTGCATAATTATTTGCATAAAATATATGCATATGCATGCATATGTTGGATACATACATACATACATACACTGTCGAACACCAGGCGTAGGACCTATGTATCGAATGGAGCACATTTATTGTGTATGTATTTCTAGTAGTGTGTTCGGTGCCTTGGAGCGGGAGGAATGTGGGTTTGAATTCACCTCAAGCCGCTGCGTAGGGACCCTGACCAAGTCTTTAACTCGCAATTGCTCATGCGCTTCAGTGTGAAACTCCGATTCAGTGTCCGCTCTGTATTCGGGACGCCTCTAAGTAGAAATATTGAAGAGGCACCCTCGACTACAGCGCGGACACTTACAATGTATGCATACATTCATACATACATACATACATACATACATACATACATACATACATACATACATACATACATACATACATACATACATACATACATACATACATACATACATACATACATACATACATACATACATACATACATACATACATACGCACACATACGTACATACGTGCATACATTCATACATACATACAATGTCATGCATGCAAACATACATACATAAACACATACATGCACGCAGGAAATGTGCTTCATTCGATATCCTTGGAACGTGAATGCTGTTGAATCGCTTGTGTCTTAACCATCCAAGATTGTGACTTAACTCATCTGGCTTAGCACGCGCCATCACCTATAGCCAAGATTGATTCAGCTACCATTGCCTTTGAGTTACCGCAGTTCACTTTTTTCTAACTTTGTTCGCGATCTTGGTGTCGTACTTGATCAAGAGCTTACCTTAATTTGCACATCACACTCCTGGTCTCAGCTGCTATTATCAGTTGCGTCAACTGAGAATTATTTCACTCTCTTACCTGTAATGCTGCCACTGCTCTCATCCATTTCTTTGTTATCACCCGCCTTGGCTACTGCAACGCGCTCTATGCTGGTATCTCTGCTAAACGGTGTTTCCAGCGAGCCCTGCTCACAACCGCACGCCTTATCGGTCATATCTCAAAATTCGGCCATGTCTCTCATTGTATGCAGGTTGCCCTGCATTGACTCCCTATCCCGCAGCAGTTTATTCTCTGGGTCTCTGCTTTGGTGTGGCCGTGCCTTTTACGTGGAGTTTTTGCCGATTTGCAAGAACCCTGTCGCTCGGTCCTGGGTAGCAATCTTGAAGGGGGCTCTAGAAATCTCTGTAATGGGTGAATGAATGAATTTTGTGAGATGTAATGTAATGTAATGTAAATCTTCGAGAATTTCTCAGCGCCCACAAAAGCCACGTCAGGGAGACCAGCTTATTCACCGGCGCTATATCAAATCAAGTCCGCAATAGCCAGAGCTGCCGTTTTCGTTCCGGTGCCAGGTCAAAATCCGGGGAGGTCAAGCCGAGGAGACAGCGTGGTGCTACGGTGGTTGTCGGTGATGGTGGTGGTTGGGTGATGGAACCTGTTTGGAATCTGGATAGGATAGGTTGAAGAGTTCGGTTTTCAGTCGTGAATGGAATGCAGCAGAGGAGAGTGCAAGCGGAGGAGAGGTTGAATTTGGAGGTGAGACTGCAGGAGAGATAGGAGGGTGAGCGAACAGGCGGAGGTATGTTGGGACTTGGGAGTCCGTTCCAAAGAGCTGGTGCAGCATAGACTAAGGAGCGGTCGCAGAATTTCAGAGAGGATGATACTGGAGGCCGAGAGAGAGAAAGATATGATGATGAGCGCGTAGACCTGTGCGGTTGGATAGTGATTAGTTGACGAATGTAGGAGGGCTGAGAGGTTTGAAGAGCGTTGTAGGTTAGAGAAACAATTTTGTAATGGATGCGCTGAGAAACTTTTAGCCAATGAAGAGACTTGGGAACAGGGGTTATGTGGTGATGTTTGGGAGTCTTAGTGACTGCGCGGGCAAGAGCATTCTGGATAGTTTGCACGCGTTTAATTTGAAGAGAATCTATTTCATGGAAGAGCGAATTGCAGTAGTCGAGTTTGGAATGAACTATTGAGGTGGCTATTGTGCAGGCGGTCTTGTAATTGAGAATTGGGCGCAATCGACGGAGGTCGCGGATGTGCATATAGCAGGTGCGGGATAGCTGGGTGATGTGGTCAGAAAAAGTAAGGTTTTTGTCAAAAATGACTCCGAGATTGCGGACAGGAGAAGAGTATGGCGTAGGAAGAGTTGGGTCTGTTTGAGAAAAGTCAGAAGGATAGTCTAGTTTGTTTAATTGCTCGCGTAGGCCAATGATGAGAAATTCTGTTTTTGAGGGGTTGAGGCAGAGCAGATTAGCGGTCATCCAGGCTGAAATCTGAGTGAGTGTGTTATGTAGCTGATTTAGTGCGTCTGAGAAGGAGCGATGGGAGAAAGATATGAATAATTGAGTGTCGTCGGCATAGAGGTGATTATCAGCAGAGGATGACGAAATGAGTTTGCTGAGTGAGGAGGTATAGAGAATGAACAGGAGAGGACCAAGAACTGAACCTTGAGGGACACCACAGGTGAGGATTTGTTGATTAGATGAGTGACCAGAAGCGCTAACGATGAAAGAGCATGAGGAAAGGTATGATTTGATCCATGAGAGGGCAGTGCCAGAGATTCCAAAGACAGAGGAGAGGCGATTGAGAAGAATAGCATGGTCTATTGTGACAAAGGCTGCAGAGATGTCTAAGAGGCACAGACAAGAGACTTGTTGACGGCCTATCGCCATCACAAGCTTGTTGTAGAGCGAGGCCAGGAGTGTTTCGGTAGAGTGATGCTTAGTGTAGGCAGACTGGTTTGGGTTTAGAAGATTGTTGGAGATGAGGTAACTGTTGAGACGAGAGAGGACAATCCGTTCGGAGAGTTTGGATAAGAATGACAGATTTGAGATTGGACGATAGTTGGATAGGAGTTCTTTGTCCAGAGATGGTTTTTTGAGAAGTGGTTTAACAACTGAGTCTTTGAAAAGCGTAGGGAAGGTACCGGTTGAGAGTGACAGGTTTATGAGCTTGGTTATCGTGGGAGCAAGAAGGGCTACACAGCCTTTAAGCAAAGATGTTGGGATTGGGTCAAGGTCGCATTGCTTGTTTTGAGAGGCCTGAATGAGGGTGATAATTTCTGCTTCAGTAGCAGGCTCGAAGAGGTTGAAAGATATTGTAGGTGGCAAAGTTGCGTCTGAATAGGAAGAGTCGGTTTGCGTGCTGGTAGATTTCGATAAGAGAGTCTGTAGTGAGAGACGACGGGTGGAAACTTTGTCAGTGAAAAAGGATGCGAAAGAGTCAGCAATAGACGCAGATGGGATTGAGTTCGGAAGCGGTGAGAGGAGCCGCGGTGAAGAAGGTTGTTTACAGTTTTCCAGAGATTTCGAGGGTTGGATGAATTTGAATGAACAAGAGATGACAGGTAGCGTTTTTTGGCTGAAAGAAGTTGGCTGTGGTATTTATTTGTCAAGGTTTTGAGTTGTTTCAGGATAGAGTCGTCGCGTGTACGCCTGTAAACTCGTTCCAGGCGACGGCGCGACGATTTGAGGGCTTGAAGAAAAGAATTGAACCACGGATATTTTGCGTGAGTTTCTGGTTTGGTGATGATAGGAGCGTGCTTGTTGAGGAGTTCGGACATGGTGCAGTTGTAAGCAGAGAGGAGATCATTTGGGTCTGTTGGAGGGTTGAGGAGAAGGGAGGAAGATTCAAGGTCGAGTTTGAAAGCATCAAGGTCGATGGAGCTGATGCGGCGGAATGAGCATTGTTTGGGTGGAGGGCGAGGAGATTGTTCGATATTGAGCTGAGTGAAGATAGGGTAATGATCAGAGGGTGTGTTGAATTCACGGCTGAGGATCGGTGATAGGACGGATGAGACACAGGAAATGACTAAGTCAAGAGTATGGCCATATTTCTGAGTTGGAAAAGAAACATGTTGGGTCAGATTGAAAGCAGTCGGAGTGGAAAGGAACTGACGTACAGATGGAACGGCGGGGGTGTCGACGTGGATGTTGAAATCGCCAGTGATGACAAATTCATGAGGTGTTGTTACAGCGACAGATAGAAATGAATTGAATTCTTCGAGAAAATCACTGTTATTTGCAGAGTAGGATGATGACGTAGGAGGTCGGTAGACATTGAAGATCGTTAGTTTAGATGTTGGCAGTTTGAGAGTGATTGATGCTGATTCGAAGGGTTTGTAAGAGTAAGTGGGTGATGCAAGAACAGTTGCTGGTTCGCGGATTAGGAAGGCAATTCCGCCTCCAAGATTGGATGATGAACTTTTGAATTAATTTTTAGGCTGTCGGGGTGAACTTGTGAGCGAATATCCGTCAGGTATACAGCTAGAAAGTTGAGCAAGAGTGGCAGATGAGGTTATCCAGGTTTCGGTTAGGGCGAGTGCGTCAGGAGGGTGACTAGAGGATGAAATTAGGTCATGTAGCGCAGTGTAGTGTATTTCGTTGAGAAGCGACCGGATATTGAGTGTGCAAAGGTTGAAGTGAGATGAAGAAATTGGACCGGGGTTCAAGCTGATGTCTCCGCAAAGTAGAAGAAGAAATAGACACGCAAATAGTTTATCAGACTTAACGTTAATTCGAGTTCGTGTGCAGAAGTATGAGAATGGAATGGTTGTCAGGGCACCAAATTCGGCTGTGGCTGTGGCTGCGGCTGTTGCGCTGCAGCCCTCGCGTGGGTGAGGAGAGTAGGAAGAGTGGAAACTGAGGCAGCGGAGAAATAGGAGGAGGAGGAGGAGGAGAGTTGATGCATGCATAATGAGATGGATGTGGAACTATGGATGGAGGTGATTGGCCGGATGAGAGTAATGGCGGTGCAAGGACCGAGATTTGAAAGACAAAAGGATGAGACAGAAAGGAAAATGTAGGCAATTAGGGATGCATCCAGAGAGATGAAAAGTATTGGAACGGACTCACCAAATCCAGGAACAGGTCCATGCCGAAACTCTGGAACAACATGTTGAAGGAGACGACGAGAAGGAAAGAAAATTAACTTAGGTAAAAAATGCGCCGCGCATCTGCTGGCTCCCCACGTGACCTCGTGAGACGTGAGATGGTTTGTCTGCCTTGAATGCCGTTAATTGTGATGCAGAATCAGGATCGTTTTAAGGTCGTCGTTGGCCTCGGCACGCTTGCATTCGTAGAATTGGATCAAATTATGCTAGATTTGAATTAATTGGATGTAAATTATGTTTCTAAATCATTGTTTGTTAATTGTGACGCGTGGTCGGGAAATCAGCTTTGCAGTTTTTCGTTAGTCGTTCGTTTACGAGTACTTTGAGTAGGCATAATGATAATGATATTTTTTTACATTTCAGATCAAAATGTGGCACAGGGGAAGCATACCTGTCAGAGTTCAACTTCTGATTATTCTTGTTCGTCTCGCAATGCTGTAGACGGTCAGACTGGATGCTACTGTACCGGTATCATAAGACCATCTGATTGCACGGACCAACATGTTTCGGCTACAGATAGGGAGTGGAATCCCTGGTGGGCGGTCGATTTTGGAACTCCTCTATCGATCAGCAAGGTGGAAATCACAGCCGCAGACAAATGCATCTCGTGGAGTGAGAAATTCGTTCTATATCTGAATCCAAATGTAATGACAAATATTTTATTCACGGCATTTTGCTTAATTACTTAAATCCAGTGGCGTAGCCAAGGGTGGTTTTGGGGGTTAAAATCCCCATTTGGCTTAGGGAAAAGTTTTTTAAAGATTATTTATCCTCTTATAAAAGAAAAAAAAACCAATTGCTTGTAGTAACAATTGTTTTTCTTACTTTATTCCCTTTGTTACTTTATTTCCTTTTTATTTACTACCAATACTGTTGGGTTGGTGTTAGGAAGGGCATACGGCCAGGCCATAAAACCTCCCAAACCCCCCCCCCCCCCCCCCCATCATAAATTCCTGGCTAAGCCACTGCTTAAGTCATTTCTATAGCCTGTTGTTCTGCTACTTTAAACAACATTCAGTTTCTTTTGTCTTAAGTTGCTCTTAAGTAGGCATCAAGTCATATTTTATTACGTTAGGTCTGTATATGGGAGCATATTGAGTTTTGACCCTTGGCCATTTTCACCGGTTGCGACCCATGTCACCCTACATCACAATACATCATAAGTCACATTATGTGAGTCAAAGCATTTCTTAACATCGTGTTCGACTGTGATCTTCTTTACAGCTGACTTCTATCTATCCAACTTCGTAATTGGACTGAGCAATAATTTGAATCTGTGTTCTGATGGTGACTTGACATCAGCCGATACTACGATATGTGCCTCCGAGCCTTCGAAACTTGATCAGGCAGAAACACGTACCTATTCGTGTTCATCTGGCACAAAATCCGGCAGGTATCTGTTCATACAAATGCAGGATACGACGCAAAAGACCAAATTGATTCTGGCAGAAGTCGCAGCCTATCAATGGTTTCCAGGTACGTTCCAGGCAAATGTGCTTTGAGGATCGCATAGGCATTTTCTCGCATCGTCGTTGGACTCAACGGACGATGTTTGGACTAAACCACCGCAGATCTATTCTCTCACAAACGTTTTTCTAATATTATAGTCTAATTGTCGCAATATATAAAATGTGTCAAATAAATAGAGAATATTGGCATAGCATTTTATCTGTCAATAGAGAAAGTTTTAGAAATAACTTTTGGTTTGAGGAGGTGCAGCAAAGTAATAATGTTTCGCATTGTTATAAGCCGTTTCTACTGAAAACGCGTGTATCTCGAAAAGTCAAAATTCTGGAGTGCTCTTTGTAAGAGCGAAACAGCGAAAAATGACGTAGTAGGAGAGAGAGAGAGAGAGAGAGAGAGAGAGAGAGAGAGAGAGAGAGAGAGAGAGAGAGAGAGAGAGAGAGAGAGAGAGAGAGAGAGAGAGAGAGAGAGAGAGAGAGAGAGAGAGATGTAAATAGATTAATAGAGTAACGAAGTAAAAAATTCAAAGACGTAACGCAGAGCGACAAAAATGAATAACTGTAGGCCTATACATTCACGAACAAGCAATAAATCTAGGCATATTTAGAATCTAATGAACCTAATGGATGTACAACTGCGTCATTCGCCGTCTGGTTTTTCTAACACTCTAAGGCATGCGTTCAATTGCATGCTGTGGTCAAGTCTTCGAAGGTGTTCCTCGAGAGGATAGTGCCATGCCACAAACCCGAGATTCTCAAAACATAGGCTATTTGGGATTCTCATAACATATCTCTCACTCACTGACTTTTAGCCAACGCTTGTTCACACCCCGATTTCCACGTTCCTTTGAAGCTTGCATCATGGCATGGAACCTGTAATTCGAACCTGGCTCTTAGAAGTCGGTCATAAATAGCCTTTTAATAGACACAGCCACACTCAAACTCTCTATTTTATCATAGTACAACCTCAATGCTCCTTAGTAAACAATGTGAGTAATCAGTAGCCTATTAGACTACTTGACCACGAATGTGCGACCCATGTTGTAGGTCCTATATTCCAAAGACAACAGACTATCAACCAATAATTTATTTGTCACTCTTTTGTCATTTCGCTCTTCTGTTATGTCGCTCTTTCAAAGCAGCAGTATAATTACTGTCGCTCTTTTAAAACTGATCTCCGATTGTCGATGTTTTGTTACGTCGCTTCCCCGATATCAACCATTTTGGACTTAGTCATGCAGCGTTCCAATTGACTTAGCCTAGTTGTATAATAAATAGGACCTATAGTAGGCCTATATAGAAAATCGTGAGTAGATTTGAATTTTAAGACAGAAGATATCTTCGCTTTTGCATTAATTTAAATTTATAGCACCGAATAAGTGAACAAGTGCAATTGAGCTCAGGCCTGCCGACAGAAATTCCGGGCCCCTGGGCTGAGCAGTCACGGGCCCCAATTAAACTATCTTTAGAATTATTGAGCAAATTTACACAAAACCAAAAATAACAATAGTGTGGGTATGAATGTACGCTAATGCTTACATTTATGATTTTAATCTGTTCTTAATGTTAATAATTTAATTTTCAAATAATATGGTAATCAACAAGCAAACTTTCTGGATTTAACCGCAACAATATATCTTGTAATATCATGGTAGTTCTCTATCTTGTCTGCGAACCTAAAAAATGCACTTCGGAAATGCTCTTTCGTTATCGCCTGGAAAATTGTTCAAATGTCTTGGAGGACCGTTTCTTAATAGCAGCCTATAATTATCGCCTTAATCGTTTGTGTATAGGCCTAAACGCGGTCCTTGGCGGCAGAGTGCCAACATCAGAACAATGTCTCTTTACAGTTTCCATAATTTCAGCATTTCATGATTCTTATTTATGATTTTTTCATTTGGAATTAGAGCACCACAAACGTCATTTTCATTCATTCAGTTATATACGATCATCATGCAGGCACGTTTAATTCACTAGATTCAACCGATGTACGTAGGAGTAGGCCTAATTACGGCCGGGCTCTATAATTGCCTTCTTTTGAGATTCTCAATCGAAATAGTGTGCTACTGTATATAAGCTTACCAATTTTTGCCTTTTCAAACTTATTATATCTTTTTGTTTTTGTGCTCATAGCTGTGTTTATAAAATATATTCCATAGTTGCGAAAGAAATTTATCATTTAGATTTGTTCACTTGCGATTGAAATCTGACAATGCATAATTTAGAAAAGAGCGATCTGAGACGGAAGGGAGCGTGCTGTTTGGCAAAACACTGATAACTAAGGTAATGGGCAGTAATTGTTTGAAACTTAAACAGTTGTAGTAGTGTGACAGTAATGGTCTATTAGGCTCTATTTAAAACATAAATCACAAAGGTGATAGGTGTCCAAAAGTAATATAAGTGATTATAGGCTGAACCCGCCGCCCGTAATCAACATATGAAACTTATTATAATCACTGTGGCCCGGGCCCCCTCCGGGCCCCTAAAAGTCGCCGGGCCCCTGGGCATTTGCCCCTCCTGCCCCCCCTCTCGGCGGGCCTGATTGAGCTCATACATGCATTGCACTCACGCCGTTAAGGATGTTAATATTTTCAGATTAATTTATGCGCTGTTTTTGATAGTTACATGTAATTCACCAACTGCAATAACAGCAAATCATTTGCTTTTTTTACCGACAGCAAGCACTTCAAAGCAAATTGCAACAACCTCCCCAACTGCTGCCCTTACAACCACTACCACCTCCGTAACCACGGTCATTACGCTATCGACACCAAAGGCTACTACTGATTCGATAAAGACCACTTCAAAATCCATCAGTGATACTGTAAATTATCCACTTCCTACATCTCTTAGAAGCCTTACAAGCGATTTAACCACACCTCATGTGACATCAGTTATGACAACAGAGTCGAAACTAAACTCACAATCAATGTCAGTACCAACAGATACAACGCAAGCTACAGCACGACTCACAAACACAATTACAACTGAAGCAACAGAACTAAACTCACAATCAATGTCAGTACCAACAGATACAACGCAAGCTACAGCACGACTCACAAACACAATTACAACTGAAGCAACAGAACTAAACTCACAATCAATGTCAGTACCAACAGATACAACGCAAGCTACAGCACGACTCACAAACACAATTACAACTGAAGCAACAGAACTAAACTCACAATCAATGTCAGTACCAACAGATACAACGCAAGCTACAGCACGACTCACAAACACAATTACAACTGAAGCAACAGAACTAAACTCACAATCAATGTCAGTACCAACAGATACAACGCAAGCTACAGCACGACTCACAAACACAATTACAACTGAAGCAACAGAACTAAACTCACAATCAATGTCAGTACCAACAGATACAACGCAAGCTACAGCACGACTCACAAACACAATTACAACTGAAGCAACAGAACTAAACTCACAATCAATGTCAGTACCAACAGATACAACGCAAGCTACAGCACGACTCACAAACACAATTACAACTGAAGCAACAGAACTAAACTCACAATCAATGTCAGTACCAACAGATACAACGCAAGCTACAGCACGACTCACAAACACAATTACAACTGAAGCAACAGAACTAAACTCACAATCAATGTCAGTACCAACAGATACAACGCAAGCTACAGCACGACTCACAAACACAATTTCAACTGAAGCAACAGAACTAAACTCACAATCAATGTCAGTACCAACAGATACAACGCAAGCTACAGCACGACTCACAAACACAATTACAACTGAAGCAACAGAACTAAACTCACAATCAATGTCAGTACCAACAGATACAACGCAAGCTACAGCACGACTCACAAACACAATAACAACGGAAGCTACAGAATTAGCAACAACAAAAACACCACTAGCAACAGCTATAGAAACCCAAACGCCTCCATCACAAACATCAATCGCATTGCCCTCAAAAGAAACAGCTGCATTCGCAGGCTCCACAGCGATGAGCATTGCCACTAGCAGTTTAGGACTCGATAATTTAGCTTCAACTTCTTCCAACGAGCCGATATCTAGCACATTGGAACTACTCTTCACCACTCCTGAAGCCCATATTTCGCTCCCTTCAAACTCCCTCTCCTTATCAACTTTCCATTTCACGTCGATTGTTATTGAAAGTGAAACAAAATCACTATCCACGACTCGGTTCCCCATTATGGCCAGTTCCCCCAGTCACACATCCAGTCACGGATCAACTGCTTCTGATTGGCTTTCTGTGGAAACAATCGAATACATGGAATCTACGACTGAACCACTAACCATAGAGACCAGGGCCACTTCCGCATCAAGTAAGCAAATTTATTGTTTTGTTAGCTGCATAAAGTAGGGAGACAGAGGCTATATGTTACAGAGGTTATATGTTACAACGATCATATATATGGTGCTTCCTTATCTGTAGTATATATCTATGTTCCAGCGCATGCGCCGAGTTATCCTGCAGGTATAGTGGCGGAGCTGTTGATTTATTTGACAGCGTGACCAATTTAGGGTAAAAAAACTTTTTTTCAGCTGATATTTTTTTCAAAGGTAAGTGCGCACTTTTGTGATTTCTGCGGCCAGTTTTAGTACTTTGGTTGTCATAATATTATTTGGCGTGTTGGTGGCATAGTGATATGTGTTTATAAACAGAATATTACTAGCGATGTAGCTTGACAGTTGTATGTGTGAAATCTTTTTGTTTCTGAAAATGTGCCTAGGGCTATATGTTACATATGCCTAGGGGTTATTTGTTACATATCTAACATATAGGGGGCTAAATGTTACATACGTCAGATATAGCCGTTGGGCTATATTATGTTATGTGTGCAATCCATGTGTATTATTACACATTAATAGCACACATGCATGCATTCATACATGTACATTAAACATAATTACAGATACACGATTACAAACATACATGAACATAATACATAATACACATATACATAATTACACAGATACACGATTATGCAGATATGTAATTACATACCTGCCTATATACATACGTGCATACATATAAATATGCATGAAGACATACATACATAGGGCCTACATACATACATACATACATACATACATACATACATACATACATACATACATACATACATACATACATACATACATACATACATACATACATACATACATACATACATATATATACAATTATACATACATACATACATACATACATACATACATACATACATACATACATGCATACATACATACATACATATATACATACATACATGTACATGCATTCATACGTACGTACGTGCGTACGTACGTATGTACATACATACATACATAATACATGCATGCAATTGCACTGATGGAAACGATTATTATGTAGCCTATGCCACAACTGTTATAACTCTGACTAGGCCTAAGCTTAAGTAGACCCATTTAACTGATTTCTGATTTAACTAGTAGTTCAGTTTATTTTTTGTCAGTGATGTTCTTGTTTAATAATCACTACATTTACTGTAAAAATGCCAATTCTACCTGTGTAACATTGCAACCCCGGGGAATGTAACATGTAACCCCGCTATCGGGGTTATTTGTTACATTCCAGTCGCTTGTCTAGAACCAATATTGCACAAAATACATTAACTATCAACACAATCTACTGTGACCAATTTCTGCGTGACATATTGATATACTAAACCCCCTTGGTCTTAGGAAAACTGAGGTGCTGAGGAACAGCCAATTTACAAAAAAGTGAAAATTGTAACATATAGCCCCGGTCTCCCCTAGAGTCTACTCGATTGGCATACCTTCATTTTAGTATTGCCTTTAATTAGCAACTATTATAGCGCTATTGTATTCTAATCAAAGTATCAAACAATGGCGCTCCTAAATCAAACCTTATTTAGTACAACAACCCAGATTGTCAGTCAGCTTCTTGCTGTTCAAATCCGTGTTTGTGGTTTTTGCTGTCGCAAAATTTAAATCCTATTCATGCATCTAAGTGACATAAAACTTAATGATTAATTTCAACTAGTAAGTGTGCTCAACCTCGTTGTTTTATATTATCGCGCAATGTTATCGGTCAGTAGCTTCGTAGATAAAAAGGATCGCGAAAAGTTGAAAACCATCCTGTGTAATGACTAATAACCAGACAGAAACAAAGACATGTCATATAAATTAATGCATTTATTTATTGCGCCGAAGAAAAGACATCAGAAGTACATGTAGGTGAACTGAGAGTTTACGGATTTGTTATTACATGTAGATGCAGGCGATGCGACGCTTCCTCCTCGATGTCCTCTTCTTCAAGATCCTTCGAATGCTGCTCCAACGATGTTTGCGGATCGTTATGGTGGTGCTGCCGTCTTCACCTGTGCAGTGGGTTATGCATTCAAAGAGGGAGGGACATCACGAACGTCAGTCTGCATTGCCGGACATTGGACAGACATAACTGGATGTCGAGGTTCAGTCAACATTATAGACTAAATTCTCTCTTAAATCCTCTTTAATAAGATTATGGTATCACTTCTTATTTTAAGTCTCTTGTTTTCTTGTCGTAAGATTAAGCTTACCTTCTAGGAAAATACCGCTATTAAAAACATATAGGCTAAATGCAAAACTGGAATTATAAACTCATTGAAATTTAATAAAAACGATGAGGTTGGATTGATAAGTTTTCAGAATATGTTACAGTAAAGGTGCATGAATAATGGTTGTGTAGCCGTTATGACATTGCATTAAAGTCCCCGCATTAGGTAAGTCATGAGTTTGCTTTTAATGTACCGGTATTTAGGTAAGTAGGCATACAGACAACATAGTCTAAGTAGGTAGGCCTAAGTAGAGATAGCGTAAAATGTCCGACAAAATATAAAGTTATCTGCGGTTTGGTAGGTCAACTTGTTTGAGCTTGTGAACCTTTTAAATTGTCATTTCAAACTGGTTAAATGCCTACAGGCATATTCTAGTTTAAATTGCTAATTAAACTGCAATTGGATTTTAATTCAGTCGTCACGTGCGCCATGGAAAGCGATCAGTCTGAGGAGGCTAGTCTGCTGCTGAGGATTGGTCAAGGTCAAACTCAAACCTGTCAGCTTGGAGAACGATTTTCTGATGGAATGACATCGGAAAGCGTCAAATGCATTCAGAAACGAGGAGTGGAAGTAACTGGCCGACCTCACAGACAAATCTCTAACTGTTCTGGTACGAAGATCATAGCCTACGATTACGCAAGCCTGAGACTAGCTATATTCCTGGTGCCTTTTAGAATGTAGCAGCCAACTTGGTAAAGAACAAGTGTCTTTAAGAAACAGCACAATCAGAAAATGAAAGCAGATTAACATCCTCGGGTGATAAATATATTTTTACTCGTATGCGTATTCCAGTCATATGCAGTAAGTAAAGTTTTACACAGGTAATAAGTATAGGCCTAGCTATACACAGGCAATGAGTAGGAGTTTTGCACAGGTTACAGGTAATATTATGAAAGTTTTACACAGGCAATAAGTAGAGTTTTACTCATCCCTATTGCTACTGATATCCCATTAATCTCGAGTAGGCCTACAGATGTCTGTCGGTTGACTCAGCTGAAACATAATTATAAAACAGGAAGTCCAGTGAAAAGACGCCTGCTGCACATCATGACTGTATGACAATAACTCGTTGAACGGCCACTAGCTGCGTGTATCTGAGGCATGACACAAGCGTCATTCATGCTCTGTCTCGTGATAGATGGAACAAATACTTATACAAATGTAAATTGCATAAAAATACTCGAGACGAATTTCCTTAGAAAATATGCGCCGGCTGAATATATTTTACTTCGTCGCTTTTGGTAACACAGTCAGTCCAGCTTCCTTATGGATTATGGGTCCAATTCAGCAAGCGTAAACATGAATAATTTTGGGCATGGCCTGAAGTCTGTTAATTTAGTCTCGTTTAGGACCGGAAGCCATGTAGTTTCCTCACAATTTGCTCGAAATATTAATGAACCATTTCTGGAGACTGGACAATGAAAATGAAGATGGACCGAAGCCGACGTAACGAAGCTTTGGTACGTTTGCAGGTTTTGGGCTAGACGATGCCCTTCTCAATTGAGGAATACCGCAGCCATCGTATACCAGGGACTGTAGTTTTCCAAATCATTTGTGTTCCATTTAGTCGGGTTCAGTAGCAATCGGTTGAAGATATCCAACTTAAAACTTGCATGGAAATGTAGAACAAGTAAGATAAACAATTATTAGTCTGTCTCTATAGGTTATTATCTAATTATAAATGAGGATTCGAAAATGTCGCTTTACCCAATATTGCAACTACTCATTGTAAATTTCAAAGTGTTTTTTAGTAGAAGTAATCGTATAACTGATAAAAGTATGCACCTTATAACCAGCTTTTCGAGTGAAAGCGCTTTCAAGCTGTTTATTGTGTATCATTATTATGCATGCATGAGTAAAGATTTTTTTCTGGATGTTTGTGAAAATATCAGAGACGCACTGCAGCGCGGCTCCTGTCGTACTGAATGCTACCATGGTGATGAACCCTTCGCAGAGGTCAGCGATATTCACATGTTGGCCAGGGCATAGGTTTTCGGACGGAAGTCACGTGAAGGAAATCGAATGCAACCATGACAACAGCTGGGATTACTCCATCGGACATTGTGGCGGTAAATAAATTTCAGTCTAAAATAAGTGGACTTATATACATGGAAATGCGGCAGATCTATAGCCTAATCCAGATCCTAAATCCTTCTACATCTTATGCCACCTATTCATGTAACCCTATGCTACCTATTCAAGTAATCGTTATTGCAGAGAATATTAATTTTCTTTTAAATGAAGTTCGCTTGGACTTTGAGCCCGCTTGAATTTCTTCACTATATTCATTTAATTATACGCTTATACGCTGTGCATTTATTTAGCGCATTATCAAAGCTAATCGAGCTGATGTGTAGCTTGCGTTCTCCCTTTTGCTGAGCCCGACTTAGAAATATCGCTATGGTATAATGCTATTGCTCCTTTAGCCTACACTGGAGTTCTTTAATATTATTAGTGATCATCTGTGAGGAACTGGTTCCTCCACCGAACGCTACGCTGGATATGGGTGCAGCCATCTACAACTCCATCGCTAGAATTCAATGTCAAGAAGGATTTGTATTTGATGACGGTGACCTTGTGAAGACCTTGTGTTTGTCTATGATTATATGCATGAGACTATGGTGCATCTAAAACAGATTGTGAGACAAACCGCTGTTGAAAACGTTTAGGAAAACTGTAGACCTATTAATTTTAGAAACTGATAAGGTGAACGGAATGAAAACTTGCTATGGTCGAGCAATTCCATTATGTAAAGAACAGATGTAATTGTGCATACAATCATTTTGCCGCACATCTGTCGATGCTATTTGATATTCTGTGTAGGCCTAATTTGAGCGCATTTGAATCAACTTTTAAAAACAATTGAAGCTGCACTTGCTCTCAAGCTCATGACATTTACTCTGACAGTTGACAATATGCGTGTAAAGCATCCTAGAAGTAACTTGCTACTGACGATGCTATATAAATTGTCTGAATTACAATTACTATTATAACTACTGCAATTACGCCGTTGAATCAATCGAAGAAACAACGACCGACTCGACTTGCAAGTCAATCAAGTGGAAAATTTTCTAACTTCTTTTTGGCATAGTTACGATCGACTTGCTTAACTTGATTGATTAATCACGGGGGTGCGATTTTAAGGTGACTGTTAAGCAGATGACTAACCTCTCTCTTATCACTTAACCACTCTGCCGAAATCGTTCCTGGTAGACTCCTCAAGTGTGTCCCTTCCACAACACCCAAAGCGTCTAGAGTTTATACCATCATTTTAACATTGATTTCATCGGTTCGATTATGGAACTTCACCGATGACTTTATATTCTGGAAGTTGCGATTAATAAATGTCTTGCAATAACAACATTTGTATTATCAATTGTAAAACTTACTGGCTGATTTTCCTGTGATGCATAGCTGTGTTCTGCCCGCCTCCGCCTCTGATGTCGAACGCCAGTTACACCGCTGGACTGGACGCTCAGCTGACGAACGACCAGTTTCCTTATGGAGCCACAGTATCCAGTGAATGCTTCGACGGACTAAAATTCCCAGATGGAAGGAAGCAATGGACGATATCTTGTGTAGGAACAGGAACATGGAATGCAACGGATTCCTCTTGCGAATGTAGGTTTCAGTGTTAACTAATCATTGCGTACTGCAATTGTAATAATTTATTGTCGTAGCCATAATTATTATTTTAGCCTAGAAAATTCAGTCACCATGAAAAGCGCAGCAGTAAACGGAATGTGGAAAAACGCTATCCAAACGGACAGCACCCTGCAGCACATTGTGTCATCTCTTGAGAAAATTAATAGCGTTTGACTAATTGCATTCCTGTAACCGTAACCGATTCTTTCGCATAACAGACTTTTCCTGAAACTGACATACTTACTCCTCTAACTGACTTTTTCTTGACTGTCCTTTCCAGCTGGAAGATGTGATCCGGTGCCGACAGTGGATCACGCTGTGGCTAATTCCTCGTCAGCAAAAGCTGGTACTGTCGTCGGCTACACGTGTGAATATGGATATAAAGTCGACGACCAAGAAAGTTCAGTCACCTCTTGCGACGGAATCAGCTGGATGTACTCTCCAGTTCAGTGTACAGGCAAGTGTTGTCGTCTTTATAGGAACACACGAATAGAAATAGGTCTTTGAGCATTTCGCTTTTCCAAGCAAAGTTTTACGTCGCCTAAACACTTTTCAATGCTGACTCAGTCGCTTTACTGCGCTTTCGTTATATTAAAAGTGTTAAATGTCTTGTTACAATTTTACGACTCTTTGTCATGTCAATGATAATTATTGTTTGCCCTCCTTCTTTGTCCAGAGTTAGGACTGGCACTGCCATGGGTGCCCGCAGAACCTTTTGCAGGAGGGGCAACTAGCGATTGCCACGGTTAATTATTTTAATAGCAAGAGCTTGAAAAATGAATGGGAGGAAATTAGGAATATGGGCATTTTTCTTAATGTTAATTTCTTAATTCACTTTAGCATTTTTAATATGAATAGTTTCTTTAGTGCAAAGAAAAGCTGTAAAAATAAAGTATTAGTTAGAAAGTAGGTTCTTGAAGCGGAGCAATATAAGTCCAGAGAATGAATGAATGAACAAATGGATCAATGAATGAAATGATGGGTGTCAATTTTCCAATAGCAAGTGCTCCCTCTGGTTGCTTCTATAAGCTTTTAATAGGACCAAAGCGCAATGGTCATGGTTGCGGTTTTAGAAAGAGCTTGAAGGTGTAAGACAGAATTAATAGCAGGTTCATTTTCATAATTATAGATTTCTAAACGCAGGTTTGTGAGTTTCATTTTGTGTTTATTAGTGCAAATATTGGCCTATGTGCTAAATACCCAAAAGTAGTAGGCCATGTTATAAAAATAGGTGTCAGTTTTCCAGGGGGAGTACCCTCTTGCCACTATGTGCGGGTGCCCATGGGCACTGCCAAAATGCGAACAGTGACGAAGTTAAAGAGTTAGTCTAAGACTTATAAGAGCATTAGCAAAGTCTTGTCAATATGCAGCGATTCTAATCTCATCCATTCCGCTCTACAATCTGACCTGACTTGAGCGTTCATGATCTTATCTTCCGTTCAATAGTTGAATAGAATAGCAGCGAGTGTTAGGCGTATGTTATTTAATTTAATAATGTTTTTATATTAGATTGTATTTTTAAATTGTATGCCTAATACCTATCCATTTTTATGCAGCCAGCCTACATACATTGTTATCATACAGTAGCCTATAATCTGTGTTCGTTAGAGATTCGCTGTCCATACATGATTCAACCGAATGGACTTTTGAACACTACTGACATTCTCCACGGAACTTGGGTATTGGTCAGCTGTTACCATGGCTACCAAGTCAACGGACAACCGCTGTTAGTCGCCACCTGCATGGGAAGCGGGAAATGGTCGCCGGAAGATACATGTACAGGTGGATATAATTAAACATTTTGAAATCACAGTGAAATAGCGCCTAGGCTATTGCACCAGTGGTAGTAGCATCTGTTTGGTATGCGGGTCAAGCCTTTTGTCTGGGTCTCCTTCTCGACTACTCGTTGCCTTTCCACGGGGTTCTGCACTGTGAGCGCCACTGAATAGTCCATGCTGAGAGAGGCGCTTTATGAATGTCCAAATACGATACGATGATATGTTTGTCATTCTAAAAGAGTTAGGTCTCTAATAAGAATGTAGAATATAATATTATATGAATTGGTGAGTCGACACAGACGACAGCACTTGCGTCACTTGATCGATCAGGGACAGTTCGTATACGACACTCCATTTGAGTGTTAAGTTCACTCGTCCCAGCCACCAGACCAACTAGGAGTTGAAGGTGACCAGCGGTTGTGGGAGAAGAGAGAACCTATGAAGGACACAGATGGCGGCTGAGAGCCTGGTCGTTAAATTGCGGAAGCAGACAGATGTTCGAAGACCTGGCCTTAGGACAAGGCTAGCGAGGCAGCCGCCTTCGACTTCGCACATCCAAGGACCTGGCCTGCATGGGTGCCTGCTTTCTATGAACTTGTGAGGGCAATTACCCGCCTCGCTCTTAAATTCGCTCGTTGGAAAATGGCCAGATCAAGTTGTAGATCAATCGACAGGGTAAATTTTTATCCAAACGTTCTTCTCCAGAGACCAGAGCGGATATCTTGTGTCGTACGAGCATAAGTTTGAGCTGTCATTCGGTCTGTATAGTGGAAGAGTTGTTGTAGCGTTGTCCTTTTGTTCTAGCCCTAGTTTGGTTTATCTGTTCTGCTCTGTACGAAAGCATATATTAGTCTATGTATATAATTACGTAGCCTAATGCGAATTTGATAAAATTATGACATAGCGGTAATACAGGGCTTTTTAACGCGCAGTTCTAGGCCTACATAAAATGTGCAGTTGTAAATGAATTTGCGCAGTTGTAAAAACAATCTTGTGCAGTGACAATGACTAGAAAAAGGTAATTGCAGCCGGCTTACCACGGTACAACGAAATGTAATAAACGGCTTGTGTAGACCTGGGAGTGACTTTGGTCAGCCAATCTGACCCCACTTGACCCTAAAGTGACTTGAGGTCGACTTGAAGTCGACTTCTCGGTATCAAAACGACTTGACCCGACTTGGCAGAAAAACAACCGACTTCCGACTTGAAGTCGACTTCTGACATGGTAATAGCCTCGGTCTATGTACGGCTACTAATGCAAGGTGTCAAGCCAATTTTCCTGCAACTTGCTGCAAGCATTAATTTCATTTAGGCCTACAAATGAGTAATGAGGCCTCAACACGTAATTGATGCATGAATTTATTAAAGTGTTATTAAGCCATTTCAAGCTGTTTGTGTTTCAGTTTGAATAGTTTTGTGATGCTTTGGGCCACCTAGTAATCTATACAATGCGACGGCAAATTATTAGGCCTATGAATTTTAGCTAGTCCATTGTCTGTGATTATTCAGTTTACACTCATTATTATTTTTTAATATTAATATTAAATAAATTTGTAAAAGCGAAAGGTCCAAGATAAAATAGCGGACCGCGGACTGCATGCATGGTTGCACTGAATGGCGTGTTATGATAAGCCTAATTTGTAACTCTGTTTTCATAATTATTTGGCCACTAACATCATTTCGCAAATTAGCAAATAGCCTTGCAAGCGCATCATCCTACAGTAGGTTACTACAGCTACTAGGCCTACTCACTGACAGTAAAGTCTTTCATTGTCCAATTGGCACTACAACAGTTTTTTCGTCTGCAGACAAATCCAGATGCAGCGCTCCAAAGTAGCGCCAAACTATCGATTTATTATAGGCCTTGAAGATCCAGCTCTCTTTGCGCCGAATTAACTGACCACTAGAAGTTCACTGATTGCATGATAAGCACACGTGCTAATATTTTAGTAACATTTTGTTTCACCATTTTAATTAAGCGCATGCCTAAGCGTGACGTTTAAGCATAAAAATTACAAATTGGGCTATATGAATAGATCGGTAGACGACAGAATATATATATATATAATATAAAATAAAATAATAAATAAAATAATATAATCAGTAGCCTAGCCTAAGTCTCTGTTTAGCAAAGGCCTCATTCATTCTTGTAGGCACACTAGGCAACAAAAGCTGCTTAAATGCTGTCACAATCATTGGTTTGCAGTGACAGATTTAACAATGTTTGTGTCTCAAGTCGGTTTAAGTCTACTTGAGGTAAAAACAACTTCAAGTGACTTCTATCTACAAAATTCGACTTGGGGTCAGTTGCGGTGAGCAGAAACGACCCGACCCGACTTGGGACGACCAAGTCGACTGGGGTCGACTTATTGGGGTCGACTCCCAGGTCTAGGCTTGTGTAATGTAAATACAGAGCAAGGCCAAAAAGTAGGCATAATCAGATATTATAGGCGTCGACTTGCGATATTTATGGGGAAAACTTGGGACAAATATTTGACAAACGACTAAAAAAGGTCATCTGATTTTATCGCCGACGACTTGCGGCATTTTTTGGAGAAAAAAATTCGCAAACGACTAAAAAAAGGTCATTATAAATTTTCGCCAACGAACCTATAGACCCAAAAAGAATTCCTGTTGCTGGTTGCGCAGTGCTACCAATTTCTGTTAAAAAGTCCTGTGGTGACAAACGTTTACCTTGTGAGCGATGTCAAAGATATTCGTGCTTTTTGCATTAAGCTGTCGAATGCGGTCCCGTTCCGGTGGTGATGAATTCTCAGATGGTCAGTTCCGGTCCAATGACTTATGGAACAAACGTCACGATCACATGTCTCCATGGATACTGGTTCGCCAGAAATGTCGTTGCCATGACGATATCCTGCGGGGCTGATGGAAACTGGACTGACCTCAGCATCCCCATCTGCAGAGGTACATATTATGCGACTACTTCAATGAAAAATTGTTTAATGCTCAAACCGTATACCAATTAAAAATCGAGTGATACATTGCAATAATAATGTAAACTACTAAACCGCACAGCATAGTTAGAACTTATCTCGTTGATATAGTAAAGAACTATGTCAGGGCCAGCTTTTCTATCCTTAAACTCGGTGGTTGAAGTGATTTGGGTGAGCATTGGGAGCGCCGAATGGGGTAGCAGTGGGTACGCCGATTTTCTTGGAACGCATGTGATTCCATGGTTCAATGTGCGATCGTGAACAGTGAGAAAGCATACAATGAAATTCGAGAGCAGTTTGGAACGCCCTTCCCATCACTTTAAATCCTGCTTAAGCTGCTGAAGAAGGTATAAAACTGTCTTAGCCGCTCTCGTGAATAAGCGGGTGCCCTCCGCTTGACCCTCTAGTGGCGCTTTAGAAATGTCGAGATTACGATTACGAAGTAGGCGCCAATATTATTCAAGTTTTTTTTATACTTAGTCAAACATTAAATGTTGCTGATTATTGATACAGCATGAAGAAGAGGTTTACCTACTACATTAATATAATTATTTTCATTTGGAATTATAATTATATCCCTATTTCTATTTCTGGTTATTGTTGACCTTTAACACGCTGTCCTTTCGTCTCCAGCTGTCTCCTGCCCACCTTTGGCTCCTCTCATCCTCTCCACGACCAACACAGAGGTAGAAACGGTGGTCAATGTGTCCTGTCCAGCTGACCAGATCCTGACCACTGGACAGATGACCGCAGTGTCCACTTGCGACGCCTTAGGCCACTGGACACCTGATGTGCCTGACTGCATTGGTGGGTGTCTAAAAAGCCAATTTCATTTAAAAAGTCATGATTGACAAAATAATATTGATAAATTGAAGCTGCATATGTTGCAACAATTCTACTACGGAATGGACACTAAATATAAAATTGTAGATCTGTAGTCCTTGATGTTAAAAATAACAGACACGGCTGAGTGAGTGAATGTGTAGAGCAAAAGTGAGCTCTTGGTCCAGAGCAACACCAAGGTCACGGAATCTGGCTGAGAAGACAAAATCAGGGAAGGAATCAACAATAGTTGTCATATCTAACTTAGTCAGCTGTTATATATATACTTCGTTTATTCAAGAAAAAAACTAAGTTGACATACCGCAACTTATTACATGAAACAAAAACAAAAAATATTTTAAAGAAGCAAATGGGCTAAAGTAGCGAGTGTCCGCAGAATTCAGGCTGGGAGCATGCGAAAGATAGATTTCTGTTCCTAGAGTTAACACTGCGAACAGTCTTAAAAAGAACACGAGAGATGAAATTAAAGTCATCTTTTCTAGGCAGTTCAAAGTCATGTGGTCGCGAACGCAGAGCATAAGGCCTTTTAACAATAGGTGGAAATAGGCTTCGGAGTAAATGATTAAAATTCCAGATGACACACTTTAAGAGTCTAACGTCAGCATCGTCAATCAAGCGGTCAAGATCAGGGTAATGAGAAGGGAGGTATCCCAATCACTTGACCTTTTGTAGGAAGCGTTGAAGTTTGAGGTGATCAATTGCAGTGGTGTATCCCCACCAAGCAGGCGAGGCGTAGAGATTGTATGGCGCCGCATGTTGGCTGCCTCGTTAATCAGTTTTAAAGTTTTTATATTTGTTTCCCGTTCTCATTTATAGTATAGCTATTGCAGTGTATATTATTATTTTGTTTTAAGTTACTGCTAATTGGCGCGTGCCAAGCCAAATGAATTGTAAAATGAATTGCAAAATGCGTTTTCTGTACAGGTCAGAAATCGATGCACCTAACACATCCTCCGGTGGAATCGAGTTACTCCAACGTCTTTGGTGCAATAGCGATCTTTGCCATTTCGATGCTCTGTGTGGCTATCGTCGTTTTTGACATTCCACGATTAAGAAAGGCTGTCAAAATGTTTAAACGACGCTATATCAGAGCTTTCCATCCTGAATCCAATTCGAGCAGCAGATAACAATTCTTGATTCCCAAGATGATCAGTTTTTTAAATTATAAGCTTAGAGCATGGAACATTATTATATGCACTGCACACTGTACACTGTACAGGGCCCAAAATGAAATCACTTGCTTGATTCTAAGCCATTGAGTCCGCTGTGAGTCTGGTTGCAGATTGCTGACTCTTCAAAACGCATGCCTGTTTCGCGGGATATTCTACCGACCTATAAAACAATCAGGTGGTTTGAATATACCGGGTATAGAGCATCAGAGGAATAATCCATTTATCCCAATTCTTGAAAAATGCTATAATTGATAAATTTATGGCATGATCAAAATTTAAAGTTAGCACAATTGTTTTAAGTGTCTAGGCAATGTTCTAAAAAGATATAGTAGCCGGTTAAACTGAGGGATCAAGAGGAAGAGGAAGACCAAGAAGAATGTGGGTGGACGGCATGATGGAGTGGACGGGAGTGTCAATGGAACAGGTTATGCGCGCAGCACAGCAGATGGATTTCTGGAGAAAGATTGTCCATGTTGCCGCCAATGTTGTGGAGTAGCGAATAGGGCATCGACGACGACGACGACAGAGAGACACACGGATGGAGACAAAGACAGACAGAGAGACAGACAGACAGAGAGACACACGGATGGAGACAAAGACAGACAGACAGAGAGACAAAGAGCGAGATAGAGACCAAGAGAAGGAAGAGAAATAGATGGCTGAATAAACTGGTTCCTTCTTGATCTTCCTTTGTGTCTTACTTCGTGTGATTCAGCAATTGCCATTTTGAAATTAAACGAGAATTATATAGCATCAATAATAATATTACAGCGCTACTTAAAGTAGCCTAATGTGCAATGTGCAAGGATCTGGCTCTGCTCAGTCCTGTTTTTTTATATTCACCGCAGTTATTTGCACTTACTGACAACCACCATCTGTGGTGAAAATATGTAGGCGGATAAAATTTACTGAATCGTGACGAGAAAAGCATTGATCTCAATGCAGAATTCTTTGACATCATTGAACTGTTGGTCACCCTAAATAAACTCAGCATGAACGTTTCCAAAACCAAGAACATAATTTTTGACCGCCTTCTATCGAGTGTCCTTAATAAATCGTAAATGTAAATAGGTCTACTGCTGTCTACGTTCAGCCATAAATATAAGGCAGCTGTAAAATGTTAAGCCTCTTAAAAATCAGTCTAAAGTGTAACTTTTCTTTTATCAAACCATGGTAATCATATTCTTAATCTAGTGAACAAGTGAAACTTTCTCCTCAAACAATTAAGACATGCCGCTGCGCATACATATCTCGAAGCTGGAAGTCATTTTCAAGTGATGGCCGTCTTTTCAAGAATCGTGTGTACAGTGTACACCACCGATTGCCCGACTTCTCGTTTCACACGACATTGTGCGCATTTTTGCAGCTCTGAAAAAGGCTGAAGCCGGTGCAAATATTTGAGATCTATAATATTGCAGAAGAGCTGATTGCTCGAGCAGACAGGAAGCAACTCTAGAAATCGCACTTCTTCTAATACATATAGATGCAAATAAAGGCTACTTACTTACCTTTACTGTATTCATCAGATCTTGTCAGCTCTTCGTGGTGGGAACAAGCACATCGTTCGCATGAGAGGACATCCATTCATGCTACCTATTGTAAAATCTAAAGTGCTTTTTAAGTTGTTTTGTCAATCGATTTGTCTTTAGCGAATCTTTAGTAATATTTAGTTGTGCATTTGTGACTTTATAATCTGGCCCTGATAATTATAGGCCTAGTTAGTCTATTGCATTGTATCATATTAAAGCATTTATAAAGCGCCTCTAGTAGCAGTAGGGTGAACCGTTCAGAGGCACTCCCAGTGGGCAAGGTCCGCGAGAAGAAGCAGGTTTTAAGAAGAGACAATGCAGAGGAGAGACAGTCAGACAGAGGTGTAGGGCGAACAGAAGGAGAAAGAGCTTTCCAAAGAGAAGGACCAATTGAGGTAAATGATCGAGACTGAGCCATAGCAGTTCTAAACCGAGTAACCAAAGGGTCAAGTCTGTTGGATGAGCGAAGTGCACGATGGGAGGAAGCTGACTTAGCTGAGTAAGGACGAAGTATAACATTAGTCGGATATTTTGGGGCAAGACCCCTTTGAGCCTTTAGGATCAGAGTGAGGATCATAAATTGTGTGCGAGTACGGAGAGGAAGCCAATGAAATTCATCAAACATAAAGGTAGAGATGTTAGAGTACTTGGGAAGGCGGGCAATCAGTTTAGCAGCTGAGTTGAGAACCGACTGAATCGGTGAAAGACGAACTTTAGGAAGACGAATTAGGAAAGCATTGCAATAGTCAACTCGAGAACATATAAAAGCATGAATTAAGGTAGTGAAGATGAATGAGGAGACTAGCGTGTCAGATTGGAAATATGCTCAATAAAGGTAAGTGAGCTATCAAGAACAACACCCAGATCCCGCACACTTGAAGAGAATGAAAACAGCGGGAATTTTTCAGAGAGTAGAGTGAGATCACACTTTTGGAGCTGCAGGGGAGTACCTAACCAAAACAGCTTCCTATATATATAGGTCGAGTAAACACCCCCCACACCGCCAAATAGAATCCTGGCTGCGGCCTTGCTATCTGTATACTGATACTTTATCATCGTAATGGCGCTATAGAATTTATGATGAACTACCTGTAACTGACGACGCACTTAATTCACGGTTCGTTTCTATCGCAGAATGCTTGCTTCCGACGATTCACTATATAAAATAATATAACCGCATTTGTAATGGCATCAAGTCGCATGCAAATAATAAGTCTATAGGCCTAGGTACACACAGCCAGAAAACCGACGACAAGCATTGTGTGTCCTCAGACGCAAATGATTCTGCTTGATCCAAGCGCACACTAACAGTATTATACAGACATCCTTTAGAAACCGTACGATTGAGTATTTAGTTCCGTGCAATTAAATCTGTAAACGAATAGAATCTGCTGTGATTAATGAGTTGGGACGACCGACCGACCAACGAAAGGCGGATCAAATCGATATAAATTATACCAGGGTCCATTGTAACGAATCTTCAGCCAACCTGACGAGAAGTCACACAAAGAAACCGAGTTTACCTGCAATGCTCTGATCTAGGAAACTGGTTTTTTTTCGTGTTTTTTCCGATGCATCCATGAGCGGAGACTTAGGGGGGGGGGACAGGGGATGGTCCCTCAATGTATGTGGTTGGGGGGAAACCGTCCATGCATTTGTCCCCCCCCCTCAATCGATAAGTGTTAGGATATGTAGGCCTACACTGAATTCATTAACACACTGGTGACTTTATAACGTTAGACGAAATGACCAAAAAAGGGGTAATCAGCTATTTTGGCAGGGAAAAAATAGTATGTTTTTGAGGAAATTTCGACCAAATGACAAAAAATTTAAAAAAATAAAAATGGTCGTCAGAAATTTTGGTCGGCAAAAAGATGGAATATTTCGTCGGTGACTCAGCCATTCGTCTGCCCAAAATCTCGAGTCCTTCCTTCGGCCACTCGTTCGTCGCACCGCAAGTTGTAGACCAAGTCTTCGCCCACGGAAGCATCCAACGAGGAGAAGAAAGAGGAACCGTAGAATCAATATTTATTTAAGGCGCTGCTCTTCTGCTAAATAAAGGGCACCAGCTTATTTGCGAGCGCTGCGTCGCATCCGTGCATGGTGTCCAGAGGTCGATATACTGTGTTGATACTATAGTCGGGTCGCCAGAGAGACCATAGCGAGGAGACAGAGCAGCAGCTGCTAATGAAGGACACGCTGCATGAGAACGAGACAGCTTAGATGATGGATTAAGGATCTGATGGATTAAGGATCTTGATGATTTCAGTGTGTAATATGGAATGTAAGAGGAGGGATTTCCGTTATATGAATTTTACAATCTTTCAATTTCTTGCCTATGTACAACTGTGTTTTAGTCATAGACTCTGTCCTCTTTTTTTTACTGTCATCGATACAATCTGACAGCATTCATAAGGCTAACAAGCAAGTAAGCAAGCTAACTATAGTTAGCCATGCATTCAATCGCGCATCCAGTTAAGTACGTCCAGTGTATTCTAACCTACATAGACAGTAATGTAATCAACATTACAGCTCATCTGTATGCTTCATGTCCGTGCTCTGATGTGGAGCTCGTCACTCCACAACGAGACTGCTTGCTTACTTGCTAATCGAGTAGATTGCCTAGATACGGGACACAAGAAATTTGCTGCAACAGTCTGTATATTTAACGGAGCGAATGATCAGCATAGCAGTTTGTGCAAATCAGGGCGCTCTATATTCAGTTATTCGGCTATTCAGCTATTCAGCCATTCAGTTACGTCAGAATAGAAGTCAACATTTTGCCTTTAAGCACTGCATACACATTTTATCGATCGATGCATATCATTGCGTTGCGTTGTGTCACCACAGCGGAAGATAGAAAACGTATTATGGCCAACAATCGCAATTAATTCGTATTCATTGCTTATTCATGAGTTATTTCGTTCACTGATATTTCACATGAGAGCTATAGGCCCTACTGGAACCGAAATTACAATATTGCAGTAGAACATTTTGATTCTGCATTTGCAAAACAGCGTCCCATTCAACGCACGGTCCAGGAAGAGACCACAATACTATCTTTGCAAACGCACAGATTCCGCTATCCAGGACCAAACGTCGGCAAAGAACCAGGTTGTAGGACAAAGTCGATAGAATCGGCATTATTATTATCATTATTCAGGTGACTGCGATTGAATTAAAGCCGAATCTTCCGCCGTTAACAACGTCGGACAACATAGGAATCGATGGTCAAATATTTGTAAAAAACGAACATTGTCTACGCGTGCAAGCGTCTGAAGCACGCCGCTAAACAACACGCGCTTAAGAAGACAGTGAGCGATTGTCTTTAGACTGTTTCGCTGTGACGGCGTTTAAGCAAACACAAGGACTAACGATCGTTGAACGCAGTATCGACTCTTCACTGCACGAAGAAGAAGACACGGCGGCCCTCTAGTGTTCGACGGTGCTGTCGCTAAAAATGTTCGTGCAATGCACTGGATTATGAATGTTATCTTAAACTTCGCTACGGTGATTCTGCTGCCTAGTGCGGTTGGACAGTCTGGATATGGTAAGCACAGAATTTCTTTAGTTTCTGTCAGAACTATCTGTTTTATGCTCAGCGCGCAGCCAGGAAATGATTTTTGGGGAGGTTGAAGTTCTATTTCGAGGGTTTCCAAATGACGTGATCGCAAGGTAGGCTTAGGCACTTGTACTGAATTAGTCTTTTTAAATGGGAAATTTATTTTGGGGGCTGAGCACTTCCCCTTAAATACTCTCATGTTTATGCTTGAAGGCTGGCATCAAAGTCTCCAAATGAAACCAGACCTCGCTGGCAGATTCGTTCATTAGAAATGGCAAAGACTGTTGGATCCTGTTGCTGTTTAACGACACTAGGGGGCGCGGTGGTGTAGTGGGTATACGTTCGTTATTATTTATTATTAAATAAATTTGTAACGCGCGCAATGTCGTTAGCTGGAGTGTTGCAGGTTTGAATCCACTTGAAGACGTCGCGTATAGGGACCTTGTGCAAGTCTTTCACTCGAAATTGCTCAGCGCATCGGCGTGACTCGCCGATTCAGTGTCTGCGCTGTGGTCGGGAGCGCTTCTGAGTAGTATTTTGAAGGGGCGCTATAACAGGTGCACATACATACATACTGCCATGACAAAAATGATGTCTCACCCTCCTCCCTTATCCAGGCTTGTGACTGGCACTGGCAGAGGTCTGCAACCAGTGGCGGAGTTGCTTTCCAAAGGGGATGAGTCTATACTATAGTCTTCAGAGTTTGTCTCAAAACATAATTGGCTGATATTCTGCCTTGTCTGCAGCTACCAGACATGTGTGGCAACCCATCATGCGGAAAGTTCGTCGTTCCATTTTGACCACTTCCCCTTATTGAGTGCTCAGCTTTCATTGCCTTATCATTGTCATCGACCCAAATCATTCTCACCGCAAAGCGAAAGTCACATGCACCGCAAGAATTCCCACTCCAATCTTTCAGAGCATCCACCTTCCAAGTTTTCTCGTCCATAACAAAGCAACCGCTCTGCCCCTCTCTCCAGTCTATCTGAGTCCTGGAAACCGGACTCGGACCTCAGCTGGACATCGATCTCTGGACATTCACTATGATACGACGCGGCGCTAGTGAATAAGCTGGTGCTCCTCTCTTTAGAAGTCAGGAATTTACGATTAAGACCACGAAATAATATTTGGCTGCTACGTGTATCTGCTACTCTCTCTTTCTCTCAAAATCGTTCGTTCGTTCGGATGAGGAGGTCAAGATCCGAACGGTCAGGCAGGTTGACAGTCAGTTTACTCAGATGGGTGAAGTTGAAACGAGGTGGAAAGTGAGATGAAGAGGAGAAATCGGCATAGAATCTGTGAAAAACTGTTGCTTCCAGTTTTAAGTGAAAGACATTACATTGTGTGGAGAGATGAGGTTTTGACCGTTTTGTTGACCTCGTAGGATGGTCAGATGTTTGTCCTGATGTTGGAAAGGGCTTGTTCCAAAGAGGCGGGACAGCTATATGGCCATGAAACAATTCGCAGAGTTTAGCGATGAGATGACAGAAATGCGGAGCGTAGCCTATACAGTGTCGGTTGGAAGAGGAGTGGGTTGAGCAATGTGGTTGGATCATGAACAACTAATGGAGGTATACGCTACATGTAGGCCTATACGAAGGCTGAGACGATTGGTGTGCTGTAGCGGATCTAACTAAACTACTAAAGTATTCTATTCGTTCAGGTATTTTGAGCCAGTGGAGAGATTTGGAGATTTGAGGATTGATGCGGTGTTATTTGAGGGTTTTGGTGACATCACGTGCGAAAACATTCTGAATAGCTCGGAAGAGATTTCTTTGGGTTAGAATATAGTATTAAAAGCGCCGCATCTAACAATTTAGAGAGTGCCTCTCGCAGCATAGACTATGCAGAAGCACTTTCAGCGCAGAAGTCCCGTGAAAAAGTAGCATAGTAGTATAGTACCGTACGCGTATTAGTATTTCCAATAGTGCTAGCATCTAAATGCATTGGCAAAACAACTGGTCGGTACTGTAATCAACAACTGCAGGTACCTATAGCCCGAATCTCCAGAAGATGCTAGCTAAAGAAAGAATGTGAAAAGCCCCACTCAGAGCGGATGAAAGTAATCTGCGGAGTCTTAATTTTAGGTAGCGCCTTTGTACATGTGTTTTCCAGGTGCTAACATGGCGTTTAAGAAGACCACGTGCCAGAGTTCAACAGTCGATGTCAGTTGTGCGTCTGGATATGCTGTGGATATGTACTACCCTGGATGCTACTGTCACCGCTGCGATGGCTTCTACAAGAACTTCTGCTGGGCTGCATCGGCGACAATCTACCAGAAGAATCCATGGTGGGCCGTTGATTTGGAAAGTCCGCTCCAGATAATCCTAGTGTCGATCACAACTGCGCCATTGTGCCATACTAGTGAGTCAATTGTTTTGTTCTGCTCCTGCATGCACGCCAATCGAACTTCATATGAGCGCATGTAAAGAGCAATTACTGTCCAATAATAGTGCGCCTATAGAATCAAAACATCTCCAGTCCTGCAGATTAAGCTGAACAGAACTGTCTCCAGATTAGTAGATGTCCATTCCACAGAGTCCAACTGGATTCATAGGATAATATGCAAGTTGGAAAATCAGAACGTGACACCCTATAATCCAATGCTGAAAGAAACTGGGAACTTATGTAGCGCTGTCATAATAAATATACACGCGAGCAGTCGATGCATGTCGACTTCTTTAATTCATTGGAATCATTCGAATCTAATCCCTTTGGATGGCAATAATTAGCGGAACCTTTGAGAACCAAAGACCGAACGGATGATGACAAATAAACCAGAAGGGATTCAACATCGGACATCGTCACCTAGCCTAATCATAGGCGAAACAACTGAATTCTTAGGGTGCAGATAACATGGTAAAACCACCGCGTATACCCTCGATTACCTTGCGTTACAGAGCGATGAGGTCTACTGCAAATAATTTACTAAACTTCACATCTCCTTAATTTTTAACACGTAGGCGTAATGGAAGTTTTGCATCAATATACCATAGACCAGCGGTTCGCAACCCGTGGCCTGCGGGCCAAAAGTGGTCCGCCAGGTCTAAACAATGGGCCTCATCTCTCAAAGAAAAAAAAATACATATAAAAAATTACAATTTGGGCAGGAGAGAACACATAGGCCTAATTATTTTCCATTACAAGTTATTTTATTTTTTGACGTCTTTAAATAGCATCAAACATTATATTTTGATTCAATTATAAAAATGTTATACGCTTTTAGTTAATTAAATTTCAGTCTTGTGGCCCCACTAATGTCCATCTACTAAGAAAAAGTGGCCCTCGTGCCCTCCAACCTAGAAAAATGGCCCTAAAGTGAAAAAAGGTTGGGAACCACTACTATAGACGGAACTCAATGAATATTGATAATCTGAGACATGATTATTGATTATATAGACTATGTCTGGTAGCTGTACAGTGTACAGTGTACACTGTACACGGTATCTTTAACAGGCCTACATCCTCCTAGCAATCTAACCCTGCCCCAAAGGGAAGCCACACATAGAGGCAGTACACAAATCAGCCAGACTACTGACAAAAGCATGCATGTGCTCTGCAGTGCAGCAGTCACGAGTATGAGTGAATGGGAAATAACAAATAGGCCTAACCATGGCAATCGTCATAATCATATCAACAGAATGTTTAGTTTATTTACTCAGTGCTTCTGGTTATGAACTACCCTGACTCCCCCTGAGAGCTCGTAAATTATGAAATACAAATGGAGGGCCATCCATGACTGTAGTCTGAGTATGAGCCTTTCTATTCAAACATTATTCACGGCTGTAGCACGGATTCCGCGCATGATGAATGCACTGCAACTTTCTTTACAATACATGACATTCTTTTACATTGATCGATCTATAGAGGCTACAAAGCATCCCATGACGTCGCATTCTTTTCGCATTGCTTTACACAAGTTTACAGTTGCATTGCATGGAGCTTGCCTGTCGTTTGGTTCTCTCGTGTAGCCGTAAATTAATTCCGTTATTGTGTTTCTGCAGGCAGTGAAACTATACTGTTGGTCAATTTCATTATCGGACTAACCAACTCGTCAGTATGTACTTACGGACGGCTGGACACTGCGGGAGCATCGACATGTGCAGAGGGCGGTACAGAAGGCCTTACGCTAGCGCATAAATATCACTATTTTTGCGCACCGGACATAAAACCCGGAAGATATCTCTTCATACGAATTCAGGACACATCGGATTCGACGAAACTGATCTTGGGAGAAGTCCAAGCCTATCAGTTGCTTAATCCTGGTAAGCTCCAGGGAACCTAAATGAGGTACACTGTTCTTTGTGCGTGAACTGAGTCGGCATGGATCTGCACTTACATGGCGGACACTACCATAGGGGTCATTGCGGTGATTCCACAGCTTTTCGTTTGTTTGTATGTGCACTTGTTGTAGCGCCCCTTCAAGCTCACTACTCAGAGGCGTTCCCGACTGCAGCGCGGACACTGCATCGGAGTTTCACGCCGAAGAACCGAACAAATAACAATTGTGAGTGAAGGACTTACCCAAGGTCCCTACGCAGCGACTTGAGATGGATTCGAACCTGCAACCCTACGGCTGCAAGGCAGCGAACATACCTACTACACCACCGCGCCATGGCAACAGTTTATATATTTCCCACAAAAGTGACTTGCTTTTTGATAACTGGCGGTTATGGGCAGTGCTTAATCTATACATCTCTATATGGGGAAGTTCCCCCAGAATTTACTCTCCCACAGAAAATTTTAGCAAAATGATAATAGTTTTAGCTGTTGCTTACATCTTTGTACTGTATTAACTGTAATAATATATCGTGATATTATTTACTTCTTATACAGGGTGCGCCAAAAATAGACACCCCTACGTTTGTTGCCAATATCTTGGCCAAAAGTAAGAATTTCGAAATGAAAATTTACAGGCCTAAAGACAATTCATATCTGCACATGATGGTCAGATTCCATCAAAATATTTCAAGCAGAGCAAAAGTTATACCACTTTTAGGGAGGTCTCACCGTTTTTTGACGATTCAAAAACGAAACGCAACAAAAAAGTAACAAAAATACGATGTTGTTTCTCATCTCAAATAATTGTTATCAAATAGCCTTGATAATGCCAGATGATCATTTTTATTACTATTTAAAGAAGAAACAGGGTACCAGCGTAGCTGCGCGTCACTGAGAAGTCACTTGGCAAGATGACAGTCAAATTGGTAAATAAGGAATCTGTCAGATTAATCAACAAGTCCATCAGGAACTTTGCAAAGAGAGTCAAAAGAAGTTTTGGCACTGGTGGTGGGCACATTGAACACAAGTTGTGAAGCACTACCAAGTTCATTTGACAACAGTTATTTGAGATGAGACTTAATAAAATCGTGTTTTTGTTACTTTTTGTTGTGTTTCGTTTTTGAATCGTCAAAAAACTATGGGTGGCCTCACTAAAAGTGGTATAACTTTTGTCCTGTTTGAAATATTTTGATGAAATCTGGCCATTGTGTGTAAGTATGAATTGTCTTTAAGCCTGTAAAATTTCATTTTGATATTCTTACTTTTGGCCAAGATATTGGCAAAAAACCTAATTTTGCTGCGCTTCGTTTTTGAATCATCAAAAAACGGTGGGTGACCTCACTAAAAGTGGTATAACTTTTGTCCTGTTTGAAATATTTTGATGAAATCTGGCCATCATGTGTAATTATGAATGTCTAAGCCTGTAAAATTTCATTTGGAAATTCTTATTTTTGGTCAAAATATTGGCAAAAAACCTTGGGGAGTCTTTTTTTGGCGCACCCTGTATAATATAATGACATTATTTACTATTATCATTGTAAACTATAACATCCTGCTTTTCGCGTTATAGTACAATAAAGTCGAAAATTGTCAGCCGATGCAGCATTATTACAGTGTAAGATGGAGATAATGAGTCTTGAAATTTTCTGTTCATTTATAGATAATCCAGAAACTGTTATAACAACAACTGCTATAGATGATTCAACAACTGTTATGACAACAACTGCTATAGATGATTCAACAACTGTTATGACAACAACTGCTGTAGATGATTCAACAACTGTTATGACAACAACTGCTGTAGATGATTCAACAGCTGCTATGACAGCGACTGCTATAGATGATCCAACAACTGCTATAACAACAACTGCTGTAGATGATTCAACAACTGTTATAACAACAACTGCTATAGATGATTCAACAACTGTTATGACAGCAACTGCCATAGATGATTCAACAACTGTTATAACAATAACTGATATGGATGATTCAACAACGGTTATGACAACAACTGTTATGACAACGACTGTTATGACAACGACTGCTAGAGATGATCTAACGACTGTTATAACAACAACTGCTATAGATGATTCAACAACTGCTATGACAACAACTGCTATAGATGATTCAACAACTGTTTTGACAACGACTGCCATAGATGATTCAACAACTGTTATGACAACAACTGCTATGGATAATCCAACAACTGTTATAACAACAACTGATATGGATGATCCAACAACTGCTATAACAACATCTGCTATAGATGATTCAACAACTGTTATAACAACAACTGCTATAGATGATTCAACAGCTGCTATGACAACGACTGCTATAGACAATCCAACAACGGTAATGACAACGACTGCTATAGATGATTCAACAACTGTTATAACAACAACTGCTATAGATGATTCACCAACCGCTATGACAACAACTGCTATAGTTAATCCAACAACTGTTATGACAACAACTGCTGTGGATGATTCAACAACGAGCACTTCAGCGACGACAACTGCTACAAGTGCTACTTCGACTACAACTTCCACATCCGTCGCAACAACAACTAAGGCAGCAACGACAACGACAACGACCACAACAACAGCGGCACCAACTTACAAAGCAGCATGTTGCACTACGCCAGCTGCAGAATCACCTTCATCAGCGATACTGCAGACAACGCTTTCAACAATGGCTTTTGAAACCTCGATGACAGATAGCATAGGGCCAGCAGTAACAACACCAAGTTTGCCCGGTACAACTAACACACCACTCTCAGCAACTACGACTCATTTGACGTCTAAGGTCCCCGGAAGTCTATCCGAATCACTAACCACGGTACATCACTCCACTACGCTATCACCTATTCAAAGCAATCCCACATCCAATCACAAATCAAGTATTTCTGAATCGCATACTATGGTAACAACAGGACATCTGAAAACTACAACAGAACAACAACATACAGATGACAGCACCGATCCTAATCGAAGTAAAGTATATACATGTATAGACTACAGCAATATTTTATTAACTGCATGGTCTATTTGAAATAGTGCAACCTTCAATCCATTGGTTCACTGTCTTTTGGTATCGATCGCAATGTCCCACACGTCTATATAATTATATATAATATGTATTCGAGTAATGAGTGAGTAGGTCCACGTACAGGCCTATATATAATTATGGCCATGGTGCACTTTATTGTTTACCTGCAGGTCTCCATTCAGCGCGTCGTCAGAGTCAGGTACAAGGCGATCCAGTGGCTTAAAATTGCCTTAACCCTTTACCTATCAAAGTGCAGTAAATGGTTTAGGATACAATATACCCTCGATCGGTAAAAGGTTAAGGTTTAAGAAGGGAAGAATGAGACCATCCATCATTTCCATGCATCAACGTTCGTCTAACCCTACGCAGGCAGACAGGCTCCTTAGCGAAAATAGTTCAACGTTTTAGACTTTTGTCTAGCAATAGGCTATCTTAAGCCCAGTAAAGAATATTTTGTCTTAAATCAAACCCCGCAGGGTCTAAATGACTGGAATGGTTCGATCCGCATTAACTTGGGCGTGTCCTTCACTCGCAATTGCTCAGCGCTTCAACGTGAAACTCCGATTTAGTGTCCGCGCTGTAGTCGGGGACGCTTCTGATTAGCAATCTTGAAGAGGCGCTATAACAAGTGCACAAACAAACAGACAGACAGACAAAGCATTGTCTACAGAGTGTTGTGTTGTGCCTACTAGTAATTAGGGGATCAAAATTGATCGCCTGGGGCTGTATTCTGCAATCTGCTTCAACATTAGCATCAACAGCAATAAATTGGGTATAGCAACAATAGAAGGAGCAAAACAGTATAGACCTATATAGTGATAAACATTTTTATCGCGTGAAGCATTTTACAAGCGCCTCTGATTAGCCACTGAATAGCCTCTGAATAGCCTCTGAGTAGCCTCTGGATAGCCTATGAATAACCTATGATTAGCCTCTGAATAGCCTATGAATAGCCTCTGAATAGCCTCTGCTACGAGAGGCGCTCTGTAAATTTTAGATACGATACGATATCAAGTGTTTGCTTGAAAGACTTGATCAGGTTTATTTTCTTATTTTCCCAGTCAGGGCGATTTGAGCTAACCTTAATAAACTGAGCTTATGAATCAGAGCTTTCAATGACTCCGGGATATAGGCCTATCATATAGCGCAGTTAGGACAGGGATTAGTTCGTCTTCCTCTGATTCGATTTCTTGTTTTATTTGCCTTTGATTTTAGACACAGGTGCCGTCGTCGTCGTCGTGCTCCCTCCTCGATGTCTTCCTATGCCTCGCAGTATCCCGAACACAATCATAGGACACGTTTACGTTGATCGTTACGCAGCTATAGCGGTCTTCACCTGCACATTGGGCACCGCATTCAGAGAGGGAGGCACTTCAAGAACGTCTGTATGCATCGAGGGACGTTGGACAGACATAAAGACGTGTCAAGGTTGCTTCAGCTTATCTATCTATACGCCAGATTTTACATCAAGATAACTTAGGGCAACATAGTCGCTCACTTATTGCGCGCCTTGATTGATTGCTCGGACTCCTCGTGCTTTTAGAGAATGACGCATCTTTCGTTTCTTATAATTTTTATTGCTCCTTTACAGTAGTGCACTATTCTGAATTTAACCATAATCATAACCATAATAAAAAAATTCCTTGAAGGCTCCTACAAACATGACATGAACAAATAAATTAAACTAAGAAGGGCAGTTTTTATGGCGAGGCATACCGTGAGGAAGTATGTTGTATTGCACGCTGTGGCAGGGCAACGTAATTAAGTCATGAGTTGGCGGGGGAAAATGTGTTTACTTGCTAGTCAAGACTTCATTTAATTTCTTCTACAAATTATTATTTATCGACTCTAAAGACGATTTAATTTCAGCCGTGTCGTGTGCCTTGAAAACTGACCAGTCGGAAATTAGTTTACTGAGAACCGGTCAATTGGAAACGCTTGCTTGTCAGCGGGGAGAACGATTCACTGACGGAATGGCGAAGGAAGATGTCAAGTGCACTCAGGCACCAGGAGTGGAGGTCACTGGTCGACCTCACAGACCAATCTCCAACTGCTCAGGTATGAAGAAACGACAAGAAAACACGAGTATTGTAATCTAAATGCAAGTGCTATGCGCTGTCTCATAGAGTAGTCGTTTTAAAGAGACCATAAAATATACCAGAAAGATTCTTAGGTAAGAGTCGCAACTCCAGAGGGAGACCATTCAAACAGACTGACCAACAACAGAGACAGGAGCTAGCCATAGATATAATAAATTATAGATATTTATCTATGGAGCCAACAGCTGACCACTGTGACCAGTAGCCACAGACCGAAGTGAGCGACGACGACGAAGACCCAAAGTGATCAGCAGTGACTAAGCAGATGAGACACCATGTGACGTAGCAATAGACACTCACTGTATTTCTAAATTTCAAGTTACTAACAATATACATGCTTCATAAATGAAAATGACGTAACAATAGGTCTTCGTTGTCGTAATTTTGTATCACTGTGATTATAGTTGACGAAACAATAAGCATTATCTTAAACTTTAAGAAAGATGTTTTCATAATTGAAGTGACGTAACAATGCGCCTTTATTCTCTAAATTAATACTCAGTCTCGAAGTGAACTTATACAAAAGATAGACTTATTTCATAATTGAAATGACGTAACAGTAGGCATATCAGTAGCATTCGTATAATTTTAAAATGTTTTCAGAATCAAAACTTATGAATGAAAGATGTTACGTTTAATAATAATGAATTAAGTGACCCAACAATGCAAGTACGCAATAATTTAAACGATGTGACACTTCAAACTCGAGGCCATAATAGGTCGCTAGCCTATAATATATACAATCCGAGAACATTTACATTGCAATAAATTCGTTCATTGTTTCAATGACTGCGTCTGAATACTAAGCAGCAATTTATATAGCGCTTTGACACGTACAACATATCAAGTACATCTGAGCATCATCAACATGAATCTTGTCTTCTGGATTTGTATGCAATGATTCGCGACAGATCAGTTGCTTACAAGATGCTCAACAGCTGCATACATAAAGACTGAGACATCTATGGTGCAACGTTTGCGAAGGTGTCCAGTATAACTGTCTCATCTGATCTACGCAGTCGATGATTCGGAAAGAAATAGTGGTCCGCCATAATATAAATATATTCAGTGGTGTAGAAAAGGGGGTTTCGGAGGTTAAAAACCCCCATTGGCCCAGGGAAAAAGTTTTTTAAAGGTCATTTATCCACTTAAATAAGAAAAAAAATGCTTGTGGTAACACTTGTTTTTCCTGCTTTATTCCCTTTGTTACTTTATTCCAATCTTATTTCCTGTAATACTGTTGGGTTGCCAGGGTTGGTGTCAGAAAGGGCATCCGGCGAGGCCATAACACCCTCAAAAGCCCCATAATAAATTCCTGGCTACGCCACTGAATATATTAATCGGTCTATATGTAGGCCTAGTATTATTTTTTCCCCATTTACTCATCTACTGATAGGCCTACAACGTTATAATAACCTGTGCAATTATGCATGCAATAAAATCTAATAGAGTCGATTGTATACTTATTGCAAAATGTATTAAATTAATTACCAGAGACGCACTGCAGCGCAGCTCCTGTCGTACTCAATGCTACCATGGTGATGAACCCTTCGCAGAGGTCAGCAATATTCACATGTTGGCCAGGGCATAGGTTTTCGGACGGAAGTCGCGTGAGGGAAATCGAATGCAACCATGACAACGGCTGGGATTACTCCATCGGACATTGTGGGGGTAAATATTGTTGTTGAGCCACTTCATTCAGAATTTTTTTTATAAATTAAAGCGTAGGCCTGTTTTGGATTGAAACTGCCGAAGAGCATAGAACTTGAATAATAAACATTTTCACAACATATTTCATGCATGTTCATTGTATTAACTGGCACGTTCATGCACTAACGTACACTAACCGATAACTTGGAAGGATATTTTGGTTGAAGAAATAGCACAACTGTGCGGTAGACCCTACTAGAAATTACTTCGAAATTGCCTGCTCTTTATATAGCCTATAACCTACTTAAAATATGCAATAACTCTCTCTAACAAACAACCGTGTCCTGGTAAAGAATCTTTTAAAGACATGAATGAGACATTTGTAAATATTTTAATTCCATTCAGTCTTTTTAGTCAAGTGTTTACTGGAGACTCTTGACGTCTTTAGTAACCTTCTGTGAGAAACTCATCGTGCCATCGAACGCTACGTTGGATACGAACGAGGTCATCTACGACGTCATCGCAACGATTGACTGCAATCGAGGGTTTGTGTTTCACGATGGAAATACAACGAAATCAATCAAGTGCCTCGAATCGTCTCAGTGGAATGATACGATTGATTCCGATTGCAAACGTAAGCGTTTGACACCATAGCCTACGCAGAAAGTAATTTGCATAGTGTGAATTCAGCTCTGAAACAATCAGAGTTATAGTGATGCAAGTGATGCTTATCTTTACTGTGGATCGATCATAATTATTGTCCTATTTTGCGCATTCGATAGTCCTTGCACTGTATTACAATGAAAATACACAGGCCACTATCATAAAAGTCCAAGAATCAACAATTCAGAATATCGTTAGTGACCGTATACATAGGCTACGTCAATCCGACACCGAAGCTATCCTTGTTTCACTATCTAGGCTATGTGAGGTTAGTAGGCCTAGAACTTACGGCAGAATGTGCTTTATAAATGTTGCCTTTGTAGGCGGAATGGCCAGCTTAAAGGCTTCCCCTAATATAAGGCTTCCCTTAATACTAGGCCCTCTACAAGCGGGACTTGTCCCTTCTGGAGTGCCTATTGCTCCCTAATCTGTATCTAAAGTCTCTGCCGAATGTGTTACTATGCTAGCTATCAATTGTGTTACATTATTTTCTGTATGTTATGTTTTATTGTGGGAACAATAGATGGTTTGATTCGATAAACCCGTAAATGGTTAAATTGATACGGCAAGGAGAAGTAGCGTAAAGCAATTCACTAAGGACGTTGTATGTTTGTCGTTTTGCTTCTTCAAGAATGCATGCTTGTCGAGAACTCTGTGTAGAGCACTAAACGATCCGGCGATTAGCTCATTGTTTCTGTCTGGCAAATAACCTGAACAATTAAAAAATTGTGGTCGTTACAATTTATCTGAAAATACGCAAACAATTCTTGCGTGTTTTCACCAGTTCGCTAATAAAGTCTTTGAATTTCTGTGACACACAAACACAGCAATCGTCTGCTCTGAGCCGCCTCTGATGCTCAACGCCACTTGTACGGATGGACTTGAGTCTCGACTGCAGGAGAGCGATCGTTTTCCGTATGAAGCCAAACTGGTTTACGTATGCTCCGATGGACTGAAATTCCCTGATGGAAAGAAGCAATGGGCGATTTCCTGCGGCGGAATAGGAACCTGGAATGCAACGGATAATTCTTGCGACTGTAAGTTTGAATTTTGGGTTTTAAATTTTAGTGCACTGGTTGATGCATAGCATAGGTCTAAGTCAGTGGATCAGATGAATATGAAAACTGTTCCGAGCGAAAGTAGAAGATCTTAATTGGCAACTATTCTTATCGCCTAATGAGTAGCATTATAGATCAAAAATTCTGACAGCCAAATAGAGATTAACAATTGGTAGGTGTTATCATTTATCAATCAAGCGAGCAGCATTCGTTAATTGATAATACAGTGATGCATAACTGCTTACAATATAATAGAATAGCTTATAAAGAGTTACCTATATGACAATCTGAAAGGCAGCCCACTATATCGTGAATCGGTTAATTCCATATTCTAAATACCTATTTTACCGATCTTATCAGTTGGTAGATGTGACCCCGTACCCGCAGTGGATCACGCTATGACCAATTCCTCGTCAGCAAACGCTGGTACTGTCGTCGGCTACACGTGTGAATATGGGTATAAAATGAAGGGCCTAGAAAGTCCAGTCATTTATTGCGACGGAATCAGCTGGACGGACTCTCAAGTTCAGTGTACAGGCAAGTGTTGTTGCGTCTTAAAATGCACATTTTAAATCAACTCGTGCTTTGAGGTAGCCTATAGGTAAAAATGGAGGCAGTAATGTGCACTTTATTGCACTCTTCTCTAAATACTTCATTTTTGCTGGACTTGCAAGTATAGAATAAACAATCGTAATCGTAATCGTAATCTCGGGACTTCTACAGCGCCCACAAAAGCCAAGTCGCGGGAACCAGCAATGAACAATGTTCGCTCCTCTGACTAAAACTGATCTTGAGATTAAAAGTTCTGTTGGCTGAGGCGCAAAAACAGTAGGCCTAACTTTCAGAAAGATAATTGAATATTCGATCACAGAAATAATAATAATAATAATAATAATAATAATAATAATAATAATAATAATAATAATAATAATAATAATAATAATATTAGCACATTGTGCCTGTGTTTGTCAGGCGTTTGCACATCTGCACATTTGTTTGCACAGTTTGAAACGGAAATAAATGTTGTTTATAATTTAAAATAATAAAATAATAATAATAATTATAATAACAACAACAACAACAACAATAATAATAATAATAATAAATAATTGTTTTTGTATTCAACAATCCGGTTGACAGACCGCAACCGGTTGCAGTGTAGGCCTACAATTATGCAGTTGAAACAATTGACAATAATCGGCGCTAATAGCAGCCTACAAAGCACGTCCGCCCTACCGGGCGCGAACCCGTTAGGCCTACCTCTCGCTCTTCGCCAGCGTGTTATCCAATGCGCTACCTAAAGGAATAATTTGTTTCTTTGTTGCATCTTTAATTTATATGACATTGTAGGCCTACAGAAGCAGGTTCACTTTGAGCAATATGCATTTCATGCAAGATTTCCATTTCTATAATCTAATCTATCTTGAGCTATCTGAATTTGTTAGAGATTCGTTGTCCTTACATGACGCAAACCAACGGACGTTTGAACACAACGGAAAATCTCTTTCGAACTCGTTTGCTAGTCATTTGTTCCTATGGTTACCTGATCAAAGGGAGGCGGTCATTGGTTGCTCAATGCGCAGAAAGTGGACATTGGTCAACGGAGGCTACCTGTTCAGGTGATTGATTTTAATCAAGGTGTTGAATTACATTATCTCTTGTGCGTGAAATCGGCTGCAGAAGCATGGGCGGAGACCTAGGGGGCAGGGGAACGGTCCCTCCAATGAAAGTGTTGGAGGGACGCCATGCATTTGTTCCCCCCCAACCCAATCGTTGAGCGTAAAACTTAAAAAAAGGTTATCAACTTTTCTGCGGCGAAAACAGAAATTTTTTTCGAGATTTCGCCGGTCGTCAGAAATTTTGGCCGGGAAAAAGATGTAAATTTTTCTGGGGCACTCAGCCATTCGTCCATCGGAAAATCTCGCGTCTTTCCGTCTCCCCCAAGTCTCGGCCCAGGTCTCCGCCTATGTGCAGAAGTAATCTATATTCTATATGGGAGTAGTATTATTAATACTATTCTATGTAAGATCATTATTAGCAATAACATTGTATATAAGATTAATGTTATTATTCTTTTCGCGATTTTTTGCTATACTGTATCTTATCGATAAGATAACAGAGTGTTATAAACAAAATTGTAAAAAATAGTGACGCTTCTAAATTAAAGGTTTTAAAATATCATTCAAGTCACACGTGAATTTAATAATATTACTGAATACTTTGATCATAATAATAAAGTCAATAAACTATGGTCTTAATCTACCGAAATGGAAATGGTGTTTATCTATCACAATAACGTCTTCCATGTAGCCGTCGAATGCGGTCCCGTTCCGGTGGTGATAAACTCTCAAATGGTCAGTTCCGGTTCAATGACTTACGGAACTAACGTCACGCTCACATGTCTCCATGGATACTGGTTCGCCAGAGATGTCGCTAACGTGACGCTGTTCTGCGGACCTGATGGCAACTGGACTGACATAAGACACAACAGCTGCACAGGTAGGTATACATACCACACAGTCGGTTTATAATTCCACAGCGCAACGTAATAGTGACGTTTAACACTGATTTAATAACATAATTATTGATTATTATTAGAATAGCATAAACTAGCATGCGACAGCATTTATACGATTCTGAATACTCACGGTCCATTGGTCATGAAACAGGATGTTTAGCCTAATTTGAATCCAATTGCAATAGGCCTACATTTTAAAACCCAAACGTATAGGCTACATATCAGCATCATTATAAAATAGACCTACATGCGCATGCGCAGGTGCACATAATTTTTTAAGTTTTTACAAATCTATTTTAAGATGCAGATTTGCCTTCATCTATAATGTTATGTAGGCTACGTGATCTTATGTATAGTTCAGATCGACTTAACGTTGCACAAAACCACATGGCATGATAGCAGCTTGACATGAACCGTGGCAATTAATTCGTAGTAGCAGAGCCGTTTTTAAGGTTCCACGAACGTCGATGCAAAACGATAACGCAGGGGCGCGTGCCGGTTGAGCGGTCTTTTTTTAATCTATGCATATTGTGTAAACAACACATGCAATTTAACTCATAATGCAAATTAAATTATGCATAGGCTATTCCGCGGAATACTGTCACGGACTAATTCACTGCCTAAATGGATTTAGTTAATTTCAATGAGCGTGTTTTGATCATGATTACTCCCCAGTGTTTAATCTAGACGTCTCTGGGGGGGGGAAAATTCCCCCCCAGGATTGACATTTCCCCCCCAGAAAATTTGAAAAAATGTTATTGGTTTTTAGTAACTTTTTCTTCATTGTTTTACTTGAAGTGTTATAATATATCGTGATATTATTTATTATTACATGATTATAATGACATTATTTACTACTATAATATATGATACTATCATGTTAAGATGACACTTTAAAATGCAGCCATTGCAATGTGGAAATTCAAAAAGTTTCTAATGAATCACTGAAAAAGTAGAGCTGTGTTGTTAAGATGACACCATAAAATGCTGCCATTGCAATGTGGAAATTCAAAAAGTTTCTAATGGGTCACTGAAAAAGTACAACTATGTTGTTAAGACGACACCTTAAAATGCTGCTATTGCAATGTGGAAATTCAAAAAGTTTCTAATGGATCACTGAAAAAGTACAGCTATTTTGTTAAGATGACCCCTTAATATGCTGCCATTGCAATGTGGATATTCAAAAAGTTTCTAATGGGTCACTGAAAAAGTAAGCTACAGCTATTTTGTTAAGATGACCCCTTAAAATGCTGCCATTGCAATGTGGAAATTCAAAAAGTTTCTAATGGGTCACTGAAAAAGTACAGCTATTTTGTTAAGATGACCCCTTAATATGCTGCCATTGCAATGTGGAAATTCAAAAAGTTTCTAATGGGTCACTGAAAAAGTACAGCTATTTTGTTAAGACGACACCTTAAAATGCTGCCATTGCAATGTGGAAATTCAAAAAGTTTCTAATGGGTCACTGAAAAAGTACAGCTATTTTGTTAAGATGACCCCTTAAAATGCTGCCATTGCAATGTGGAAATTCAAAAAGTTTCTAATGGGTCACTGAAAAAGTACAGCTATGTTGTTAAGATGACACCTTAAAATGCTGCCATTGCAATGTGGAAATTCAAAAAGTTTCTAATGGGTCACTGAAAAAGTACAGCTACATTGTATGTTGTTAAGATGACACCTTAAAATGCTGCCATTGCAATGTGGAAATTCAAAAAGTTTCTGATGGGGAGGGGGCACATCCCCCTCCCCGTACCCCTCCCCCTCCAGGTCTCGGCGCTACGCGCCTCACGAGCGTCCTTCGGACGCTCAATTGTTCCCCCCCCCGAAACCTCAATTCCCCCCCAGAGGAGGGGGACTAGATTAAACACTGATTACTCCCGATCATATATTTTTCAAGTTTAGATGAAAGACCTATTGCCCGAAGCTGCAGTGCTTGATCTAATCTCTTTACTTGAAGGTGGGGAAATCTAGGTTTCTGGGTAGGGGTAAGGACATGCATTTGTTTTGCGGATGGGCAACCTCTGAGGCCGTATATATCGCTGACCACAGTGGAAAGTTTTCATATGGTAGTAACCTATAACAGAATAACATAGAAAAGACACAATAAATGTTTTACCCCTTGCTGCACCAAAACGTACAAATATGTATTTTATTAATTGCAGAATATTATATGCAATAGATAGCAGCCTTAAATACTATTGTCATGCCGTTATACCTTTACTATATTTCCATTGGCAGCTATTACTTGTCCACCTCTGGCTCCTCGCATCGTCTCCACGACCAATACCAGCATCGACACAATGGTCAACGTGTCCTGTCCAGATGGCCAGTGGATGAACAACCAACAGATGACCACAGTGTCCACTTGTGACATTTCAGGTCACTGGACACCTGATATCCCCGACTGCATTGGTTTGTCCTTACTTTACTAAATCATACAAATTTCGATTACACTACATGATGACAAATGCATAGTGGCGTAACCATGCAGGAAGTTATGATGGGGGTTTGGGGGTTTTATGGCCTGACCGGATGCCCTTTGTGACACCAACCCAACAGTATTACAGTAAATAAAATGGGAATAAAGTAACAAAGAGAATAAAGTAAGAAAAACAATTGTTACTACAAGCAATTGTTTTTGTTTTTCTTATTTAAGTGGATAAATAACCTTAAAATATTTTTCCTAGGCCAATGGGGGGTTTAACCACCGAACCCCATTGTCTACGCCACTACAAATGCATTACTATAAAACTATTGCAATCAGATAACCTTTATTCGTTCACTACAAGGTGGTACCATAAAGATGTTTCCCCAATATTTTGGCCAGAAGTAAGAATTTTTGAATAAAATTTTAAAGGCAATTCATATTTACGCACAATAGCCAAAATTTTACCAAAGCCTTTCGAGCAGAACAAAAGTTATAATACTTTTAGCAAGTACATCCACAGTTTTTGAAGATCCAAAAAATAACACAGCAAAAAGAACGAGTTCATTCAATCACATCTCAAGTAATTGTATTCAAATGAACTTGATTTTGCCAGATAATCATATTGTTATGATTTAGAAACGAAACATGTAGGCTACAATGTTGTACATGTCTAGGCCCTACTGGCGTAGTTGCACGTCCAGTGGCGGCGCCATGATTTCAGGTTTGGGGGGGCTGAAGCCCCAAGCCTTCCTCCCTCCCAGAGACGCAACTAGAACATTTTCTTCCCAGGGCGGTCATAATATGCAATATGCAATATTATTGCAATAGCGCAAAGCTGCGAGTGCCGAATGCATGAACGAAGAACATACCGACCAAGGGTTTTACAAGAAATTGTGCACTGGCACAAACGCGCTCCACATAAATATTCCATTGCAAGATGTACTTGGAGATTGAATGGGTTATTTAAACGAAGTCAGCAATAATTGTTGAGGTTTTTGATTTTTGGTGTTTCCGGCCGCAATTCTAGATTAAGTTCCGAATCATCATAAACAAAGGTGTCCAACTAAGGTAGCAAAAGAGAATGGGAGGTCCTCAAACGCGTCCGCGTAGTGTTTATGCCGTGCCCGCCCTAGTACCATACCCCGAAATTTCAGTCATCTGAGCCGAGTTGGTGGCCGAGCTGAGACAAGACGATACAGTATATACAGTGCGTGTGCACACAGCAGCCCGAGTAGCTATGTGGTGCAGACAGACAGTGAGGTAATGTAAGGTCCCTATTGTCTTTGACATACCGTGGGGCGCGGTGGTGTAGTGGTGGCGTCGTTGCCTTGAAGCCGGAAGGTTCGAAGGTTCGAATCCACCTCGCCGCCGTAAGGACCTTGGGCAAGTCCTTCACTCACAATTGCTCAGCGCTTCGGCGTGAAACTCCGATGCAGTGTCCGCTCTGCATTCGGGAGCGCCTCTGAGTAGTGAGCTTGAAGGGGCGCTATAACAAGTGCACATTGTAGCCATTAGATGTCTACGGCCCGTCTTCTCTTCCGTACTCTCTCTTACTTGGTGCGTGGGAGGGCCTTGCCTATTTAAGGGCCTGCGGTCGTGCATAGGGTCCCTTCCGTTGTGGTGTGTGGTGAGCGTGGTTCCTGTCTTTTGTTGAGCGGTTTGGCGGTGGTTCTTCCTCGTGGTCATGCGAGTTAACCTGCGGGTTCCTTCTTCTACGTCGCCGTCTCGCCCTGTTGGCGGTCTGGCCGTTCATCCGTCTTCCTTGGCTCCGTTAGCCTTGTCTGCCGTGCTGTCGTTCGTACTGAGTTCTATGGTCTGTTCGACTTCGTATCTACTAGACGGTAACGTTTTGTTTATTACGCTGTATATAATGCTCGCTTCTGAATAAATCTATGTTTATTTCATCCAAATTGGGACCTTATTCTATTAATCATACCCCGTAGACGGCCATTGAACCCAACAACATACCAACAAACCGATATGCAAGCACTCGAAAACCTCGTTGACTAGAGTTCCAAGTTATCACAATAAGAGGTGTCCAACACCGGATTAATATGCAGAAATTTTTTAATATAATGGTGTGCAATTCAGTATTATTGTATAAAAAGTCAACCATGGACACAGACTCGAGATCCAAGTTGTCACAATAAAAGGTGTCCAACACAGCATTAATATTCAAAAAATTTGCAATAAAATGGTGTGCAATTCAGTATTATCGTATAAAAGGTGGGCCATGGACACGGACTCGAGTTCCAAGTTATCACAATAAAGGTGTCCAACACCTCATTAATACTGAGAAATGTTTGCAATAAAATGGTGTGCAATTCAGTATTATCGTATAAAAAGCCGACCATGGACACGGACTCGAGTTCCAAGTTATCACAATAAATTAAGGTGTCCAACACAGTATTAGTATTCGAAAAAATTACAATAGAATGGTGTGCAATTCAGTATTATCGTATAAAAAGTCGACCATGGACACGGACTCGAGTTCCATGTTATAACAATAAAGGTGTCCAACATAGTATTAATACTCAGAAATTCTACAATAAAAAGTAATCACAATTATGGATGGATCCTATTTGACCAGGGTATATGACAACGGAGACCGTTACCGTGGACATTCAATTAAAATAATCACAAATAAAAATAAATCACAATAAAGGTGTCCAACCGCATTCACAGGACACTATTATAATTATCTTCCTGCATATTACTAATGACAGAAAACAGTTTAAGTTTCTTTAATACAAAAATATACATGCTTAGACAACATGCACACAATTATTTTATATATATATATATATATATATATATATATAATATTGTATATATAGTTGATTTCGATGCCATTGACTATGATTGTCTAGCTTTCTTATTACGAAATAAGCCGTAATGGATATTTTTTCTGCTTTTTGCTTTGGGGGGCTGATCCGCATTCAGAGGCTATAACCCCTAGCCCTCTGACGACTCCACTGGCGCAAGCATCTACGCTATAATTATATAGTTGATTGCAGGAGGGAGAAAACCCTAAACATTCTTTTGTGACGATGATTAATTTTGTGAAATATGCGAAAATCAAGAGAAAATACAGCTTTGCACCACTTTTTGAAGGACTAGACATTTTCGATAGTTCTATACGTCTAATACTTATAAAACGGTTTCAATCTGAAACGAGGTGTCTAAGAGCCATGTTGTTTCTTCGACAATTTCGACAACCCTGTCCCGTTGTATGGTCAAAAGGTAAGGGTGCAAACTTGTCACCCGTTTTCATAGACTGAGACCAAGAATTGAAAGTCGCTAACTTCATTCTCAAAGTAGATTTCGATGCCATTGATCATTGTCTAGTTTTCTTATTACGAAATAGCCGTTATAGACATTTTCCGCATTTTGTTTTGGGGGGGCTGAGCCGCATTTAGGGGGGGCTTAGCCCCCTCCAGCCCCCCCCCTGGCGCCGCCACTGTGCACGTCACTGCAACATCATTTAGCAAGATGACCATCAAGTTGGTACATAAGGAATTTGTCAGAATAATAGTGTTATTAAAGCAATAAAATTGAAATTTACAAAGCTTTAAAATGGTCAAGATGCAAGTGATAATGCAAATGTGTAGCCTATTCAGACACTTCATGAGCAAAAGGTCTTAGAGCTAAAACTGTAATCGCCGCATTCTTTTGTCGGAAAGAGAATAATTGTTGGAACCAAGCCTCGCCTACGGCTTCTGAACTTCTCCATCTTGATGTACAAACGGCGTTTTTCTGTACAAAATGCGTTTTTCTGTACAAAATGCGTTTTTATGTACAAACTGCGTTTTTTATGTACAAAGTGCGTTTTTATGTACAAAGTGCGTTTTTATGTACAGGTCAGAAATCGATGCGACTAACAGGTCCTCCTGTGGAATCGAGTTACTCCAACGTCTTTGGTGGAATAGCGATCTTCGCCATTTCGATGCTCTTTGTAATTATCATCGCCTTTGACATTCAACGATTAGGAATTGCCGTCAGAACGTTTAAACGACGTTTTTCCAGTGCTTTCAACCGCAAACAAAATTACGTGAAGCCGCTTTGATACTCAAGAAAGTCCAGATCTGTGGTATAGAGCAGCATGCTTTTACCTCTTAGTAAAGGATTCGAATCTCAGCGCCGGGTCAGATAAATAGCCTGCTATCGCGCTAGATGTGAGCTCTTCATTGGACAGAATGTTCAGCTGATGAGTGAGTCTCTCTTTTGAAGATGCGTTTGACAGGTGAATCGTTAAACTGCTGAACTGTGATAGTATTTCTATTTGTATAAGAATAATTTTTACTATTATTGCTAGACAATCGACTCACTTCACTTACCAATGGGACGATCGTGTAACCGGTCCATTTCACTTCCGGATGGGCAGTTATTGTTGTCTAGACATGCCAGGAAAAATAACCGGAGGACCACGGTAGATGTATGGTATGGCTATGAATATTCTGACGTCATTTCCGGTCGAGCCTCGCCACTCGATCTCGGATAAAGAAATAAGCACTCTATGCCGTTTCCAGACCTCGGGTTCAAATCCCAGAGGGGTTGGAACCGTGTGGCCAATTCCCTATAGTCAGACCTAGCCTTCGGGCTCAAATGCTCCCTGAAACGGGCCGGAAGTCTGCCTCCAGAGGCCAGAACCAATGGCTTCCACAATCCACATCCTTACATGCGAGGTATCTATAGACTCGAGGCTGGGTAATCCACTAATCTCTGGACAACCAGCTGGTCGTGACCGTGTCCACTGTCCATTACATCGCCATGGTTGTCTTCGATCGAACCTGAAGTATTATTTACTACAAACTAGGCGTTCGTCCATTATTCCGAAGGTTCCCCTTGATGTTCTAAATTCCCTTGATGTTCTAAATTCTTGTGATGTTCTAAATTCCCTTGATGTTCTAAATTCTTTTGATGTTCTAAATTCCCTTGATGATGTTCTAAATTCCCTTGATGCTCTAAATTTCCTTGATGTTCTAATTTCCCTTGATGTTCTAAATTCCCTCGATGTTCTAAATTCCTATTCTGATGTTCCATCTTTTTTCCGCTCGTTGTCTAAAAGACTTTGCTGGCGAAATGTAATATTTAATGTTCTCTAAACCTTCTATAGTCTATGGGATGCTTCTGATTGGCTGACTTAATTGCTACGATATATTAATAAACTCATCATACTTTCTAATGTTTCTACTGTGACACTGTCGTATTTATCGCCGGATCCATAGCCTACTTAGTTGGCGCTAAACTAATTCTTCAGATTCACTACATATACAGGAGTTTGAGACATGTCTAAGCCTATAACCCTGTGTATATATAATGTATATATACACAGGAGTTTGACATGTCTAAACCTGTAATGCCCCGTATACGTTTCCATATTAATGAGAAACAAGAGCAATATCTCTAAAGAAACCGTCTAATTTAATCTACACAGCAGCATAATCATTCAATAGTCAGATTTACAGAACATTCGATGAACAATGATTATTAATCATGCGGACAGATCGTATGCGTCACTGTTTTGACCAGTTTTAAGTTTGAAAGAGAATAAGCAAAATCGAATACTTGGGTTACGCGTCTCCTATACTATAGACGAGTTGAATTCAATAGACCGATCGAAGTTCAGCTCTTCTAGAGCTGTATTACTGCCCTGACTTTCTCACAAAGCGATACAACTCCATAATAACCCATTAAGCCATATATTCCGTTATGTTGATATCTAAGTTTTGCTACTAGTTTTGTCCAGAGCTCAAGCAAATTATTTCTTCAGAACTATCAATTAATTATATCAGCTCTAGGCAAAAGATTCTCAGACGGCATCACGGTCCGGTACACTAATTGACCAGTCCTTCTGTAATGCAAAAATATCCCTAAACCTAATAATTAGGCATAATAATTACACTATACTGTATAGATATTCCGCAATTCTTCGGTAACGTCAATATTGGCGATTTGAAGCAACGAAGCCCAAGTAAATCTCTACTAAAATAATATTGTACGTCCTCAACAGAGATCACGACTAATCGGAAGATATTTCTATAGCGCAAACTTTTTAAGCACCATGGAACGAGGGCGGATACAGAAATTTTCGAAAGGGGGTCAAAATTTTCGGTCTTGTTGTTGTTGGGACAGGGAAAAATTTCGTCTTCTTCGTCGCCGAAAAATCTGATGACCTTTTTTTAGTCATTAAATTTTGTCCAATTTCCAGGAAAAAGATACCATTTTAGCCGCCAAAATAGTTGATGACCTTTTTTAGTCGTCAGTCACTCAGTCATCATAATCGGGAGTAATGTTATCCTGCTTTTCTCTCCCGATGCATTTATTTAATGGCTTGTTGAAACCAAATGGTGGGGGCCACGTCCCATGCAATTTTTAAATGGGGGCCATGGCCGGATTGGCCCCTCCTGGATCCGCCCCTGCCAGGGAAGTAAGTGAACATCAGATTGCTGTTGTTTCTAGTGGTGCATTGCATGAAACTGGGGGTCAAAGCACTCGTTGAATATTACGCTATTTATTTAGAAAATTATTCATTATTCATTTAGCCTGTTAGGGAATCTAATTCCTTTAGTGCCATGACAAAAGATATTGGCATACGGCACATTAATAAAACATATTTAATCGCAAAGCAGGCCTAACTTGCAAATTCATATATATGATACACTCTGTAGTCTATATGTAGCCTAGTATGAGATCGGGCGATGAAATGCAATGTATACAGGAAGTTAAATTTCGTCTTATTTTGCATTATTTTAAAGGTAGTATGGTGTACTTAGATTACTTTACATGTATAGTTCTGAGTAAGTAGCCTAATGAAATTGAACATCTTAAAGACTTAAACGAAGGCGTAATTCTGAGTCGATGGCCAGCATAGTCCTATATACGTACTTCGCAAATAACGATATCTATAATACACGACTGAATACTAGAACAGATAACTACGGCAAATGTTGACAACAACGGAACCAAGGTTGAAACGAAATCGAAATCGAAAGTGAAAGTTAGGCGATGTGCAGTTGGTGTGTCCGTCCATCCGTCCGTTGTTTAGACAGCAGCGTCGCACTGTGAGACGGTGTAGTAGTGTGGACTGATTATGGGAACCTTGCCGTCGAATCGCAGGTTCCGTAGGCAACCAAAGAAACGATGGCGAGCCGTCTACAAAAAAATTATAATTAATACGTCTGAAGTAAAGGAATGAAAAAAATCTTCTAAAGAATGGTAATAATTTGAGGGAGCGTATGGCCATTGTTAGGGGCTTACTGTCATTAGGGCGACTTCCAAGGGGCGAACAATAAAAAAGGTGCGATCAACAGGCGACGCAAAGACAAGCGCGGGCTTTGAAACGTCGCTCTTCAAAAGAGCGCCAATAAAGTGCGCCAATAAGGACCGCGCCAATAAGGAGCGCGCGAATAAAGTTCGCGCCAATAAAGAACGCGCCAATAAAGAGAGGCGATAAAGGAACAGGCGAGTGCAAATTCGCAGAATCGTAGTAGTAGGCCTAATCTTCCAAAGAGAATGCGGAAGAGTTCCAAAAGTTCTTGAATTATTTCGTAAGGACTTGGATTGTAGGGCCTACGACCAGGGCAAGGAGTGGGAGGAGAAATCCGTTGTATTTGAATGTCCACCAGTTCTCCAAGATTATCAACACAGGTAGTGACGGACGACACCCTCTTATACTCATATTTGTAGAGACAACAATATTCGTGATATGCTCAGTTCGTGACCGTGCATAGATCATCTGCAACAGCAGCTCCACCTGTTGATTAGGCATGAACAGTAAACAGTGACGAACTGAAAGCTTCTCTGTCCAAGCACTTTCACTCTCGATTTGAACTCTGTGTCCATTATAGAGTTGAGTGTAAAAGCGGTTTGTTGTTTTCTAGCAGGTTGTGATTGGAGGGATAAAATCTTCAGCTCATGGCGACGAGCATAAAAAATCAATTATCATGCAACCGTTAATTCTTAGTTTGCATCTTTTATATTATTTAGCCTACTATAATGGTCAGGCCTAAAGTCGAAACGCTTCTAGAGAAAACGACCCTATAAACAAACTCATTTGAGTAGTGTCAGACACTTATCTCGGCAGATGAGTTCAGAAACCAAGTAGTTTAGCAAAAATGTAATTAAAATCGACAATGTAACATTGTAACTTATGAAGGAAACGATCAAACTAAATTTTAAAATGGTAAAACTAAAATAACATTTGACTGTCACCATAGGCGTACGGGACATTTCGGCAGTGGGGGGGCAAAAAAAAAATTTTTGCCCGAAAAATCTGACGACTTTTTTTCTTTTTTTAGTCATCCGCCCAAAAATCTTACAATTTCCCGTCCGAAAAAATCTGACGACCTTTTTTTTTTTTTTTAGTCATTTGCCCAAAATTCTAAAATCTTACGACCTTTTTTACCCCTGCGTGCCCGAAAAATCCGTCCCGTACCTGTTTTGCCCGAAAAAAATCTCCGAAATTTTTTGGCCCGTCCAAGCCTCTTTTGCCCGAAAAACACATTTGCCCGAAATTTGGGGGGCACTTGCCCCCCCTGGACCCCCGCCTCGTACGCTATGACTGTCACCTTACTTTTCCTATACGCAGATAAAGTAATGCATTGCAGGTTACGGCAATGTTATGCAAAATAAGATAATGTAAGGTCAGACAAAGAAACAATGGACCGTATAAGCTATAGTCTAAAGTGGCTCAAGGTAAGGTGATGCCATTATCAGTTTATAAGAAACATAATAATATCTCTGAAGTAATCATCAGTAGCCTAGTCGTATAGCAGATGAGCTTTTAAACTTTTTTGCTCAATATGCTAGCGAGGCGATCGAATATTTATTTAGCGCCCAAGTTTCAGAACGTACCGATTCACTTTCTCTTGATGTGGAATGACCACCGACCACGTGATTCAGACTCTGAACAGAGAATCAAATAACGAAACAATCGATTTAGAATTTTAGATGTAACAGCATCATAATGCATCGCCAAGTCAAGAAAAACGCGGTTACTACCACCGCCACCACCACCCATACATTCCAACACCAATTAATAATATGCACCACCACGACCACCAACACATCCAACACCAATCAATATTTTTTCACCACCACCACCACAACACATCCAACACCAATCAATACCTACCACCACCACCTCCACGACCACCACCACCACCCAGTACGAGAATTGTAGAAGAATAACAGGGGTCAGCCTATGATCAACGTGGAATTTGGCTGCGAAAATGAAAAATTACTTTGGAACCCTAAGAAGGATTGTGGTCGAACTCCCTCAACCCTCCCCGCAGCAACCGGAAATTCTCGCCCCCTGCCTTCACCGCCACCAACACTGATGACCAAAAATGAACGGCATCTTCTTTTTATATATGTCTGCTATATAATTATACAATAAAAGCCATACAAATACATATATACTTATATAGGTTACTATATCTAGTAGATAAAACATATAATTATAGGCTACTATATATAGTAGCATATATATGTGTGTGCAGTAGCCATATATATATATATATATATATACTCTGTTGCCGATCGCTATCTGCCTTTCTTTGGATTAATTGATTCTTCAGCAGGTCACGATTTTCGAGCAAACTCATCTGAAGTGACTTTCGATTGATCGTTATAATGTATGACGACAACGGTGCTATTAACTATAATAACGCTCGTGAACAAGCTTGTGCCCTTTGCTTGATTTTCGAGTGGTGCTTTAGAAGTTTGAAGATTGCGAATACAATTGCGATTGCTATTCGGATATAATTATTACAATACAGAATGTACGATATGGCGATATACGATCAAAAGTGATATGATCATCTAGTAATAATATGTTATATGTCATGTCATATCAGATCAAATTAGATCATATGAGATCAAATTAGATCATATGAGATCAAATTAGATCATAATTATCAGATCAAATTAGATCATATGAGATCAAATTAGATCATATCAGATCAAATTAGATCATATGAGATCAAATTAGATCATAGTTATCAGATCAAATTAGATCATATCAGATCAAAATAGATCATATCAGATCAAATTAGATCGGATAGAACTGGATTTAATAAGAGAACAGATTTATACTAGATCGAATGAGATTGGATATAAATAGAATAACTTAAACTTCATTCCATGCGAATCAGATGAGATCGGATGGGATTGAAATCAGATGATAGATTAGATTAGATTCGACTAGAGCACATGTGATTAGATTATGCCTACCGTCCCTGCGGCAATCTGAGCCGAGATTCCTCCGAAGATGACCGACGTGAAGCTGGCGCAAGGACCGAGATGGTAATGACGAAATGCCTTCACGTCATCGACGAATAGCATGCCGCCGTTTTCACTGTGATAGTAGGTCAGCTGTTACAGAAATCAATCGCTGACGTGCATAAACACAGGCATCATCATCGACATCATCATCCTCATCATCCTCATCATCATCGTAATCAAACACGTCGTCGTCGTCGTCGTCGTCGTCGTAGTCGTCGTCGTCTATATATTTAGTCTTTATTGCAGTACATTTGTATTCATCGTCATCACTTTCATCATTTCGATCATCCTTAATGATCTTTGTTTCACCAGCGTTCGTTTGAAAGAACATTAGATTAGCATGTAACGTTAAACTGCCAATAGAACAATAACTGATACTTAAAAACAGTGATTGCAGACTATTTTCGGCTTAACCTTTTCTTGTGCTTGCAGGCCTATATATATATATACTTTGTTAGTTGAGACGGACATGTCAGTTATACATCAGCATTTTTGGGGTTAGACATATTTAGTCTTTATCGCTTGCACATACTGTATATTCAAAAGTGTTTCTTTTCCTGAAGAGAGGGTGCAAGACTTACATGTATGTAGACACTGACGGTTAGCCTACAATGACAACCTACATACGACTACTTCATTTCTGAACTGCAGGGCTTTTTAAAACTTGCAGTTGCACACAAAATGTGCAGTTCTAAATGGATTTGTGCAGTTGTAGAAGCACTTCTGTCACAAGTTCTGTGCAGTTAAAAATAGTTGAAAACAGTTCATTGTCCTCCGATTGAAAGTAATTTACCACGGAGGATGGGAAGGAAAAGAAGGAGTTGTGCAGTTCTAAAAATTCCTTAAAAACAGCCCTGCTGAACTGACCTTGTGCCACCTGTTGTCGTCCAGTTTCTCCTGGTGGTAGATCTCGAAGGCGCGTCCACTTCCGCATCGTCGAGCGAACGACAGAAGACCCCTGCGCATGTAGGCGCTCACCATGTGCGCCTTGTCGAAGTCACCCGTCAGAAAGATGAGACCTGACGGAGACGACGTCCGGAACTCGACCTCTAAACTGTGCCTGCAGTTATTCATTCGATTACCTTTTTATATATAGCGCTGTCATGTAAGTCAAGGTAATCGCGTATTTCTTACATAATTCGCGTAAGCGTGTATGTGCATAGAATGCGAGCGACCACAAAGGCTTGGGTGGTACCGGTATACCAGATGTCATAAGCGTAGGGGAGATTTCAGTAGTGGGGGGCAAGATTTTACCTCTGCCGGAAAAAATGAATCCGAAATAAATGACGTCACGCACATAATTATAGAGTCTAGACCTATGCAGTGATGTATCCAGAAAGTAGACGAATCAAGGTATGACTTTGACCGAACATTTCCTGACGACCTTTTTTAGTCCCACAATTTATGAAAAAACGTGCCAACCTGAAAACCTTTTAAAAGTCACATTCAGTAATTGGGGGCATGTTCTGTGTAAATGTCAAATGGGGAGGGGGCTAGACCGAATTGTCCGGCCTGGATCCACCTCTGGTCCTATGTCTCTGTACAAACGTAGAATTTCTGTTGAATTTCTTGCGCCCGCAGCCCCGCACCCGGGGAGAAGGGCAGAGGGGGCAAATACCTTGGGGCCGGCTACTTTTAGGGGCAACGCCGTGTAATTGAGCTAGTATAATTATAAATTATGGATTATTACAAATGAAGCAGTTGTTATGGCAATCAGAGTCTTTTAGCCAGCTGCCAATTGATGCAAGATAATCTGTCAATCAGAAATTACGTTTCATTACTGCAGTCAAATGCTGATGCCCATTCGAGTGTCAAAGGCGTGAGAGAAGGTTGGTTAGTGAGTGGGTGGGTGAGTGGGTGGACGGGTGGGTGGATGGGTTAGTTGGTGGGTGGGTGGGTGGGTGAGGGATTGGTGTATAGTGAGTGCTCATGAATGAATAAGGATGAATGATTCTGGATGAGTGGGTAATTGGGTATAGGTGACATTAGGTGTAATATCCTGGTGTATGTGTGGAACCGTGCACTGGGTGGACTCGTTTGTTTTTCGGCTAATTCGCAATACGTGACGTTCTAGAAAGAAATAAAGATGAGCACCTGAAAACTCTTGATTTAGATGAAGACTCAACATAGAACACATAATAGACTTGCTATATACAGAATAGTATGATATAGAGCATAGCATGCATGTACACATTTCGATTGTAGATCAAAACAAAATAGGCCTAAATGAAGACCGTCCATCCATCCTTCGATTGATTCCTCCACTTTCCCATCCATCCATCCATTCCTCCGTCCATCTATCTACCATCTCACACATGTCACATACATCTGCACGATCTTTATCCGTGCTTTGTTAATATTAGATTGGATGACTGCAGCTCGATCCTGGGGAGCCTGGCTGCAATACTGGTTTTCGGTGCCTTCCCGGATGTGCCTCGACCTACCTGCGTGGTCTATGTCGTATAAGGTTACTGATACGATTCAGCTGACCGTCAAACCTCCCGATCTTGTGCTGCATGCGAGAACTCTTTTCACTTTTCTATAAGAGATGACTCACTCCTTTAGGCAGCGCCGCGACTTCTCAATCGTTGACCCGTCAATTTGGAAGGACATAATTATATTATATCGTCAGAGGTTCGCCTACCACGAAGGACCAAGGAGTAGTGCACTAGTGCGCCTACTTAATTACTGGGAACTTGATCAGTTCGTTTTCTTACTGCTGTGATTCGGTTGAGAGTGCCTCTGAGTAGGGTGTCTTTCAGATGGGCTATTTCACATGAATGAATGAATGAATGAATGAATTTATTTATTTATTTATTTATTTATTTATTTATTATTAATCAGCTAATCGATTAATCAAGTACAATAATTGAGCAAGCAGACATGGAAACATTTGCGACTCACCCTGGGTCGATCTTATATCCTGCTGGAAAAGGTAAGTATTCCACTCTGCTTCCAGGCAGCTTATCCGTCTGGACTCCGAGCATGTCACGGATGTCAATCGGAGGAGGCAACTGAAAAATGTGAATAGATAAAAAAAATGCGAAAGTCGATCAGCCATTCAACTAAGGAGAACATAATTTTATTTGGCATCTATCCAACTTGCGCTGGAACCCTACCAGCACGAGTTGGAAAAAGGAAAATTATGAAGAGGTGATGGTTGAAATCTTTCTTGTCCATCTTAGATGAAGGACTGAGTTGGGTTTAAAAGAACAACGAACCAACTCAGCTTATGGGTCTATTTTGGGTTAATAAAAACGAAGTTGACACTTTGTCTTGCATTAGGCTAATGATGATAAAAATTCAGCACAAATTCCTACTGGACAAAGTGTCTTGTTCTCAGGATAGTCAATGCTACAAGATCTAGATTGTAAACTTACGTATAGCACAATTTAAAATTACACGTTGCTTCATAAACTTTCACAGTGTTTATGAGGCACGTCTGATGCGATATCAATTTTATCTTCACTTTGCTGATTGGAGGAAAGCATACAAAAACGCACCGGCTTATTTGAAGAACGTTTGCTTATTGAATCGCAGCTTTACGAGGAAACTGCTGCAAAACAGATTCTCGCGACATCATTTCTTGTCAGCAATTCATGGACATTAGAAGGAACTATGCATGGGTCCAATGTAGGGTATGCCTATGACAGTTTCTATTTTGGACTTCATGTGAATATACCAGTAGCCTAGTCTAGAATCTAGATTATCAAATCGACCGTTATTAAAATTGACGGTGGCCTACAGCAATTAAAATTGTCGCGTAGAATATTCCATTTTCCGCCAGATTGTCCTGTAAGCTGGTGATTATTATTTTATTACTGAGAAACCCTCAGCAGTAGCGGCGCTAGGGAGGGCCTGGGGGGCTAAGCCCCCCTACAAGAGGCTCAGCCCCCCCCTAAAAAAGGGCCATCCGAATTGTTTTTACATTGAAATATCCACGATTTTCGGTCGATGACTAAAAAAAAGGTCGCCAGAAATTTTGGCGGCGAAAATGGGAAATTTTCATGGGATTTCGGTCGATGACTAAAAAAAAAGGTCGTCAGAAATTTTGGCGGCGAAAATGGGAAATTTTCTCTTTTGCCCTGAGGTAGCCTATACAGGATCCCTCAGGGACTTCACTACCGCCTAGTATAAAATCTCAGTCAGGAAAGACCTTATTCTTCTTCTTCTTCTTCTTCTTCTTCTTCTTCTTCTTCTTCTTATTATTATTATTATTATTATTATTATTATTATTATTATTATTATTATTATTATTATTACTATTATTATTATCATTATTATTATTATTATTATTATTATTATTATTATTATTATTATTATTATTATTATTATTATTATTATGAAAAAACCATCATTTATTTTCAAAACCAACAGAGCAACATCAACTGGCTGGAACTGATTAACGGTGAGCACTAGGCTAGACACTAGCAAAATGTGCTAATTGTATTTCCACAGATGCATGCAAAGCCTAATACATAATGCAATTATTGTTGGTATGGCTGGTCGTCCTCGACTCCGGTTGGTTGTGTGAAAGTGCCCCTGAATGCTATGGCGTTGAATCTTTGAGTGCATATCGATAGCCGTTGGAATAAGTGCACAGTCTCACGAGGGTCACCAGAAGCGGCGGTCATACGGCGCCCCAGCTCAGACAGGAATTCGCGACCTGACCGATTGATGGGGCCCAACGATTCGATGGCGATGGGGACGAAGTCGTGGGTGGCCGGGAGTGTTGAATATTTGGCGCACTTCCGGTTTGCGGCGTGTTCGGCTGCCCCACCGGGCATTGCAGCCGAAATGTTGAGGTAGGAGGCAGCACAGGTGTGGATGGATGTTGCATCCCATGCGACATACTTGCCCCTCGCCCAGGGAACCAGTGTTGCTCCGTCCGGTCTCTTGCCATCCGTGCGGATCAGGCCCGGTGGCTCCTTCGTGCTTGGAATGTCCGATTTTACCAGTGCTCTCCATATGATGTCATTCATGGCGAAGTGGTGTGCCGCTCTTCCCGCAGATCGTCTGCAGACAAACCCGTGGTTGCCTCCGGGATCGGCGGGCTCGCCACACTGGCATTGATGAGGTGCACAAAGATTGAGTCCTAACCGAAGACCCATCGCGACTCGCACGGCCTCGTTGCTGAGGCCCAAACCGCACGAGACCACGGGAACCGTCGAGAGCCAGTCTCCCGCGTGGGGTGATGCCACAGCGCCCAGCCTTGCCCGGCTTAGAGGGTCGGTGTTGGCGGACCACACTGCAACCTTGTCAGCGTCAGTCAGAGGCCTGTCCCAGGCCTTCTGGCTGGTAAGGGTTGGCTCTTCTCCTCTCGGACGCGTTGTTTCACGGGCCTCCAGGATTTCCACCGCGTAAGCGTCGCTCCACGTATTATTATTATTATTATTATTATTATTATTATTATTATTATTATTATTATTATTATTATTATTATTATTATTATTGTCAGACTCACCGTCGTTGATCTGCAGCCGATGGAGAGAGCGCGGACGATGAAGAATGTGGACATCCAGGACACGATACGCAATCGAAAGCAGACGACCATTTCGAAGAGAGGCTATGGCGGGAAAGAGATGAACAACTCAGGTCTTCAGAATCCTCACACAGAAGACAGATGTCTGTTTTCAATGGTTGAGAAAGAAGTTTGCTCTATTTGTAAACAATGCAGCTATACCGTAGGCTATTATTTTAGGTTAATATTTAGGCTATTGGGTCTAACGACGAATGATTCGATAACTTTACTCTGCTATAGAATTGTTACTTCATATAACTACTTTGCTCTGTCACACTGAAAAAAGTTTTGACTGTTCCATGGGTTCTTTCTGTCTTTTGTTAGTTTCTTCTTTGCAACAACATTTTAAACTTTTTCTGACTTCTGTGTAAAATTCGTCCTCCAGCCTGGTTTTATTATACTCATTCGATATAATGTCCATACAACGTTTTTCAACCTGCCGGCCTCTGTTGCGTCCCTGTCTTGTAGACTATTATTTCTTCCAGTGTAGTAATACTTGTAGGTATGCCTACCAATAATTGAAGTCGATGTTTCTTTTAGACGTTTCGTTCTACATTTCCCAACGTTCTTATTTCCCCTCTTCCCAGATATTCTATCCAAATACCTCCTCTGTCGCAGCCTGATGTCTAAGCCTAACTCGGCTGAAGTGGAGCCTATCTGTGGCTGACCAGCGCTTAAAGAACGGACGCCTTCCGTGACCACTTATTGGTCAGTCTTGCAGAAGTGCATCGTCAAGTCTCCAGAGCCTTCTTTCAAGTCCCGTCTTTACTTGACGATGCTGTGTCTGCCTACCAAGTCGGTGGTCATGGACATCCCCGCAATAGTATATGTACGCAAAAAGCTACGCGTCGCCTTTCGTCTCAGTGTGGCTTGATGCTATGACGGATAGGGGGCGGGAGAAAAACGCCTTTTGAAATAGGAAGAAATTTCCTATTTTAAGGAATATTAAGATACACCGAATTGACGTTCGTTGTCTAAATAAAGAGAGAAGCAGTATCCCAAACTGAACGGTAATCAATAAGCTTACTATTATTGATCACCATAATACATGCAATCAAATAATTTAGACACCCGTGTGCACTATTGTATAGTCACTATATCTATAGAGTGGTGACCGTGGCGTCAATGGCAGATCCAAAGGAACGCAAGGTTTCGCGAACTATAGTTATTTCAACAATCCTCGTTCGCACTGCATAAAGTTATATTATACTGTGACGATTGCGGTCTTTCAACCGGATTGTTGAATAAATCAAAATTATTATTATTAGTATTATTAATTATTTCTTTAAAACTTATTTCATCTCTTGGCGTCGATGCAATGGGATCGCTGCTAAATTGTCATGGCTGTAAGCGGCACTACATGATTAACATGATTAACATGATTAACATGATTAACATGTTTAACATGATTAACATGCTTAACATGATTAACATGATTAGCATATCAGATTGCATTATATAACAAAGAAGATGAATGTCGCCCGCCTCGTTTACGCAGGCTTGAGAAACGCAGCACAGTAGTTACAGCCTTTTGAAAACTTTCAAGTACACGTCGGTTTCTGTACATTTGCTGTTAGAAAGAACTCCAGATGCTGGGCGACACCACCTACGCAGTTCGCAGATGGCACAATGACGATGCGGGGGCGACGATCGTTCGTTGGAAAATGAGGAGTAGGAAGAGTAAGACTAGGAGGAGAATGTGAAAGAGGAGGCGGTGGCGGAGGACTATGCGGCGGGACAATCATGAAGAGGAGGAGAAAAAGGAGGTCGAAGAGAAGCTAGATGTGTTGAAAGAGGAAGACGAGGAGTTGGAAGACGAGGATGATGAGGAACAGAAGGGAAAATAAGTAAGTAAGTAAATAAGCAAGTATATTTTTCATACAAACCAGCTGACAAAAGCGCACTCTAGTGCACATACGTGAAGGATAACAATTAATGGTAATATTAATTAATATTCAGGGGCAAATAAGAAGATGAGAAGGAAGATAGCTGCAGACATCAAGATATCGATGATGATGCTATAGCCTATAGGCGAAATAAAAGAGACGCGCGCGAGAGAGATACAGAGTGTGTGTGGGGGGAGGAGGTGTGTGAGCGTGTGCGTGTGAGAGAGAAAATAGAGAAACAGAGTGAGACAGAGATACATGTAGACAGAGACAGACAGAGACAGACAGAGAGACAGAGACAGACAGACAGAGACAGACAGAGAGACAGAAAGACATAGACAGACAGAGAGACTGAGAGAGACAGACAGACAGATAGAGAGACAAAGAGAAGAGAGAGAAGTTGATTGAGAAGGAGAAGAAGGAAGAAGAGGCGGAAGAGGTGTCATCTTCTTAGGGACTAGCAGAAATATGGAAAGGAGTAGGAGGAGGGCAAGGAGGGGGTCTAAAAGATGTTAGGAGATTTGTGAGAGGAGGAGAAGGTGGAGGAGCAGGAGGATGAAGAAGAAAAGAAAGAAGAAGGGGAAGAGAGGGAGGAGGACAAGAACGAGGAGGAAGAGGAAGACAAGAAGGAGGAAGTGGAGGAAGAAGAGGAAAAGGAGGAGGATGAAGAGGAAGAGAAGGAGAAGGAGGAGGAAGAGGAAGAAGAGGAGGAGGAAGAGAAAAGGGGAGTATGAGGAAGAGGAGAAGGAGGACAAAGAGGATGTCTAAGAGACGTCAGCAAGTTTTAAAAAGGAGAAGGATGAGGAGAAGGAGGAGAAGGAGGAGAAGGAGGAGGAGGATGTAAGTCCCGATTATTATAGTTGGGTCGTGTGTCCCTGTTGGCCTTGCTTGCTACTCGTAGTAGTCGTCGTCGGCACCTAACCAAGGAGCCCAGGGGACCACCCACGCTTCCTGCTCCACACGGATCGATCCATCAAAGGATGAATGCTCCCTTCGTTGTCGACGACGGCATCTGGTGACGGGCAGAGGAATCGCATGCTGAAGCAGAGGCACAGATGCACCAGATGCGCTCAGATACGACGGTCCTATATACTATTTTTAGATATAGGGCCTATATTGCAACAGTGAGCATTCCGAAAAGGAGCCACATTAATGTTGTTAACACATGCAGACATGCATGCATACATGCATGCATACATGCATGCATACATACATACATACATACATACATACATACATACATACATACATACATACATACATACATACATACATACATGCATGCATACATACATACATACATACATACATACATACATACATACATACATACACACATACACACATACATACATACATACATACATACATACATACATACATACGTACATACGTACATACGTACTAAATAGACATATTATGTACATAGCCTACTCATTGACATACATATGCAGATGCACACGAACTGTATGTATGTAAGGTTATTGCTATTCAGAATTATGGTGGCAATAGGCCTGTAATTTGTTTATCCCATTTTAATCTTTATGATGCATGATTGCGTGCCATAATTCTTATCGCTCCCCTTGCAGTTTGTCGTTGCCCAGTAAATATATAGGAGCTTTGAAACGAAGCAGCGAAAAATCTCTACCAGCGCAATTGACTTCTGTAATTACAAGACGATAATGCGACTTTTGACAGCAATCTCGCCAATGCCCCTCCTCCCTCCCATCCTCCCTCCCGTCTTCACTTCCGGTTCCGGTTCCGGTTCCGCTCGGGTTACTTCCCACGCGGTCAACCCCCGCGAACCGTACAGATTCCGGTCGGATTATTCAGCGGTCACCCCCGCGCGAATACGACCCACTCGCGTTGTAAACCTAACGATGCGAACTACGACAAAAAATTAATGGATCATTTGTTACACTTCACTCAGTTTTGTATTTCTTCGCATTTTTTAAACTCTTTGACAACAACGCATTCACACGTAGCGCCCTGCACGGAAAACTAGTAAGCATTTCGAAATATTGTTTACCGCATATGGCTATAGGTAGCCGCCATTAAATAATGCATTTAGAAACACTATCATGATGTGAAGACTAAGGGGGTTTAATTTTGAAGCTCTTGCTTCTATGTGACATTTCACAATAAATTAAAATCATTTAATCGTCCTCCAAAGTCCAAACCACTTAGGCTTAGTCCGTCAATTCTGATGCTTGTCAGCTTACTGAAAGTCGAGTAGACAACTCCCGAAATAAAATCCTGGCTACGGCAGAAATGGATGGACGAGATACACGACATAACTCAGTGATAACTGGCATAAATTTGGAAGAACTGAGGATACTGAAGATACTGTCTGCGAACAGAGAACAATGGAGAATGTGTGTCATGACAATCGCTAGAGCTCTTCGAGCTGACAGCACAAGGTGACAAGGTGACGGCCTTGCATAGCCTACCGACTTTGATTTAGGTTAGGTCTAGTGTCATGATCATCAATTAGATATAGATATGATATATCGATCTCAACAAAATTACAAGTCAATCAGACTTTTGCAATTTCTACATCGTTATTTGAGAGCTAAGCACGGGGCACCAGATTCTGGAATAATACCTGCATGACTTAAAGTCAACAATTGCTTTGATGCTTCTCTTAGGCCTATATACTTGTCTGGATTATTTAGCTAAAGAACCTTTATAAATAGAAAATAAGCTGTCATTTGATAGATCATCATGTCATGTATACTAAGGCAGGATAATTACAACATCATCCAAAATACCTAATAAACGCAAGAACGCGTGCATCCTAGGCCTATTTCGCGAATGGCCTGTATAGTTGCCCTGCAAGACTTACGTTAAAAGATTTGCGTTAGGGCATATATAATATATATATATATATATATATATATACACGTATGTATGTATGTATATATATTTTCTACGTGGGTTATTGTGATAGGCCTTGGCCTATTATATGATTTATATCGCACACAAAATTCGTGCGTAGGCGTATATGTATGGGCGTATATCAATTCATTGTTGTTTTGAAATAGAACGTAACTCGAATAAAAGACTGTATTACGAAAACTGGATAGTTTATTTCGGATATTCTGCACGGCGAATGAGTCGATAATGGAGCGATAATAGAGTTATTCGACCGGCGTGATTACGTGAAGCGGCGCGTATGAGTTCATGTGACGCTGAGCAGACACGGGTTTCATGCGCCGCGCAAGAATAGAGTCCTCTGCTGAGCGCAGAATGGACGCGATATTGTTGTGCGTCAGATTTTGAAATCAAGGCTTCATCGTCCAGAAAGATGAAAACAGAATTTGCTGATGACTGACTTAGTTCTACTTGATTTGGGATTTGAGAGTATAAAAATATGGCGACTCCGAATTATTCTGGTTTAGAATCTTTGACCGTTTCAGACGCGTAGGCTACAGACCATGCAGTCTGAGAATTGTAGAAAATAACTGGGGGCGAAACGTTGATTTATGTGGAGTTGGGGGCGCAATGAAAAATTTAATATGGAGTCATAAGAAAGAGTGGTCTGAACCTCCACAACCCGCCCCGGCAAATGCCACCCTGTCTATAAGAATGCCCGAAATTCGAATCGCTTCACTTGAGAGCGTTAGACTATATAGGTCTATTTAGGCCACAACAGAATTCAACCGATACGAAAAGATTTAGCGAGGCATGCACATAGGGACGTTTCGTGGCTAAAATCCAACTCAGCATTTGCATTGCTGATGCAAATAAATAATAGAGTCGATTAGACTATAAGTGCCTTTAGAAAACATAATTACAGGCGTCGACTTAGGCCGCCTATGCTAATACAACAGGCATTAATGGTCTACGACTAGTCCTACATGTACAATGCTAGATCAAGATGTTCCCTTGATGGTGGCGAATATAAATCTAACCGAGATGCTCTGGACAATCTATAGGCTTGTTGGCTCTTAGGCCTACTTATTAGTGAGACAAAAGCGTGGAAATTGTGTGGTGCATGGCTATTTAAAACTGCAGTCGGATTAAAAATGAGTATTAAACGGTATACGACTAATTCATAGTTCAAAGAACATTAGCTGAAGACAGAAAAAGAATAAATCGAAATGTAGGCCGACGCCTATTGGTCAACGTGACCCGTCTCTTAGGCCTATAAATAGGCTAGTCATACGCATAGCTAGTGAAGACCAGTAGGCCTAGATAAGAGAATTTAAATAATGCAATGTCACTGAAGATAAGATTAGAGTTTTCAACTTTGTCCTGTCTGCAAACAACCATGCAGTAGATGGTAGTCTCTTTTGATATGCATGGTGAAAAGCGCAACTATATACTCGGCATACAAATTAACTGTCAGGTTTCCAGTAGAGATGCAGGCTGCGTATAATCAGTGACTAAAGTGTAGAAAAATAAGTGCCTGGACGCCCCTTACCTCTCCAAAAGAAGTGCCTGGACGCCCCTTACATTTCCAGTCTGTGCTCGCCAGTAAGTGGCTGGACGGCGTTCAGATTTTAAAACAAGTGCATGGACGCCGTCCATGACCGTCCAGGCACACTTTAAGCCCTGCGTATAATGCCATTACCGGTAGCCTATAGTAGTAAATATAGGTCTATAGGATATTGGTTTTTTTCGCTGAAAATAGTTCGACCCTATAAAATTATTCACTTTCTTCAAACAAACGACTAGGACGAAATATTAAGCTATGAGATAAAATCGTGTTCTTTACTTTGAGGGCTCACATGCAGGCAGTAGGAAATAGTTCCCGATGAAAATAAGTGGAAGATCGATTCAGCCTATAAATGAATCACAGTCTGAGGTTACTGAGGCAGAATCGGAAATGGAAGTAAGCCATAATGTCATTTGCCTCACTTTTAGTGATGTCATTTCTCTCCTTGGAAGTTGTCGGTACATCGTAGCAAAACGACTACCATTGGCTTCTCTCGCTGCTACCACGGGATTAAAAAAATTATTAGCACTTGAGATTTGCATCTAGCTTAAAGAACATAATTATGAATGGAAGGAATATCGACCGCAGCAACCTCCATATCTGACTTTGCTCTTTTCTGACTGTTAGAACTGTAGGCGTACCGGTATACAACCTTTCAGGCAAAGCTCGAGGGTACGCGTACCCTAAAATAGAATACGTTAAAATACGTACGTACCTTTCAAAAAATACAATACGCGTATGGTACGTACGGTACCATACATGTGCACGAAAATTTTGTTTATGGCTTACTCGGCGACCCATAGCCAGTGGCGCGCTAGGTGTAGGGGGGCTAAACCCTCCTATAAAAGGCTAAGCCCCCCTAAAAAAGACCATCCCGGTTTTTTACATGCAAAACTGAAATATTTGCACGATTTTCGAACGGATGGCCAAAAAAAGTCGTCAGAAATTTTGGCGGATGAAAATGGAAAAATTCCCATGAGGTTTCGGCCGGATGACTTTAAAAAAGGTCGTCAGAAATTTTGGCGAATGAAAATGGAAAATTTCCTCCGGAAGGCTTCAGCCCCCCAAGCTAAAATCCTGGCGCCGCCACTGCCATTAGCCTACATGTACATGTACGTTACAGTACGCATACATGCAGTCATTTAAATCGGTATTTCCGGCAGCGTAGCAGTAAATTTAATTCGATAAATTCTTCTGTAACAATTAGGCGAATTGAATGCAACTGGTTAACCTTTTCCTTAGAGTTGGACTTTTAAGCGCTGCAGGAGAACGGGAGCCGACTAACTGACATTAATTAGTGCATTAAGTGCAATGTATGCTGGATAAACATAGACATGCAATATAGCATTGCAACAATTCATACGCGGTGTACTTGGCTGTGATTGTTTGCCTAAATTAAATCGAACATTCTTATAATGAGCAATGACGAGGCTAACGTATTTTATTATTGTTTACGTACCCTAAAATAGGGTACGTTAAAATACGTACGTACCTTTCGCAAAATAGAATACGTATGGTACGTACCCTCGAGCTTTGCTTTCAGGGGATACATGTATGGCTGATGACGATTCTACGTTTATGTGTTAAAAATTAAGCTACAGTTAGAGGATTATTGTAGGACATTATCCCCCTGGACATTATCCCCCCGGAAATTATTCCCCAGGACAAAAGCCCTCCGACAATTCCCCCAGATTTTATGTAGGACATTAATTATCCCACCCCCGGATAAAAGTCCCCTCGATCAGTGGCGTAACAACCATATAACGAAGGTGGACAAAATCCACGGGCCCCCGAGGTTCAAAGGGCCCCCAAGCGTTTTAACTAAAAAATCTCAAGTAGACCTACTTTTCCATTTATAGCCTATAGTTTCTGACTGAAGTCTGCAGTCTTAACTAAGGCCTGTATACATAATAATTATGGTGTTTGTTTCAAGATACATATGGTACGCTTTGTCCTCATATGCATGTATGGATTGATGTGTTCCTGCTTTGGGTCAAATACTGACACATTCTGCGACCCATGATCCTACACAGACCCCACACATGAGCCTACAATCCCTACATGCATCTGAGGCAGCGAGAGGCAGGTGGTTGGAAGACTGACAGATAAGCGAATCTATAGACGAAGGTATCTAGCAGGAGTCAGGCAGTCAGATGAGCAAAATCAAGCAGACAACCATGCAGGCTGACCCAGCCGTTCAGCATAGCAGGTTATCTGATAGGGACTATGCCAGAGACTTCAGAATAATTTAGGTCACTGCACCCTGCATCTGATCCCCTTCCCATCATCACAGGCCTTAGAATTGGTAAGATATATCTCTCGTCAGATTAGTCTTCCAAACACATTAAGGTTTTCATGCGTGAAAGGGTTTGCAGTTGGCTCTATATCAAATTTCTAGCAGATGAATCTGAACCCATGCACGGACCTCCGTCGCATTAGCCAAATCGAGCTGTATGTGCCTACAGTAGGTTATACAGTAATATACATGTATACCAATGCATTTCAGACTAATAAGAATTACAATTCTCATAATTATATCTGCAAGTGTCTTTCAGTCTTTTAATTGGAACGACGATGCGTTTGATTTGGCATCAACATCCAAGGATAATAAATTGAGAAATTTGAACAGTTCGTTTATAACCGTTAGTTTATCTACGAGGGCTAATAGGCGTAGATAGTAGCAACGATAAAAATAGGCCTACAAACGAGAATTGGGTGGGTCTCACAAGCATTTGGAATGATAATTAGAGAAAATCAAGACAAAAAATACGAGACGATACAACCGATTTTCCTATGCTAGACAATGTGAAAACATGATAAGAAAAGAATTCTTTCGGAAGTTACTGCAGAATTGAGTTGATTGCAGGAATTTCATTATTTCAAGACCACAGAAAAATCAAAAAACGATGACATTAGAATGATTAGATGATTAGACAGTAACTGTTATTAAGAATCGAAGCAACTCTGCTACAGAAGTCGTTCACCGACTGTTTGAACATGTAGAGAACATAATTATAGAGTTATAGACGATTGAGATCGAATGTCAAGTGACAGAATTCCTCTCAATTGACTATATACATGCAAGAAACGAAGTGGAAAGAAATAAAGGCATAGCAAGATTACTCTGGATAGAAAATAAATAAAGGAGGATTTAATATCAATTGACTTGACAAATGAACGATGGCAATGGATGTCATTTATTCGTACCTATCACCGCCAACAATACTGGCTGCAGGCGTCAGGAACTGATGACGATGATGATATTCATTCTTTTGCTGTTAATCCTATTATACGAAACCTAACACCATCACCCATGCAAAAAGACTAGAGGTGAGGAAAGTGACTTTATCTTGGCCATTTTCTCTTCTGCCTAAGACTGACTTATTTACCATATCTTACGGGCATAGGCGCAATCACGTCCTAAAAGTTTGGGGGGACCAAATGAATCACGTCTTAAAAGTTGGGGGGACCATAATGATAAAGTCAATGGGACCACTCAAAAGTTGGGGGGGACGCGTCCCGTGGGTCCCATAGGGTGGTTGCGCCTATGCTTACGGGCACATTTGATCCATTATTGCCTCGGCTTCTTGAACCTTTGAAAGCATGATTTTCTCTCATGGCCCATGTCATCATATATAGTGGTCCGCATGAAGAAGATGAATTAAAGTGGGTCGACTATTTTCAGCAACAAACACTATGCCTATACTGCGATATATTCTTCTCAACTGGAAACATAAATGTTATTGGAAGAGAGTGGTTGTGCTTCTCATCATATCAAAGGAAAAAATTGTCACGTATATATAGCCTACAGGGCAAATTGGCAAATGCATTTCAATTACATGCATTTCAGGACCTAGGCCTAATCTATACTGTTTGCTTGGTTTCTCTTGAACTATTAATACATGTATAGGTAGGGGCCCCCGAGCTTGATTGTCCACGGGCCCCCGCCTAGGTTGTGACGCCACTGCCCTCGATCTGTGCAATTAGTCTGTCTCTTCATATTTCGCAGTGTCAACTTGCAAGTTTTTATGCCTTCACCGATAAGAATTGCTACTGCCATTCAGATGCAAAGTAAACATGCACTTGTTAGGGCCGTCCATAAAGTACGTCACGCTATTTTTGACCATTTTTGACCCCCCTCCCCCCTGTCACAAACTGTCACAAATCTCGGACCCCCCGCCCCTAAAGTACGTCACACTTTCGAACAAAAAATTTAAAAACAACCATTTACCTAACCCTCTAAACCCTAGGATACTATCCCTAATCCCTCTGATAGTGGCGTGTGTCCCTAAACGTTTTGATAGTGACGGGAAATCAACTTTTATCCCGCCAGGCCGGGTTTTAGACACGCCTGGCCGGGCCGGGTCGGATTTTAGGTACTAAAAACAAAAAAATAAACAAGAATTAAAAAAATAAATGTGTGACGTCACACATGGCCTGACCCCCTGTCACAAACTGTCACACTTTCTTACACCCCTCCCCCCCTGGAGCGTGACGTACTTTATGGACGGTCCTTACTTGTTAGTGTCGTTATAGATATTCATTTCTAACGCGCAGGGTTGTTAGTGTCATTTATAAGGTTCACAATTAAGACTTTTTAATGTTTCTGCGAGACCTTAAATTGCAAATGTCGTTGACATCTAAAATTATAGGCCGGTGTGTTTTCGATAAATAAATGATGCACAAATAATAATTTTCGTATTCCAGGCCTTTATTTAATCGGAATTAAGAAATCCCCAATTTGCACCCGAAAAACATCAAACCCCCACTTTCAGAAATCAGAACCGTGGGAGAACGTCCCCCTCAAACCAACCCCGCCACTGGTAGACGCCACTATATAGGCCTACTTGCAGTCAGCGACTGGTTTCGACTTCGATGGCTTAACGATGGCGGATCCGTGAACCATTGGAAGGTCACGTCCTTAGCCTTTGAAATGTTTAGTCTCATGCTGAGGTCAAAATAAATGCCACTTGTGAATGCACGCGGTGTACAGCGTCCAGTTTTATGTTTCGATGTTGCTCCGTAACTTCGTATTGGCCGACAAATAAAACATTCGAAGAGCATTGCCGATGATTTAAGATTCAGGTTGAATGTATAAGTCGTCAAAATCAGAGCCAACCATTATGTTGTTGTGTAATATTATTGTTGTTTCACGGTAATGTTTTCGCTGCTGCAAAGGACCTACAGGATGTGATGCGATTTTCTAGGATCCTCTTCAATAGTTTTACTTGGTTGCCACGTGATCCGTTTTCAGACAGGTCGTCGCAAGTGCGAGTTGGGCTACTTTTGAAAGGGCTCGCGAATGAAAACCGTCCTCGCGCTGTTTGGGCTACTTTTGAGTTGTCCTGCGTTCACCATAATTGACATTAACAGCAATGGACCTAAAGCCATATATAATAAGATCCTCTGGTTTTGTCTCACTGCAGACTTATGTCATCCCAAGGCACACGGGGCCACAAAACAATCACTAGAGGTCAGTGGTGTATTCTGAATTTTTTCAGATGAGTATAGGCCTACACGTTTCCGCCTGAAAAATCGACTTTTTGGCTGAAAATTGCTGACGCTGACGCGGGGCATAATGGGATATCGGGGTATAACGGGAAACTTCATTGTTGTCCATCTTACTTACTTTTAAAATACGAAAAAAATTCAATCTTAATTAAGTAAAGCATATTTGAAGGTAAAGGACAAATCTCTAGAGCATTTACGATTTCGATCGATGCGTCTTGCAATTTTTATGACGAAAAGTTGATTTTCACGCTCTCCCAAGTAAGGTACGTCCATTATCCAAAAATTGTCTAGAAGCACTGGAGCTATATTAAATTTAAGTTATGCCATCCATGTGTAGGGTTATATAATTATATAATCACATATTCCCATATGAAAATTTGTAGCCTACAAGTTCAGTATTTTCGTTCAAATGGCGGATTTGCAATTTTGTGGCAAATTAATTGGGGCATAATGGGATACAGATATCCCATTTTGCCCCTTGCTGTGATGTTAAAGCAATTTCCCCATATCTCTTATTGTAATATTTCATGGGTTCTAATTACCCTCTCACGTCTCAATCATTGCTTAGATTACAAAACGAGCAATAATAAAAAATATGTGGCACTTTTGGAAATCATAGAATATTGCATGTTATGGGGCATAATGGGATAGGAATCCCATTTTACCCCAGGTGGTGGGGCATATAACGGGATTTTGGGACATGTTGGTAAAAAATTATTATCTCCATTGTGGGCGTTGCTTAAGTAGATTATTCTAGTCGATATTGTACGTTATAATATATGCCTGCACAATGTGAGTACAAAAAGTCCTGATTTCTTATTAATTATAATGTAATTATATTATAATTAATAAGAAATCAGGACTTATTATGATGTAAACTTCAAAATGCCTTAAGTATCCCGTTATGCCCCGCTATCCCCTAGCTGTTATCGCATCAAAATTTCCAATGCATACATCGTAATCGTAATCTCCAAACTTCTAAAGCGCTGCTCGGAAGCCAAGCCGGGGGCACCAGTTTATTCATGAGCACTGCGTCGAGTCAAAAGGGTTGTCCGTAAGAGTAGCCTAGTCCGAAGTTGATCCGGTTGAGTTACCAAAGGATAGGCCTACCTGCAGCGTTTTGTCTGTTGCCTTTTGGTTTATGAAATAAACGAATAGGCCAATAATTGGTCATCCATGGCCAGTAATTGGACATTTTCGCAAATTGTTCAAATTCGTAAATTTCTCTTTTGTTTCTGTCCCATTTTTTGGGAACTGCAGGTGAATTTAATTATCTGAAATTTAATATAAAATATTATGATATACTAAGTTTACTATAACGCTGACTAATGTAAATATTATTGAAAAAGATTGCGGCCAGTAATTGGGCAATTTACCCGATTGATGCATACATGCTGACAAATCCAATTAAGAATGTATTTGATGTAAGTACTGTATCTAGCAAAACTTGATAATGTCTTCGTTAACCGTTTTTCTCGCGACGTTTGGGCTACTTTTTTGACGCGATCGCGACTAAGCAATACCGAAATCTGTCAACCCTGAACGAGGGCAGCGAAGCAGACCGTAGTAATCGTTGTCCTTGCCGGTTGGGTTATTCCTCCATGTTGGATCTGTGTGATTTTAGTTAGCAGCAGATTGTAGTTGTTTTATGATAAATTTATCGTTTTACTAGTGCGATGGCTTCTCTTAGGGTTGTTTCGAAACGTTTAATAGCTTCACCATGGCTGAATTCGAACAAGATTGCAGCAACGCAGATCAGATCCAAGTGAGATATACTTTGAGTTCGCAGACTTTCTCACACGAATATCTAGACTAGATTACAAACCCAAGGCGAAGGATTTGTTTGAGTTCATAGTGATAACTGGAGGCTATATTGTTAGTCTTTACAAATTAGTTGGCTGTTATGGCTTTATTGTATTCGTTGAGTAATCAATGTGAGCGTAAAGAATACGCCCACTAGTTGCCAAGCTCAGTAAAAAATTCTCCCCATCCCTTCCTTGCTTTTATGAACTTGTAAACACCAGCCGTTTTATCAGAAAGTTCAGTGGCTGTATTGTTTACATTGGCATTCGGTCCATATTGTTTACTTGGACGGATATTCAGTCTTTGGGATTACCACCAGCACTTGACTCATTCCTTCGGGATTGAACTGTAACTTTATTCCATTCATTTCCAAGACCATTTATTTATTTCTGTTTTCTTCCATTCTGATAACTTCATTAAAAATTGACCTAGCACTCTTTGCTTTGGACAGACTAGCTGATTCAGTAGGGGTGCTTAGTGAATTCCGAATTGCTGAAACAAGCATTACTTCTGGGTCACCAAAACGTTTTATGAGGATCAACCGTATCACAGATAATGCTGTTATAGAAATTGCTGAACGGGTATTGCCACTTGGGTTGCCGAAGCTGTTTTGTGAACAAAGATTATCGCCAAAAATGGTGTTCGTAGCGAATTGCTGAACTTGTATTTACCACCGGATCGCTGATATTGAAGTACAGAAGACATTATTTAAAGTTCTGTTCTTGGAAGAATTGTGTTTTATGCGATTTGGATTATTTTGCTTTCAATTCACTTTTTGCGATTCGGTTTGGCACTAGTTTTTGCCATATTGAACACTTGGTAGAAGACTAATTTTCAGTGATTTGACTTATTTTGAAATTTAATTGCTTTCGGCAAATAGGATTCGGTGATTCAGGAAAACCCAATCAACAGTGCATATATCCCAAGCACTATATATTTACATACATAAATATATATTGATATGTATAAAATGCATCGGCCTCTTTGCTCTGGTATGAAAGGACAACTCCTAGTTCCTCGGTCTTGCTTTGCTGCTAGGCAACACCGATCTTTCTCAGTTGTAGGGACCGTTCATCTGGAATGACCTCCCTTCAAAACTTCGTTTATTGCATCTGACCAATCAGACTTCGTTTCATAAATCTCTCAAGTCTTTTTTACTGTGGCTGGGCTGAGAGCACCCCTGTGTAGTTTTCTTGAAGGTGCGCTATTTAAGTCCATTGAATGAATGGACAATTGAATATCACTATATATTTTAATTTTAATAATTTAGATGGGACAATGTGGAGATGGGACCCCCTGATGCTATCTTAGGAGTCACAGAAGCCTTCAAGAAGGACACTAACCCTAAAAAGATCAACCTTGGTGTCGGTGCTTATCGTGATGACAATGGAAAACCATTTGTGCTGCCATCTGTGCGACAGGTACAAGATCTATTTCGGTTAAAATTTTGAGAAGATTTCAAATACTTTTTTTATTGGTTTTATGTTTAATTAATTGTTGTTGACATCTTTTTCTATGTTAAATTTGATTCACCTGAATGTGTTGACAGAATTTAACAGATATTTTTATACTTAACAAGATCAGAGATGATTTTTGCTCAATTTTGAAACTTTAACTTCTTAAATTACTAATAAAGTTTATGCTCTTTGCTCAGTCAGAATAATGCGTATTATTTTGCATAGAGTGCCGGTTATGTTTATTACTCTTATGTTTATTATTCAGGTTGCGAAGTGCTACAGAAACTACAGATGTATGATATTATGGCTTTGGTTGATTGCAATTACATATGTTGTCTGTAACTGCTATGTATTGAATTTAATTTATGTGTTCATTATTCCCGTAAGTTAGTCACAACTTAGCATTTAATTCTCCCCTTAAGGATTTCTATTTTTCGAAAAGCCAGTCTCTGACAAGTGTGAGCAAATTCATGCACAGGCGAATGCTGAATGCTCATTTCTCTTTTCACAATGCAGTACAATTCCATCAAGCTATTTGCTTGAGGAATTAGTTTTCCAACATGTTAATTTGAGGCTAGTGAACTTAACCAGCAACATAAGTGTTGGTTTTACTCCTTTAGATGTTACCTCTGGGTTGTTAAATTAACTTAGGTAAACAAATGCTGTGCAAATGTAATGCTTTTGTAAAGCCAATTTAAATGTTCTATAAACTTGCATATCAAATAATTACATTTGTACTTTGGTAAGTACACTTAGCTTAAACAAAGACGTAATGAAGAAACTAGTGATCTGAGATTAGATTTAGGCATCAAATAAAGGCATTAAATTTGATTAGCCTAAAGTAAGAAGAGCTTAGATTATGCTGGAACATTAAATCAGTGTTACTGGTGTAATAGGTCAATATCTAGGAGTGTTACTGGTGTAACAGGTCAATATGTAGTCCTGAGTGTTATTGGTGTAATAGGTCAATATCTAGGATGGTTAGGCGAAGTCTAGATTTGAGTAGCTTTCGACTGATTGTGTGTGCAAGGGTTTCAAAACTGCCATTAATGTGATTGCAGATTGCAGAGCTATATTGTATACAACTTTATTCAGACCTTAATGCACAGTTTCTTATAATTTCCATAACTGTCCTTAACCTTTACTAGAATAGTCTTGGATGAGTAATAATTGAGTATTGGGTGCTGCATAGGGACTGTCGCATGTGTGTATTATGATGGCAGATTTGGGACTACACTTTCTAACGTAGCCCAAAAGCATTCTTTGATATGCCAGATCGTAATTGTGACATTTTCATTCAGAATATGAATTTGATTCTGGATTTGTTATTATGGAACATATATGTTGTCTTTGCAATGTGATATTTTGTTTTAAGATTTTTAAATGCATCCTGACAATGTTAGGAATATGAATGGTCTTCACTCTGCTTTAAGTCGTGCATTTTTTGGGTTAAGCGGCATGGAATATATAAACTAGTTGCTGTTGTTGTGGTTTCTACTACTTTTGCTACTGGTACTACTGCTGCTACTACTATCGCTATTACTACTACTACTACTACGGGTGCAAGTGGAGCAGAAACTGGGTTATCTGTCCTGCTTGTTGGCCATTAGACCTATATTGAGTCACCCCTTTTTTTATTGGTACAGGCTGAGAAGATTCTTGCAGAGTCAAACCTTGACCATGAATATGCACCAATTGCTGGTACACCGGAGTTCTGCAAGGTCATGGCACAGCTTGCATTTGGTGATAACAGCGATGTGCTAAAAAATAATTTGGTGAGTGGCATTTCAATGTGTAACTTTTATTGTTAATGGTATGTTTGTATTTGGTATATATGAAGTAGCAGTGATCCCTCAAGACTAATGAAATTAAGTAAACTAGGATAGAATCTGAGTTCTCTCAGCGGCAACCAAGAAAATCTTTCACTAGTTTTCTGATTGTTTTGTACTAGTTTTGTCAGCCAAGTGTTTTATTTATTAAAGTGTTTTTAATTGTGTTTATTTTATTAGTAGCTGTACAGTGTACATTAATTAATGTGCAGTGTTATAAGGGAGTAGATTAAGAACAGAATATTAGCATGGACGCAGGTTCACTTCCCGCTACTGACCCAGAGGTCAACTTAGCCCTTCGTTCACCAGATTGCTGTGCATAATAAAATGAGCAGTGTGACACAGTGGACTCCTTGCATGGCTACCAGACAATTTTATTCAACTTCTATAATAACTTGTTGTCATCCGGCCATGCTATGAATTGTAATCGTACTGCAGTGTGTCATTTTGAGATAATAAAAACGAGGATTATTTGTGTTATTTCAGAAAGATTATGGTACTGCATAAATTAAAATGTTGATCAACCGAGATTAATTAATTAATTTGTAAAGTCTGTTTCTGCAGAATGCAACAGTGCAGGGCGTTTCTGGAACTGGTTCGCTGCGTGTTGGATTAGCTTTTTTGGTAAGTTTTTACAAATTTAAGATTTTGCAGAGTGTGGTAGATGAATTGTTGAATTGTTGAGGTTGCATTATTAAAGTTACTGTATAGAAGAGCTTTGTAAGATACTAGATTTCCATATTTGAACCTTTACGTTGATGCTAAGTTCAGCTGGATCCCGCCTGATCTAAGAACTGCACCTCAGATTTGAGATCGTCACTTGAACTATGAGATCTACCATCTAAATTGGTATGGACAAAGTGGTATTAGGACAAAATTAGACCCATCACCTGTGTTTCTGTTGCACCTTATTTCTCACATTTTATGCTTATCTGAAATGCAAATAATATTTGCGACTGGGATAAGCGCAAAATGTGCAAAAAAAGTGTTCAGACATATTGTATTAGCCTATCTGGTGAATCCATAACCAGTATACCTTCCCAGGCACTCTCGCATGTCTACCTTTTGTGTTTCACTGGCTCCCCCATCTGTACTCAGATACATTTTTTTTTAAAGATCCTCACTCTGATCCCCACGACTCAGAGAGGCCATGCCCCAAATATCTGGATACGTTATACTTCGGACTCACTCGGCTTCCTCCCACTGTCCACTTCATTCATCGAACAGTCTTGTCCTCTTGTTTCCTTGCTCTAGAACTATTATGGCTTTGTCTCGACCATTCTTCTCAATTAGTCCTTCTTTTTGAAATGTGCTTTCTCCTTCTGTTCGCTGTACTCCTCTGTCTGCAGTCTCTCTTCTGCCTTGCCTCTTCTCAAAACCTGCTTCTTCTTGCTGGGCCTTGCAAAATGGGAGCGCTTCTAAACGATTCACCTTACTAGAGGTGCTTTAAAAATGCTCAAATACAATGCAGAGCTCACTATGTTGCAGTGCGTATATTGTATACCCCGCAGTCGATCGAGTTGATCGATCGAGTCGATCATATCTCGGCCAAGTCGAGTCGATCGAAAAATCGTCGACTCGATCGACTTGCAAGTCGAGTCGATCGTGAGTCTTGCCAAGTCGAGTCGATCGAAAAATCGTCGACTCGATCGACTTGTAAGTCGAGTCGATCGTGAGTCTTGCCAAGTCGAGTCGATCGAAAAATCGTCGACTTGCAAGTCGAGTCGATCGTGAGTCTTGCTAAGTCGAGTCGATCGTTGTTTCATCTACTCGACCCGACTTCGAAATATTTTACTTAGCCTACTATTTCTTGAAGTCTCAAAGTGACCTATACAGTTTTTGCACACAAGTTCAGCTAACGAACCTTTTGGTAGCTGTCGATTTCGTGTTAGTGGAACTGTGAAAGTTGACTATTATAATAGACGTGCGTTTTCGATTTGAGTTGAACGAATACAGGGTAACAGGAGCGAATAAAGAAATTTAGGAATGGGTGGACAAAATTTGTGGTCTTGAACCGACAGAAATTTTCCTTGGTCTTCCGCCGAAAGAATCTTTTTTTAGTCTTTCGCCCAAAAAACTTATAAAAACCCGTGGCGACTTTGGTTTTTTAAAATCTGATGACTTTTTAGTCATGTGCTAGGCCTACTTTCTCTCTCACCTTCCTGTTCCCGTTGCGTTGATTTACAGCTTATTTTTTAAACCTCATGGATGGAGGGACCACGTCATATGCGAATCTCTGAATGGAGTGGGGCATGGCCGGATTGGCCCCTTCCTCAATTGGATCCGCTCCTGAATTAGCATGATACAGATCTACTATTATATGCCTGTATACGCAAGTCATGTAGATGTTAATTTTTAGAATATAAAAGGAGACCTTTTATGACGTCACTTCGATTATGATACAATTCTACAATTAAATAAGTTCACTGAGAAAACGAAATTAGGCCTATTGTGACGTCACTTCGATCAGGACACAAATCTGCCGTCATATTATTTCATTAATGTTGAGAATACAGAACTATGCCTATGCCTATTGTAACGTCACTCTGATTATGATGCAATTTTGCTATTATATTATAATTAAGTTCACATCAAGAATTTTAAAAAAACAGCGCCAATTGTGACGTCACATTGATTATGGTACAAATGTACCAGACCTATTATAGAAGTGCATATTGAGCATATAAACAAGGTCTATTGTGACGTCACTTCGATTATTATACAGATCTACCAGTATATTATATTCGTTTTGCGAATATAACACGGGGTCTTTTATGACGTCAGTCACGTCACTTCTATTATAATACAATTCTACTATTAAATAAGTTCACTGGAAAAAACGAAATTAGGTCTATATTGTGGCGTCATTTCGATTATGATACAGATCTGCTGTCATATTATTTTATTTTCATAATACAAAACTGGGGCTGTTTAAATGCAACATCGCTCTGACTATATTATTATACAAATCGACTATTATACGTTCAGTTTTAGAATATAAAACTAGGCCCATTGTGACGTCACCTAGATCATGATACAGACCTACTATTAAAGAAGTTTATTTTGAGAATGAAATAGTTCTATTGTGGCTAACCTCGATTAGGATAATGATCTGTTATTATAGAAGTACATTTTGAGAATATAAACTAGGCCTATTGTGACTAACTTCAATTATTGCACAGATCTACCGTGATAATTACTGAGTTTCATTTACATAATCTAAAACGAGGCCTATTGTGACGTCACTACGATTACAGTGCAAATCTATAAATTCACTTAGAATACGAAATTAGGCATATATTGTTACGTCACACAGATTTATGACACAGATCTACTATCGCTTAATTTCATTTTAAGATCATGTAACTGCAGATGGTGAGCAAGAGACAACACTAGGTCAAGTCGACGCGAAGTCGATCGAGTCGATCGTCGGCCGAGCCAAGTCGATCGAGTCGTAGAAAGGTCGGCGAGTCGACGAAGTCGATCGAGTCGATCGTCGGTCGAGCCAAGTCGATCGAGTCGTAGAAAGGTCGGCGAGTCGACGAAGTCGATCGAGTCGATCGTCGCACGAGCCAAGTCGATCGTAGCCCACGACTCGATCGACTGCGGGGTATAGTATATTGATTATAGGTTTTACGAGATAGGGTAATAAAATGCAAAGTCTGTATTTGAAATGAGTCTTCCTTCAAAAGTTCAGTTACCCTATGATGGAAAGTCGATGGTTTTGAGCAATTGCTCAAGGTCCGTACATATTGCCCATCATGGGTGAGACTCAAACCCAAGCTCTTCGTGTTACAGGCCTGTTGCTGTCACCAATTGGCTAATGCCAAAATAAAATAATTTTGTTTCACAGTTTTTTAGAGCCCTGTTACCGGAAGCACACCATTATTTTTTTGATCTATTGTATCTTCATATACAGAGACATGTATGTCTATTTTGTGGTCTTTCGGAACAACTTCACAAAGACCTTTTGTATTGGTTTAAATCGATTTTTACTGAACGAGAAAATATCTTGCTTTGTAGTCGAGCTGGTATCAGCCAAGCAAGGCAGTCTATCTTCCAACACCGACTTGGGGTAACCATATACCACTCGTCAAGTGAGTTCTTCAGCTTCTTCTGGTCTGTTGTATTTAGATCTCAATGCGAGGACAAGTTCTGTGTCAGTAGGCATTTGTTAGCATAGCACGTGTACATCCGACCTGTAAGCGGTCAACAACATTCCTAAAGCTAATTATGCTCTTGCTCTTATAACATATACTATCTTTGCTGGAGTGTATTCTACATTTGTGGGTATTAATCGATAAAATCGGCTATGTTTGATCCTATGATGCTTACGGTATATGGCACTTGGTAGGCACTCTGGATTGGAAGTCAAGCAGTATCGTTACTACGACCCCAAAACATGTGGATTTGACTTCAAAGGCGCCTTGGCAGACATCGCTGTGAGTTACGTGTTAGCCTATCATGTCTTTAAAAGCAGTAATTGTAATAATTATACTTATTGAGCTATTGTTACGCAAAAGAGTTGCTAATTAAATTAGAAGAATGAGATTCATCGTGGATTTTTAGGATGCTATTGCGATGCAGAAGCTTCTATATCTGCTGAACTTGTCAGGTTCTGCCTGAGAAACTTTTCTGCGTAAGGCAACGATGTGTAAGCGTTTGATTGCAACTTATTTTTATTAAATATTATTAGAAAGAGAAAATATAAAATGTGAAGTTTTACTTACGTGTCTCTCATGAACATTTTGATTCCGGTCCTAAAATTCCATTTGAGTGTTTGCTTATGATAGGCACTCTTATTTTTGTCAAAAGAGAAAGTCATTATTAGAAAGAAGGCATTGGAAAGTTGAAATTAGTATCAAATTAATTCATCATCTTGCCAGTTACTACAGAATATTATTATGGTATTCTGATTATTGGATATGGTTGGTTCGACGATGAATAGTTTCAAGTGAAAAAGATCAGTGCTATAAAATTATAGCATGCTTCATTCAACAGAATTAAAAGGTCTGGTAGAAGCATTAGAAAAATAATTAATGTCTGAAAACATTGAATACGGAAATCTGCAAACTTTATGCTTCTTCATATTTCCATGGTGATGACAAATGCTGCTTCATTGAATAAAAAGGAAGAGCATGGGTCTCTTCATTCTGTTTAGATTGAATATTTCATTCAGAAAAGCTCTGTGTTTATCCAATCTGCACTCTCCATTCAAACTATCAGCATTAAAGCATCACATTGATAAATACTTACTATGTTTTGCTACACATAAATTTGCTTTTCCATATAAGAAACACAGGTTGACGAGTTACTAGCACTAAGAAGTTCTTTAAGAATTAGCGGGAAATGGTCATTTCATTCAGTGTTCATTCTTTGTTTTTGTGTAATTTAGACTATTCCAGAGTCATCAATAATTCTGCTTCATGCCTGTGCTCACAATCCAACTGGAGTGGACCCCAAGGTGAGACGTTTGAAGGTTTCTCCGATATCACAAAATCATATTTCCTGCATGTCTGTAACTTTTAAAAAATGGTTTAGTGCTTTAACGATGAGATGTGTTTGTTTGCTTTTCTTTCACTCAAGATGTTATCAAAGGATTGATACAGTTTCTCATTGTGCACCAGTTTGTGTTTAACGGTTTTGCAAGCAATGTGTCTGTACTGAATTTTGAAAACACTTCACGTGACATTTGAATTAATAAACTTTTGGGTTTAACAATGCTACTTAATGAATGCAACACATTGCAACAGGCAATCAGAAACTGAGTAGGAAGTATTTGCAATCATCAATAGGCACTCTATATTGTTGTCTTTAGAGGTGATTGAAATACCCTTTCGGATTGTCTAACAACAACGTAGGAACTTTGAGATTGTCGGTTGGCTTAATGGATGCGTTATCACAGGCTGGATGTTTTGTTTCAGCCAGAGGAATGGAAAGAGTTGTCTGCTGTGATCAAGAAGAGGAAGCTGTATCCATATTTCGATTTGGCCTACCAAGGCTTTGCCAGTGGAGATGTGGACAAGGATGCATTTGCACTTCGTCTCTTCCTCCAGGATGGCCACACGGTTTCCCTGGCTCAGTCATGTGCCAAGAACTTTGGACTTTATGGTCTGTTGTGCAAACTGATGTGAATTGTTTTACATTGACGTTAAGGTTACTCGTTCTCTCAGGATCATGGCTTAGAACTGTGTACTGATAATGTCTTGAAAAGGGTTACATATACAAGGGCTACATATACACTCTTTGTACATTGTCCCTTTAATGGCGGAGGTTATAGGATTTCCCATACCATTTACTACCATCTCGGCATTAAAGGGTTAATGCACTGGGTTACTCTTTTCTGATGATCGCATAGTGAAACTCACTCTGTCCATTTAATATTGTATAAATGCACCTGCAATTATTGTTTTGATGTTGTTCAGCTACATGTAACAGTGGCTGAGTATGGGCTAACCTTATAATGTCTAACTAGCGCTAAGGTCTGAGTCTCTGAGATGGTCATTGTGCAAAGGACTTTGAGTTCTCAGATGATCACCGTACATGAGCTTTGTATTATTCTTAAAAAATTTATAAAGAGCCTATTGCAATATCCACCATTCAGATAAAGACTGATCACTTCGTCAAGCGAATATCCTGCTGTGGGTTTCTTGGCCAAGTCTATGTCAAGTGTGATTTGGCTTAAGTGTCTGATGACGGTCTCCTTAACCCTTTGAACCCGACGGGCCGGTTTTCTGGCCAATTATCCATAGAGTTGGGAGCTCTGGGTTCAAAGGGTTAAAGCCATTAGCAGGGATCTTAATTACATCCTTCAGTCTTTGCTCCCTCCCTTTTTAGTTGCAGTTAATTTCAACCTTCGAGCTAGACCACATAACTTTCCATTGGGCCTACCAATTAAACATCATCATCATAGCAGATCTCACGTATTCTGTTTAGACACACTGCCAACATAATATTTTATCCTTGCTTTGTGATATTCTCCGTAAAAGCCCTGTACAATATTGTCAGTTTGAGTTGAGCCTGTGACAGCTTAGTATTTCCCTCATTGATTGACTGATTGATTGCCTCATTGATTGACAGATTGATTGCCTCATTGATTGACAGATTGATTGCCTCATTGATTGACAGATTGATTGCCTCATTGATTGACAGATTGATTGCCTCATTGATTGACAGATTGATTGCCTCATTGATTGACTGATTGCCTCATTGATTGGCAGATTGATTGCCTCATTGATTGACTGACTGATTGCCTCATTGATTGCCTCATTGATTGACGGATTGATTGCCTCATTGATTGACTGATTGCCTCATTGATTGGCAGATTGATTGCCTCATTGATTGACAGATTGATTGCTCCCAGTGCAAGAGTCCTCAGAATAAAGACAGGTTTCAAGGCAGTTATAAATTGTTGCCAAACCACTTGGTAGTATGATGGGTGACCTAAGCAATATGTATATTATAAATATAAGAAATAAATAGTAGAGGATTCAGTTTTGGTGAGTTTTCTGTGCAACTAATTAATATAATTAATTAATATAATTGTACACTTCTCCGTTTTTCGAACTGCACATGGACAGGAATTGTGGTATATCAGTTGAACATGTAAACTTATGTTCACATAAATTTTAATGGGAAATGTTTTAGGGGAGCGAGCCGGAGCGTTTACTGTGGTGGGGTCGAGCGAGGATGAGACGAAGCGCATCATGTCTCAGTTGAAGATCCTCATCCGACCGATGTATTCGAATCCTCCGATCCATGGAGCAAGGATCGTTCACACCATTCTGTCGCGTCCAGAACTGAAAAAGATCTGGTAGGGCATCACATGTTGTTGTTTTGCATATATTTCGGGGATCGCCCGGCAGCGCATTGGCTAACACGCTGGCCTGGAGAGTGAGAGGATCCGAGATCGCATCCCGTAGTGTAGACGACTTTGTGTAGGCTGCTATTAGTGCCGTGTTTTGCAGGCTGTCTGTTCTGTTATTAATTGAGATTTGTGTCTTCTGTAAACTGTAACTGGTTGTGGTTTGTCAACCAGATTGTTCAATAAAGAAAATATTTTGATTATATCTATCAAAGTGTTTCTGCAGCATCTTTTCGAATTTTTCTAAAGCTCTGTGCCGCTTGATTTTTTTGTTGCTAGACATGCATTGCATTGAGCTTTTCTTGAGTGGTGCTGTGTGACTTTCTAGATGTATAAACTAGGATGTGTATGCAGGTACAATCTGGTACATATGTTCATAAATATGCTTGCATACCATTCCTATTAAGAGGACTTGCAGAACTTTATAGATGAGATTATTTGGAGCCGGCTGATATGTATAATACAATTAACTGTTTTATTTTAAAAGACTTTTGTTTAGAAGTTGTTAGACCGGTACAACTGTGTTCATGTGTGCAGCTTTGGCTTTCTTTTGGTTTTTATTGTTTCTTTAGTCTTCATTTACTTTCATTCTTTACTCTGTTTAGGCTGGGAGATGTCAAAGGAATGGCTGATAGAGTCATATCGGTGCGAGCAAAGCTGGTGGAGAATCTGGAGAAGGAGGGTTCTTCATTGAACTGGAAACACATCACCGACCAGATCGGAATGTTCTGCTTCACTGGTTTGAAGACCGATCAGGTGATCCATCGTTTACAGTTGACCGATCGCATTTTCACATTTTTACCAATGAGAGAAGTTTTATTTATGGGAGATTTATCATGTGGGTACAGTTGTGCAAACAACATCCTATGACATATCTACAGGGTGGGCCAAAAAAAATGACCCCCCCTAGGTTTTTGCCAATATCTTGGCCAAAAGTAAGAATTTCGAAATGAAATTTTACAGGTTAATAGACAATTCATATTTACATATGGTGGCCAGATTTCATAAAAATATTTCAAACAGAACAAAAGTTATATCACTTTTAGTGAGGACACCCTACGTTTTTTGATGATTCAAAAAAGTAACAAAAACGGTGGGTGGCTTCACTAAAAGTGATATAACTTTTGTTCTGTTTGAAATATTTGTATGAAATCTGGCCATTATATGTAAATATGAATTGTCTATGAATCTGTAAAGTTTCATTTCGAAATTCCTACTTTTGGCCAAGATATTGGCCAGAACCTACTTTTTGTTGCGTTGCGTTTTTGAATCGTCAAAAAACGGTGGGTGGCCTTCCTAAAAGTGGCATAACTTTTGGTTTGTTTGAAATATTTTGATGAAATTTGGCCATCATATGTAAATATGAATTGTCTATAAGACTGTAAAATTTCATTTGAAAATTCTTACTTTTGGTCAAGATATTGGCAAAAAACCTAGGGTGGGTCATTTTTTTTGGCCCACCCTGTAGATGCTTTACATAATTTTTGCCGATGCCCTATTATGTTGATAACTAATTTACGCCGGAGTAAATTGAACTACAGCAGAACTTCAATTATATTGAAGTCAAAGGGACCATTGTAACGGTTCTGTACATCCAGAGTCCTAAATAGGCAAGACACATATTTACATCTAGTTCTGTCTTAAGCTGTAATAATAATAGCATTACATTACGAAGCAGCCCAGTATCAGCACCAGCAGCTAACTTCTGTATGTTCGGGAACAACACGGGAAGGTATCCAAGTCGTTGCATAGGGTTCAGAATTCGTTCTATTTTAGTTCTGTCATCGCTCATGGTAAATCCCACCATGCTGGGCAGCATAGAGGATCCTCGCGACAGAAGTGGCTCGAGCTACTTTTGTGGAAAAATTGAAGTGACACGTATTGTATAACGATGGTATGGACTTTACCCTGCACGATCCCCATGCCCATTTGGATCCAGATTTTAACAAAGCAGATCGTTGGTGTCAGCAGAAGTTATTTCTTACAGTTCTCACCATTCATACAGTATCCTTCAGTTTGATCAGCCCTTTGAATCGAATCCGCGCCTTAGCTGTGATCGCCTGTTATTCGGATCTTTAAAGTCACAGCCGAACACACCTGGGAACATGAGACATACGCTCTAAGAAGCGCAACCATTGTTCTGATTCTATTATTACTAAATTACCTCAGCTGCAACATGCTGCTGATGCAATTGGTGCTGGTGTCAGTGGTGGCACTGTTGCCAAAATTCTCATCTTTGTTGCTGTTCCTTTCAGAAAATTCAGAATAATAAAGGTGAATAAAATGAGTCTTAAGTACGAATCCTAAATCAGACAACAGTTCACTTAAGTAGCCCCTCTCAATGACCAGACATAGATGCGAGTCAGTCTTCATCTTGTACGATTTAGTCGACAAAGTACTTGATAATTATCCATGTCGGCTATAACTGGGTCAGATATATCACTGAGTGGCCATCACTTTGATAAATTACATCTGATAAGGACTGTTGCATGCCTTCACAAAACCAGGTCAGCAAGACTTCAGTATAAAGAGGCTTGATAAGACAGATATATTTGTGTGGTTTGCTGTGACTCAGCCTTTCGGCTATTGCTCAGTATAGCCGAAAATTTGAAGTTCCATATGTGAAGTTTAACTCTACATGGGTTTGACTCGCTTAAATTCGTCTACAAGTGTACAGCATGGGAGAAATAACAACCAGCCTCTTAAACTAAAATGAACACCCCCTGGACGAGTGTGATCCTTCATACTGTAAGCCACTTTGGGAGTTAGTGTTTCATGTTTGACAGTGTTTCAAGTTAACAGTGTTTCAAGTTGATATCATTTCTTGTTATTCTCATCCATCCAACATTTCACTTTTAGGTTGAGCGCTTGACTAAGGAATTCTCCGTCTTCCTGACAAAAGATGGTCGTATCTCGATGGCTGGAGTGACGTCAGGCAACGTCGGTTACCTTGCTAGCGCCATACACCAGGTCACAAAGTAGATGGTACTGACGTGTGTGTAGTACCTGGTCTAACTTACGATTCTTGGCCATGTTTATGACATTCATATAAAGATTATAATATTATCTGCAAAAGTCTTACTTTGGAAATGTTTCATTCTGAGAAAGAATTAAACTTATTTTATGTGTTGCACGAAGAACATGTTATAGAGTTTACGCTGCTCCCTTTAGGCCTTTGCAGTGTACAAGGCTGACTTGTTAAACCTTTGTTGCTGATCTTGGAATTCTTCTGACTACAGAATTTTCAATTCTGGGGATATTCCCAGTGATTTCTGTGTTTGAAATGTTGTCCTTTGAACCTTTATTTTCGTTTGGGTAGTTGTAGCCAGGCGTTTGACAGCGAACTTTTGAAACGAATAGCTATTTTTTTTATCTGAGCCTCTTTTAATGAATGGAATCATGTTTAAAGCTTTCTGGTCGTTTTGTATTAAAAGTTTTGCTCTGAAGCTAAAATCAAAGACTACATAACTCAATATGAGAAGTTCCAATAGTGGGTCCGATATTGTAGTTAGAAGATGTAGGAATGTTTCTAGTCTTTCTAGTGGTTATGTTAGGTAATAAACGTCTCAGTTATCGAAGATTTGTCTTGAGAATTCAAGTTTTGTTGGGTTTTTGCGTAGTTTATAGCAGTTTGAAATACTGAAAGCATTGAGTGGTTTTACCACATATAAGTTTTCTGCCGAACCACTTAAACGATATATTATTGGTGTTTTGATGCTGTTCTAGCATATGCTGTTCAAACCAAGCAAGTGGCAAGCATTGTGATACTGTTATGATAACCATTTAGATTGTACATTTACAGAGCCTGCTGTTAAGTTTTCTAGGTGTTGAAACTATAGTTGCTTATTTGTTGGAAAATCGTGTTTAAAATGTCTTACTATTATATGTTTTTCTTTGATCTCTTGCAAGACTTGAAGAAGTATGCTTAGTGGTTCAGGTGAACTAATTTCAAACTGAATCTTTTGTTGAATGATATATTCGAATGTACTGTTGTTCAGTTATTAATGACATAGCCTAAATTTCCCAACTTAATAATGTTTGTCAAAACCAATCTTTTGCTTGAAGCAAATGTCTAGGCTTTGGCAATTCTATAAATTTTGTGCAAGGCTAATTTACAAATTTACAACTTACTATCTTGGTTTCTTTCAAGATTTAGTACAAAAACGCTATGGCTAACAGTCCGTTGTCTTAGCCTTGTCCTACTATCTAAGTAAGCAAAGCTCCTGTAAAGTTAATTTGAAAGTCATTTGCTGTACATGACATTTGCCAGATTGTTCAGTTGGTCGTTTACTGAGGTTTGGACTTTGGAATACGAGTATGGATGGAAGGAGAAGATGGGGGGGCTATCCATATACTACGTATGGAAAAAGTGTATTCCCCCTCGTGTGCACCCGTACATTTTGTTGACCATGCCCTCCGCCCCTCACACCCCCCTTACAAAGGCTATTTAGCTAAAGTCATGTCTGCTCCACATCATGACACCTTGAAGCATCTGGGTCGCTCTGTCACTTGTGCCGTGGTTTTTGCGGATTTCAATCGTCTTGGTCTTTTACTGCCAGCGTATCGCCACCCATCTGGCAAACCTTCCTCCTTTTGTCCGGGCTTAGGACCGGCACAAGGAAGCAGTTCGTTCCCTGTGGCGGAGGATGGATGCAGTTTAACGTCGTGCCCAGGACTATATGATAATACAGAGTAATAAATAAGGCTAATGTGGATGTCAGAATTATACATTTATTTTGAGTATTTACATTTTGCCGAGACCTTCTCCCTCCCCATACGCAAATCACCTAAACCTGTGACCCCTCCATGCGTACGTAGCATACAGCCCTTAGACCCTATAGTTAAGACTGAAACATAAAAATCCAAATTTTTTAGGGATTAAAGTTAGCAGATACTTCTATATGTATACATGACTTTGCGGTATTGATCCCAGTAAACGGTCTCACAGGACAACAACTGGCAAAAACAAGTTCGATTTTCTTTAAGGAATAACCCCTAGTTCTGTGTATATAATTATGTAATGATAATGAGATGACATGACTGGAATTAAAGAAAATAAAAATTGTGTTGAACATGACAAAGTTTAGCAAAGCTTAGAACTTTTATTTTCATCATTTAATGATGAAAATAAAAGTTCTAAGCTCATTTTAACCAATCACGCTCAACTTCTCCAAATGCATGTAGCTGACCTTGTACTGTAAATGGTGGATTTGATTATAGAGACTCCCATTACAGCATCCAAGCAGACTGCTTTAACAAAACTTAGACCTACATTATTATTATTATTAGGCATACATCCGTTATAATACGGCAAATTAAGTAACTTCGCAATTCACAATCGTCTGTGTTTCGCCACAAATGGCACTGGCACCAATCTGTTGATGGACTATGCTCCAGAGTCAACCATAATTATGCTTTCCAGTAAACTGACTTTAATTCTAAATCATTCCCACACTGTAAAAGTATAATATTAGAGCAATAATTAGAGATATGCCAGGCATCAATGGAAGATTTAAAATGAGGATGCTAATAAAAATAATACACGTATGAACGACGAAGTGAGAAAACCCTTGCAGAGTCGGAAAATTTGTTTCAATGCCATTGATGCCCTTTGCGGTAAAACATAGTCTTGCAGTCTTTCGATGCCGTATCTTTAGTCGTAGGCGCTACCCCGCATCAGGGTACATCTATACCTGGTTCTACCAGACATTAGACCTATAATTATAGGTTATATTTATCTGAAGAACAACAGGTCCGTTCTAAGTACAAGTGTCGAAAGTCCTTAGGAAGTTTCTTCTGAAAGCGTTAGCGGCTGCTCTGATGTTTGGAAGATCGAAGGCGACAAGAAGAAGGAAGGAGACGATGACGATGACAACTGAGACGACTCCGACGGCGTCCGAATACCTCGCCTCGAAGACAGGAACCACGAATTTTGATTGCGCTACAATTAAGATCACATTATGGACATAAAGCAATTGATTACGACGACGCAGTCGCAATGACATAGAATGGGATGGATGGATGGACAGATGGGTCGGTGTGTGGGTGGATGAATGGATGGATGGATAGGGTGGGTGGGTGGATGGATAGGGTGGGTGGATGGTTAGGGTGGGTGGATAGGGTGGATGGGTGGACGGACTGACGGATGGATGGATAGATCATAGATGCAGAGTGTGTCTGAGACAGGACGGACGGAGAGGGAAGAGCTGAACTTGAAAATTAAAGTTACGCAGACGCCGTATAGGTCGTAAACGCCGTGAGGTCTTGCACTGGCTTCCTTTCCCGCAGCGCATCTAATTTAGGATTGCATCTTTGACGTGGCGATGCTTTTCAGGCTGGGCACCCTCTCTGTGTGAGCTTTGCTTCCCTCTTTCCACTTCCATAGGCCGCCGAGCACTGCGCTCGATCTGCTGTCCATGGTGACTTAATTAATGGTTCCTTTCACTCGCTCTGCAACAATGCGCAAAGGCGTAGCCTACGTACGTACGTTAGTTCATTCTCTGAGGTTCGTCCAACAACCTGGAATAGACTTCCCTTGACTATGCGACACCTCCCAAGCTGTTCTCAATTTCACAAACTGTTGAAGACTGGGTTTTTTTCGATTGATCTCGGTCGGGAGCGCATCTGAGTATACGTACCTTGAAGGGGGGCTATATAAATTACGATTGATTGATTAATTGATTGATTGATAAAGGATGATGCACTGTGGTGTGAGGAAGAAAAATCTGAAGAAATAATTTATATAAAGCATGATGCCGATACACAGAGAGATGCACACAGTGATAAATAGGGGGTGAGAGACAGAGTAAGGGAGCGAATGAGAGTGAAAGAGACGCTTACAGAGATAAATAATTTTAATTATTCGACCGCTTTTGTGCTATCTTACTTACCCATGCAGTCGGGCACAGCGGGTGTCCAACGACCCGAATTGTCACAAGTGGACATTATGCTCAGCTGTTTAGTGGTCAGCCAGTGACCATCTGGACAGGACACGTTGACCACTGTGTTGGTGTTGCCGTTGCTCGTGGATAGGATGCGAGGAGCCAGCGGTGGACAAGAAGCGGCTGCCAGGGTAGAAAGCAATATGCCAGCATTAGTAGCTATAGCCTATATATATATATAGTTAAGCGAAAGTATAATAGGGCCTACATGCAACATAATGCATAATATGCAGCCTTATATTGGGTATAGGTCTATCCAAGGACGTCGTCAGCTACGCTCTGCTGATAAGGGAGTCCTCTTGGTTCCTTTTGCTCGTACTGCTACCGTGAAGAATCGAGCCTTTTCTGTAGTTGGTCTGGTGGTCTGGAATGACCTTCCTTTTGAGCTACGCCTACACACTGGGACTCTACCAGGATCGTTTCTTACTAAACTTAAAACTTCTTTTTGGGCGTGCTGGAGTCGGGAGCGCCTAGCTCTGAGTAGTTTTTTACTTGAAGGAGCGCTATATAAATGTCCGAATGAATGAATGAATATGGCAATACTTAGAACATCTCTGTTGTTTTACCGGATTAGTGAAGCGTATATGCATACATTGCATATGCATACATTGCATATGCCTATAAAATATATATGTTGTCATATTGAACTGTAAAACGTTATGTTGCAATGCTTTACTACGTTGTGTCATATTGCGTTAGGCTTAATACTAAACTATACTGCACCTTATGCTATTATTAACCTACTTTACATTTCCATAGAATAAATTAGGTTATAGGTACCGGTACAGGTTTTATTGCAAGTTTTTAATATAGTGACCGTACGTGTGATCTCTAGATTCTGGTACTTTTCTATAAATTGATCTGGTGATATCAGATATGCTTTACCACAGTTGCATGGTATGAGTGATCAGCCATAAATTCTCAAGGCCGTAGCTAGGGGGGTGTTTTGGGTGTTTGAACAGCCCCCGAAATGGAAAATTTGAAAAATAATAGAATGCATTTACGAGCACATGATGTAAAAACCATGAAATAAAATCATGAAAACACCCCCCGAAAAGGAAATTTGTTTAAAGAAAACAGATTGCCGAAGGACTTAAAAAGGAAATTGGTGACATTTTTGGAAGATTCCGGCCGGATGACTAAAAAAGGTCATAAGATTTTTAGGAAAATGGGTGAAACACCCCCCGAAATCAAATCCTAGCTACGTCCTTGGCCATAATGTATACTCATATATCACTATATGATGACGTACGTGTGCAGCTGCTGTAGTTGAGTTCAGACCAGTGGCCATCAGCTTCGCAGAATATCGTCACGTTAGCGACATCTCTGGCGAACCAGTAACCGTGGAGACACGTGATCGTGACGTATGTTCCGTAAGTCATTGGACCGGAACTGACCATCTGGGAATTCATCACCACCGGAGCGGAACCGCATTCGATGGCTGATCGATAAATTCATCAACTTTATTAATTGGCCCATTTAAAAATATTAATTAAGCTGCTAGACTACATTATAGTTTGATTATTGCAGGACTAAATAGTGCGTTTAAATATTTTAATTACACTATATTACTAGATAAATTCATTGTTAGTTTGTTTGTTTGTATATGCTCTTGTTATAACGCCCCTTCAAGCACGCTACTCAGAGGCGCTCCCGACTGCAGATCGAGCGGACACTGCATCGGAGTTTCACGCCGAAGTGCTGAGTAATTGCGATTGAAGGACTTGCCCAAGGTCCCTACACAACGACTTGAGGTGGATTCGAACCTCGAACCTTCTCGGTCCTTCCGGCATCAATGCAACGACGCCACCACTACACCACCGCGTCCCACCAGTGATAGCTGTAGTCTATGATACTTTTAAATAGTTTAATCACACTATATTACTAGATAAATTTATTATTAGTGATAGCTGTAGGCTATGATTAGTTAAAACACTAATAAAATCCATAAAATGAAAATAATATTAATAAACAATATTATTATTAATTAAATTACCGAACAAATTATTATGTCAATTATGATCAATTAAATAGTATGCATTTACACCACCCCATTAAATATGACCTTCATTATCAATCTTGCATAGCCTAAGATGACTCATTTAGGCCTACTAAGACTAAGCCAGGTATGTCAACAGTATTGAACCCATAGCCAGCCTACCTGTACAGATGACATCGCTTGACCAATGTCCATACTCCGTACAAAATACAGCAGCTGAGGTCATGCCATTGGCCAGCTGGTATCCATGGTAACAGCTGACCAGCAGTTGATCTCCGTATGCATTATCTGACGCGCTGATATAACTGTTGTTCAACGGAGTCGGTAGAGGACATCGAACAACTAAAACAGAACACAACTAGGTCTACCGTCTATGTATGCAGTTACAGAGTACATGTAGATCTAAGCTTATAATACTATAAGCTATCTTACATTAACAATTATAGTCTAACATAACTTATTTACCACTAGCTGTACCCGGCCACGCGTTGCTGTGGCTGAAAAGACTCTCCAACTCTACCTCCCTACCTCCCTTCCCCTGCCTCTCCTCCCCTTCCCCTTCCCCCATCTCTCCCCTTCTCCCTTCCCTCCCCTGCCCATCCCCTTGCCTTCCTCCCCCTATACTTCCCCTGCCTCCCTCCCGTTTCCTCCACTCCCCTCCCTCCGTCCCTCCATCCCCTTCCTCCATCCCTCCCCTTGCTTCCTCCTCTCCCCTCTCCCCTCCCTCTTCCTCCCGCTCCCTCCCCTCCCTTCCTCACTTACCCTTCTCTTCCTCTCCTCCATGCATTTTTATTTATATAGATAGATAGGCTAACATTGTCGGGCATTATTGCGGTATCAGGAACCGAGGCACGTGCAGTATTTTCGGGAAGTATCTACAGGGTGGGACACAAAAATAAGTATCCTCTAAGGTTATTTGCCAATAATTTTTTATCTTGTTCAAAAGTAAGAATTTTGAAATGAAATTTTACAAACTTAAAGACAATTCATATTAACACATGATAGATTATATCAAAATATTTCAAACAGAACAAAAGTTATATCACTTTTAGTGAGACCACCCACCGTTTTTAGAAAGTAGCAAAAAACGATTTTATTAAGTCACATCTCAAATAACTGTTGTCAAATGAACCTGACCGTAACATTTAATTTCGAAATTACGCCAGTATTTCAGATGGACCTAATAGAGATTGTAAATAAAATGTAAGAGTGTAAAACTATCGATTAGGCTCTATCATCTATGTGTGCGATTACAGTTTGAATTACATGTAAGTTTACGGTGTAACACTGCAGCGACAATGGGCATAGGCCTAACTGCAGTAGTCTATCAGGGACTATGAGTGTTGGTTAGGGCCAGCTAGGTTAGGTGTCGTGAGGTTTGGCTAGGATTAGAATTAGTGTGGTTATTATACAGGGTGGGCCATAAAAAAGTATCCCTAAGGTGTTTTGCCAATATCTTGGCCAACAGTAAGAATTTCAAAAGTAATTTTCGGTTATTCATACAAACTTTCCTCATTTTAATCATCCGCAATTAGCTCTTGTTTAGCTTCTAAACTTCTGTGCTCTGTCCCGTGCAGCCAAAAACAAGGTGGGCTAGCCTATATCTTTTTCACCTCACCCGTAAACAATTATTCCGTAGAGCGTATAGGACCTATACCTCATGCAGCAGATTTTTATGACTACTCAATCTGATTGTAGGCCTACTTTTATTACTTAAATATGCTCTGTACTCTTTTTGCGATTTCAAAGATTTTTGCCGTCTTGGCACTCCAACTCCGAGTGCGAAAAGGGAGGAAGGTATCATCATCAAAATAAATGGATGGAATGACCATGGCCGGTAGACGGCCGCAGATTCATTTCTATAACCGGCTCACGGCATAACCTAGCCTCTGAATCTGATTGTAGGCCTATAGATGCATTCTTTCACTTACTGTCACATTCCACGTTGGCTGAACTCCACTGGGAACCGTCACAGATGATGGATACAGCGGCGCTGGCATTCGATAACGCGTACCCAGTATCACATGAGTACCCCACCACCGTACCCTTATCGGCACTGGAGGTGTTTGAGTGCACGTGGTCGTACGATGGGACTGGGTCACATCTTTCATCTTCATCGATCAATGAATCAATGAATCAATGAAACAGTAAATCAATGAATCAGTAAATCAATGAATCAACAAATCAATGAATCAGTAAATCAATGAATCAGTAAATCAATGAATCAATGAATCAGTAAATCAATGAATCAATGAATCAATGAATCAATAAATCAATAAGTCAATAAATCAATGAATCAATAAATCAATGAATCAATCGATCGATCAATCAATAAATCAATGAATCAATAAATCAATAAATCAATAAATCAATAGATCAATCAATCAATCGTTCAATCATACAAATAACCAATCAATCAGTTATAATAATCTGGCCTGTAATCAGTTCAATGCAGACTATTACACTGCATATCTTAACGGATAAAATGACAACAACTGGGACAATTCAGAAAGTTAGCATAGGCCTCTTCCACGTGTTACGAAGACACTTACAAGCGCATGTGAGATTTGCTTCATGATCCCAGTTTCCACTTTCATCGCAGACGATCGTTTTCCTCGTCGAACCATCTGGAAATTTCTGACCGCTGACGTCACACACGTAATGCAGACGGACATGGAAAGGGAAGAGAGCGTCGTCGTTCGCCTGCTGCAGATGGTGGTCACGATGGATGGACTCAATCGACGCGTTCTGGATCAGAGGTGGATCAGTGCAGAGGACGGCTGCAAATCCATTGGCAATTAAGCTTATTACAGGGCTGTTTTAAAGGAATTTTTAGAACTGCACATCCTCTTCTCTCCTTTCTCATCCTCCATGGTAAATTACTCAGAATCTAAGGAAAATGACATATTTTTAATAGTTTTAACTGCACGGAACGTGACGGAAAGGCTTCTACAACTGCACGAATCCATTTGGAGCTGCACATTTTGTGTGGAACTGCACGTTAAAAAGCCCTGGCTTATTATACATGTGTGTGTGTGTTTGTGTGTGTGTGTGTGTGTGTGTGTGTGTGTTTGCATCAAGTCGAATGCACTGATAATATTGTCGTAGCCTATACATGATTACAGGTGCAAGACTAATTTTTCGAATAAATGTTTAGGTCAAAACCTTTGATAATGGAATGCTAGACCCTAAACATTGACTCAAAGTCTAAAACACGTGGGTTCTATCATTGCCAACTGTGTCTAGATGTTTAAATTTGGATTCTAGGACAATTACCCTTTGACAATAGCCCCCTCCCGCACAACTACCCCGGACAATTACCCCCCCGGACAATTAACCCCGAAAAACTATCCCCGTGCCAAACCCCGGACAATTACCACCGTGCCAATAACCCCCGGACAATTACCCCTATGACAATAACCCCAGCTATCTGAGAGACAAATCTTAAGGGTTACAGAAAATGATTAGTGTTAATGAGTTTATTCAGCCTAAAACTAAGTCTTTAAGTTAGTGTTAAACGTTCAAAGAACATATTAAATATCAAATTAAATAAAATCTAAAATCGGTTCTAAGCTTAGGCCTATATACGTGTGAAATTTCAAGAAAACATCTAGGCCTACGTGTTGAAGGTTCAAGAAAACATATTAAACAAAGCCAAATCTAAAATCGGTTCTAAGCTTACGTGTGAAACTTCAAGAAAACATCTACTTGTTAAAGGTTCAAGAAAACATCTACGTGTTAAACGCTAAATAAAATATTTAAATGTTAGTGATAGACTGGATCAGTGTACTGAGTTCAGTTAGCTTAAAAAGCAAGGTTATGAGCAACTCCGAAGATAGTCAATGTTTAACATTAACTTATAGCAAGCTGGGGTTATTGTCATGGGGTTATTGTCCGGGGGGTTATTGGCACGAGGGTAATTGTCCGGGGTTTATTGGCACGGGGGGTAGTTGTCCGGGGGTAATTGTCCGAGGGTAATTGTCCCGGGGAGTAATTTCCAGGGGTAATTGTCCGGGAGGTAATTGTCCGGGCTAATTGGCCCGACACCTAAATTTGGTTTGCGATTCATGCTATATAATAACGTAAATAAATAAGTTAGGTCTAATGGTATTTAGAAAGGTCTTGGAATAGTCCTAAATGATAGATAGGTTACAATGGTTTGATACCTTAACAGTGGGCCCTATATATTTGCATTAAAAGCTAAATAATAGTAATGACATGCTACATCGTTTGTTTGGCAAACTTCGAGTATGCTCATTAATGATGTTAAAAGAGAGTCTAATCTCATTAACCTATAGTAGCCTATATAAGCATAGAATTATTCTTTTTGTAATTTATGTCATTTAATTTGTGCTCTCATCCAAAGACAAATCCAAACAGTCAAGGCTTAAGACATTCTATAGTCTATTGTAGGCTATTTGATAAACTGCTTTTTGTACCTGATAGCGGTGTGTCTATCAGTTTTTGTTACCATTAAACGAATATAAAAATAATAGTAGGCAATTCGGAACCGAATGACGACACGGACCCTATACTATACCTGACCGTAACCGACCCTCCCGACGCCTAACGTGATCCTCACCTACCCCCACGACACTTATAACCTGATCCTAACCGATCCTCACGACCCCAAATCTTAACTTAACCGACACGTCCGGTCCCAGATACTATCATTATGCCGTTTGTTTGGTGCAGAAGTATAGTCCTACTAATGGAATTGCTCTGAAGCTTCTGAATATGAGCAAACGTCTGTTGAAATTGCGAACAACACATAATTATTGCTAATAAATTAGTAAAGTAGGACTATGATGTGCGTAAAGACTCTATAAATATAGTGCTCTTTCGATACCACACTATGGCACAAAGGCAAAAAGTAATGAATCGCATAGCATCAGCATTCAGCAGCGGTGATAGCTAGATTTCCACGCAAGGGAGTCGGGACAGAGAAGACGAAGAACTGCATGTCAGGCTGAGTCAGTGAGTGCATGAAGACATTGGAAATCGATCATTTTGTTCCAGACTAATACCGTTGTCATATCAACATGATCCAAATGGCCTAAGATCTGCAGTGGCGTAGCCAGGAATTTATATATTATAAGGTTTTGGGGGTTATGGCCTGGCCGGATGCCCTTTCTGACACCAACCCAACAGTGTTACAGTATATAAAAAGGGAATAAAGTAACAAAGGGAATAAAGTAAGAAAAACAATTGTTATTACAAACGATTATATTGTTTTTTCTTATTTAAGTGCATAAATAACCTTAAAAAACTTTCTCCTAAGCCAATGGGGGGTTTAACCCCGAACTCCCTTGCCTACGCCACCCAAGATCTGGGAGAGCTTTCCCCCGAGGCCGAGGCAAACTCATATAGCGCCACTATTGCTTGACTTACGTTGACAAACGAAATCAACCGTTTCGTTCCAAGTTCCCGTTTCCAAGCACATCAAACTTATCGCCGTTTCTCCATCGTCGAAACTGAAACCGCGATCGCACTGTACCGTGACGACGGTGCCAGCGGCCGCTGACTCTGTGCTCAATGAACCGTTCAGTGGTGTCGGCAGATCTTCACAGAAGACGGCTGAAACAGTACAGTATAGGTTAATTGGTTAACATCCATCGACTTAACTAATAATTGTTAGGCCTACAGCGATATAGATGGTCCCCACGCGGTGGCTTGAGAGCGGGTTCTAACCTGGAACCATCCGGCTCCAAGGCACTTAACCCACACCACTGCGCCCCATGTGCTGGACATGTGCTGTTTATGGGGCTTAGTGATTTTATAGTTTGACCACGGGGATGAAATTGTGACGCGAGGGCTGGAGCGGAAAGAGCGGGGGCTGGGTGGGGGCGGAAAGCCGAAATTTTCCGGCCAACGTTGAGTACCCCAGCTAGTAAATTTATATATACAATACAATACTCGTCGTCATGGTTATTATTTATTAGGCCTACAGAAACTGCATATATTATAAATGCACTTAAACATACATGTAGGCTATACCTATAGGCACCTTGTCTTTTCTTATTATGCCTACTTATTACACCATCCGATCATGTAACGGATCTCTTGCGTGACAATCTGCACCGGCTGCGTGCCCCCCCAGCGTATCACCTTCAAGC